>CAXKWD010000007.1:26341871-27058227 GCA_964059195.1 Ectobius pallidus
GACCATATTTTTAATTTAACGGCATATTTCATTTATAAATTCGGTAAAGGAGCACAATTTTACATTGTATGTACTACATAGTAGAGTTAAATTTAAAATTTACTTCATTAATTAAATGTTTTCCCACATTAATAAGTACCGGTAATTTAAATTTAGAGTTTAATGAAATTGTTCATATTTTATAGGGACACGCAAGGTCAACAAACTATTAAGAATATTTGGAACTGAATAAGCGAGCAAATATGAGGAACTTTTTAAAATTAGAAGTTCATTACAAATAAAACTGTAAATCACCAAAATTGTTAACAGTTATTATCTGATTGTATTCATGTGATGTAAGAATTTAGTGTCTTTGAACGTTTTAAATTGGAACATTCATTTTTTGAAAATACGTTACTTTATTAGGTCATATTTAGGGTTTTTGGGTCATATTTAGTCATTTTAAGGACATATTTGCAGTCATATTTTCCACTTTTTTTTAGATCACCCGAACCCTAGTTATAACGATGGCACAATGGTATGGCTTAATATTGGCGGGAAATAAGAATCAATAAAGGAAACAGTGAACAATAAATCATTATAAACGCATAAAATAAAGTAATTAATTAAAATATTGATGTGATATTGATAACAATGACGGGTTGATCTGCCCGAAGGCTGGGGAAATCCAACGATGGAAATTTGGGGTGAGAACCGCAACCCGCCCATGGCGTACACGTATAATCGGAACAAAAATGTTTTAGACAGTGGGTTAGGTAGATACTGTCCGCTTTAGAACTGGCCTTGAAATAAACAAGTATAACTGGGAAGCTAGGACCTAAACCAAACACGTGCAGATAGCTTATCGTCCGCCGGTAGCAATGGAGTAGGGTTAGAAAAGAATGCATATACTCTACTATTCATTCCAAACTATGCGGTTCATAATAGCCCTAACCTATATACATTCCACACTATTTCCCTACTAAACTAAACTAAACTCCGTGGCGCTACATCCCTGGAGGGACATGGCCTACCACCCGACCGCTGCATCATCTCCCGTAGGCAGATGGCAGGATTGGGGGGCATGTGGTCAGCATGCCGACACCCACGGCCGTTAATGGTGGTTTACTGGACCGGAGCCGCTACTTCTCTATCAAGTAGCTCCTCAATTTGGAATCACGAGGCTGAGTGCACCCCTACCAGACCTCCCTACCTCAGAAAAATCCGAGGAGGTACCGGGAATCGAACCCGGGCCGACGGATCTGTAGTCAGCGACGCTAACCACAAGACCACGCCGGCGGACCTATTTCCCTACTCTGAGTGTGAATCACTTTACTACCACCACTTTTTACTAGAATAACTACATTCGCCTTCCATTGCTCTTATTAACGTAAGTGAATGAGGTGAGGCTAACTAAGATGTTTTTACACGGTCTGTACAGTACGAACTGGCAAGGAACATCACGTGATATGAAGGTCAGGCAGGTCTAGATTACTTCAACGTAGCCTACTGCGCATCCGTTTGTTTGGCTGAGGTCTTACCGATCGAGTTATAAGTATGTCTCACTCTAGCACGTTATTCCTATCTATTTAAAAGTAAGACAGACTATTTGTTTACTTAGGACAGGTTCTAGACTGACCATGCCCCACTATACGGTGATTCAACGATGATTTCCCATTCCTATCTGCGAGAAGGAGTTAAAAAGATAATACAACACCCAACCCTGAACCCAAGAAGGTAATTTCTCACTTTGCAATTTCCCCAACCTGACCAGGAATCAAACCCGAGCCGCCGGAGTGGAGGGTAAGGTGCGTTACCAACTCACCCACAACAGCGGACAATTAAAACATTAATAACTAAATCAAATCTACGTCTCACTTGCTAACACTTCTTATTACTTAATGTTGGAGATGTATACATTCGTCTTCTTTAATTCACTAGCACTGCACTATGCTTCTGCTAATGTTAACGATTATGAATTATGAGCAGGGCCCGGATTCTAATGACATGTCATCTTTTTATTGATGTAGATAAACCCTAATCATGGCCTCTAGATTTTAGAAATGCATTTTATTGGGTCTTTTTTGTCATTTTATGCAATTTTATATTTTTAGGGCATTTATTTCAATTTTAGGTCATTATTTTGTCATTTTCGTGTCATTTGCTTCCTTATTTTGTCATTTTTATGTATTTACTTTAAATAAATCTCTAGGTTACTATCAAACAACATTTTTGTAGAATCTACTTTAAAAACAATTTTCTTATTTTTCTTCTTAAATGTTCCAATCAAGAACAAAGTTTTTAGACCTACAATATCCTTTCTACATTTACAGTTTTTAGAATTATGCACAAATTAGTCTATATATATTTGTGTGCACAATAATAATTTTTATAAATAAAATATCAGTTTTTAGGTTTATACTTTTTAATTATCAAGTCATTTTCTTTAAAATGTAGGGTCATTTTATAGGTCATTTTTCAAACAAATTTAGGTCATCATAATCCGGGCCCTGGTTATGAGTAGCGGGCGGATTTCTATGACATGTCATATTTTTCTCTTTGCATTATTTCAGGTTTCCGACTAATTTAAACCCGATACCAAGCATCCTGGTGAAAATGGAATAGCTTTTATTGTGCATATAACTGCATATTGTAGCATATTTAGTATGAATATGCATACTTAGGTCATATTTTTGGCATATTTGTGTGCATATTAAAGAAATTTTGAAGTTTCTTATATTTTGTAGATCTTTGCATTAAAATGATACTTTTTGAGAATTTACAGATATTTTAAGTAATTAACACTATATTTTAATAAAATGTATTGTAATGAAACTTATAAAAATATACACAATGTGTAAGTGGTAAAGTCATATTTTAAATTTTATTGGTCACATTTTAATCTTTTTTAGGTCATAAATTGCATGCATAGGCCTATATCCTATATTTTAGATCATAGAAATCCGCCCCTTGTTATGAGTTATGATAATGATGATGATACATAATTTATACGAGGCGCGTCCACAAAGTAAGTTTCCCTGCGACCGTTTACAGAAACAAAACACAATTTCAATGAAATATTTATTGCAACAGACACCGCCGGAGTTCAACTATTTTTCAACATATTCGCCACCGAAATTGAAATATTTGTCTTAATGTGGCACCAACTTTTGAATACCTGTGTCGTAGAAATGCGCCATTTGGGTTTTGAACCACCGAGTGACAACCACCTCTCTGTCATTCTTTGTCATTTCGTGAGGTAGGGGAAAAGATGGAAATCACTGGGAGCGAAGGGGCTGTAGGGTGGATGTTTAAGCATCTCCTAGCAAGTCTCCTGCAGAAGTTCGGCTGGGAGGTGATTAAACATTCACCCTAAAGCCGGACCTCGCTCCCAGTGATTTCCATCTTTTCCTACACCGCACGAAATGACGAAGAATGACAGAGACGCGAAAGTGGTTGTCAGACGGTGGTTCAAATCCCAGGTGGCACACTTCTACGACACAGGTTTTCAAAAGTTGGTGCCACGGTAAGACAAATGTTTCAATTCCGGTGGCGAATATGTTGAAAAATAGCTGCACACTAGCTGTGTCTGTTGCAATAAATATTTCCCTGAAATTGTGTTGTGTTTCTGTAAACGGCCCCAGGAAAACTTACTTTATGGATGCGCCTCGTATTTTCCACAATTATGATTTAATTTGCCTGCTATTAAATAAGTGTAATGAATAAATCATTAGGTTATATGTAAAATACTCGACACTGCAACATTATGTAATTATAGATATTTAAAAATTAAAAACTAATGCATGGATAGTTGCACATTGCAATATAATAATGAACATGTGATTTGCAACAAATCTGATCTTCACCAGCACTGCATTATGCTTCTGCTAGTGGCTATGATAATGACAATGGAAAGTTATGTGAGTTATGATGAATATGGTGGATGGAAAATATTAGTAAAGTATAAGGATGGTATAGGCCTATATTAGTAAATTACACTATGCCCTCCTTCGAACGGATATCAGAGGATTTAATATAGAAGAATAATATAAACAATAGGCCTACTAACTTAATACTAAATTCCACAAAACATATGTTCTTCACTATCAGAGTATTAGGCCTACATTTCCCAAAGGATAACTTGCTAATAGCCTACTTTGAAAGTGTTGCCATCATTTGGCTGCCTCATCCCTTGTTACGGTTCTAATATCGCAAGCTAGTATTTAAAGCAATTACGCGATATAAAACTAATACGATATTAAATTATTACTAATGTATGCCATATTAACATATTAATGTCACGGCATGAGAATTCCTGATCACTTCATGGCTATAGCCTAAAGACATGGAATTGCCCAGCTCGCATGATAAGAAAATTATTTTGAAGTCAGTACAGAAAGAGAGTAACAATGCCCTATTCAGCACTAAACCATGAGTAATGAAAGTCCAATAAATATATGCCGTCAAAATGTTTAAGTACAATATATTATCGTTAGATAATATTCCAAGTCAAATAAATTATTTCCGCGAACAACCGCGGAGGTTTGAAGTGTGGTGCTATGGGACCAAGTGCCCCGGAAGACTTGTGATCGCAGATTGATGATTCTTACTCTAGCATGAATTTTAACAACTGAAAAATCCATATAAGAAACGCCCTTCACTGCAATAATCTGAACCCCACGTGACTATTCTGATTTCTGCCAACTGGAACTCTATAATTATTACGAATAAAAGCCTGTTATTCAACTGTAAATTCTATATCATTTCTGAAAGTGAAGTGTCGTTGATCTGCAATCCTACCATTCCCCCCTTGAGAAGAGACGAAACCTGCTCTCAACCGACTTTGAAGCTACCGGAGGGTCTTCATGTTGAAGTTGGCAGCACTGAGTGTCAAACTTAAAAGTGAACGGTGTCGCCTCCTAGTGACAGTGACTTAAGCTCTGCCATGCAAGAAGCATGCAGTTGGGCGTTGGCCGTTGGCCTTTGTTCTTTGTTCGGTTCGTGCTAAGTCTGCCATGAGGCAGGAAGTACTTTTAGTTCGTCTTTTTGCACAAGAGTATAAGTGTACTTCAGTTCATATAACAAATATTAATCCTTCTGTATTAGTTTACGTGTACATCAATAAATAACATCTTCTTTATGAACTGGAAGAGTATTGGATTGAAACTTAATAGGTTATGGTCTCAGGCAACTTCATGTGCGCCTGTGAACTTTTCCGTAGAAGTTTTAATAGGTTATGGGCCCAGATAGCTTCTTGTACATCAGTGAACTCTTACATAGAAGTATTATAAAGATTTGTGCTGGGTTTAGCGAAGTATTTGAACAATCTAGGATTCATCCAGAGTGACGAGTGAATGTACGCAAGTTTCAGAAGATTTACTCAATACTAAGACAATGGATTGTGCTATGAAGAAAATAACAGCCCTCCAAGGTGAATCGGATTGGCCTTTATGGAAAAGGAAAATCAAATATAGTCTAAACTTTCATGAGGGAGCAATGGATGTTGTTGATGGCAAATTTAAGAAGCCATCACCACCTACATCAGAGGCCTCAACAGAAGAGCAGCGTGAATATGAACTACAATTAGACAAGTATAGAAAAGCAGACAGTTTTGCTGCAACAGTTATCTTTAACAACCTAAGTGACAATAATGCAAGAAAAGTCATGGATAAAGAGACAGCTAGAGAACTTTGGGAGGCTTTAAAGAGACAGTTTGAAGCAACAACAAAGGATCAGGTCATCCAAGCTGTAATTGACTTTTATACATGCTCCTAGGCAGATGGAGAAGATGTAGCAGGCAATATTGCGAGGTTAAAGGTATTTTGGTGTGACTTAAATAACGGACTTAAGTTGAGAACGAAACAAGAATTACCAGAGATGATGCTAATTGGCAAAGTTCTTCATATGCTTCCGAGCAAGTTTGATTCATTTAAGTCAAGTTGGATGGTACTAACAGGTGATAAAGATGAACGAACATTTGATGAACTAGGTGAACAATTGTGTGCACATGAGCGTAATTTCTTTAAGAAAGAAAGTTCTTCAGAGGCATTGTTAGCTCAACAAGTTAAGTCAAAGCAGAATATAAAGAACAAGAAGTCCAAAAGAAATGATGAGTGTAACTACTGCAAGCGCAAAGGACACTGGGTAAAAGACTGTAAGAAGTGGATTGCAGATGGAAAGCCACCAAAGAACAGCACTACTAACAGTAACCAGCAGTGTTTAGCAAGTTACAACGAAGAAGGTAATAATGCTTTAGCTGTAGGAAGCTTGGCCTTTTTCACCAAGATTGAAGAAACATACAGTGCAGAGCCATCTTCAGAAAAATGGTGGATAGATAATGGAGCCACAAAGCATATGACAAATAGGTCAGACCTATTCAGAAATTTCAAAAAGTTTGAAAGTCCGCAAGTAATCCAATCAGCAGGGAAAGAAATCTTGACTGCAACTGGTGAAGGTACCATTGATTTTAAGTCAACAGTACGTGAAAAAGACATTAATGTAAGTTTGAACAATGTGTGGTATGTTCCGCAGTTATCCAGAAACTTACTATCGGTCTTAGCAGCACAAGACAAAGTTCCAGACAGTAAGTTCACATCAACAGCAACTGATTGCTGGCTCACAAAAGGAAACGTTGAGCTAATACATGGCACTCGAGAGAGAGGTGGTACATTGTATGAAGCAAAGATTAGGCCACAAGTGATAGGTGAAACTGTTAATACTGCAGAATTATCAGATGATGAATTAGTGCAACTTTATCATGAGAGATGGGGTCACCAAGATGTACGACACTTCAAGGAGCAACTTGAAAATCAGTTAGGCAGATCAGTGCAACTAAACAAGAAAGTGTGCGAGCCTTGTGTGTATGGGAAAGCCCATCGACAGAAATTTGGTCATAGAGTAAAGAGTACCAGAATAGGAGAATTAGTTTCAGTGGACATCTGTGGACCATTTGACAACTCCTTCTCAAAGAAAAGGTTTCTATTAGTGTTTAAAGACAGTTTCAGTAAGTTTCGCTATTGCTATCTACTCAATGCGAAATCACAAGTTAAAGATATGCTTAAGCACATGATAGGACATTCCAAAGCGTTGGGACATACAATTAGTGAAATTTTAAGTGACAATGGTGGAGAGTTTGACAATGAAGAAGTTAGGGCAATTTTGAGAAAAGAGGGAATTAACCAACGACTAACGGCTCCTTACACGCCACAGCAGAACGGTGGAAGTGAACGAGAGTTTAGAACGATAGTTGAAATGGCAAGAACCTTTAAGTACTCAAATAAAGAAGCCAACTTCCCAGCAGCAATTTGGGCTGAGCTTGTCAGCACTGCTGTTTACATTCTCAACCGCACTGGAAAGTCATCAGTTGCAGGCATAAGTCCATTCGAGCTGTGGATGGGCAAGAAACCAAGAATTAAGCATCTGCGCATCATTGGTTCCAGCTGTTACGTTCATGTTCCAGATAAGAAAAGAAAGAAAATGGACCAAAAAGCCATAAAAGGGTATCTAGTTGGATATGATGGTGATGAGCGCTATAGAGTTTGGGTCAAAGAAAATAATCAGATCATCTTGTCAAGAGACGTAATATTTCAAGAGAACCCTACAGAATGTAACAAAGAAATACATGAAGAAAGTGAAATAAAAATCAACAATCAATTTGATCAGGGAAAGCTTCCAACTGAGAATGAAGGACCTGAAGTCGAAAGTGATGATGATGATGATTATATTCATTTCAACAAACAAACAGATAAAGTGAGTAACACTTCAAGTGACGATGAGGACCAACCAAGCAATGGTTACGAACTAAGAGACAGTCGAAAAATAAGAAAACCGAAGAGGTTTGATGATTACGTCATGGCTGCAGAAGAATATGTTAATGACAAAGTTCCAGAAACCTACGAGGACGCCATTAAAAGCAACCAAAGTGCAGAGTGGCAAAACGCCATGAAGAGTGAGCTTCAGTCACTTCATGAGAATGAAACGTGGGAGATGGCGACTTTACCGAAAGGAGAAAAGACCATACCATGCAAGTGGGTGTTTCGTCTGAAGACCAAACCAGATGGTTCAATTGAGAAGTACAAAGCTAGGCTAGTGGTTAAAGGATTTAGTCAACGTCAAGGTATTGACTTTAGCCAAACGTTTAGTCCAGTTGCTAAGTTAAGCACAATACGTTCAGTTTTGAGCATTGCAGCAAGTGAAGCAATGCACCTTACCCAGTTTGATGTATCAACAGCGTTCCTGTACGGCGAACTTGAAGAAAAAATATATATGGAACAACCAACAGGATACAGTGATGGGACAGATCGTGTTTGCAAACTGAAGAGAAGTTTGTATGGCTTAAAGCAAGCACCACGTTGCTGGAATAAATGTTTTGGTGGGTTTTTAACAAACCTAGGGTTCAAAGTAAGTGATGCTGATTCATGTTTATTCATCAGAGAAAATAATAACAAGAAAGTGGTAATTGTATTATATGTGGATGATGGTTTAATTGCATCATCAGATCCAGCAGAAACAAAAAGTGTTATTGAAGAACTCCAGACCAAGTTCAAAATAACTGCACAGCCAGCATCATATTTCTTAGGCTTGGAAATAGAAAAACAAGCAGACGGTAGCATTAAGATAAGTCAGAAAGCATATATTAAGAAGGTATTAAAGAGCTTTGGACTAGATAAATGCAAACCAGTGACATCCCCAATGTTGAAAGAGTCAGCAGTTTTTCAACAAGAAAACAATGTGAGAGAAATCAATTTTCCCTACAGACAGGCAATCGGTACACTTATGTATTTGATGACAGGAACAAGACCGGATTTGGCCTACAGTATTGGCTACTTATCCAGAACGCTTGACAATCCTACATTGAAAGAGATAGTAAATGTGAAGAGGGTGTTCCGGTACATAGCAGGTACACAAGAAATGGGAATTGTGTACAAGCCAAACTACAACAGAGGTGTCTTAGACTGTTATAGTGATGCAAATTTTTGTGGCTGCGAAGCAACAGGGCGCTCCACATCTGGAGTGGTAATACTCTATGCAGGCGGAGCTATTTCATGGTTAAGTAAAAGACAGTCTGTAGTAGCGACCTCGACAACTGAAGCAGAGTTGATTGCAGC
This sequence comes from Ectobius pallidus, assembly GCA_964059195.1. Classification (NCBI taxonomy): domain Eukaryota; kingdom Metazoa; phylum Arthropoda; class Insecta; order Blattodea; family Ectobiidae; genus Ectobius; species Ectobius pallidus. The sequence continues at coordinate 26,350,958 of CAXKWD010000007.1, forward strand.
AACTGAAGGAGCCGAAGAAGCTATTTGGCTTGCCAGACTCTTCAAAGGCATCACAGAGCTTCAGCATGTTCCAGTTCTACAGGTGGACAACCAGGCAGCAGTAAGATTAGCTGAAAATCCAGAGTTCCATAACAGAACGAAGCATATTAGTGTCAAACATTTCTTCATCAGAGAGAAAGTTAGTGAACGGCAATTAGGTGTTCAGCAAATTGCAACAGAGAGACAACTTGCAGATTTGATGACTAAGCCGTTAGCACAGACTCGTTTAAGGATCCTAAGAGGACAATTAGGAATAAACTAGAAAAGAAGTAAAAGTTTTGTTTTCACTTTTAAATTGACAAGGGAAAGTGTTGAAGTTGGCAGCACTGAGTGTCAAACTTAAAAGTGAACGGTGTCGCCTCCTAGTGACAGTGACTTAAGCTCTGCCATGCAAGAAGCATGCAGTTGGGCGTTGGCCGTTGGCCTTTGTTCTTTGTTCGGTTCGTGCTAAGTCTGCCATGAGGCAGGAAGTACTTTTAGTTCGTCTTTTTGCACAAGAGTATAAGTGTACTTCAGTTCATATAACAAATATTAATCCTTCTGTATTAGTTTACGTGTACATCAATAAATAACATCTTCTTTATGAACTGGAAGAGTATTGGATTGAAACTTAATAGGTTATGGTCTCAGGCAACTTCATGTGTGCCTGTGAACTTTTCCGTAGAAGTTTTAATACTTCATCTACATTTTGATATAGTCAATAACCAAGTCTGGCGCCCAACACATCATCTCTTAATAATTAATCAAAGTGGAGCACTTATATTAAATCCAACCCGCCGCAACTAATAGCCTATAGATTCGTTCTGGTCGTCAGCAGTTCGGCACGTAACTTTTAGATCCGCAGTTCTAGCAACAGACTAGTAAAATTTAAGGTTCTATGCAATTTAGTATAGCTCCAACTAAATACAAAATATGTAAGAAATAAAAATATTTGTCTTGAGAGCTTTTTTTCTTTTAATTTGGCTTAGGCAGGGGTGCCCACAGGGGGGGGGGGTTAAGACGCAGAACGCGTCATTGAAATTTCTGGGGGGGGGGGCAAAATATTATCAATTATGAATTTTCTGGAGGGAGGGTTGAAAATTGTTGCAAAATTAGAGTTTTATATGTTAAAAGTAAAAACAGCCAAGTTTTATAACTTCAAAAGGTCTCTTCTAATTCTTTATAAAGATAAAGAATTTCAACAGCCATGGGCGCCCATACCCGGGGGCGGGGGGGGGGTTGCAAGGAAAAAATTTATATTAATAATTATTATAGTCAGGTGTTTTTCTTTTAAGACAATTACTTAAATTGCATAAGTTTTACCAAATCGACAACATGGAAGCAGAATCTACAGTGGATTAGGAAAGGGGGGTTCAGGGGGTTTGGACCCCCAAAAGTCAAAACCTAAAATTCTATATTTGTATTTTAAAAAAATTATTTAATTAAACAAGATTTGTTGGTGTGTCAAATATGATATAGCAGTTATTTTCTTTTCATAACATAATGAGTAGGCCTGTTATGTCCATTGTTCCATGTGTTATTCAACTTTTCTTATAAATAGTAATAAGTATTAGGCCTATAACTTAGGTAACAATTTCTTGTTTAAGTTGCCATGTCTTAGAGTATAGTAAACAAATTTGCTAACTAGTTTTTCAGTGCTAAAATAGCGTAAAATGTGATTTTCATTAGTTCAACATTTAAAAATTTCCCCGGGGTGGACACCCGACTTAGGTAACATTTTCTTGTTTACATTGGCATGTCTTAGAGCATGGTAAACAAATTTCCTAACTAGTTTTTTAGTGCTAAAATAGCGTAAAATGTGATTTTCCCCCACTTAGGTAATGATTTCTTATGTACACTGGCATGTCTTAGAGTATGGTTTTCACAACTAGTTTTTCAGTGCTAAAATAGCGTAAAATGTGATTTTCATTACTTCAATATTTAAAAATTTCCCGGGGGTGGACACCCGACTTAGGTAACATTTTCTTGTTTACATTGGCATGTCTTAGAGCATGGTAAACAAATTTCCTAACTAGTTTTTTAGTGCTAAAATAGCGTAAAATGTGATTTTCATTAATTCAATATTTAAAAATTTTCCGGGGGTGGACACCCCACTTAGGTAATGATTTCTTATGTACACTGGCATGTCTTAGAATATGGTTTTCATAACTAGTTTTTCAGTGCTAAAATAGCGTAAATTGTGATTTTCATTACTTCAATATTTAAAAATTTCCCGGGGTGGACATCCGACTTAGGTAACATTTTCTTGTTTACATTGGCATGTCTTAGTGTATGGTAAACAAATTTCCTAACTAGTTTTTGAGTGCTAAAATAGCGTAAAATGTGATTTTCATTAGTTCAGTAATTAAAAATTTTCCAGGGGTGGATTCCCCACTTAGGTAATGATTTCTTATTTACATTGGCATGTCTTCGAGTATGGTAAACAAATTTCCTAACTAGTTTTTTCTGTGCTAAAATAGCGTAAAATATGATTTTCATTAGTTCAATATTCAAACATTTTCTGGGAATGGACCCCCGATCCCCTTTTTGGGGGGTATTCCAAACTCTCCCGGCACTTCCGACCTTCCCTGCAATTATTTTCTGGCTACGTCATTGTTGCACTTATTATATTATTAATATCATGTTACAAAGTGGCCCAAGAAGTTAAAGCGACAAAAAATAAATTAATTAAAACAATTACCCCCCTCCCTAGACAATATCATATGGGCGCCCTTGTCGACTTTCAATTGGGTTGGGGGTGAGCAATGAAGTTGGGGGGTGAGTCATGACGTTTGGGGGGGTGGGCACCCCTGGCTTAGGTTCATCTAAGCACAAGCGTTGAAAAGAAATAGGCGGATTAGTTTAGCAAAGCTCTAAAACTGAGAATAATACAGCCCATTAAAATATCATGCAAAGAGTCGGGAAAACTGGTAGGCCTAAATGAAGTGTTCATTCCTGTGTAACAGATAAATTCTTACTTAGGCCTACATGCGTCCATGAATAAATATTCAGAAAACTGCACTAATATTGTTGAGATTTTTTTCACGTTTAGAGAACGAAGTTAAAGAAAATTCCTCCTTCGTAGAGCCTTAGGCTATGTATCCCAGACTGTAGTTAATCCAAGTTTTTAAAAAGCCCTTTGCCATAGTGTTGGCAAAGAATCCATCAGTGATATCTTCAAGATAATGCTTATAATTTGAAACAAAAGTCTACTATGGAATGATAATTCCTTCCCACTGGCCGTGTGTAGGCTAAGATGGAAAGGTGAAGTCACACTGAAAAATTCAATGCCATAGCCGGGATTTGAACCAGGATCTTCGGCTCTCCATGCAGTTGCTCTTGCCAATTGAGCTACCATGGCAACATGCCGGTAGGCCTACAACATGATGTGTGTCAATTTGAGAATTTTATGTTGTACCGGCATGTTGCCATGGTAGCTCAATTGTAAAGAGCAGCGGCACGGAGAGCCGAAGATCCTGGTTCAAATCACGCCTATGACATTGAATTTTTCAGTCTGACTTCACCTTTCCACATTAGCCCACTATATTTGCGCACCAAATGTGCTGAAATTGTTTATTGATGCGTTTAACCGAAGGGATGTGCTCCATACTGTTTCAAGTGACACCTAGCATTTCCTTTCCAATGAGTAGGCTTAATGAAAACATTGAGAGAACATTCTTAAAAATTAGCAGTCGACCTTCCGAGTAGAAAATTCGTATGTGTACAGACACAGTGGACAATAATAGACTAAAGTTGAATAGACTAAGCTGAGAACTACTCATATGAAGTATACAGATTCAATAAAGCCTTTGGAGAAAATACTGCAGATGTACCTTCAATACACACGCATACACATAAAAATTGTACAGTATTTAGCGAACAACAGTTCAATATGTAATTATTCACTCACAAAAGACGACACCATCCTTCCTCTTCAGATCTCCAAGATTTGGCAGGAACGTTGACACGACTTCACCAATTTGTGCAACCAGAACTAGACCGTTGCTGAAACAAGGAAACAAAGTTAGTTAGTTTAACAGTATTATTATTATTATTATTATTAGTAGTAGTAGTAGTAGTAGTAGTATTAGTATTAGTAGTCGTAGTAGCAGAAGCAGCAGCAATAATAGTAAGTTAATAATTTTTAGTGTAGTCTATTCTAAAATGCTGTTGTTTCCTCAACCAAAATATAGCCTACACCAGTGGTTCCCAACCTTTTTCAGCTGGAGCTTCCTTTTCTTATCGAAATATCTCCACGGTCCATGGTGGAGTAAAAAACCTTATTTGTATCGTACCCCTTCCTCATGTATATATAATTTGCCATCAAATATTGCAAATATATATAAATATAAGCTTATATAGGCCTATGCTTTTTTGAAGGCACAGATTGATTATTGATAAACAATTAGTGTTCTGATTTGAAATATAAACACTTTGTAACAAAACAATTATTTATTTAACAATAGATATATGTTTGCAATATATGCAACAAGTGGTTTCATACTCACTAACATGTGTTCCTAGGTGAAGATAAAAACTACAATTATAAAAGTACACAAAGAACTAAGAAAACAATGAAAACACAATTTGATTTGTTTCGATTTTTCCTATCTCTTCTGATGGCTTATTCGATGGTTTCTGATAGTTTTAGAATCGAGCCGCGACCCACCTGTAACCCTTCCGCGACCCACCGGTTGGGAACCGCTGGCTTACACCCTATAAACCTATAGGCCCTATAAGCCTATCTAACTAGATTTGCATACATCTAAATGTAGGCCTAATTTCTTTATTTTCCCTCTCTAAATATCTTCATATAACTTAGTCTAAAATAATAAAAATAATAATAATATCATTAGTTTAATAAAGTACCGGTACGTCAAAAGAACAATAAAAATGAAAAAATAAGATGTTGAAAGTGTTGATAACTTTGCTTACACATTCACAACAACGATTTGTCCCATGCATCACGTTAAATTGCATTTCTTCATTGAGTGGGCCAATTGTGAAAATTTCACATGTTACTTAGTGTTTATGTAGTTACCCAAAAGGCCAGTTACTGATAGGTGTGGAAATATTTAATATAATTATCTTATGATCAAAGACAATAGAGAATATTACAATAGATTACATTTTGCTTATGTATTAAGATCGTAACACACTACCACCAGGCTACGGCCTAACTGTAGTAAATAAATACATACAAATAGGCCAACTCTGAATGTATTGGAAGAAAGATTGGGAATGTCAAAATACAAGTCACTAGTCCCAAGAATAAGAGTGTATAAGAATAGGCTATACTGAAAATATGACATGCCACTAGCAGAAGCATAACTTAATGCTGTGCTAGAAGAACAGATTTGTCAAAAATCATGTTTTCATTATTATAGGCCTACTATTGCAACATGCCATCAATGTGCAATTTATCCACACAGTTATTTTTATTTTAAATGACACTAATGGCAGGAAGAATACACCTGCCCACTTGTGGAGGTTTCCTGCACTACGTCACTCCTCACTTATCTTGAGCTGCTTATAACCACAAAAGTAGTGTCTGACGACAGGAAATTAAGAACAGTATGTTTCTATAAGCTTATGCATAAGTTACGTAGTTTAGCAACATCCACTAGAATTATTAAATTTATTGGCAGTAAATGCCCTATGAAAATGATTCTTTTTCATCAATTGTTTCAATTTCAGGTGTAGATCTACCGTACCGTAATTTTTTTTCGATCTTCTAATCCGAAGCTCTTAAATAATAATAATAATAATAATAATAATAATAATAATAATAATAATAATAATAATAATTTAATTTGTTCTATTTCATTTCTTTACGATTAAATAGCCTAAGTTATGTGTAACGTAAAAGATATGTAGGCTATTTAGTGAAGCTATATTATGCTCTTTATAAACTAAAATAATGTGTAGGCCTAGGCCTATAGAAATCCAGCTACAACATTTTAGCCTTCTTAGTAGAGTTAAACAAATAAATAAGTAAATAGCATAATAATTAAATAGCTTAAATAAAAATGAGACAGCATTACTTTCTAAAGTAAAATCACTACATCCTAGACCTTAAGGTTTACTAAATAGAAATCGATGAATAATTTGGGATAGCTTACTTGTAAAAACTCGACAACGTTAGAGAAAACTTCTATGATAGTAAAGGACTGGTACTTAACTAATAAATTAACTTATCTAGCAAAAACTTCTGATATAAACTCAAGTCTTAATAACATTAATGACAACGGATGTATTCTTAAGTTCTTGGGCATTTGTCTAGATCAGCGTTTAACCTGGGAATCGCATATTAATATGGTCTGTGGTGAGATAGGAAAGGGCTTATACCTATTAGGCCTACATACAAATATACCGGTATTACTTAGTAAGTAGGCCTATTATGCTAAAATACAATCTTGTGCTGAGTTATTGGACTGTGCCTTTAGGGTGCTAGTACTTAGTCACTTAGGCATAAAAATAAAGCTTTTAGGCAGCGGAAAATGGGAATCAGAATTATACCAAATGTAAGTTACCTTGGAGAGCCCATTGCAAACCATTAAAAATGAAAAGTAGGAATTCCGCACTTTTCTCACTGTTCATAATCTTCCCTATTATGTTACACTCATGTCAATCAAGCTAAATTTGGAGCAAATAGAGATGTTCACAATTACGATACCAGAAACAAAAGTGATTAAAGAGTGCAATTTTATCATTATACTAGATCTAAAAAAAATGCCTCCATTTATCAACAAAACTATATAAGTTTCTGTAATAAACCAGCAACCTAAATTAAGTTTTAAAACCCGGTTAAAAAGGATAGCCTATTGACAGTCTACAGGAAGTCTATATGAAGTCGATGAATTCTTCACAGTTGATTTCACCAAGTAGGCTACAGACTACATAGTGAATCTATTTCTTGTTTTATATGTTTTATTTTTTAAAATTAAGTATTTAGGCCTTTATGGCTAAGTTACTTACACTAATCCAAAATTTTACCTCTTTATGTATTTTATATAAATTGACGATGTCAATGCTTTGTTGTAACAGCTTGATGACAAATAAATATCCTATTCTATTAGCATTTGGCTAGTGAAATATTGGAATTTTGTTAGTCAAAGCTTCCTGTTAGGTCTATATTGCACTAGAAATCATAAATTTGAATATTAGGGTCTATTTCACGCTTAATATAGCTCTCTATAGCACGAAATAGCCTCTGGCCTTCTTCATTATTCTGTTAATTAACTAGAGCATAGACTTTCCTTGTAACTTAATTTACTCTATTAACCAATATTCCTATAACCAAGTCTATAAGAGAATATTATAGGAGAAAAATTCCTCCGGCACTGGGACTTGAACCCAGGACCTTTGGCTATTAGCGCCAATGCTCTACCAACTGAGCTAAGCCGGAGCTCAATTCACAGCGCCAGATGGAACTTCTCTCCTATGACTGATTGCCCTAATGGTCCACCTCACAGACAGACAAGTTATGTCATATGCAGTAGGCCTACTGTGAGGCACACTAAGTAGTGATTTTTGTGACCGGGCTCTCACTGTTATTGTACAGTTAACATTTAAGATAGATATGTAGCCTAAGCATTCATGAGCCACAGATTATTGTCTCTGTTGGACACTACATGAGAATATTATAGGAGAAATAGGAGAGTCATAGGAGAGAAGTTCCATCTGGCGCTGTGAATTGAGCTCCGGCTTAGCTCAGTTGGTAGAGCATTGGCGCGAATAGCCAAAGGTCCTGGGTTCAAGTCCCAGTGCCGGAGGAATTTTTCTCCTATAATATTCTCATGTAGTGTCCAACAGAGACAATAATCTGTGGCTCATGAATGCTTACATATCTATCTTAAATGTTAACTGTACAATAACAGTGGGAGCCCGGTCACAAAAATCACTACTTAGTGTGCCTCACAGTACTGCATATGACATAACTTGTCTGTCTCTGAGGTGGACCATTAGGGCAATCAGTCATAGGAGAGAAGTTCCATCTGGCGCTGTGAATTGAGCTCCGGCTTAGCTCAGTTGGTAGAGCATTGGCGCGAATAGCCAAAGGTCCTGGGTTCAAGTCCCAGTGCCGGAGGAATTTTTCTCCTATAATATTCTCATGTAGTGTCCAACAGAGACAATAATCTGTGGCTCATGAATGCTTACATATCAAGTCTATAAGTCACTATAGGCTAACTTATAACCCACTTATTGTTGTATTATAAAAGTCCGCCTGAGAAAATTACTAGGCTTATCTAGAACAACTGGGTAAATAAAAAGAAAAATATCCCATAACAAGACAATTGCAAATTTCATGTAGGCTAATAAAAAATCAGACATTTTGGGGACAACACTGTTCTCTTGGCTAATATGCCTATAAGTTAACAGCACTAGAATGTGATTTCGCGGAAATTATGTAGGCCTAGGGCCTTTCCTAATAAGGCCAATCAGTGTTGGTGACATAAGGCCTATCCAGGCTTGGGCTACAGTTAAGTGTTAAATGGAATCACTCACTCAGCAAAAGGAATGCTCCACGTAGTTCAGCAGTTGTGAGTTCAGAATGCTCAGGCAGTTGTGAGTTCTTCATCCTGTTCTAGATGCGACGCCTAACTTAGACCTAAAAGCTCAATGGCCTTAACTGTCACATTCTTTCTTTCTTCCTTCCTTTCTTTCTTTACCGTAGTTTTACCTCTCCCTTTTAGGATTTAAGCGACCGGGCCTTACTGGGCCGCAACCTGTCGGGAGAGGGATTATCTTTGGATCACATACATAATTATTTTGATCAGCCCAATGCCGGGGCCACCTCCGAGACAACACGAACATATAGGACGAGACACACCATTCACACACACACACACTCTCACTCACTCAGAACAAAGCGAGGATGGGGATGAAGATGATAATGACGGCCAGATGATATCCGGGGACCACAAGGGCCTAAAGTTACCTGACATAATTTCTCACAGGTGAGGGAAAACCCCGGAAAGGTAAGTTGTTCCGACCAGGAATCGAACCCGGGCCCGCTGCGTGAGAGGAGTGAACGTATCCCCTGAGCCACAGCGGTGGACTTTTAACTGTCACTGCACAGCCTAATTATTGACAACATTCTACACAAAATATGAGATAGGCCTACACTATCGCTGTTCTAATTTTTTAAAATTTTTTCGATATTGAATTTTATTATTTTTTTACGAATAACTCGGGTAGCCTATAAAAGAAGTCAGCCTTGGTCTTGCAGATTCCGACAGTCTATAGAGAAGATATTACCAACCCACACCAAACTGTTATGAATAGAGAATAGCTTAATCACTTTGCATCTAATTTACACAAATCCATGTTCAACATTTGCTTGCAGGCTACGGCAAAATGAAGCATAGCAGTAACTCACCCGTCTTTGTCCTGCTTCTCTGTAAAATCAAATAACACAACCAATTCCTTCAATGTATCCCAATGCATTTGCATTCAGACCTCACAACTGTACAGTACACTCCCCACAGCAAACAGCTCGAGGTTGCTGATTCGTCCGCCAATTATATGCATTTCCCCCATATCACAAGAGTAGGCCTACTCTTATTGGTTGGCAAGCGCTCAGGTGTTATGTGTCCCCTCAAGCCAAAAATGGAATGCTCCAACCAACATACTTTCCAGCTTTGCAACTCCCCATTTTATCCCCTCCCACATCTTGAAAAGGGATGAGTCTTGCGGATGAGATCATTCATCCGCCATTTTGAAATGACTTACAGTAAAGAAACTCAGACCGTTTTTCTGCCATACGGACATGCGCGCGCAGATTCCATGCGATCCTACCGGCCATTGAGTAATACTACAATCACTACTGCGCATAGGCGTAACGAGGGGGGGGGGGGTTTGGGGGTTTGAACCCCCCCCATTGATTAAAAAAGGGAAACTAGTACTATTTATTTCATTATTGTGATATATCACCTTTTTTAAAAATCTGCTTATAAATTACTTAATATGAGTTTAAAGCGTGGGAAGCTTAAAACTCGTTATTGTGCACCTTAATTTTTAAAATTTTCCGGGGGGAGGACCCCGGAACTCCCCTCTCCAGATGTTATAACCCCCCCCATATGGTCGTCCTGGTTACGCCTATGCTACTGCGGGAAGAATGGAAATAAATAGGAGTCTTGAATTTTTATAGCAATGCGTGTTTGGAAAGGATGTTATTGTTCTGCTATAAATTGCAGTAACAATAAAGGAAGAAATCCTGAATTGCATTTCTTCACTTTCCCAAAAGATCCAGAAAGGTAAGAAGAAAAATACGTAATATTTATTGTATGCCTGCTGGCTTACTCTTGACACATGTTCTGGTGTGGTTATGTTTACATTTACTTTAATGTAATATTTTTATCTTTAATTATGTTGTAATTTCTAACAATAGATACTAATGAAATGAAAATGTCAGCAGTCTATATCACGGTTAAAGATAACAATATTTAGGATGTCGTATTGTGATCGCTTAAGATAACACAATATTTGCTGCGGTGCAGCTTATTTCCTATGTGCATTGTAATGTATATGTCAGGGCCGGTTTTGTATACAAACATGTGTGCCGTGTTGGCAGTCAAGAATGGCTATGTGAGCTCTAATGCACATGGCCATTTTGCAGCATGTAGCCGATTTTTTTTCTTTGCTTGCACAAACCTGACAATCAAAGATCCACATGCCCGGTTGTAAGGATCAATGCTAAGGAATATCAGTGCACATAACTCAATTTCGTAAAAAAGTGCACATAGCCGATTTTACAGGCGGTACGATATTTATTTTATCGAACACGATGTAGGCGTAAAGATGACGAAAACATAATCTTACATCATAAATTCTCGGATACATGTGCCATTAAGGTGTTTGCGACAGTAAACTAACATGACATCATTATCCAAACCTAGGCAAGCAATAGGCTTACCTAAAATAGGCGTAGAAGCGTATCTAGTCCAAGGTTTTTCCCACCTTTAAAATCAACGTTTAAGTTATAAATTATATTAAAGAGTGACCTTTGAATATAGGTTTGTCACACTGCTCGTCCTCAACTTCATTGTTGAGATTGTATTTTGTTTCTGTATCTTACGGCTTCGATCTACCTTCAATTGTTGTAATGATTTCAGGTGTAAAAAATGGGTCATCAATAGTCGGCGAGAAGACCTACTAACAAAAACTGTAAAATATTTAAATGTAAATTGCCGCCTATGTTTGGAACACTTCGAAAACAGCCAGTTTATGAATTCCAATAAGAACTCTTTAATTAAAACTGCTGTACCGACTGTATACTAAAAGCAGTTTTGGAGTATTAGAAATTGAGAAATATTGATAGAAACCTATATTTTTATTTGAATTTTGTATTGTATCTTATGTAATATTGTATTATTTTTGTAAAATGATGACATTTCTATTCTAATGTAATATTAGGCTACTTTTAAAAATAAAAATGAGTTATAATTGGTTTTCCAAGAATCATCTTGAAGTTATTAAAACTTGTAATAAGAATAGCCCTAGGAACTGCAGTGCAAGTTACAGGTAAGTGGCATTTAAAAATTGTGCCTGATCTTAACTAAAATATAATACATGCTTCATTGTTTCTTAAATTTAAAATTCAGTTTTGAAAGAAGATTTTTTTCTCTTATTATAACATATTTTGTTATGTGTTTATGCATTTTCCCAAGTTATTTTATATGGTGAGAATGCAGTTTTACTCAACCGCCGCATGGAGCGCTAGTGTCGCCCAGCTAACAAGTTGTCATAGGACTTTTAACACACAGTTTCCTTACTGTATTAATACTTATAGCCTACTGTGGTGCTAGGTCTACTTAGACTGGATTTGGGCCCACTTCTAGTCTCATTACTATTTTATTTTAAAGTTTCTTAAAGCCTGTAGAATGAACAGAGGATGTAAGAACGCTCGCCAAATTGGCTTGAATTAATACACTTGCACAATGTACGGGTAGGGGGGGGGGGGAAGCGGACCGACTAAAATAAGTTGCCGATATGAGCCACTGCACATGTCTAGCGGCATTCACAGAATAGCAGGGAATGTACTGAAATTTGTTCTAGTGTCGACTGTTGACTTATTTCACGTAGCCTACTTTGGATTGCTTGTGAAAACAAACGTTTCCGTTACATCTCTTACAATTATTTACGTATCACAAGGCTCTGAAATCAGCTACAAGAGTCGGTCCGCTTTTTTTCCGTATTTGTGCAAATTTATATATTTATTATTAAAGCCTGTTAGGCCTATATTAAATCAAATAATCGACCATCCCAAAATTACGTAAAAATTAAAAATAAATTGTTGGCTTATGCTATTCTTAACCTATTTAAAATTATAAGGGCACTGGGAAGAGCTGATGACTATTTTCATATAGACTGTAGGCTACACAAAAAATTATGTATTTTTTCTGCTTGTATGAATCTAGGGTTTGGCCTATCAGATGTCCGTATTTAGCAGGCCATGTTCGTACTTTTTTAAAGTTGCTCTGGCATCCGTATTTATTTTTCAAAACCTGCAATATCTCCCTACTTTTCTATAATTCAAGCAATGATTTTTAAAAAACTGAAAAGAAGGCATTTGTTTCCAGATTTTACCAAAAGATGTCTAGGCCTATGAGCATCCTATACCAATTTAATTTCTACTGAAATAGAAATTTCTTTGCATAGTAAAGTTGTGCTCATTTCACTTTTATTAGTGTAGGCCTATTACCGGTATTAATCTTCTTGTAGGAAATTTCGAATTTCGATTCTGCTGTTCATAGTAGGCCTAATGACTAGAATGTTACGGAATATTAAGTAGGCTACTGTAGCCTATTATGCTGTGAGTTTTGTTTTATGCATTCAGTTTATCCATTTCAAATCAGCCAATGATGGTCGCTGACAAAATTTATTTATTTTTTATTTTTATCTACGTTTGTACCATAGGCCTACTCAGAGAGTTGAAAACAGGTATTCTTTAATTTTTTGGAAATTGAGTTTATTTTTGAGCGGCCACTTTGTATTGGTGTGTCAGCCTATTTTGTATTTTACAGAGGTTTGCTTTAAATCCTGTAGCTTCTTTGTTTTTTAAAGATATTTAGTTTAAACAAAAACCATGTTAAAGAGCATAAAATGTACAATAGTCCTACTTTCTGTCCAATATGTATATCTGTATATCTGTATCTGGTACCCTATGATCCCCAGGTGGGGCGAAGGGGCCTCCAATGGAGGTTTCATTACCTATACTAATTTTGATATGCTTATTTTCCGAGAGAGGGTAGAGGGACAGGTGGTAAGCCCATCGCCTCGCAACCCCCCTCTGGAAACTAAGTATTTCTTGGACGTGAAAGGGCCGAGAAATTTTGTCCAGAGGCTCTAATTTAGGCTTGGAGTTCTTTTACGTGCCGTAAATCTACGACACGGGACCCCCAGCTTAAAGTCCCTCCCGGAGGACTCCGTGCCCAGGATTTTTACGTCCAGAAAAATCCATCGACCGCGGCCGGGTTTGATCCCGCGCCCTGCGGATCTAGAGGCGGGCACGCTACCTCTAGACCACCGCAGCCGACTTCCAATATGTATAGTCCTACTTAATTGTAAATAAACGAAAGAAATAGGTAAATGTTAACGGTTTTTAAAATAAAAACCTTATCTTTTAAAATTTTAAATTTTTAAGATAAAACTAAGGCTCATCATTTTTCTCTGAATATAGTGTTTATAGTATACTACTTTCCTAAAAAGTTTCAGACATGAGGGTTACATCCCTTTTTACTTTCTCGCATATACGTAGTAGGCTATAGAGAAAGTATTGTGATCGTCACAAAAAATCGAAGTCGAGATAACACCGGGAGAGCACGTTTCATGAAGCGTAGAAACCGAAAAAAATATTTTTGGAATGACGTCTGTCCGTCTGTCCGTCTGTCCGTGGACATGCACAGCGGATAAACGGTTCATTGTATTTACTTCATTTTTTGAATTAAGGACTTTTTCGAAATTTTGTCGAACCGCCCAGAAATTTAGTTTTACAACTGAAATATTAAGGGGACTTTTCATGAAAACTTTAAAAAAAAAATTGTTTTTTGAAAAAATGGCTCTAACGATTTTAATAAAAAATTAAAATTGGAAACTCTTATCTGTGACTAATAAAATGGCTATATCCGTATTTCTGCAGAAATGACTTAAGGGGTACTTTACTCGTATCCATTTTCAATTTTTCTAGATTATATCCATTACAGTAGGCGATACATGAAAACCTATCACAGTAAAGTTGTAGAAAAATTTAAAATGATCATTTTTTGTTTTACACATTACTTTGTACATTTAATAGATAACAAGATAAAATCGAAATAAGGACAGCTTAAATGCGAATTTCAGAACATAATTGTCAATTAAAATATGAATGACATTTTGTTGCCCCTAGTAACAAGAAAACTGGCCTAATGTACTTATTGTTGTGAAATGCAATCAGTTTAGCTCAGTCGCAATGAACACACTAAAACCAATTACAGCGAGGTGGTAGGCCTATGGGCTAACAGGGAAGAGGTCCTGAGTTCAAATCATACCTCGTGGCCGCCCAAATTGACTTGGGTTTTTCATGGTTCCGTCGTTCGCAAAGGCAAACGCCGGGTTTGTAGGACTTGCTTATTTTCCATAACTCATCGCCGCTATGTCACTGGTTATTATAATCGTTTAAACTGAATATCACATAAGAAGACATCACTAAACAATAGAAACATGACGCGAATGAGTTGTTAATATAGACCAGCGTTTCTCAACCTATGGTCCGCAGACATAATTAATTAAAAAATATCATAAAGCAAGTGGGAAGTAAAGAAGTAGAACTTTTTCACATAAAATGGACACTAGATGTCAAAGTTTTTAAAATATTCGAAAATACAGGTCATATTGCAAGTTTCTTTACTTTTGCAGTTTGATATGGGTTTGATATGGGTTTTTTTCATGTGTTTATACTCCTTTTAGCTTCGAGGTCCCAGGTTCAAATACAGCTGAAATAATAAATAAAAATAAAACTTATTGATAGCCAATCAAACATAATTTGAGCAAACAATGACTGTATTTATTACTCTTCAGATAATTTTTGCAACAACAAAAAAGTTTCAAATAAGTTAAATGTTTTAATTCATAGTGTATGCATCTTGGGTAGAATCTTTAAATTCGTTGAAGTAGCTTTCCAGAACCTATCTCTGTGAGAAGGGATTTTCATCGCTCGTTTAACTAAAAGCATAATATAGAAACCGACTTAATGTATCTGCTGATCTTCGACTAAATTTGACTAATATTGAGCCAAATATCCAGGAACTCTGCAAGAGGCGTCAAGCTCAACCGTCTCATTAAAAGTGAGTAATAACATAATTCCTAATTATATTATCAAATTGGTAATAGGCTACATATTAAAGTCTGTTCAAAATATAATTTTACTGTCAATAGTTTCATTCCAATTCAATAACTGTGTTTCCGTCGGATTAAAAAAAAAAAGTAGACTATTTCGGTATAACGACCTATAATTTAATACCCCAAATATTAAGAATATAGGCCTACATATAGCCTACTTTTAAAAATGGGATGTAAAATTAGGGGTCCGTAAAGTTTTTTTACTCATTTTAGAGGTCCTCGGGTTCAAAAAGGTTAAGAAACGCTGATATAGACTAATGTTTCACGCGAATATACTAAACACGTGGTATGACCTACATGCAGTTAAAGCGTGCAATATAACCTAAGTAGTAGTAGTAGTAGTGGTGGCGAAATTCAAATATAGTCGCCCCTTAAGCTTCCCCATTCGATATTCACATTTGCACGGACTGTGTGATGTATTTTGTTTCTGAGCGAAGCAGAGTGACCAACTGTCCTTGTATACTGTTGCATATAGCTAAATAATGCATAACACTAACCACATAGTTAAGTACGCGAAGCGGAGGCGGCAGCCGTAGCGAAGCGCCCTTGCATTTTCGAATAATGTACGATACACTGTTTGTAGGTTTCGAAAATGTGGCATATTATATCTCCCGCAAGGTTTGTCAGCCTGCCACCTCTCGTCAAGCGGTAAGACGTCACACCTCCAACGTCCAGTCACGAGTATCTTCATAATACGAGGAGAGAAGAATTCGCTAGATCGTGGTATAAAAGAAACTTCATCGGTGAGGATAGGTTGGGTGGGACCGACTCATCCCAAGGTGCGAATTTTCCCGTAGTAGTAGTAGGCCTACTAATAATATGCAGTTATACTGCCATTGATTATTATTATTATTATTATTATTATTATTATTATTATTATTTTATTTCACGGTAAAAGCATTGAACATAAAGATCGACCCTGATGCTTTCCGTTCAAGATACTTGTTAGTTTTATGAAAATGTAATAAGTAAAATTTAATTGTCTCTTTAATTTAATTTTTTCTGTGCTAGCCTTTAACACGTATATGCGAGAAAGTTTGTGCAACGTATTTTTGCACCATTTATTTTAATGAGTCTTCAAGTATTGAGATTTTTCTAAAGTCAGGTATTTTCAAACTGAAATATCTCAGAAAGGACACACTATAACATTCCAAAATTTTCAGAAAACATTGTTTTATTGTGTTGTAAATAGTGGTTGAAATTTCATCACTGAGACTTTATTGGTTTTTTACTTAGAAATTTTTAAACATAGCTAAAATTTCCGGTTTTTTGCTATAACTTATAGCTCTACTCCAAGCTTCTTTACTACATAGGCCTACCTTTTCACTTGCGAGGAAGTTATTGACAGAAACTACAAGGACAATGAATCATGTGTTTCACTGTAATGTCATGCAACATGGCCACTGTTTCCTCACTAGGCAACTCAAGTGAAATTACAGATTGAACAGGTCCACTTTTATTTTGCAGCCACATTGTGGCCTAGAAATTATAACACTGCACTGGTGTGTCTTGTACTTTTTCCCCTTAGTTTTTCCTCTCCCTTTTTAGGGACGCTAAAACGACCCACAAGGATATGGAGGGTCTCCCCGGATGAATGATCAGCCTAATGCCGAGGCCACCTCAGAGGCAACACGAACACATAGGACGAGACACATCATTCAAACACACATTCACTCTGAACAAGGCGAGGATGGGATGAAGATTACGGTATAATGACGATATCCGGGGACCACAATGGCCTAAGGATAGCCTACCCGAAATTTGTCTCACAGATGAGAAAAAACCCGGAAAACCCCCACCTAGGTAACTTGTCTCGATCAGGATTCGAACCCGGGCCTGCTGTGGGAGAGGAGCGAAGGCATCCCCTGCGACTAGGCCTATAACATTGCATGGACCAAAAATACTTTCCTTTCTTAATTAGGCCTATTAACATGATCAACTTTTGTTATTAAAGTGAAACACTTTCATGAATGGTAACTGAGGTGTTATAAGAGACTTGAGGCTTTCTCGGCGTAGATTACTTATTACTTATCATAAGTCTTATGATCAGGGTCCGGATTCTGATGGCATGTCATTTTTTTTAATGATGCTGCATAGACATTGCCATAGATAAATCCTAATCATGGTCTCTAGATTATAGAAATGCATTTTTTGTCATTTTATGCCATTTTATACTTTTAGGGCATTTATTTCAATTTTACGTCATTATTTTGTCAATTTCGTGTCATTTGCTTCCTTATTTTGTCATTTCCATGCATTTACATGGAGTAGGCCTATATTCTTATATTTAAATAAATTACAAGGTTAAAATAATGAAACATTTTTGTACGATCTACTTTAAAAACAATTTTCTTACTTTTCTTCTCAGATGCTCCCATGTAGAACAAAGAACAAAGCTTTTAGACCTTCAACATCCTTTCTGCATTTACAGTTTTTACAATTATGTATGTGTGTACAATTATAATTTTTATAAATAAAATATCAGTTTTAGGTAATTCTTTATAATTATTAAGTCATTTTCTTTAAAATTTAGGATCATCTTATAGGCCTAGGTCGTTTTTCAAACAATTTTAGGTCATCTAAATCCGGGCCCTGCTTATGATGGTCTCTCGGGATTCCAGCCGAGTGAAACTGTTTGTGTGGTCCGAGCTTTCGGCTGCTAAATATAGTTTATATTTCAATTTAAATGAGCTCAAAACAATTAACTACAATAATAAACGAAATAAATCCAATAATTATTTAATTCGAACGCACCGCCTACGCTTGTAACAGTCGGCTTTCTCAATCCTTACAAAAACAGTTTTCTGATATTGTTTTTACCAAAAAGTAATAATAGAGGCTCTAGTTATAACTAGGGACCGGATTGTTAGGTTTTTAAAAACACTGTTTTAGGTTTTCCGTTAGGTGAAATAGTTTTTTTTAGGTTGTTTGTCCAAAATATCGTTTTTGGGTAGAATAATTGGTTTAATGAATTTGAATGTGCTACATAGGATTCAATACATAATTAACACGTCTTCTTAAAACACAGTGTGACCACTCAGTGTGAATAACAAGACGGTACTAAAGGTTAAGGCAAACAAACCCTTTAAAACACATAAATCTATATCCCTGTTCATATAGTGCAGTTACTCATTGGATGGCCAGTCGGCTTCAAAGGTTTCGGTGTTTCTTTATGTTAATTGATCTGACTAAGTCGGTCTTGGGCTTCCGCTATCCAAAACAAAAGCAACGTTGCAATATTCTCTCATTGTTATCACTGACCTCAGTTCTTCCTTCGCTTTATTCAATTCACGCGTGTTATTGTTTACTGTAACTTGATCTTGCAACAACGCATTCACTCCACGCGGAGTAGACGAGTAGCTGTCAAAATCATCACATCATCTTAGATTTTGATTGGCTGGGGTAACTAGCTGATTGGTGCGGAAAAACAAAGAACATGGGTTGAGCTGTCGGCAAACTTTTCCTCCTAACGAAAGGAAGCCGCCTGGGTATGCAATGAGTAACTGGACTATACACGGCAACAATGGTTGTTCGTACGAATATTTTAAAAGGAATACGCCGGTACTCTACACTTCCTCTCTTGATACAGTCCATCCTAGACGACAATGGGTTGAACGAAACGCTGGTGGTATTAATTTCAACCCGACAAAAATTATTGTCTCTCCGCAAAATATCGATTCCTCAACTGACAAACAAAAAAGACAAAAAAGTAGCCTAAATTAGATATTTTAGGTTTTATATCCCGTTTAGGTATATTTAGATTTTTATACCCCATTTAGGTATTTTTAGGTGCCACAGAATTAATGTGGGTGAATCCTATGGACATGATTCGAAAAAGTGTATGAGCGCTTTTTGTTTTGGAAGCAAGGAAAAAAATAAGTACTATGAATCCGGTCCCTAGTTATAACTGCTACAACAAAGTGCGGTGATTTTGAACTTCAGAGCTTCAAACAAATGTCCAAGCGGGAGTGTTGTGGTGTGAGAAAATAGCCATAAAATAACAAGCGCGCGGCACAGCTCTCATAGACTGTGTCAACACGGAGGGTTTCTCAGAAATGGACTCACACCAAACAACAACAACAACATACAGCTAGATGCAGCTGCATTTCAGAACACTCTCACATTATTTTCCCATAGGCCTAGTCTGCAAATTACACGAAGTTAAAACTGCTGGTAAGAAAGGCAATTCTGTAACAAGGATTTCCTGGAAAATGCTTGAGAATCACGCCAAATTCCGACAGAGTAGCCGGCGGCGTGGGAACGCGAAGGACCCTGATTTAGTTGAACATATTATAAGTTAGTAATCTATTTCCTTTCTTAAGTTATGTTTTCATAACTATAGGAATAATTTATTAGTAAAGGTATCTTTAACATTACATAACACTATTTCATGTCTTATAGTAGGCCTACTACGGTTGAGTCCATCGATGTGGCGCAGGGGATACGTTTAGCCGTGGTAGGGAGAAGTTTCCTAGGTGGCCAGGTTGAAAAAAAATAGTTTGAGCTGTAATTGGGACATCCCAAGCAATTAACTTTAACCCCCAAAATATTTTTGTTATTATTACTGTTAGGCCTGTTATTAATTTTTTGCACGACTTAACTAGCCTAATTAGTGGTACTTAGGCCTACGAATGTTGTTGCCGTGGATAGTAAGTTGATATTCCCACAAGCAATTTTGTTGCTATGTGCGGTAAGTGTTTCCATGCGGTTATGAATTCACTTACGGCACATCATAATACAAGCCTTAAGGACAAGGCCCCCAGGACAAATATTCGGTTCGCATAACAACAAACACATGCGAATCACTCTCTGAAATAAACATCTATCTTCAAGAATGTAGGCCTATATACATAATATTTTCAGGTAGTATCACAATTAATATAAATAATCATAGTGCAAAAAATAGCATGCAATACTCGTGCCGTAAGCGCATAACGGATCTCGGAAATTGAAAAAAAAACGGCGCAAGCGCCTCGTTTTTTCAAACTCTTTCCTCGATCCGTATGCATCGCTTACGGCACTTGTATCGCAATATATTATATTAATCACTCAGCAGTGGTCTGCAGCCTTCTTTATTTTAAGTAAAGGACCATTTTCTTTTATCTGAAAGACAAGCCCCGTTGATTTATTGATTATTAATAAAACTATAAAAACGTATCACAAATATATATCTTACAATATAGGCCTAAGTAGGGATTAGGCCTACTTAAAGTGTATTTTACATTTTGTTTTTCGCTTTGTAATCTTATAAGAGGAAGAGGAAGTGTTTGTCTGTCTGTGCTCGATGCCCAGAGAAATCTACTTCACGCAGATATCCCAAATTTTAAACATAGATGGACTGAAGGGTGGCCGAATGCACCTCGAAGTGGAATTTTTAATATTAGCTTTCGTTCGCGAGTTATGAGTGAAAAACTGGCAGAAGACGTGTCACGTGATTTTTGACGCTATCGAAGCATCAGTTTTCGGTAATAGGCCTACACTTCAGTTGTCAAATAAATTGCAGATGGCTTTGTTTTTTTATTTCATAACTTGGAAAATAAAGAGCATCGCGATTTTTTCAGCATATCGCGTGTAATTATCGGTTGCTTCAATATTGTAAGCCCACCCTGGTCGATTCATTTGCTGATTTCAGGGCAAGCAGACATCTGAAATTTTCAACATAGATGGAAGAGGGATAATGAATAGGCCCTATAGGCCTAATTGATCGATTTGGACGGAACTCAAAATGCAGGGGTTTTCTGAGCCAGTGAACTCGAATCTGAGGTCGTTTTTCCCAGACGGCGCTTTCTAATCGCGGAATGCACTCCAAAGCCGGATTTTTAGTTACTTCATTAAGTTATAGTTATTACTCGTTTAGTTTATGAATGATTCGCTCTTAATTTTTAATTTTTGAGTTAATTAACACAACATGTCTGTGAGAATATTATAGGAGAAAAATTCCTCCGACACTGGGACTTGAACCCAGGACCTTTGGCTATTCGCGCCAATGCTCTACCAACTGAGCTAAGCCGGAGTTCAATTCACAGCGCCGGATGGAACCTCTCTCCTATGACTGATTGCCCTAATGGTCTACCTCACAGACAGACAAGTTATGTCATATGCAGTACTGTGAGGCACACTAATTAGTGATTTTTGTGACCGGGCTCCCACTGTTATTGTACAGTTGACATTCAAGATAGATATATAAGCTTAGGCCTACATGAACCACAGATTATTGTCTGTCTGTGAGGTAGACCATTAGGGCAATCAGTCATAGGAGAGAGGTTCCATCCGGCACTGTGAATTGAACTTCGGCTTAGCTCAGTTGGTAGAGCATTGGCGCGAATAGCCAAAGGTCCTGGGTTCAAGTCCCAGTGTCGGAGGAATTTTTCTCTTATAATATTCTCATGTAATGTCCAACAGAGACAATAATCTGTGGTTCATGTAAGCTAATATTTTTTACAATTACAATTACAATTTATTGTTTCAAATTACACGAAAAATATACATAAAAAGTTGATACACCACCCGAAGAAGCAGAGCTTGTGTTCGGGGGTGGTTCAGTTCTATATATGAGAAAAACTTATACTAAATAATTACTTAAAACAATACAAAATTTAGAGAAGTATGACAGAATACATGTATAAAAGGTTAGAACATGTTCTTTTTACAATACAAAGGTACGAGGTAATACAATATTAATACATAACAATTTATTTGTTCAAATTTTAGTAAAAAACAAAAAAAATTAAGTTCTATCCAAATTGTTTGTTGTTTAAGCTATTTAGATCAGGATGGTTGGTAATAAATGAATTGAATAGTCTTGGGCCAAAACTTGAACAGTGTTGTAACATTTTTCGGTTCAAGTAATAAATTAAATTGATTCCTTCGCGTGTTATGTACGTGAGATTCTGACTTGTAATTGTCACGATGTTTATGAAAATAATTCAGTATGACATACTTGTAAATTTGGTCTATGGTGAAAACGTTAAATTCAGAAAATAATAATTTGGAAGAATAATCAGGAGGCTTAGATAAACAAATCTTTATGATGCGTTTTTGAAGACAAAGCAAAGGGCTGAGGATCGTTTTTGCAACTCCTCCCCGCCCAATTATGCCATATTGAATAATAGAATGAATTAGGGCTAAATAAATCGTACGTAAAACATGAGCTGGTAAACATGAACGGAAAATAACGAATTTATAAATGACTTTACGTAGCCTATTGCATAGATATTCAATGTACTTGTCCCATCTTAAATGTCGATCAATTAGGCTATGATGCCTAGATATTTCACTTGATTTGATTCACTTAAGGAGGGACAAGTGCAGCTATTAATACAGCACCCTGAATTGTGTATTTTTAAGCTTAAATTTTTACTTACTTTTAATTGTTGCATACCGGTAGCTGTTAAAGCGAAAGGAACTAGTAGTTTTCTCAACATTTAAGGAAAGTAAATTAAAATCCAGCCAAGATTTAACAAGATTTATACCTTTGTTGGCATTTTCGTAAGTTTCACTCCATGAAGAACCACTAAAAATCACAACGGTATCATCAGCATATGAGTAAATAGAGCCATTAAATATATTAAAATTAATCTTTAGTAGTTCATTTATGTATATTAAAAACAATATATCTAACATGTTTGTGTTGAAGTAACACAAAGTACAGTAAGCATTTTGAATTTAATGTGAGAATTGACATGTTCCTTTGTCACTACATTATTAATATAGGCCTTGTAATTAAAGTTACTTGTTTGTGGGCCGCCAAAAACAAAGTAATCCAGCCGCATGCGGCCCCCGGGCCGCGGGTTGAAGACCACTGCACTAAGGAATTAACACATTTTATGAACACGAGAATACTTACTTGTTAAACCAACAGATTGTATAAACCATATTAATATTAATAAACATTAAAATCTCAGATGAGTGATAGGCCTATGACAACTTACACGGTGTTTGTGCCCTCTATGGCCAAATATTGGCCAGAAAAGTTATCGCAGCTGTTGACTATACAACACAAAGAATGCATAATGTATTGTAGAGAAAAACAGGAATTGAAAATTATTATTTAGACAAATTTCACAGTGTAAATATCATTTGAAATATTCAAGAAATGATAGTTCATTCAAATAAGTTAAATCATAGGCCTATGCGAAGTAGTAAGAAGTTTTAGTTGTGCTTAGGGGTTGAGATAAGGATTTTCATAGTAGGCCTATGTAGTAGAAAATTCCAGAATTCAATTTTCGAATATATATTGTTCCTGAAAAATAAGCCTAAAGATTGTTTAGCAAGTGATCAGCCCAATCAGTAATTCTGGCGTCGTGATCTTACGTCATCGTAGTAACAATCCAGGTTGTTGGTTGGTAGGCCTATATGGTTATTTAACGATGGGTATGTAGCCTACTGCTACTTAGGCCCATGACCGTCGCCGATGTGCCGGAATTTTGTCCCGCAGGAGTTCTTTGACATGACAGTAAATCTACTGACATGGGCCTGTCACATTAATGCACACATAAATGCCAGCAACCTGGGCAGGGATCGAACCCGCAACCTTGGGCACAGAAAGCCAGCGCGATACTAACTGCGCCACGCAGGCCAACACAGTCCAGGTTGTGATAGAATAATTGCTCCGATGTTCTTTTGTTCTTGGTACGCCGAGATTTGATATAAAATATTAATAGCTCCCGTTATTTTAAGGTTTTATATTATATTTAATTTAGCTTGCTATTCATCATGATTATAGTTTTATATTTAATACTAGAATCAGGATTCCCTCACATGATTTACTGCTTTGATGCTGTATTACGAATAACTATTTTTCTTTTTTAAATTTCAAGTTGCTTTGTAAAAATCATTTCTTAAAGTTTCCATACTGAAAATACACAGACTTAAGGAATTTTCATATGTAATTTACATTAAAAACATAACAAAATAGCTAACGTCATGTTACATGTTATTTAGATTACCCAGCTTGTACCTCATATGAAAACAGTATCTGTTATAACTGGCATTCGTGTTTCATGACTAGAAAACCAGGCTGGGGTTATAAGATTATCCGCATTTAATTAAACCTATGTTATAATAAGCATCCTAATTATTATAGATCTTTTTTTCATTTTACCCTGTGTGTTTTAGTGTTGCTTTAAATATATTCTCATCATTAAACTTCAGTAAGTTATTAAATGTTGTGTAGAGAGATATTTGTTAGAGATTGGAATTGAACCCGGATTTTCAGCTTGGTACGCCGAGATCATACCCAGTCCCATTCCAAATATTCCTCTTGACCAGGAGGGGCAGAATGGGTATTGTGATAGCGCTTGAATTTCAATATAAGGCCTACTATTTTTCATGCTCTACAATTGGAATTTATTCGTTATTTATTTTTACTCTCGGGCATTTTTCTCGGCATAAAGAAAAAGTGATATGCCGAGATTTTGAACTATTTACCTGAATGAGTCAATGATTTAGCCAGTGTTGTAATAAATCTAAAACTTTTGCAAGTATCATGAGGCTAAAGTAGGATTTTCATTTGAAGCAAGAATAGCAGTATCATCTGCAAATGTTGCAGTTATGGTATTTTCTGTTGTTGGTAGAGCATGTGTATAAAGAAGGTACAGAACTGGTCCCAAAACATTACCCTGTGGGACACTCAACTTTATGGGATGGAATATGGAGAGTTCGTCTTTTACTTTCACTTGAAAATGTCGATCACTTAGGTGTGATGTAAGCAGCAGATAATAAGGATGAAGAAGTTTTAGTTTTACTTTGTACAGAAGGCCCATATGCCAGACTTTATCAAATGCTTGTTGAATATCCAGGAGAGCTGAAATGCAGTAACGACGTGATTCAAAATTCTGTTGTATTGCATTAACAATGCGATGGGTTTGTTCAACAGTAAAATGGCATTCTTGGAAGCGAAATTGAAAGTCAGTTATTATTTCAGAAAGCAATGGCTTTAGTCGTTGCAGGAGCAATTTTTCAGATACTTTAGAGAGGCTAATCGTACGGTAGGATGCTGTTTCAGTGGGTGGTTTATGAGGTTTAAGAACAGTAATTATCTGTGCTGTCTTCCAATGATTTGGAAAATGGCAAGGCCTAAATCAGAGAAAAAGTTAAAAATTCATGTAATAAATGCATATATCCTTTCTTCGGTAATTCTTGTAGGATTCTACCAGTAATTAGGTTGTAACCTGGACTTTTTGCAGGATTAACATGCTTCTTTATTGTCCTTTAAACTTCACTTGGAGACAAAGGTTTAATGGGGGTGATAATTGAAGTGGACCAGACAAACAATTAATAATTTTGTTCATAGAAGAACTCTTTTGAGCATAAGGTTCGAGAACAGTTGCTAGATGTTCTGTAAACCGTTCTGCTTTTTCCTTCCCAATGCGAACCCAGGAGTTTTCGCTGTTCCTGATGGGTGGGATGTAAGATTTTGGTTGCTGCAGTCTTCTTGTTGCTTTCCAAGGTGAATAGTTTGATTCCACATTCGGACTTATGTTCGGAACTATTGGGTGAAGGATTCATTTCGGTAAGCCTGTAATTGACTTTTCCAAATCGAAATTAAAAAGAAAATGCGATAGTGCATCTCCTTGCTTCAAGCCGCTTCTAATGGCGAACCTATATGATATAAGTTTCTGACTCTGCTATAGGTTTCATTTAGACACATTTTAATCAGTCTAACTAACTTCTTTGGTATCCCAAACTCAATGAGGATATTGTAGTCTACAATTTGTTTCGCCGAACTGAATCATACGCTTTTTTAAACTCTACGCATAGCTGGTGGACAGACTTATTATATTCTCACTTTTTTCCCAAGATATGGCGAATACAAAATAATGTAAACAGAATTCTGAAGATAAAATCATTAGAGTCATTTAGAAAGCATCGAATAAAACTTACCCACATAGGGTAATAAAAAAGTTATTTCCAAGCTTCATGACAACCCCTACCTGGGAGAGTATAAATATACCTTCAATATAAACGTTACATCTTGATACGATTTTTCCTTTTCGATCACGCTGATCACAGAAGGACAGTGGCTTTTGGTCAGGAGAAGCCCACAACTTCATCCAAACAGGCCTAGAATTTTTTAAATTTCGAAAGCTTCATTTTATCAAGTGGTTATATCTAACAAAGCGAACCAAATAAAATATAAAAGTTAATTAACTTAGAAAAGCAACTATTGCTAATACTTAAAGTAGATAGAAGACACAATAATTTATTTATAAATACTTTAAAACGGATTAATCGCATATCAAAACCTAATTGTAAAGAAAAACATACAGCTGCCTCCTTCAGACCCATTAGTTTATTACCTGTCTTGGGGAAATGCTTGGAAAAACTCATCATTGAGCGTGTTATCTTTGCTTTGCAAACTAATAATATGTAACATGACCGACAACTTGGATCCACTCATCATGGGATTTTTCAATTTTGGATTATTGGATTTTTGAATTTGGATTGTTGGACTTTTTAATTGTGGATGTTTTTATTATTAAATTTTAGATTTTTATTTTTTTATTTTGGATTTTTAATTTTTTATATTTTTTATTTTTGAATTTTTTTATTTTTAAATTTTGGATATTTTGATTTTTTATTTTTTAAATTTTTTATTTTTGAATTTTGGATCTTTTAATTTTTTAATTTTGGTTTTTCGATTTTTTAATTTTAGATTTTTAAAATTTTGGATTTTTTATTTTGAATTTTTGGATTTTTAAAATTTTGGATAAGTCTAATCATTGAGTTGACTGTTTTCTGTGCAGTCTGTTCCGTCACACATCACTAATTTCGTGACGATTTTGAGCGTTACATTAATTTCGTGACGATCTTGGAGTACTGGTTCTGTATTTTTACAGGAATCGTTGATACCAGCACCTTCAACAAGAGTGATTTTAACATAAATTGACACTCCACCATGTAGGTGATTTTCCCTACTGAAACTATTAATTAAAGTGAAGTCTTCAAAATCTTGTAACTAAGTTCTTCCTTTTTGCACCAATGCTCATCTATCAAAGAACGTCGAACATATTTGCAAATTCATTGGTAATTAAATGTTTTCCTCTAGTACCTTGAATATTGAGATAGCCTATTCTAAACTCATCTTTTGAAAGTTCCCTAGATTCATAACTTATTTTACGGGTTGAATTACATTGTATAAAGTGTCAAGTTGCTTCAAGTTACTATTAATTTTTATTTAATTTAATTTTTCTTTAGTTATTAATATTATTTTTTAAAACGTGATCTCATGCCTCCTAAATATTGGAAAAGAATAAACTGTCCATGTTATGAACTTAACAACAACAGAACAAAATAATGTCGACTGCTGGATTTATCGCGCATGCGTAGAAGGCACCGTGGACGCTTGACTATACCTGTATGCAAAAAGAAGTAAATATCACGTGACTTCTTTACAGAGAAATCTGGTGGAGACTGAGAGAACTGTTGGACACCTTCACGGGTAGTCTGGTCCCCTCAGCAAGAGGACAGTGGGATAAACTAGAAAACTGCTTGTTTCCATGAGCCCACTCCCTCATTTTTAGTGGAACAGACTACCCATGCAGCTGGCGAGGTGAATACTTGTTCAGCTTCAATGCTAGGAGGACTTGGGAGCTCACTGCCTCCTAGCGTTGACACCAGTCGTGGCGGGAAATTCAAAAATGTAGAAATACATTATAGTAAAAACCAACATCCGTGATATGGAAAATAAACTTTAAAAATGCGCGTTGTAAAGGAAAATACTGGTGAAGTGCTACTTCACCTACTTCCCCTGAATAGCCGCCACTGGGTCAAACAAATAAACTTCAATTTAATCCTGAGAAAACTTCTGCTATGATGATTACCAAGCGAAGGAAAATTGATGCTGTGAATTGCATAATGAATGGACAAAACATTAAAATGGTTGACAGCTTTTGCTATCTGGGTGTAATACTAGATACAAAGTTAACATTTCGATCACATTTGAATCACATTGCCAACAAAGCCAGTAAACTTCTTCTTAACTTATCTAAAGCATCCAGACCTAGTTGGGGATTTAATTACTCCATACTGAAAATTATTTATCGCGGAGCGATTGAACCTCTTCTTTTATATTGTGTTGCTGCCTATCAAGATATTTTACATAAAAAATGGGCTCAGAAAAAATTACAACAAGTACAAAGAGGATTTCTTCTACGAATGATAAGAGGTTATCGTACAATTTCTACTGATGCTGCACAAATTATAGCTGCCATAGAGCCCTTATATTTGAATGGTCTTTTCTTGGCTAGTATAAATAATATTAAGAGAGGTCGAAAGATCCCCAATATTGTCTCCCATTTACAACTACAAACACCGGTGCATTGGAGTTTACTCGGCCATCCAGCACATTATAACACCAGTTTCATGCAATTGTGTTCTGAACTTATAGACCTACATTCTTACTACATTTATACAGATGGGTCACGTTACATTGATTGTGAAACTCAAGAAGTTATGGTGGGATGTGCTTTTGTGGTTTATGATAATAGTGTTTCTGAAATTTATTCTGCTTTGTATAAACTATCGTCACACTGTTCTGTGTTTCAAGCGGAATTGTTCGCCATAAAAGAAGCTGTTAAATGGTGTACTGATGGTAGCAATAGTGCTTGCATAAACAGTGACTCACAATCGGCTTTACAAGCCATAGATGATAAATATAATAAGGATGCACTAGCCACAGACATTAGACATGCACTAAATACAAGCACAATTCATATTTGTTTAACCTGGGTCCGAGGTCACATGGGAAATTTAGGAAATGAGAAAGCAGAGGAATTAGCTAAGCTCGGTGCTTCTTCAAATGTTAAAACTTCTTATAGTTTATGCCCTATATCCTTCATTAAGAAAACATTAAGAGAACATATGCACAGCCAATGGGATCGGATTTGGCAAGAAACGAATAACGGCAGCACAACGAAAGATTTGTTTTTCCCAAGAGTGCATGATAGAATAGCTTGTACACTTTTGATTCCGGATTATATTATGACTCAATTCTTAACAGGGCATGGGAAATTTAGTGAATACTTACATAGATTTAAAATTTCTACCTCTGCAAATTGTAAATGTAAAGAGTAAAGCCAATCTGTTCGGCACCTCTTATTTCATTGTCCATTATTTACGCATGAACGTTATCAGTGAATATTATATTTAAATTTTCTAAATTTTGACTTTACTACACCAATCTACCGTCTCTTCTTAAATAAGCAAAGTTATAAAGTTGTTTTAAGTTTCATGAATAGTGTTTTTGCAAAATTGTAATATAGCCTATATATGTAGTTTACTGTATACTCTGTATATACGTTTAATCTATAACCCTAATATGCCATCTGGTAAAATAGGGTTCTGTATTTTTGGGAATTCAATAATAATAATAATTTCATTGTCCAGAGAAGTGACGTCTTAAAATTATAACTGGTCCCTTTACGGGCGATAAACGTATGTTACTCCTAGTTTCAATTTACACAAATTGGAAAGAAAATGCTTTTGTCTCCCGTGGACCCACTATAAGACCAGACATCCTTATGTATCATATATATACATATTATGCTTATATATTGTATTATAAGCCTACGGTTTGTCCTTAGATAGTGGTAAGGCGTGTTAGCAATATTTATACTTTTGGTCTTTGAGGCGAACTGTTACAATGATTTTCTTTAAAATGGTAACATTTTCTGTATTGTTTTTTAGGTTTAATTTTTTATAAGTTTTGATTTATTATTACCTAATCGCTTAAGGGAATTGCAATTAAATAAGTTAACATGGCCTCGCTGTCGTCAAAATATATCCACTTTACACGAACTTATAAGTAAACGACTGAATCAATCATTGTTATGAAAAATAATATTCTTTTCTACATACACATTTTCTAATGTATCAAGTCAAATAACAATTGGCATAGTATGATCTTATTAAGTACTAAAACTGGATTAGGAAAGTGTAAAGATTGTGTAAGACTTATTGCACAACATTCATGTTTACTTTCCAACAGTGTAAAAATATTAAGTATACATCTCGACTCTACTGATTTTGGGATGATCATGTTGAAATATTGAAGAGAGTTAGGCTTCTTCTGCAACAAGAAATTTATATTCGGTATTACTTGACCAAAATGTATGAATATCTTATTTTTATTTTATTGTATTATACATTTTTGGGATCATTATATGGGGAATTGTAACATAATTCCTAACAATTTCTAAATCATCAATAGAGAGTATTGTTAAGAGTTATATCAAACTCCGGTTTAAATTCATCTTGTAGGTCTATATTTAAAGATTTAAAAGACATTACAGTAGTTGCAAATTTGTATATTTTAAATCACTTACCAGTATGTAATATGTAAAGACTAATTATCATTCAATACTGATGTGCCTGGCTCACCCTTTGGCTCAACTTTACGTCCATCCTTGCTTTATGAAAAAAGACGAATCATTATTTATAAAAATAAATAAATTGATGATATTGCTTGCTTATGTGGTCTGATAGCTTCTTTTTTAAGTTACGGCTCGGAGCTGTGTGATATTTAGTATCGAGAAAAGGCTTGTAGGCCAACTGGCGATGGAGACTAGTCTGGTAACAATTTAGACGTTTCAGTTGAGGGAGGAATAGTTTCTGGCGTAGAAATGTTTCTATCCAAACCATTATATTATTATCCCCCTTTTCCTACAAGAATTGGCGAATATAGCTGGCTGACATACTTATTGTATTCCCACTTTTTCTCCAAGATTAGGCGAATACAAAATAATATAAACAGATTACTGAAGTTAGAGTCATTTAGAAAGGATTGAATAACAAAATTTACCCACATAAGGTAATAAAAAGGTTTAGAGTTGTTTCCAAGCTTCATGCCAACCCCTTCCCCGGAGAGTATAAATAATCTTTGAATATAAACATTATTTCTTGATACGATTTTTCATTTTCGATCACGCTGATCACAGAAAGACAGTGGATTTTGGTCATGGGGAGTCCACAATTTCATGGAAACATGCCTTGTATTTCTTCAATTTCGAAAGATTCATTTCATAAGGTTTGTCAGATCTAACAAAGCGAACCAAATAAAATATAAAAATAAATGAGCTTAGAAAAGCAACTATTGCTAATTCGTAAAGTAAGACACAATAATTTTCGTATGAATAAATTAAAATGGATTAATCGCATTCTTCAGAAAACAGAAGTCTTGAAATTATAACTGGCACCTTAACGGGAGACAAACGTATGTTATTAATGGTTTTAATTTAGACCTAAGTTTTGGCAAAAAAAAAAAAAAAGTGATTATGTTTCCCGTGAACCCACTATAAGACCACAAACTCTAACAGTCTTACTAATAATCCAGTTGTAACATTTATACCAGGAATATACACAGCTGAGGAAAGAAAGTGTACTAATAATTGTTGCATAAGGCTGAATGTGTGCAACCTTTACACAGCCTGGCCCCCTTGTTTAAACTTGACGTAAATAATCAAGATGGCCGTTATGCGTAACAGCCGGTCGCTTCGTAGATGTCTGAGATTGAATTTTGAGGTTATGCATCCATTCTTAAGGTAACTTGTTATGAAACATTCTGGGCTACTTTTGCGGAATTATAAACATTGTTCCTTGTTTGCGGGACATATTTCCATACTTGTACCCATGATTACAGCTTTCTGAAAACAATATAATGAAATACTGAAACTACAATTAGTCTGCAGACGATCCATCATTGTTTGCCCGCTACACCGATAGATGGCGTTCAGCAGTCCTTTCATAGCCTGAGGCTAGGAACGTCATGAAAAGCGTGACGTATTTGATGACGTTGGACGTACAAACACTGTGTAAACTCGGCAGTTACACACCTATTATTGGTAATGCGGCTTATGCAGAACTTGCACGGCGAACAACCAAACAACCGTTCAACGCAGGTATAAGCAGCTTTTATTAGTAAGGCTGTATGTTTGTAAGATGGTATTTACACTTAGACATCTTTATATATAATATATACGTATTATTTTTATATATTATATTATGGTTTGTTCTTCGATAATGGTAAGGGGTGTTAGCAATATTTATACTTTTGGTCTTTGAGGCGAACTGTTACAATGATTTTCTTAAAACGGTAACATTTTCTATATTATTTTTTAGGTTAAATTTGTTATAAGTTTTAATATATTATTACCTAATCTCGTAAGGAAAGCGGAAATAAATAAGTTAACACGAACTTCTAAGTAAACGACTGAATTAATCGTTGTTAGGAAAAATAATATTCTTTTCTACATACTGTACACATTTCCTGATGTATCAAGTCAAATAACAAAAGGCATAGTATGATCTTATTAAGTACTAAAACTGGATTAAGGAAGTATAAATATGACGTAATTACTGTATGCAATGGAAATTTCAACGGTGTAAACTTATCAAGTATAAATATTGAGTGTTCAGATTTTGGGATGATCATATTGTAAATACAATTAAATTATTGAATAGAGTTATTTATTTATAAGATTTTTTTTAATCTATATTACGTGAGCAGTATGTATTAATGTCTTGTATATCTTACTTTTACCGAATTATGAATTTTTGGGATCATTTTATGGGTAATTGTAACAAAATGCTGAAAGGACAATATTGTTATAACAAACTCCAATTTAAATTAACATTTTAGGCCTATATTTAAAGATTTAAAACGCATTACAGTAGTTTATAATTGTAGCCTATATTTTTAAATCACTTACGGGTATACGATATGTAAAGACTAATTATCATACAATACAGATGTGCCTAGCTCACCCATTGGCCTAACTTTAGACCCATCTCAGCTTTATGAGACAAAAACAATTACGAAAAATTAGAGGAGAAATAAAAATTAAATGAAGCCATTGAAAATAATTCTTGTTTATGTTGTCTGCGAGCTTTAAAAAAATTACGACAACAGAATTGTCTGATATTTCGGATCAAGAAAAGTCTAGTTCTGGCGCTGGAGTCTAGTCTAGTAACACTTTTAAACATTTGAGGGGGAGGAATAGTTTCTGGGGAAGAAATTTTTGAATCCAAGCAATTACATAACTAAAGTTCTAATGAAGCCTGATGGTTTTGCACTGCAAAGTATCTAACATACTGAAAGTTAGAGTGATACAAACTTAATTCAGATATTTATCTTTTTAGAGATGTCAATTTGATCACAAATACATACACTCCTTTACATTCTTCTTGCTCACTTCCAGAAAAAAAAAAAACATGTCGCCCCTGACAATGAAGCACTTATGACTATCCAACCCAAGCATGGGAAACATAATTTTCTCACTTCACATTCCGACATAAGTGATAGCATTGGGAGAGTGCGCTTTCAATTGCATCGATCTCATGCAAAGCCGCATTTGCGAAGAATTGCCTTAATTTTTTGATGGGTGGCAACTTCTGATTATTAAACTTTATACTTTTCTTTACCGATAAAATGTAAGACAGTGGCTCATGGTCACGGAAGTCCACATTTTCATCCAAACACGCCTTGCATTTCTACCAATTACAATATAAAGATAAATGGACTTAGAAAAGCACCTATTGCTAATTCGTAAAGTAGATAGAGCACACAACAATTTATTTATGAATGAGTGAAAATGGATTAATCGCATATTCACAGAAGTGAAATCTTAAAATTATAACTGGTCCCTTTACGGAGGAAAACGTATGTTACTCCTAGATTCAATTTATACAAATTCCAAAGAAAATGCTTATGTTTCTCGTTCACCTACTGTTAGATAAAAAAACTCTATGTTTGTAAGATAGTTTTTACACTTAGAAATCCTTACATATGATTATATATATATTTATTCGTATTATATTTATATAATACTATTATATGCTTTATAGTTTGTCCTTAAACACTGGTAAGAAGTGTTAGGAATATTTTATACTTTTGGTCTTTGAAGTTAACTGGTCCATGATTTTCTATAAAATGGTAACATTTTCTGTATTATTTTTTTTAGGTTTGATTTTTTATTCAATATGTAGTAGATTTAAAGGAAATTCTAATAAATGAGTTACATGGGTACTCTGTGTTCAAATTATATCGACTATACACGAACTTCTAAGGAAACGACTGAATCAATCATTGTTAGGAAAAATATTATTTTCTACTTACACATTTTCCATTGTATAAAGTCAAATAACTGTCGGCATAGCATGATTTTAGAAGTACTAAAACTGGATTATGAAAGTGCAAAGATTGCGTAACACTTACCACACAGCATTCGTTTTTACTTTCTCATCCCGGTACCATACGAAATTAGTTGAAGTTATGTACTGTAATTGTCCGCCGGCGTGGTCTTGTGGTTAGCGTCGTTGACTACAGATCCGTCGGGCCGGGTTCGATTCCCGGTACCTCCTCGGATTTTTCTGAGGTAGGGAGGTGTGGTAGGGGTGCACTCAGCCTCGTGATTCCAAACTGAGGAGCTACTTGATAGAGAAGTAGCGGCTCCGGTCCAGAAAACCCAGTTTAAACTTATTAAGTATAAACCTCGACTCTACTGATTTTTGGATGATCATGTTGAAATATTGAGAGAGTTATTTCTGAAATAAGAAATTTATAATCTGTATTACGTGACCAAACTGCATGAATATCTTATTTTTGTTTTATTGTATTATAAATTTTTTGTGTCATTATATACGGAATTGTAACAAAATTCCTTACAATTTCTAAATCCTTAAAAGAGAATATTGTTAAGAGTTATAACAAACTCCGATTTACATTCACCCTGTAGGCCTATATTTAAAGATTTAAAAGACATTACAGTAATTGCAAATTTGTATAATCTCTACCCTGGACATAGAGAAAACCTTTTTCTCATTTCATATTTTGATGTAAAATAAGAAGTCGTATTGCGTAGACAGCTTAATCCAAATTGATTTCAGCCCCGAAACTGTTGTATGGCAACATGAGAGTGAGAAATAAAATATTTGTAAAGACAGTACATTTTTATGTTACCGGAAATGTTGTTTCTTCTTATTTAAAGCCCTACCAGGCATGGTTTGTAAAATCAATTGGGTGCAAAATTCTACATCCCCTATGAGCCATAAATTCTATATCAAGCGTTTCCTGAGGGAATACTTTGAGTGTGAGAAATCGTTCTTCTTCATTTCAAATTCTACATACCCAATAAAGGGCCTAGAGTTTGAAAATCGAAGGTCCTTCATAGGTTAATGTCGAATGTCAAATTGCAAAATACAAATTTCCCGAACAAATTCAAGATCTGGTTTCCGCAAAAGTAAGGATTTAAAAACACTTCAAAATGCAGTGAAGACTCTTCCCAATCCGTTGGCGGCAAGCTTCTATGAAGAGGGTATTTGAAAGTTAAACCACGCTTCGACAAATGTCTCAATCGGAGCGCGAATATGTAGAGAAGTAGCTAGAAGGTGTACCTAAATTTTTCAAATAAGCCATTTTTGATTTTCACTGTGGTTTTCATTTTATGCCCCATCGGACGTTGAAAAAAATAGCCCTCTTATATTTGTATATTTATCTGTTCTCATTTCAATCATATGATCATTGCAGCCCCTAAACTCGAGCATCTGGGGGCACGTAAGATGTAAGATTTTGTAATGTACAATACAATTGTTGTTTTTTGTTTTGTATATGTGTTTATTTGGAATTTGATTTGATTCAAATAAAAGAATAAAATTATAAATTATAAAACCATCGACGACTACATATAAAGGATATTTTAAATTATTTACCTCTATGTAATAATAATTAGAATACAACAGGGAACTATCCAGATCAATTGTACATTCTTATAACACCCGAAACGCCCATCAAACAGATCTCCCATAACAATGAATAGAATGTAAGACAGTTGAAAATTTTGACTTAAAGCCAACCGACGGCTACCTTACAAGTAGACCTATCCTTCGGAGAAAAATGTTTCAAATATAAACTTTATATTTTAGTATAAGTTCTTCTAATACAAAATTTAAACGAAATACTTAGAATTATTTTTAGAGAATTCGCGAAAAATAGAATTGTCTTCAATCAAAGTGATAAAAAAAGGAACAGAAAGGCTTCTTTTGCCATTTAAATAAACTATACAAATTGTCTGAGGATGCTGCTTTATTGGCTTGCCTTCAACTTGTTAAAAATTAATGTAAGTTTGTTGCTAAGGAAACATATTGGTTTAATTCTCTGACGGGATGAACAGGCATTCCGAAGTTACTTAGGAAACGACGTGTAAAACATTACGGAGGCCACATGAAAAATTGTTATATTATAAATTTTAATATTAAATAATAAGACAATGCTTGTGGTTTTCAAGAGACGGCTAAAGCTTTGCACCTTTTCTTCTGCTCCAGGTCCTGTAAGTTATAGTAGGACTATATAACATCTGTTATTCTTACATACAAACACGATGTGAAACATTCACATAACTTTCTCAGAGAAAAGGAAAGATTTTGAAATGTTTTGCGTCTCGATGCCGTGTTACAAGATTTAGCAATACAATGACTCTCTCCTTATGTGACTTAAATATAATTATCTATCGAATCTTGAGTTCCTGGTTGTTGGGACCGAGTTGACTAGCTTCTAACAACCGTTCATAAATGAAATAGTAAACCTAAATAGAAGAAGTCAGATTACAAAATTAGGAAGGAACTTCTTACAGCAACACTGATATGACAGTATAGGTTATAGTATAAAACTATTTTTAAACTACTTGTCGTATAATTATAGGTGTTTCCCGTCCGGTTGGACGAGTTGCTCCAATAATACACGCCAATGTGTATGCTGGTAGCTGATGATGTTAATTCTACAGATGTAGAGTTGAACCTGCAATCTGTAGGAAGGCTTGCACACACGTAAATCGTAGGTTTATTTCCTCAGAAATAATACAAGTACTGTTGAAGTGTAGAAAAGTGATTTATTGTATAGCACAAGTTACAAGTTGATGCCGTTGTTGACCACGATGAAATCCACTAAATTTACATTAATCTGCGTATTTATAACTTCGTAAGGAGGAGGAGCTAGATCAAAGTTATTATGGTTATTATCCAAGAGTTTAATAGAAATTGGTGTTGACTCGACAATAGTAATTATATTGATTATGTTCTACATCTGACTAACTCAGCAATCCTCGCATATGACTGCTCCTCCGTCATCATTCTGTCGTTTATTGAACTTCAAGACTAAACAATTTAACTTCCGCGTACACAGCAATTCATTTCCTTGTTTTCAAACAATACAGTTTATTAACTTTTAATCTAACTTCTCTTCCTCTTTAGTTCATTGCCTTTCTTTTACTTAATTTACACAACATCCCTCTTATTTTCTGAATATAATAATAATTATACAACATCCCCTCCCTTATTTTTTAAAAAGCTGGGGTTTACACCACAGATTTTTAAACCTTAATTTGTGTCCAGTGAGTTTTTCCTGAAATAGAACTACTTTCTTCTATCTCTGTTTCTGGTACTATGTTTAAACTACTTTTTACTTCTTTTACACCTTCTTTCCTTGTACCTGAATGACTATTACATACTAATACTTCACTTGACTTTTCTAAGCCTTCAGTTTGTATTTCTATAGTTCTAACCCTTTTTTCTAATGTATTAGTTAACTCTATTTCACCATTGTTTATGTTATTATGGCTTTGCTTATATTTACAGCATCCAAAATTTACAACAATTAATTTACAAAATTGATACATACATAATTTAATTTTCTGTACATGAGTCAGACAACAGCAGGATATCATTCCTCCTATCCATAAAAATATTACTAAAAATACAACATGATACCACTGAAAATTATCATCATTTTCATCTTTTATAACGTTTACTTTCTTCTTTTCCTCATTAATAAACCTTTTAACTTCATCTAAATGATAGCCTGTTCTTCGTAATTCATCTATATTAGACAAAATATTTTGAAAAGGTAACTCCATTTTAACTTCAGCAAAATCTTTCTGAGTTTGAAAATCCATACAACATGAATTGTTGAAACTAGCAAGTGGTATTACGTCAAACTGAAAATTATTGTAAGTTTTCTTTTGTAACGGATAAATGACTCCTGTGGTTGTGATACCCTTACAATGTTCTCCTAAGTTTAATTTACCTCGACCTATGACTTTCTTGGTATATTTATTCTTAAAACAAATACCTGTAAAAATTTCGGTTTTAGGGGAAATATAAA
Source organism: Ectobius pallidus (assembly GCA_964059195.1). Lineage (NCBI taxonomy): Eukaryota > Metazoa > Arthropoda > Insecta > Blattodea > Ectobiidae > Ectobius > Ectobius pallidus. The sequence goes on from CAXKWD010000007.1 coordinate 26,389,512, forward strand.
GCCATTCATTGCTTCCAGATAACGGTATCCACAACGTCTTTTGACTATTTAAAAACACAACAGATTTTAAACAACTCGTCGGTATTACCTGTGTTGTGGGGTGCAAAACGGTGGAAATACAATCTTGCCCCGGTATATAATTAGATATTAACACATTTTCTTTACACACGTAAGTTAAATCATTGGGTTTCTTACAGTCTCCTATTTCCTTTTGTGATAAATAAGCATACTTTGTCTTATATTTATCAATAGCTATATATTCCTGTTTTGTTTGTATGTATTGTACAGTCATATTGTTTTTCATGACTATCGGAAAAGGTATTACATGATATACATTAAATTTTTGTTGATAAAGTAACGGAATTCGTATTACATACACTAATAAATTATTTTGAACATAAATTACTGGTTCTAATAATTTCATAGCTTGGCTAGTTACAAAAGGAGGAATCACATTCTCTTGTGACTCAATTTCCTTTAAAATGTTCTTTATTTGGCTGTAAGTGATGATTTGAGGTTGAATTACTCCTGACTGTGCATGAAGAAATGTTTCAATTAATAATTCATAACTATGTTGACATTCATACAACCCGATCTCAATGTGTCTATTTAAATTAGTTAACATTATTGCTATTTCAGCTTCATATTTCTGTTTAATTAATTCCACACTGAAATTCGTTGTAATATCATTAAGTTACTGTGTAAGCTTTTTCTCATTGCTTACGATATTTACTAGAGTAGAATTTATGCTGACTAACATAGATTTCACAACTGACATTTGTTCTTCATCAATTCTTAATAAATCATTCTCTGAATCTTTTAACTTGTTAATCTGTCTATCATAATTTTTTAATTCGTTTTCAGTTGCTGTTCCAAACAAAATACGAGAAATTTCTCCTATAAAATTAAAATTAGCTCTTTTCTTCCTACTATTATTAGTTTCTGTTCTTCTGAAAGTTATTACCTCACCAGTTCCTAATCCTGATACTTCTTTGAACACATTTTCTAATCTCAAAACCTTATTTGACTTTGATTCAAAATATATTAGACTTGAAGCACAATCTGTGACTTCATACCATGGTTTACTTGAAATACTCCTACACATGTTCTGAAACTGTTCTAACTGTTTCTTTACACTTAACCATACTTTATTTATTTCATTGCTATCCACATAAGTTACAATTTCCTGCTCCAATGCAATGGGAAATTCATATTCTCCTAATTCATCAAAATACACTCCAGCTTCTCCTTTTATTTCACTTATCTCTACCCCTTCTTTCTGATTGGTACTCTTATAATCTGTTTCTCTTAATATTACCTCTTGCATTGCAATCAATTGCACTAACATTATTATCCACATCTTAAACATCCTCTGCGAACAAATCTGAAACACATGGTTTCGTTCTGTTAATATGGGTATACATTTTTTTCTTTCCACTTGTTCCTACCTTTCTTAACTCTAGGTTTTTACCTTTGATTTCCTCAATTTGCCATGGGCCACTATACAAACTATCTAACTTTCTCCTTTGTTCATTTCGAACAAACACATAATCTCCCCTCTTATACTGAGGTTCTCGTGCACATTTATCTCTTTTTTCTATTTCGGCTTCCTTACTTTTCACTAAGTTAAGTCTAGCCTCCTCCCATGTTTTCTGGAACCGTTGCTTGATACCCAATATGAAGTCGTCATAATTATATAACACTTCCGCTCTTCTCTGTAACGCGCCCGGCAAGTTTGCCTGTCTCCCATATAAAACTTCATATGGCGTAAACTTAAGCTTTGTGTGGGGAGTAATGTTGTATGTAAACACAGCAAATTGGATCCATTTGTCCCATTCCTCCTGTTTATTTTGACAAAAACATCTTAAATATTCCACCAAAACTTTATGGGATCGTTCTAAACTGCCGTTACTTTCCGGATGATATACGCTTGTATGTACCTTCTCTATCTTTAATAATTTACACAATCTTTTCATTACATTACCCATAAATTGTGTGCCCTGATCTGTAAGGATCGCATTTGAAATACCGTATTTCAAAACTACCTCATTTACAAATGCCTCCGCTACTGTTTCTGCAGTTTGATTTGGAATGGGGATACCTATCACATATTTGCTTAGATTGTCTTGGCAAGATAACAAATATTTATTTCCCCTTTCTGACATAGTAAAAGGACCTACTATGTCTAAATAAATTTTATCCCATGTACTTTGACTAGTGTCTGTTTGTTCAAAAGCTGCTTTTACGGTTGGTACTGTATCCTTATTTCTTTGACAAATTTGACATTTTCGAATATAGTTTTCGACATCACGAAATAAATTTGGCCAGTTACAGTGCATCTTTATTCTTTCGTAAGTTCTCTGAATTCCTGAATGTCCACCGATTGGGGAATCGTGCATTTCCTTTAATATCTTTTGTTTCTTTTCATTAGTCAAAGAATTAGTTACAAAAGCTACTGCTGGATAACGAGATAAGGCATCCGCGTTTACCAAGCTCTTTCCAGGCCGATGAACTACTTCGTAATCAAATTCCTCTAACAATAATCTCCATCTTAAAATCCTTGATCCTGGATCTTTTACTCCTACCATCCATTTTAAAGCTTTATGATCGGTGACGATAGTAAACTTCCTACCTAATAGATAGTTTCTAAAATGCTTGAATGACCATACTATAGCTAATAATTCTTTGTCTGTTATTCCATAATTTATTTCATGTTTATTTAAAATACGGCTAGCGTATGCTATAGGTTTATCTTTCCCTAATTCACCTTGACGCAGTATGCTTCCAATAGCAAAATTGCTAGAGTCCGTGGTCAGCAGAAAAGGTTTGCTAAAGTCCGGAAATTGAAGTACGGGTTCTGACATCAAACACTGTTTTAATACATTAAAAGTTTCTTCCTGTTTTTCAGTCCATTCCCACTTAATTTCTTTCTTTAACAACTCATTTAATTGTTTTGCCTTTTTGCTAAAATCAGGTATAAATGTTCTATAGTAACCCACTAACCCTAAAAATGATTTAACATCTTTTACTGTTTTAGGTTTAGGAAATTCTTGTATTGCTCTGACCTTTTCTGGGTCTGGATACACTCCTTCAGCTGTTACTACATGCCCTAAATAATTTAATTCATTCTTTAAAAATTCGCATTTATCCGGTTCTAACTGCACATTAAATTCTCTCATTTTCTCAAATACTTCCCTTAATTTATCATTATGTTCTCTCAGATCAGCTCCAAATAAAATAATATCATCTAAATAAACAAAAACCCTTGACCCTATCAGTCCTGAAAGAATCATATTCATGGTTCTCTGAAAAGATGAAGGTCCGTTCTTCAACCCGAATGGTAATCGTTGAAAATCAAATTTTCCTTTTTGAGTGCTAAATGATGCTTTACATTTATCTTCCTCAGCTAACGGTATTTGCCAATATCCACTAGCACAGTCTAATGCAGAAAAAAATCTAGCTCTACCTAATTTATCAAGAATCTTTTGTATATTTGGCAAAGGGTAGCTATCTCCGATTGTTGATTCATTTAATTTCCGAAAATCTATACAAATGCGCCATTTCTTTTTCCCTGAAGCGTCTACTTTTTTAGGTACGACTAAAAGTGGAAAATTCCAAGATGATTCAGTGGGTCTGATAATATCTTGTGCTAACATATCATCAACTTGTTTATTTACTTCCTCCTGATAATGATGTGGTATTCGATATGGTTTTACTGCAATCGGTCTTACGTTGTCAGCTGTTGGTGTGGGAATATAATGCTTAGCATGCTTTATTTCTGTTAAGCGATCTCCCGGTAATCGAAAAATATCATTGTATTCTAAACAAATTTCTTTAATTGAATCTGCTCCTTCCTTAATATGTGATAATCTCAATTTTTCTTGCAATACTCGCTTCCTTTCTCGGCCATCTCTCATTATTTTATTTTCTTTAAAAGAAAAATTCTCTAATTGTGGAATATTTTCAATGTCATATTCATCCTCATTTAAATTAATAATTAAACAGCAAAATTTATTCTCTTTACACAATACTACTCCCTCACAACAATAAACATTTGATCCTAGCATTTGTTTATTACAATATTTTACTCCGTTTTCCGTGGTGGGAAAAGCTACTAATGTTTCTGAACAAGCGGGTATCCTGGTATTCACTTTTACATGTCTTGGTAATGTTACTTTTACTTCATTTTCTCTCACCCAGTCTTGCCATAAAATTATATCATATTGCTCTGGTAAATTTTCCATTACATAAAATTTACATGGCTGACTGCCTTGTAATTCCATCATTATACTTCCTAGTACCGTGAAATTTTCTCCAGTTACTGATTTAAATTGCAATCTATTTTGGCAATCTATTTTATGATATTCTTTTAAACTTGTTTTCTTTACTAGCGATACAGAGGAGCCAGTATCAAGCAACACCAATCCAATTCCTTCATGCAAATCCTCAGATGTTGCATAAAATGAAAAAGGATTATGTATGCAGTCTTTACTGCCAGAGGTTGTACCCGACTGCTCGGTCATACCCTCTATTCGTTTCCCTGGGAGGTTCTACGCAATCCATTGTCAGAGCCGAGTCGCGACCTACGCACCCTGCAATCCTTTGCTACGTGCCCTAACTTATTAAAAGTTATGCATCTAATTACACTTCTTCAATCTTTTCTGATATGCCCTTCTTTATGACAATTATAACATGTCATCCTCGTTACAGAGTTTACACTCTCACTTTTTACTTGTGGATTTCCCATATTCTTGTATTGTGGTTTATTATTTGATGTTCTCGCATTAGATTTCCGATCACATTCCTCAGCTGCGGCTTTGTCGATCGTTTCCTTCATTGACAATTCCTCTGAATTGATCCTAACCGCCTCACGTACTGCTTCATCAAAAATCCCGTTTATGAATACGGTACGACCTAATCTTACTATGATTTTACGTCCTCCTGATCTCTCTTCCTCAGACCAGTTTTGCGTAAATTTCCTTGTACTCTCAATAGCATTACCAGTCAACTGCTCTATTCTAGTACCCCACTGTGTCACTCCTTCGTTAGGCTTTTGTTTCACCTGACATAGTTGGTTACAATAATAATTGAACGTTCTTTGTACTGAATAATGAACCTCTAATTTCTGTTTTACCTCTTCCCATTTTAAACCTGCTTGATCTCTAATGCTTAAAGTTCTTTTTGCTTCCCCCGTGATCTTGGCTAAAACATAACGAAATAAAATAGCATGATGAGTTGGATCTACTAAAGTGTATGCAGCTTCTACGTTATCAATGAAATCTTGCAATTCTTTAGGTTCTCCTGTAAATCCGCGTTCAAACAATTTGGCTGCAGCCGTTATCGTTAATGATCCATGTTGCATGTTTGCTCTTAACAAAGTTTGAATCTGCTCTTCTAATATCTCGATTCTAGCTCGTGCTTCATTGTTTGCTACTTGTTCTACTTCTTCTTGCCCTTCCATTATTTAAATTATCTCAATTTATTCCTAACTTAACTTCATTAATTAATTAATTAACTTTCTTAATTACTCTTTTAATTAATTATTATTTAATTGATTTAATTACTTATTTATTTATTTGCATTAGCAGCAACTGAGGATGTTCGAATATCTAATGGGGATTTCTACAACTTTCACAACTCTGTATTTACAATTTGAAGATATGTGAAGGGAAGATACTATTCCTCGGAACTCGCGGCGTTGCTCCTCCCGAACCCAAGACAGAGAGTTCGTTGACGAAGTGGCCTCCACCCTGGTGATAGTCCTCGGACCTCAGGTTGGCTTCGTCTGGAAGAGGCACTGCTGGGAGTATCTTCGACGGGAAGTACCGGAATTCGGGCACTCCTTAGTGGAAGGAAGACTGGTGCTGTCCGTTCCCTCGGGCTGCGACGTCACCAGTTAGAAAAGAAGATGAAGAAGAAGATGATGCTGCCGTTATCCTTTCCCTAGAGGTCTCTTGTCCAAATTATTGTCGTTGCAACTTCTTTTTGAATTTGTTTATTTAAATTCCAAAATATCCTCTAGTTCTTGGGATTCTTGCAGTGAAGAATGTAGACCAGTACTTATATCTTTATCCACGACGCTGCCACCATGTCGTATAATTATAGGTGTTTCCCGTCCGGTTGGACGAGTTGCTCCAATAATACACGCCAATGTGTATGCTGGTAGCTGATGATGTTAATTCTACAGATGTAGAGTTGAACCTGCAATCTGTAGGAAGGCTTGCACACACGTAAATCGTAGGTTTATTTCCTCAGAAATAATACAAGTACTGTTGAAGTGTAGAAAAGTGATTTATTGTATAGCACAAGTTACAAGTTGATGCCGTTGTTGACCACGATGAAATCCACTAAATTTACATTAATCTGCGTATTTATAACTTCGTAAGGAGGAGGAGCTAGATCAAAGTTATTATGGTTATTATCCAAGAGTTTAATAGAAATTGGTGTTGACTCGACAATAGTAATTATATTGATTATGTTCTACATCTGACTAACTCAGCAATCCTCGCATATGACTGCTCCTCCGTCATCATTCTGTCGTTTATTGAACTTCAAGACTAAACAATTTAACTTCCGCGTACACAGCAATTCATTTCCTTGTTTTCAAACAATACAGTTTATTAACTTTTAATCTAACTTCTCTTCCTCTTTAGTTCATTGCCTTTCTTTTACTTAATTTACACAACATCCCTCTTATTTTCTGAATATAATAATAATTATACAACATACTTATAGCCTACTCTCTATTGGTATTTACAAATGTCTTAAAAATGTGAACACATAATAATACAATATTGATGTACACATTGGTAGATTTTACATATTCACCATAATTTTTGGATATAGTACATAGTAAAATTAACAAAAAAGTTTACATATAAAATTATCTTAAAAACATGCCTATTTATAAAATGAATACTGTATGTTTAAAGCGTAGGCTTTTAATCGGAGTTATTGATAGTCAAATGTGGAAATTTATTGATATACTCTTATTATTATGTTTATCATTATTTCTAAGGTTATTATTTATAATACTCAGGCGTGTATATTGCTTAACAATGGTATAGAGATAACTAGTATTTGTGGTTCGTGACTGGAAAAGGATTTATATGTACTAAATGTTTTCTAAAATATGTAAATATATAGATTATATAATTTAATTATTTTTCATTGTATACGTAGTTGAATGCGGTTCGCCTTGTAGTAAAAATTCGCTTAGGTGATAACAAAAAAATTGAATTTTACTGGGAGCTTTGAGAAAAATTTAAAATTGATAGATTCTGCTAATTTCTGGATATTGTAACAGCTACTAGTTTTTTAACTAATAACAAGATGCAACTGTATAAAACAAATATTTACGTATAATAACTACTATTGCTGAAAGTACTAAACCGAAGTATGGGTGTTTCGAATCTCGATAGTTCGATATTCTAATAAATTCAAACTAAAAATTTTGAATTAACTATAAATTAATTAATCATCCGTTTTTCAAAGCCTTAAATGATCCTAGATATCGACAAAGATGTTACAGGATTAAGAAATGAGATCTCATAATTCCGAAACTAACCATATTAGGTTTTAGATGTGAAATATTCATTAAAAAAACAGATCTATATTTCTGCTGAAGCCTGGTCCATCTTTGTGCTATAACTTATTCAATTATAATGAGAAGTTACAAATTGTGGAATGAAGTAATGGTAATCCTGTATTTGGACGTTACTTATTATCCATGGAAGTTGGGTGTAACCTAGTATTCAAGAGGCAGTGATATAATGCCAACCTAAAGGGAAAATGCACATGCACATAAATAAAAAGTAATTTTTACTAGTAATAACACCAGACTGTTGCTCAGTTAAAAATTAATTATTATTGTTAAGATCGTGAGACTTATCTGGTTTCGATAGGTGTTTTTAAGAAGGAGCCAACTTGGAGAAAAGATAGAGGCGATCCTGAAGAACAGAATATTGTTTAGACGGTGGTGTGAGATTGCTGGTCGGTAATAGTGCAGTTCTTTAAGACAGGGACACATGCAAATTAGCACAAGCTGAACGAAAAGTGCGATTTAGTTTTCTAAACAAGTCTACTGTGCTGTAGGCCTATTATTTAACATCAGACATTTTTCGTATTGGCCTACACAGGCTTTTTCGGTCCGAGCTTCTTTTCTAGTTCAAAGTAGTTTCGGCCTCATCCACCTCGAATTATCGAGAATTTACTAAATCATTTATGAAATAATAGTATTTTGAGATTTAAAGGAATTATTTCTCATTATAAGTTCGTAAGAATTTCGTAACTTTTAATTCATTTTCCTGAATATGCACTATATATTTTTTTTGCTGAAAATAATGTTGAAAATTACCACAATATATACTAATCTCTACAAGACTGGAAAATATTATAAGTTACTTAAAAACAGCATTTTCAACTCTGCCTAAGACAAGTACCTCCCTAAATACATGTCATTTACAAGTGAATCCTTTCCGTTTTCATTACTTTGTCTAACTGGTATTCTGAATTATGAAAGTGTATTCTAGCATTATTGCTTTTATCATTGCAGTTGTAAAAACCTCAGGTAGGGCAATAGATTTTCCGTAGTTAGTAGGCTAACATAATTAGGCCTATATATGATCCGTAAATTATGGACCTGTTTTTAGTGTTGATTCAAATGTATTTTCATTATTAAACTTCAGCAAATTATTAAATACAATATTGTGATTGTGCGATATTTGTAATGACTGGAACTGAACTGGGTATTCAGAATGTGACGTGAGAAAATTATGTTTTCCATGCTTGGGGTGGAGAGTCATTGTCAGGGGCCCTTTCTAATCAAAACAGGTAAATTCAGTAAGAATTCAAGTTTTTGGGAGTAGAAAATGATGTGGTTGCATATGATAGTAAATTAAATGAGAGAATATTATAAAAGGAACTTTGTGCCAATTCCTAGCATCGAACTCAGAAAATGTTCAATAGTGTTAATATTTATCAAATATTAAAAATAAAAATAATAATAATAATAATAATAATAATAATAATAATAATAATAATAATAATAATAATAATATGGGGCACAAATAGCAAAAAAAGGAAAAATAAGCAGATTTTCAAAATCAGTTAAAAGGAAGTAAGCTGAAGCAATTTTGTACCTTCATGGTTGGAGACCGCAAGCTGACTGGTCCTAAGCCTGCGTGGCAAAGTTCGAACCTGACGCACGAACCGCTCAGACGTCGAGACGCACCTAGTTCGATGTTAATCGACCCGTGTGAAGAGGGCATAAAGGTTATGAACACAAGTAAGCTTGAGGCAGCCTATGCTTATGGCTGAATTTTATAATAGGGTTGAAGAAATGATATGTTTTTCCATTTTGCGCCTTAGTTTCGATTGAGTGTAGGTGTAAATTATATCAATGTTTCAATGCATATCTATGAGTTGTGCAATAATATCCCTCCCCTTGTGGATCATTAATTTGCCAGCAACCGAACTTATGTCCAATAAATTTAATGGAAAGATTTCTTAACTCTGCTAGTTGTGTATGATCTTCATAGTTGGGGTTTCTCTTCTGTAAACAGGTTGATGAAAGTAAGCCCTGCATATAACGCATCCATTACGATAAGAAGGCCTACATCGCCTCGATTCAGACATAAACACCATGAAGGTACAAAATCGTTTCAGTTTACTCCCTTTTAATTTTTTAAAATTTGTTTCGACCATACTACAAGCCTATATGCTTATTATATTATTATATGTGTCGTAAAAGTATCTTAATGACATCCATTCAAGTACAGATTTTCATAACACCACCGGTAAGATATCGATTAATATCGAACACGGAACAATCTTTAAGCCTTAAGAGCAGCAATTGAAACTGCGTAGCAAACAACCTTAGTTTAATCATAATATTATACTCAATTTACTTCACATCGCATATAAATAGTCCGTTCGTTTGATGTTAAATGGTCAGGAACAGCTTCGAGCAACCCGTACGCAATCACTTACCATCTATCGCAGAAGAAGAGAACTGCAAGAACTTACTAACAGCTGATGACCGAGGTCAACCGTCTCCCTTGTTTGATGAATCTAAAACCTAAAAACTTAAAATTTAAACATTTAATTATGGTCGAACAAAAACCGCTGTATGCAACTAGTCTATAATGGTAATTAAGAAAGGGGTTAGTCGATATCATGAAAAAATCTCTTTGCTAGTTTCATAAACATAAAAACTAATCTAAACTCCGTGGCGCTACATGCCTGAAGGGTCTAGGCCTACCACCCTACCACTGCGCCACCTACCATAGGCAGATGACAGGATTGGAGGAATGTGGTCAGCATGCCGATACCCACGGCCGTTAATGGTGGTTTCCATGACCGGAGCCGCTACAACTCTATCATGTAGCGTCTCAATTTGAATCTGTTGCAGCTGAGTGCATCGTTCCAGACCTCCCTACCCCAGAAAAATCCGATGGATCGAACCCGGGCCGACGGATCTGTAGTCAGCGACGCTAACCACAAGACCACGCCGGAGGTCTTCATAAAAAATACTCCTATCTTAATAAATGCCGTTGTAGGCTTGTTACATAATGTAGGCTTCTATTTTCGCAATAGCAAAGAAAATAACAAGGAATACATTTTCCTTTAATGTTTTTGCGGTTTTCGTGCTAATTAAAAAACCAGAATTATTAAAGGGCCACATTAATCCATGACATACAGAAACTATCTTATAATACGAGGAGCAAATAATTTGAATGTCCATGCGATGTTCTTTTTTCCTGCGAGAAGCAGAACATATTGTCACCCCAATCTATTTCCTCTCTTGTATACATTTCGAAAGGTCAGCAAATTAATTTAAGTTCGTTGCTAATTGTTTAATATCCTGACGAGATGAACTGGCATTCTTAAGTTACCTGGGAAACGACATGCAAAACATTATGAAGACCACTTTTAAATTAAAATTATAACATTATAAATTCCAATACTAAATGACAAGAGGATGCTGATGGGGCCTAATAAGCGGCTGTAACCTTGTACCTTTTCTCCTACTTCAGGATCATGTAAGTTATTTTTACACACGAATGCTGTTTATGCGTGAAAACTGTAGAGTTACGACGAACATGATGTGAAACAATCACATAACTTTTTTCAACCGAAAGTATCGATAGTTTTTGCGTCACGTTGTGGTTTTAGTCTACAGGAATTAACAGTACAATGACCTCCCCCCCTTAAGTGACGTAGAATAATCATCTATCGAGTCTAGAACTCATGACTGTTGTGGCCGAGATGGCTAGCTTGTAACAACAGTTCAGAATTATTCTATAAATCATTATAATAAATATGAATTATAGACCTAAATAGAAGAGGCCAGAGTTCAAAATTAGGAAGAAATCCCTTACGGCATCATTAATAAACTTCATGACAGTAAAGGATTTTAGTATAATATATTTAAGTTATCATATTGGTATTGGTACTTAGAAATGTCTTTAAAATGTAAAAAACATAACGACATTGGTATACACAGTGGTAGAAACACATAAATATACATGTGCACCATCAATTTCGGATATAGTAGGCCTACTTAGGTACATTACACAATTGATAAAAGATGTTTACATGCCAAATTATCTGCAAGAAAATAGGCCTATTTATAAAACTAATACTTTTGACACTCGCGAATTGGCACACTTAATGTATGTACGTGTTAAAATGCAACTTAAACTCAACTTACTGTAATAATTTATACAGGTACTTCTAGGTATAGTAAGATAACAATTCTAATCAAATACAAAGGCCTCACTACAAGAGTTCTTTGGTTTATTATTTACTAGGGGCATAATACATTCTTCGTTACATTATAATTGCACCATGGAATACAGAAATATGAAGTTAATTAATGCTTAAAAGTAAAAAATAATTTTTATCAATTCCAGAAAATCTCTCCCCGGCCAGCCGATAACTAGAAGCTGTAGATGACAGTGTGGTGCGGTGCCAGTTCGGGCCAGCCAATAGGAAGAAGCAGAATAAGAAGAAGCAATGTGGTGTGGTGCCAGTTTTAAAGGTAAGCTGTTTTGCATGTATTATTTTCTTTGTGGCAATTAACATAGCCTACTCCATTTCCCTGTTATGAAAACGATAAGACATTACATGAGAATATTATAGGAGAAAAATTCCTCCGACACTGGGACTTGAACCCAGGACCTTTGGCTGTTCGCGCCAATGCTCTACCAACTGAGCTAAGCCGGAGTTCAATTCACAGCGCCAGATGGAATTTCTCTCCTATGAGTCATAGGAGAGAAGTTCCATCTGGCGCTGTGAATTGAACTCCGGCTTAGCTCAGTTGGTAGAGCATTGGCGCGAACAGCCAAAGGTCCTGGGTTCAAGTCCCAGTGTCGGAGGAATTTTTCTCCTATAATATTCTCATGTAATGTCCAACAGAGATAATAATCTGTGGTTCATGAAAGCTTACATATCAACGATAAGACATGTTTTATAGCCAACCCATTTGCAATAATGAAGACCGACGAACAAAATAAATTCTATATATTTTTTTTCATTGGGTATGAGTCTATATAAACCACGAAAAATACACAGTTGGCAGATAGTTATTATGAAGCTTATGCGAATTCAATAAAATGCATACTAGAACAAAAGAAACGTCAAAATTGCCGAAAAATTTCCATTTATACTTTGGTGTCGTTATCGCTGTTGTTTAATAACCTTGTGTACTGTAATGAGTGATTAATGATTTTAATTATCGTCTAACTTAATCTGTAAAACCGACAAATTTCTCAAAACAGCTAAAGCTCTGGGCAAAAAGAGCGTCTGATGAGAAATTTCGAGGAATGGCCCAGAGAATCTAAAATTAGTCATTTTACACTTTTATCTTTAATTTCTGGGACCCCCGGAATCCTCTTGTTTTTTAGGGTATTTCATAACCCCACAACCCAGTAATTTCAAACTTTCGTTCATGTCGGCCCCTCTCTTCAGTAAGTTCTTAATCCGCCTCTTTAAGCTACGCAATGCTAACCAATGCAAAACTAAGTAGTGCTGAGACACGATATGACTTCCTTTGCAAACACGTACGGATGAAATGATAACAACTTTTAAAAGCTTATATTAGCCTATAATGTTTACATTTTTATTAAAATGAGGAAATTAAATATATACATACGAAAATACCTTATGAGTTTGGAATGACACAAAATACTGACAAAAATCACAACACTCAACATGCTATGTTCACATCAGTCTCAGTAATCAAAACAGAGCGCTTCTCTTATGTTTTTTTTCTACAGTTCTAGTTCATTTATTTCCAGCGCCTACAGTGATTGTTAGTTTATAATTCTATTTCTATGTTTTGGCTTATACACAGCTATAGCACGGACAACCTAATGACTCGTGCAAATAACAATGTTTATAGTTATTTTATTTTTTGTATAAATAAAAGCACTTAATTCATTCGCATAATAATATAATCCCACATATCTACTTAATATAATATTTGGACTCGTGTTTCCATGCGCATTGAACGCCATCTATTAATAGGACAATATTCAATTGTGAAATTGGCTAAATAAAAAAACATGGCCCCCCCTTAAGCTCCACCCACTCGATATTCACATTTGCACGGACTGAGTGATGTATTATGTTTCTTAGCGAAGCTTGGTGACCAACTGGCCTTCTATAACTTACTGTCGCAAGTGCCTTGTACCCACTGACTTTTTTATTTTTATTTATTTACAGCTTGCTCCATTACAATATCTGTAAGACTACATGCCCTATTATTTTCAAAATAAAAATCAGTTGCGTGTTCACTTATACTAACTTTACATTTTTCTACTTATTATCGATGGCTTTTATCACTAGAATACTCTCAATTCTATTTACTCTTTGTTATATACCGGAACTTTCCAACTAGAATTACTGGCTGTCTAGAGTCTGTCTGATTTTATTGATTTTATAAAGTCTATGAGTTCTTTTGTATATTGTTTCATCAATTTTTGTTCGTTAAACGTCCACTTTCCATGATTTCTTATCATAGAGTTCCTGAAATCTGCCCGTTCACTCTCTAATTTTGTACATTCAAATAAAAGATGTCCTACGGTCTGTTCTGGTGCACCACATGTATATTCTGGGCTTGCCTTTATTTTAAATCAATAAAAATAATCGATAAATTATTTAAAATCAAACCGAATTTTTAGGTTTTTTCTTGAGGGAAGAATGGAGGTTTAATACAAGCGTAATCACAACAACCATTCTAACCGCCGCTGATCTATATATATATATATATATATAAAGAATTGCACAACATGAATGTCCAATTTTGTTTCTGAAATACTTGGCTAACCTACTTGGATCCATTATCCTACTTGTAGGTCACAGCTTAATAATAATGCTTGAGGTATATATATAATATGATTTCTTAACAGTGTAGTTATTAATTTCTATCTTTCCCAACAAAGCACCATCGATGAAGAAGCCGCACGAAAATACTTGCAGGTAAATAAGCAGGTGTGTGAATATGATAAAATTATATTACGAATCATTACCCTGTAGCAAGGTAATAAGGTTTTTAAAGTTTTATGCTCTTTTTTCATTAATTTTACTTACAATGTGACTGATGTTTTATAACACGTAGCCTATATATGAGCAATTGTGAACTGATTGTGATTTTAACTTATGTACACTATAATCATATTTTAAAGAAAGAACAAAGAATATTTGAGGTAATGGAGGATATTATAGATAAGATCAATCGGAAAATGAAACTTTTGAAGAATTTCAAACGTAGGCCTATATCTCTGTTCTCTTTAACGAAGATAGGTTTTGAATGTGACAAAATAGCGTGAAAATGGTTACTTGTGAAAAAACGGTTTAAAATTTAACATTTTTACATCAAATCCAAACTATTTTTAATCAGAATTTCTAAACAATTGTTTCTGTCGTTTTAAACTATCCGAACTGTATAAAAAAACTCTGAATGGGTAAAACGTGGAAATGAAGAAAGTTGATATTTTCTTGGCTTTTTGTACTTGATAATTTGTGTATTCTTCTGTTGCCAATAATTATTTAAAACATCGTAATGTTTACATTCACTTATGAAAATAGGTACGCATTATTTAGATAATATCAGTATGAGATGTTCTGATGAATAGAAGTTTTAACATTGTCGGTTAAAAATAAATTATCATATAAATAGGAAAGTGCATTACTTTTCAACCAGGCATGCATAATAACATAGATGAATTCCGCAACAACAAAATTTCGATGTCAAAACGCACATAGGTAACGTAAAATAGGAACATGGAAGAGATACCAGTTTCCTTCCACTTTATAAAGACATGGACTCTTAGAACAAATCAGGTGTGGTTAAAAATGAGTCTTTGTCCAACATAGGACTTGTTGATTTGCAAGAAATAAGAGTGGTTAAAATTGCGTCTCTCCATTTCTGGGAGACAGTGGTAGTAATAGCTCGATAATAAATTACCTTTACTTAAAAATATATTTACAAGAAACAAATTTAACTACTGCCATTAATTAACATGCGAGGACAAGTAAATAAAGTAACAGATTACCAACTTAGAAGCGGAAATTATCTGTGTCAAAAGAACTAGTGATAACGTCTATTGAAGTATTTACCAATTTTAGTTTTCCGAAATTTGTCTTGCCCGGTGCGAAGGTCTGCACTATTCTGTTCAATTATAATAAGGCTCATTTAATTAAGTTTATCTGCATAAGAAAATGTTTTAATTGTTCTCTTCATATAGTGGATCCAAATGGGTTACGGTCAGAACATCAGTTAACTGCTAACAAGTGTGTATGTCTGTAATTAAAAAAAAAAAAAAACTAGCATATATTTATAAACACACTATTCCATTTATTATTATGGCACTAGGATTGGAAGAAAGAAGACAATTGATTTCTCGCAGCTTGGGGCCTCAAGGTAAATAAGTAGAAACAAACCAAACACGTTCGAGACGTCATCAAACATGGGACGGTCATGGCTTAACATTGAAATAAGTTTAACTGCTCGGTCATATTATGGACTACATCTACTTATCAACTGATGAGTTACATTATGGAACCAAAGAAGATTTTATTACCTATCGGTTTAAGAGAAAAAGAAAAAAAGTTGTTATTACCTAATCGATTTAAGGGAAAAGGAAGAAACAAAAAAATTCTTATTACCTAATCCATTTAAGGGAAAAGTTTTTATTTCCTAATCGATTTAAGGGAAAAAGAAGAAACAAAAAGTATTTATTACCTAATCGACATAAGGAAAAAATAAGAAACAAAAAAGTTGTTATTACCTAATCAATTTAAGGGAATAAGAACCAAAAAAGTATTTATTACCTAATCCAAATAAGGAAAAAATAAGGAACAAAAAGATTTTACTACCTAATCCATTTAAGGGAAAAAGAATAACCAAAAAAGTATTTATTACCTAATCGAAATAAGGAAAGTAAGAAACAAACCGTTTTTATTACCTAATCGATTTAAGGGAAAAAGAAGAAACAAAAAAGCTCTTATTACCTAATCCATTTAAGGGAATAAGAAGAACCAAAAAGTATTTATTACCTAATCGATATAAGGAAAAAATAAGAAACAAAAACGTTTTTAATACCTAATCAATTTAAGGGAATAAGAAACAAAAAAGTATTTATTACCTAATCGAAATAAGGAAAAGTAAGAAACAAAAAAGTTCTTATTACCTAATCCATTTAAAGGAATAAGAAGAAACAAAAAAGTATTTATTACCTAATCGATATAAGGAAAAAATAAGAAACAAAAAAGTTCTTATTACCTAATCCATTTAAGGGAATAAGAAGAAACAAAAAAGTTCTTATTACCTAATCCATTTAAGGGAATAAGAAGAACCAAAAAGTATTTATTACCTAATCGATATAAGGAAAAAATAAGAAACAAAAAAGTTTTTATTTCCTAATCAATTTAAGGGAATAAGAACCAAAAGAGTATTTATTACCTAATCGAAATAAGGAAAAGCAAGAAACAAAAAAGTTCTTATTACCTAATCCATTTAAGGGAATAAGAAGAAACAAAAAAAGTTATTATTACCTAATCCATTTAAGGGAATAAGAAGAACCAAAAAGTATTTATTACCTAATCGATATAAGTAAACCATTAGAAACAAAAAGTTCTTATTACCTAATCAATTTAAGGGAATAAGAAGAACCAAAAGAAGTATTTATTACCTAATCCATTTAAGGGAATAAGAAGAACCAATAAGTATTTATTACCTAATCGATATAAGGAAAAAATAAGACACAAAACAGTTCTTATTACCTAATCCATTTAAGGGAATAAGAAGAAACAAAAAAGTATTTATTACCTAATCGATATAAGGAAAAAATAAGAAACAAAAAAGTTTTTATTACCTAATCCATTTAAGGGAATAAGAAGAACAAAAAAGTATTTATTACCTAATCGATATAAGGAAAAAATAATAAACAAAAAGTTTTTATTACCTAATCCATTTAAGGGAATAAGAAGAAAAAAAGTATTTATTACCTAATCGAAATAAGGAAAAATAAGAAACAAAAAAGTTCTTATTACCTTATCCATTTAAGGGAATAAGAAGAACAAAAAGGTATTTATTACCTAAACGATATAAGGAAAAAATAAGAAACAAAAAGTTTTTATTACCCAATTCATTTAAGGGAATAAGAAGAACCAAAAAGTATTTATGACCTAATCGATATAAGGAAAAAATAAGAAACAAAAAAGTTCTTATTACCTAATCCATTTAAGGGAATAAGAAGAACCAATAAGTATTTATTACCTAATCGATATAAGGAAAAATAAGAAACCACAAAGTTTTTATTACCTAAACCATTTAAGGGAATAAGAAGAACAAAAAGTATTTATTACCTAATCGATATAAGGAAAAAATAATAATAAAAAAGTTTTTATTACCTAATCCATTTAAGGGAATAAGAAGAACAAAAAAGTATTTATTACCTAATCGAAATAAGGAAAAAATAATAAACAAAAAAGTTTTTATTACCTAATCCATTTAAGGGAATAAGAAGAACAAAAAGTATTTATTACCTAATCGAAATAAGGTAAAAATAAGAAACAAAAAGTTCTTATTACCTATTCCATTTAAGGGAATAAGAAGAACCAAAAAGTATTTATTACCTAATCGATATAAGGAAAAAATAAGAAACAAAAAAGTTTTTATTACCTAATCCATTTAAGGGAATAAGAAGAACCAAAAAGTATTTATTACCTAATCGATATAAGGAAAAAATAAGAAACAAAAAAGTTTTTATTACCTAATCCATTTAAGGGAATAAGTAGAACAAAAAGTATTTATTACCTAATCGATATAAGGAAAAAATAATAAACAAAAAAGTTTTTATTACCTAATCCATTTAAGGGAATAAGACGAAACAAAAAAGTATTTATTACAGAAATCATTTAAGGGAATAAGAAGAACAAAAAAAGTATTTATTACCTAATCGAAATAAGGAAAAAATAAAAAAAAAGTTCTTATTACCTAATCCATTTAAGGGAATAAGAAGAAACAAAAAAGTTGTTATTACCTAATCCATTTAACGGAATAAGAAGAAACAAAAAGTATTTATTACCTAATCGATATAAGGAAAAAATTAGAAACAAAAAGTTCTTATTACCTAATCCATTTAAGGGAATAAGAAGAACCAAAAAAAGGTATTTATTACCTAATCGATGTAAGGAAAAAATTAGAAACAAAAAAGTTCTTATTACCTAATCCATTTAAGGGAATAAGAAGAAACAAAAAAGGATTTATTACCTAATCGATATAAGGAAAAAATAAGAAACAAAAAGTTTTTATTACCTAATCCATTTAAGGGAATAAGAAGAACAAAAATGTATTTATTACCTAATCGAGATCAGGAAAAAATAATGAACAAAAAGTTTTTATTACCTAATCCATTTAAGGGAATAAGAAGAACAAAAAAGTATTTATTACCTAATCGAAATAAGGACAAATAAGAACCAAAAAAGTTTTTATTACCTAATCGAATTAAGGGAAAAAGAAGAAACAAAAACTTCTTATTACCTAATCAATTTAAGGGAATAAGAAGAACCAAAAAAGTATTTATTACCTAATCAAAGTAAGGAAAAATAAGAAAAAAGTTCTTATTATCCAATCTATTTAAGGGAATAAGAAGAACCAAAATCGTATTTATTACCTAATCGAAATAAGGAAAAAATAAGAAACAAAAAAGTGTTTATTACCTAATCCATTTAAGGGAATATGAAAAAACAAAAAAGTATTTATAACCTAATCGAAGTAAGGAAAAATAAGAAAAAGTTCTTATTACCTAATCTATTTAAGGGAATAAGAAGAACCGAAAAAGTATTTATTACCTAATCGAAATAAGGAAAAAATAAGAAACAAAAAAGTTCTTATTACCTAATCCATTCAAGGGAATAAGAAGAACCAAAAAAGTTTTTATTACCTAATCGAATTAAGGGAAAAAGAAGAAACAAAAAGTTCTCATTACCTAATCCATTTAAGGGAAAAAGAATAAACAAAAAAGTATTTATTACCTAATCGAAGTAAGGAAAAATAAGAAATAAAAAAGTTCTTATTACCTAATCTATTTAAGGGAATAAGAAGAACCAAAAACGTATTTATTACCTAATCGAAATAAGGAAAAAATAAGAAACAAAAAAGTTTTTATTACCTAATCCATTTAAGGGAATAAGAAGAAACAAAAATGTATTTATTACCTAATCCAAATAAGGAAAAGTAAGAAACAAACAGTTTTTCTTACCTAATCGATTTAAGGGAAAAAGAAGAAACAAAAAAGTTCTTATTACCTAATCTATTTAAGGGAATATGAAGAACCAAAAACGTATTTATTACCTAATCGAAGTAAGGAAAAATAAGAAACAAAAAAGTTCTTATTACCTAATCTATTTAAGGGAATAAGAATAACCAAAAAAGTTTTTATTGCCTAATCGATTTAAGGGAAAAAGAAGAAACAAAACATTTTTATTACCTAATCCATTTAAGGGAATAAGAAGAATCAAAAAAGTATTTATTACCTAATCGTAGTAAGGAAAAAATAAGATACAAAAAAGTTTTTATTACCTAATCGATTTAAGGGAATAAGAAGAAAGAAAAAAGTTTTTATTACCTAGTCCATTTAAGGGAATAAGAAGAATTAAAAAAGTATTTATTACCTAATCGAAATAAGGGAAAAATAAGAAAAAAAGTTTTTATTACCTAATCGATTTAAGGGAAAAAGAAGAAACATAAAAGTTCTTATTACCTAATCGATTTAAGGAAAAAAGAAGAAACACAAAAGTTTTTATTACCTAATCGATTTAAGGAAAAAAGAAGATACAAAAAAGCTTTTATTACCTAATCCATTTACGGGAATTAGAAGAAACATATTTTTACTATGTAATCTATTTAAGAAAATATGGAGAAACAAGAATAATTCAACTATTTTATGGAAAAATGTTATCTTACTATTGATGTATTGGAATATAATTAAATTCATTTTATCATAATATATAAGTATTATAATGTGTATAATAAAAACTCTGTTATTTGAAATATTTTGTCTGAGATTTTTTAACATCAATTGTAGGTTAGTAATTATTAATTTTGTAGGCCTATGAATTAAATAACTTGTTTTTAAATAAACTCAGATTTTTTAACATAAAATTTAAATATACTTGAATTTTATAATAATCCTTCGAAATATATTATGTTTGGCAAGATTCCCCTTTCACGGTGAATAACAATGTAATCAACTCTGATAAGTCGTTCTTCTTCATTTCAGATTCTAAATACCTATATAAGGACCTATAATTTGAAAATCCAAAGTCCTTCTTAATTTAATTTCCAATTACAATACAAAACCCGGGCGACGCCGGCCTTTTAAGTTAGTAACCAATATAAGTTATATGGCTATATTGGATCCAATGGAATTTATGGTGCTGAACGAGGTTGACTCTACAATCCATTTAATAACAAAATAAAGACAATTTCAATTTGACCTATATAGGTCTAGTGATATGTAGACATCCGTGTAATTCTTGAGAGACGATAAAACGCGAATACTTCTCATTTCGACAAATGTTTCCAAACTTTTATTTTACTGCATCCATAATACCCCCCAAAACATACTTTTATATCGCGAAATAACGCCAATTCACATAAAAACATAAACGAAATGAACATAATCCCAGTTCTAAAACAAATTGTAGGAAAAAATGGACAAAATCTTAACATTAATTCGTTTTTAAGTAATATTTTCAACATAGGCCTATAAATGCTTCGACTATTTTGCCGTAGAGAGGTAATTTCGCTCTAAAGGGAGCTGCTCATTGCATATCATGCAGTCAAGGAGGAAGACCACATCAACCAACGATAAATCAAAATAAACCTACCATAAATTCTAACTTCTGTGGGTCCCCAAATTCAGTTTTAAGGGAATATTCCAAATATTAATATCCAATGTAGTTATCAATAGACCTACCTAATTAAGAGGAGTAACTATGGACTAAAAAGTTCGAAATGGCTAAATATTTCCTGCAATAAATATAAAAACAAGCGGCGGGAATTTTTAATTAAGCTGACAATAAAAATACCTGGTTTTCAGGAAGCTAATTTATGATAATTACAATGAGTGGATTAAAAAATTTGCACAGATAGATCATATTTTAAAAATACCACCGCCAACTTAGTAATAACACCAACATTTTAAGATGAATTTTTTCTTAAAAATAAAACCACTTTCAAGGATGTCTAGTTATATGCTATCTTGTGTATACAAGCGACGAGACTAGAATGTATCTAGAACTGAATTCTATAGCCGGCCCATCCTTCTTGCAGCCTATTATAAAAGGTAAAAGTAAAAGTAAAGTGTTCCCTATACAGGCCATGGAGGCCCAGAGGATTCCAGGAGGTTGAGGCTCCCAGATTTTGGAGATTCGGCACATGAAGGTGGTAAGGTGGTAAGCCTTACGCACCGGCCGCCTTTACCCCCATGATTGTTCCTGGTACTCATTTCTGTTAGAGGCTGAGTCGACCCCAGGGCCATAGTGCCACCAGAAGGATTAGGTACTGAAGGTACTGAAGACAAACAATGTTGATTCGAACCAACTTTCTAGTCATATTCATCTTGGCACTGCGATCTCGCCTGTTTTGAATCCGTTTACACGAGTGTACTCAATATGATCAGCATACTAAGACCGATTTGAATACAACTTGTAAACATGGTAAACATGAGCTAATTCTTTTCAACACCAATCGAAGAAGTCAAAGTTGGCAGTGAAAATTGAACGAAACGTACGTATTTACCTTTAAATACTTTAATGTTATTCGTTTTGTCCTGGGTCATTTAAAACACAAAAAAATTGCCGTTTTGGTGTCTCAGGGCCGAAAAAGATACTTCTAGTTGAGATATCAAGCAATTTGTGTTTTGAGATTTCGCCCCAAACCCATGCGAGTTTCTGCGCCACCCTTAATCATATCTATGTATGCGTGGGATGTAAAATTCATGTTTATGTCAAAAAACGTGGGAAAAAGTAAGGAGTTTGACTGTCTCACCTCATATTCTGTTATCTCAACATCCAAATGAAACTATCTAGAGGGGGTTTATGAGTAGAAAAAGCAATCCGAGCCAGGAAGTTCATTTCAATAAACCGTGAAAAAGGGCGGTGAGGAGTGTTACCGGGTATAGGACTCCTCCAAAGAAGAATGAAAGTGTGGGGAGGAGGGAGTTGTAGAGAGGATAAAGTATTGTTTCATCTTTTTCCCCTACGACCATTTCCGACCAGACATCGAGGAGGGAGGAGGACAAGAAGTCAAAATCATGGTGCGTATTTTTATAATCTATAATTTATATTCATGGTAAAGAGTGTTACCTATGTTTTGGGCTTCTAATTTGTTTCTTCTACGTGTTTAATTTAGTTTCTGTTTGCCATATGAATAGAGCATGTTATAAAAATTCAAGTAGCGGTTAAATTTGAAAAACATCACTATGTGATAGAAAGTTACTTATTTTTAAGCTACTTTCTCAATAGTAAGATTACACTGTGATTTTACACTAATTATTTAGCTTGAAATGTGCCTTAATGAAGAATTGAAAAATTCAAGACTGACCTAGTTTCTAAGTATTCAATTCATTCAAACCGATGACGTATTTATAGAAGACTTTTGCTTTTAAGTGTATTTTCATTTGGTGCATTTGTGGAATATTGCTGCATATTTCTCTGTTAAAATTCTAAGTTTATTGGACCCGATGTTCCTTATTGTAGCAATTCATATTTTATAGGTTAATTTAATTGCTACAGTTTCTATTGTTTTGCCTGTGATGTGAGCTAGAGAGAAAGTAAGAGTATTTAAAAGTCTGCCTGTATGAGCAGCTGACGTGTCATTGCCCTCTCTCCTCTAGTCTTGGCAACACTGTCATTTTATATGCCGTCTGGCATCATGGCTTGCTTCTGACGCATTGCTGTGTTGGGCTCGCTCGGCCGATGTCTGTCTAGATTGAATGTGTTAATCTGTATTATTGGGAGAAAGAATTTCGATTCAGTTTTGTTTTATGGATGTGGTAAAAGTAAATACGATTGGCTAATTATGCATGATGGCTGTGTCTGCTGAATGTATGATGACGTCATTTGTAAGATCTCTATAAAAGGGCATGGGACATTTCCCACGCCCTCATTTGCATCTACGTGGTCCGGGGAATGGTATGTAGTTCTATTATGATTTAAAGCGCCAATATTTAGGCGCCATTTTGGCTTCGTTTCTTCTCTTGGATCATGTTTCAGGTACGTGGAAGTTGTATAGAATGAAATATGTTAGTATATAAGTGCGGGAACTGCATGGTTATGTAATTATGTCATTTTAGGTTTGCCCAAGCATGCGTTTGTGTCTTTTGCATTTTGTGTTTTGATGGTGGCGTTGTAGATGTGAATGAAGTTTAAGATAGAGCATTTAGTATGAAGATGTGTCAGATATTAGCAGATGATTTGTTCGGCCACCATCATTACATAGGCGTAGCGAGGGGGGGGTTTTGGGGGTTTGAACCCCCCCCCCCCATTGAATAAAAAATGGAAAATTGTATAATTTTTTTAAGTCTGCCCATAAATTGCTTAATACAAGTATAAAGCGTGGGAAGCTTAAAACTCGTTATTTTGCGTCTTAATTTTTAAAATTTTCCGGGGAAGGACCCCCGGAAGCTTAAAACTTGTTATTTTGCATCTTAATTTTTAAAATTTTCCGTGGGAGAACCCCCGGAAGCTTAAAACTCGTTATTTTGCATCTTAATTTTTAAAATTTTCCGGGGGAGGGCCCCCGGACCCCCCTCTCCTTCCATACTCGCCAGACCCCGCGGATGTTATAACCCCCCCCATATGGTCGGCCTGGCTACGCCTATGCATCATTATGTAGAGTAATTATGCAAGACGGTTAAATTTATTGCATGCTGGGATATTAATTGTAGAGGTTGGGTCTTTCGTATTTTTCTTTCATGCAGTATCCTCTTGTCTTCCACGTTCCTGAACATGTATTGTTTTCCAAATTTAATTGTCTTTTATTTATATATTTTGTTCCCCGTTTTTGATATCCACATTTTGCAAATGAGCCTGGCCTAGTAAATGGATAGCAAAGGTCAGTTTTGTCTTTAGGCCTAGATGTTTCTTCAGCATGTGCAATCGGATGTGTAGATGCATGGATGGATGTGTCTGCGCAGAATATTGGATGCTTGCATTAAAAGGTATGATTGTATGATATTCAAATACTTGTATATTTTACTTTAATTGAAAGGGTACAGTATTATATTTGTAAATATTTAGCCGCATGAAATTTATGTTATTAGCAGATACAAATTAATGGAAATTTATTTAAGATCTGTATGTAAAATTATATGCCTTCTATTTCAGGATAAACAAGAATTATTATGGTGCTTCTCACCGATTAATATATTTATGTTTAATTGGGGCCTTCAGTCCAAATAATATGTCTCCTTTCAGCTTTTAATATTTCTTTTTACACTTTTGTTCCACTGTCTAACACATGTTCACATTTTGTATGTAATACTACTTTATTTTAATACATTTTATATTAGCTTCCACGAGAAGTAAAGTTGTACTTCTTTCTAGGCGAAGAGGCTGGAAGTCATGTCCAGGCTCTTCGTATTTCCTCTTGTTTCCCCTTCCCTCGGTCAATTTACAGTGCCTCTGAGGAAGAATATGGTGCCCAGCTGATTGAAGAAAGAAGAATGTGGTTGTCTGGTGACCGAGTGGGTGGGAGGGGGTTACAATTGGTAGCAGAGCGTGGTTAATAACCATTGGTTTCGTCCACGCTCTTGCTTTTTCTTTTAACAGTAGTTATGACAGTGGAAATTTTGTGTACATCTCTGAAGCATTATACAAAATTTTAATTTTATGAAGTGTATTATTTATTGTGTATGAAAGTGTATTTTTATATTTGTGTAGGGTTTGTTTCCATGTACTTCAACTAATATTATGAAACTTACTTTTCATGTCTCATCTTGCTGTTGGTCTGAGGCTTTCATGAGCCTGTTTCTAGCTGTCAGTAGGCTCCAACAGTCAGTTGCCTCCAGCTAAACAGGGAAGTGGCTTGCAGCAGCTTGTGAGGTCTTGTGAAGGAAAAAAAAAGAAGTTTCTGTAACTTCAGATGTCAGTAGGAGTTAGCTGGTTCTGCCAGTCTTCAGTATTAGCCTATTTGGTAAGTTTTTTCTTTATTTTTTTATTTATTTTGTGTGTAGGCTATATCTGTTAGAAAATTGGCTTTTCCAGTGTTAACTGTAAATCTGGTGTGTCGTGCCAGTTCTGTTTTTCAATTAAAGCATTACCTATATGAGGAAAATTTATCTTAAAAATTAGGCCTAAGGTCACTCAATGTGCCAGTGATTTAGTTTCTGTGTAATATTTCATTCAGTGCAGCTTCAAATAGCAAATGTGAGGTTAGAATAGCCTTTCAGGTAGTTCCTTCTAGTTTTGCCTGTCTGGTTTTAATAAATTCTTCTCTATAGGGTGCATATTCTTGAGTGTCCATGATAGGCTTTGCTCTTTGGCAGCTAAGCATAAGGCTTGCTGTTTCTGGTTAGATCTTTCTGCCAGTGGAGTTTTAAGTAACATTTTATATCCCGGATTTGTCTAAAATAATACAAGTATTATACACTATGGGAGTTTGTTTAAGCGTGTGTACCTGTTTTGTGTCGTGTGAAACTGAGGAATTGACTATCGACAGACGTTTCTGACTTATGACTGACTGTGTGACTTATAATGCGCTTTCCAAAGTGGAACACACATAAATCAGTTGGTTTCTGTTTAAACAAACTTGAAAATTTACTGGGGAGTCAGGAGAGGTTATGTAAATACTAAACGGGGAGTCAGGAGGTTAAGTTTTTGCCTGCATCTGGAGTAGTGAAGGATGCAGAGGAACTGCATGTGTTGCAGTTGAAGTTACTGTACTGTAGAATAGAGAGGCTTAGACCGTTGATGTATCCGGTCGGGTCCTGGTAGGCCTCCAGGGACTTTAGGAGCCCTTTTTCTACTGTTACTGTTCGGAGATACTCGGAAGGAGTTTTCTTTGGACACAGCCTGATTACAATTCTCGAGGGGAGACATTGGCTCAGTAGCCTTATGGGGGGCAATATTGAGTTTTCTCCAAAAAGCCTATTGTAGGGACACCGCCCACTTAGGTTCTTGAGGTATTGTGGCTGTTATAGCTTAAATGCTTACCGTACTGTAGATTTGTATTGTCCAGAATGACGTGGAATACTTACTACTGTTTCTTGTGTCCTGAGGACCGTATCGTTTTGTCTTTTGCCTTGGTAGTTGTTCTTAGAGACGTGGTGTGGTCTGGTTCTGTAGTTAGGAGGAAACTAATTTGGATGACCGCCTGTCATGTCAGGGTGGTAAGGTCCACTGTGAATCATAGGGAAACTGCTGCATTAGATATTAATGATTTTTCATGATTTTGACTTCCTCCTCAGCCTTGATTTTGTCTTTTGTTCTTGGCCATGCTGTATGTTAAGATTTTCAGCATGAGTAAGCAGTGCAGTGCTCTGTGGAAGGAGGCTTATGGGGGCTTCTTTCTGCTTTCTTTCTGCATTTCTTCGGCCTAAGTATCTTCCCGATTTTACATTGTATATAGAGATCAGGTAAAATGTGAACCTTAAGAATTACCAGGAATTAGTCATCTTTTTTGGAAACAAACCCAGTGAAAATTGAATTATTTATTTATAGGTTAAGGCATTGTAACTTATGTGAGTAGGATAATTGGCCATTTAAATTGTTGAATGAAATGTTGTGTGAAGTGTCTAAGTAAAGAGTGTGCATGAGTGAGAATGAGGTTAGGAAATTCTTAATTCTTTGAAAACAGTTATTTTATTTAATACAGTCTAACTTATTAATTTCGGTTCTCATGTCTTTAATCTAATTTATCAGAGAAGATTTTTCTAGGCTTTAAATTAAAGATTCTTTAGTAAAGAGAGGAGGGAAGGGTTATTTCTCATGTTCTTGTTTCTGTGAATTCAATAATCTGCCGCTAAGCTTATTTTCACAGGAAGGCCTATCCGCTGAAGCAGATCCTGTATCACTGAGGTGCCTTAAGCTGTGGGCTACTGCCATGAATCTGGATCCTGGCCAGCTGACCTGTCTGCTGGTGGAGGCTAGTAGATGCAACGGGTCCTGCGTCTCGCCTCCATGAAGGCATCAGTAGGGGTCAGTGAGCACGTAGTCTGGACACTACCTAGCGAATCTGGAAGTTTGTTATGCAAGTAAAGAGGACACTTGCATGAAGGTATTGTGCTTCTCAGTTTTTTGGTGCTCTAATGTGGTCAGGCCGATTCTTGGAGTAGGCTTCGTCAGTTTTCGGACACTAATTTTCAGTGACTCAGTCTGACTTTGGTGTGGAATATATGTAGACCATATATTCCTCGTTGGGGGCTAGAGATTGTGGCAGTTCTATTTTCACAGGATATTTTATTGCTGCAATTCTGGTTTTGGGTGGAATAAATGCAGAGCATATATTCCTCTTTGGGGGCTAGAGATTGTAGCAATTCATATTTTATAGGTTAATTTAATTGCTACAGTTTCTATTGTTTTGCCTGTGATGTGAGCTAGAGAGAAAGTAAGAGTATTTAAAAGTCTGCCTGTATGAGCAGCTGACGTGTCATTGCCCTCTCTCCTCTAGTCCTTGGCAACACTGTCATTTTATATGCCGTCTGGCATCATGGCTTGCTTCTGACGCATTGCTGTGTTGGGCTCGCTCGGCCGATGTCTGTCTAGATTGAATGTGTTAATCTGTATTATTGGGAGAAAGAATTTCGATTCAGTTTTGTTTTATGGATGTGGTAAAAGTAAATACGATTGGCTAATTATGCATGATGGCCGTGTCTGCTGAATGTATGATGACGTCATTTGTAAGATCTCTATAAAAGGGCATGGGACATTTCCCACGCCCTCATTTGCATCTACGTGGTCCGGGGAATGGTATGTAGTTCTATTATGATTTAAAGCGCCAATATTTAGGCGCCATTTTGGCTTCGTTTCTTCTCTTGGATCATGTTTCAGGTACGTGGAAGTTGTATAGAATGAAATATGTTAGTATATAAGTGCGGGAACTGCATGGTTATGTAATTATGTCATTTTAGGTTTGCCCAAGCATGCGTTTGTGTCTTTTGCATTTTGTGTTTTGATGGTGGCGTTGTAGATGTGAATGAAGTTTAAGATAGAGCATTTAGTATGAAGATGTGTCAGATATTAGCAGATGATTTGTTCGGCCACCATCATTATGTAGAGTAATTATGCAAGACGGTTAAATTTATTGCATGCTGGGATATTAATTGTAGAGGTTGGGTCTTTCGTATTTTTCTTTCATGCAGTATCCTCTTGTCTTCCACGTTCCTGAACATGTATTGTTTTCCAAATTTAATTGTCTTTTATTTATATATTTTGTTCCCCGTTTTTGATATCCACATTTTGCAAATGAGCCTGGCCTAGTAAATGGATAGCAAAGGTCAGTTTTGTCTTTAGGCCTAGATGTTTCTTCAGCATGTGCAATCGGATGTGTAGATGCATGGATGGATGTGTCTGCGCAGAATATTGGATGCTTGCATTAAAAGGTATGATTGTATGATATTCAAATACTTGTATATTTTACTTTAATTGAAAGGGTACAGTATTATATTTGTAAATATTTAGCCGCATGAAATTTATGTTATTAGCAGATACAAATTAATGGAAATTTATTTAAGATCTGTATGTAAAATTATATGCCTTCTATTTCAGGATAAACAAGAATTATTATGGTGCTTCTCACCGATTAATATATTTATGTTTAATTGGGGCCTTCAGTCCAAATAATATGTCTCCTTTCAGCTTTTAATATTTCTTTTTACACTTTTGTTCCACTGTCTAACACATGTTCACATTTTGTATGTAATACTACTTTATTTTAATACATTTTATATTAGCTTCCACGAGAAGTAAAGTTGTACTTCTTTCTAGGCGAAGAGGCTGGAAGTCATGTCCAGGCTCTTCGTATTTCCTCTTGTTTCCCCTTCCCTCGGTCAATTTACAGTGCCTCTGAGGAAGAATATGGTGCCCAGCTGATTGAAGAAAGAAGAATGTGGTTGTCTGGTGACCGAGTGGGTGGGAGGGGGTTACATTATTCAGTCCAGTGTACATGTACGGAAAATACAGACGATAAGAAACAAGTCACACGAAGAGGCTGAAAAAATATTTTATTTTTTTGTAATATGTATTTTTTTCACATTTATTCAAATAAAAATTGTTTTGAGTTCATATGTATGAGTACGCGATCTCTGTCTATCCTCTCTCTAATATCAGCTGCCTTATGTCCAGACAGGCATGTGTATATCATTTTCAGAGTGTTCCTAAAGAATAGAGCCAATAGAAGAGCATGTTTGAGCCGATTTAAATAAAACTGATTTGGGTAACACTCATTACACTTTGGAGAATTTTTAAGTTTCATTCATTATGAACAACAATTATCATAAGATGAACATCACAATCTTTTCCTCGTGGAGTCAAGTGCAGTTCTTGGAATATTATGTTAGAGGTTTGAAGAAAGAATGAAAGAAAGAAAAAAACTGGTGTATGTGTTATTACAAAAATAAGATGAGAAGAAAATTTGTTTGGATAACACTCCTTACTGAAATTGCTGTGTCACGTCTTTTGTAAACTATTTTCATTCGTATACAGCTTTTCAAGACATTTCAGGGTATTGCTGCCCATAGGCGTACCGAGGGGGGGGGGGTTTGGGGGTTTGAACCCCCCCCCCCCATTGATTAAAAAAAGAAAAATTATATATTTATTTTAAGTCTGCTCATAAATTACTTAATACAAGTATAAAGCGTGGGAAGCTTAAAACTCGTTATTTTGCGTCTTAATTTTTTTAATTTTCCGGGGAAAAACCCCGGAAGCTTAAAACTCGTTATTTTGCGTCTTGATTTTTAAAATTTTTCGTGGGAGAACCCCCGTAAGATTAAAACTCGTTTATTTGCGTCTTAATTTTTAAAATTTTCCGGGGGAGAACCCCCGGACCCCCCCTCTCCCTGGGGGGTATTCCTTTATAACCCCCCCCCCCCATAGGTCGGCCTGGTTACGCCTATGATGCTGCCTTACAACAGCTCAGTCCATTTCTATTTCAAAAACCTGAAAAACAAAACGTTGAAGTAGGACAAACAAAATGGTAACACTCGTTACAAAGTCAATACGTTCCACCAACTTAAAAAACTCATATACAATCACAAAACGAGAAAACTCATGATTCCTATGCATTTTCGTAAACTGCAATATTCATATGATGCCATGGAAAACCAGCTGTTCAAAAAAACCGAAGTTGAATTTTCAATCTGGTGATCCTGTCGAGGAGGCCAAACGGCAATTTTATTGAGAATGACCCTCCTACAAATTTATAGGTAAAGTTGAACCAGAATATATAGACTATGCCTTTAAATGTCTGTACAGTCAACGTGTTTGGAGAATTTGCGGTAACCTGAAAATGTATTGGCATGAATGAAATGCATTTCTTGATATAGAATCTAGAAATGTTAGCATTGATTTGTTCTGAAATCTCAACAAATAGATACATATCTGATGACAAAAATTGAATGCTATGTATCCATAACTGGTAATTTTAAGAAGACATGTCATTTACAAAGGATATTCATTTTAATTTTTCCTACTGTAATGTATAAATGGTATTAACTAACAGTCTGTTCCGGACTGTCCTCCTAAATATGGATGTAGGAAGATTCCTTATTCTTATTGGGATACTATTGAAAAGTTTCATAGATATATAGTGAAAACTGTATTGAGTTGCTGTAGACCTGTATATATAAGTTAGAATTCCCCTTCAAAATGTTGCCGAGATGTTCTACATAAAAGTTATAGGATTTAATATAACAGATTACTGAAATTAAAATCATTAGAGTCGTTTAAAGAAGTATCGAATAACACAATTTACCCATGTGTGATAATAATAATAATAATAATAAAACAGAAAATTATAAAAGTTATTCTTTGAAACTATTTTTAATTTCCGATCACGCTGATCACAGCAAGACAGTAGCTTATGGTCGGAGGAGAGACAATTTATTTCATCCAAACACGCCTTGTATTTCTTCAATTTCGGAAGCTTCATTTAATACAGTTTGTCATATCTAACAAAGCGAACCAAATAAGATCAGATAAATGGACTGAGAAAAAGAACTATTGCTGATTTGTCGAGTAGATAGAAGACAATTAATTTATGAATAAGTTAAACTGAATTAATCGCATTGTTCAGAGAACTGAAGTCTTACAATTATAACTGACCCCTTTTCGGATGATACATGTCTGTTAATCCTAGTTTTATCATTTAGACCTAAGTTTTTTCAAAGAAAGTGCTTAAGATGGTACTTACTCTTAGACAGCGTTATAGGCCTATATCATTAATTCATTATATATATATATATATTTGAATTATATTTATATATTATATTATAAGCTTATGCTTGTCCTTAGTTAGTAGTAAGATGTGTTAGCAATATTTATACTACTGGTTTTTTAAGTGAACTGTTACAATAATTTCATTTAAAATGGTAACATTTTCTTTTTTTTAGGATTCTAATTTATTATTACCTAATCCCTTAAGAGAAGTGTGAATAAATGAGTAACATAACCTTGCCGTCGTCAAATGTTATCTACTATACACGAACTTCTAAGTAAACAATTGAATCTACAGTTGTTAGGAAAAATAATATTTTCCAATGTATCCAGTCAAATAACAATTCGCATAGTATTATTTTATAAGTTATGAAACTGGATTAAGAAAGTATAGGCTAAAGATTACGTAACAGTTACACACCCTTCATTTTTACTTTCTCCACCCGTACTCATAATTAGGCAACAGTAGTTTCAACAGTGTAAACTTATCAAGCATAAATCTCCATTCTACTTTCTTAAATTTCATTATGGACGTTAATGTCCTTTAGAAATAAAATAACATTTTTGTGGTAACGCCCTGGACTCGCATTCGGGAGGTCCCAGGTTCAAATCCCGTGCCCGGTTAATTTAACATAGGTTTTTTTATGGTTTCCCCTGCCGTATAGACAAATGCCGTGGATATTTAATGCCATGATTTACGGCACGTTAAAGATCTCCAAGCCTAAATTAGAGCCTCTGGACAAAATTTCCCGGCCTTTCACGTCCAAGTAATACCTTAGTTTCCACCAATCCCTCTGCCCTCTCTCGGAAAATAAGCGTAACAAAAGTCAGTCAGTCAGTCATATTATAAGCCTATGGTTTGTCGTCGTAGTAAGAGGTGTTAACAGTATTTATACTTCAGGTTTTTTAAGTGAACTGTTACCATGAATTCCTGGTAATATGATTTTCTTTAAAAATGTTAACATATTCTGTATTATTTTTAGGTTTCATTTTTTATAAGTTTTAATTTATTATTACCTAATCTTTCTAAGGAAAGTGCCAATTTAGACAAGTTACATAAACAACCTGTCGTGAAGTTTTATCGACTATACGCGGACTTCTAAGTAAACAACTGAATGATTCGTTGTTAGGAAAAATAATATTCTTTTCAACATACGCATTTTCTAATGTATCAAGTCAAATAACAATAGGCATAGTATGATTTTTGAAGTACTAAAACTGGATTAAGAAAGTGTAAAGATTATGTAAAAGTTATGAGGTTGATCCAGAAAGTAAGTTCCGATCGCCGATAAAGAAAATAAAAACATTAATAAGTATGAAATATTTATTGTAATGTTTACAGAGATTCATTGGATACACCGTTATCGAGGCATTTATCTCAGCGTTGTACCAACAATTGTATGTCATAGGACTCTGCTACCGGGTGTACGCAGAGAAATGTGATGAGTTTATCGACAAACTGTGGACAAATCATGGATGTCGCATGCCACACCAGGGGGGAAAAAAATCCATGCATTGGCGGCATAGTGTTTACATGTGAAGATGAAATTCAAGCAGACAATCTCTGTCAGAAAAATCTGGGATCGACGGGGCGTCCTCCTGTGCGAGATTTTACATCGAAGGGACACCGCAAACGCTGATCGGTATTGTGAAACATTGAAAAATCAGGGGAAAGTGTCCAAAAAAGATACCGTGGAATGCTGAATGAATGATTTCATGGCTCCAGACGTTGGCGGTTGAATCCAATGACACGGGCATACAATTGTTGGTGCAGAGGTACGATAAATGCCTCAATAACGGTGTCGACTATGAAGAGAAGTAACCAGTGAATCTTTGTAAATATTACCAATATACATTTTTTGTTTATTGAAGTTGTTTTCTTTATGACCCTCGTACGTACCCTTCATTTTTATTATCTCCACTTGTACATACGTAATTACTGTTTGCAATGGAAGTTTCAAGAGTGTAAACTTTTCAAGTATAAATCTCGACTCTACTGATTCTGGGATCATTTGGGGATATTGCAAGTATAATTAAATTATGAATAGAATTATTTCTGTAATAAGAAATTTGTAATCTGTATTACGTGACCAAAATGTATGAATGTCTTGCATATCTTATTTTTACAGAAGGCCTATTATAAAATTTTCGGATCATTTTATGCGGAATTATAACAAAATATCTAAACATTATAAATCGTCAAGGGAGAATATTGTTACGAGTTATAACAAACTCTGATTAAAATGTATCCTGTAGGCCTATAATGAAAGATTTAAAAGACATTACAGTAGTTTCAAATTGTATATATATAAAAATGCTTATGTCTCCCGTGGACCCACTATTAGACCCAAAACTCTACGTTTGTAAGATGGTATTTACACTTAGACATCCTTATATAACCTTATTAGGCCTATTTTATATTTATTTTATTTCTTCCTGCAACACCTGCAATTTGCCATTGACAAAGAGTGCTAACAACAAATATATAGGTAAACAGTAAAAGAAAACAGATTAAATTAATATTGAAGCTTTAACAATTAGTATACAGATAACAACTTAAAATTAGAAGTAATGGTCCACAGGTTGGATTCCGAAATATGGCAATAGTCCCTTTCAATGCCACCAGTCATACTTCGTATTGTGTTTATATATTATATTATGGTTTGTCCTTAGAAAGTGGTAAGGGGTGTTAGCAATATTTATACTTTTGGTCTTTGAGGTGAACTGGTACCATAATTTTCTATAACATTTTGAACATTTCCTGTACATATTATTTTTTGAGGTTTGATTTTTTTATATGTTTTAATTTATTACTACCTAATCTCATAAGGAAAGCGAAAAGAAATAAGTTAACAAGGCCTCGCTGTCGTCAAAAGTATATCCACTATACACGGACTTCTAAGTAAACAACTGAATTCGTCGTTGTTACGAAAAATATTATTATTTCCTACATACACATTTTCCAGTTATCAAGTTAAATAAGAATTGGCATAGAATGTTTTTATGAGTACTGAAGCTGGATTATGAAAGTGTAATTCTGTAATTGTGTAAATGTAATTGTAACAAAATTCCTAACAATTTCTAAATCCTCAAAAGAGAATATTGTTAAGAGTTATAACAAACTCCGATTTTAATTCACTTATATTTAAAGATTAGTAGTAGCAATTTTGTATATTTTTAAATCACTTACCGGTATATAATATGTAAAGACTAATTATCGTACAATAGCGATGTACCCAAACATAACTGATGGCCTGGGTCAGCCTTTGGCCCAACTTTTAGCTCACCCTTGCTTTATGAAAAAAAAAAATGACGAAACATTATATGATAAAAATAAATAAATTGAAGATATATCTTGCTTATGTGGTCTGCGAGTTTTTTTAAAGTTACGCCTCAAAGGAGTCTAATATTTCCGATCGTGAAAAGACTAGTTCTGGAGCTGGAGACTAGTCTAGTAACATTTTTGAACGTTTGAGGGGTAGGAATAGTTTCTGGCGAAGACATTTTTGTATCCAAGCAATTATATAACCAAAGTTTTTATGAAGCCTGATAATGCATTGCAAAATATGTAACACTCCTTTACATTCTTCTGGCTCGCTTTCACAAAAAAAAAAAAATGGCACCATCTCTGACAATGAAGCACTTTATGTGACTATCTATCCCAAGCAATGGAAATATAATTTTCTCATTTCACATTCTGACATAAGTGATAGCATTGGGAGAGTGCGCTTTCAATTGTATCGATCTCATGCAAAGCCGCATTTGCGAGGGATTACCTTAATTTTTAGATTGGGTGGAAACTTTTAATTATTATACTTTATACTTTTCTTTACCGATAAAATGTTCCAAGAAAATTATAGCATTCAATATAAACAGATTACTTACTTACTACATGGCAATAGACAATTCCTAAGCAAGCTAAAGGAATATTATTTATTTTACGGAACCCGAAGGTTCATTGCCGCGCTTACGTGAGCCCACCATAAAACCCTTTTCTGTACTAACCATCTTTCGAACATCCTACTTCTCTTAAATTTATCCTAATATTGTCCTCCCACCTACGTCCAGGTCTTCTAAGTGGTCTTTTCCCTACGGGTCTCCCAGTCAATATTTTTTAGATATGTCTTTCCTCCCCCATGCACGCAACATGTCCAGCCCATTTCATCCACCGTGATATAATCACCCTTACTGTTATCGGTACAGGTTACGAGGCTCGTCGTTATGCAGTTTTCTCCAGTCCCCATTTTCATCTCTCTTAGGCCCAAATATTTTCCTAAGAACCCTGTTTTCGAATACTCTCAGAATATGTTTTTTCCGAAGAGTAAGCGACCATGTCTCACAACCGGCAGGATGATTATCTTATAAATTTTTATTTTTAGATTTCTGGACACAAGGCGAGAAGATAAGAGTTTCTGAACTTCATAAAAGCTGGCATTTCATGATTTGAGTCTACACTTAATTTCTACCATTTTTACATTTATTCTGCAGATTTACAATCTGTTCAAATATGAAAATTCAGTAAATGGTATATATGATACAGTAATGATATGAGAGCTGTAAAAAAAAAGAGAAAAAAAAAAGAACTTTTTAAGGTAAGTCACTGAATTGGAATGCCACGTCTAAAATCTTATGTCGATGTAAACTGTTGTCCAATAGATTGGTGGCTAGGGAATCGGGATGATTGTTTAGGCGTTGCTGGTATCGAATACTGTACAAGGTGATTTCTTCTTTAATGGTAGGGATGTCCAGGTCATGGTGTAATGTAGCGTTGGAAACATACCACGGTGCGTTAGCAAGTCGGCGAAGAGATTTGGATTCAAATCTTCTTAAGATGTCAATATTGGAATTGCTGGCAGTGCCCCAAAGCTGAAGTCCATATGTCCATACTGGCCTTATTATGCTCTTATAAAGTATAACTTTATTATACAGGGATAGCTGAGATTGCTTATTTAATAACCAGTACAATTGTTGGAACTTTAGTTTAGCTTCTT
This sequence comes from Ectobius pallidus, assembly GCA_964059195.1. Lineage (NCBI taxonomy): Eukaryota > Metazoa > Arthropoda > Insecta > Blattodea > Ectobiidae > Ectobius > Ectobius pallidus. The sequence goes on from CAXKWD010000007.1 coordinate 26,426,450, forward strand.
TGCTTTTCGTAATAATGTGATGTCTCCAGGTTAGATGCTGATCTAAATGAATCTGTTCCGTTATGTTTTAGTTTTGTAGGTCATGCTTCTGTAATTCGTTTTAGCAGGCCTTGCTTGCTATCTTGTTTTTTATTTATTGAACAAATGAATTTCAAACAGTTGTTATGTATGGGTATTGTAATATCAAAATTATTCTTTTTATGTCTTGCATCCAATCAGAGACTGGACATTTTATTATATTGTTTTGATAGCCAATAAGGTTTATCTTTAGCTTTTCTCCTTCTTCATCGATTCAAGTTGGCTGTGTCTCATAAAGACATTAGTTTTTCTAGGCTTTAAATGCCTATTCTTCGTTGTAATCAATTCAACTACTACTCATAAGGACATGAGTTTTCTTCTTGGCTTATCAATGCCATTATTTACCTATCAGATAGATCTGGTGGTTTACTTTCAATAGCTGAAGCAATCAGCTCTTCGATTCACATTAAGGTTTCATATGCCTTATTGATTCTGAAGACTTCGAACGATTTAAGGACTATTATCACCCATCGTGTGATTCATCGGGTCTTCTTCATTTTGGTGTTGGCGTTGCAAGATCTCAGGCTAACATCTGTATCAACTATCAAAAGGTGGTATTAATCAATTCAAAGGTACGTCATTTACTACCTAATTTATTTGAGGAACAATTTGGACATAATTGCATCATTGAACTAATATATTTGTGGTTTTGATCAAACTGATTAAGCCATCTCAAAGATATTTATGACCTTTAACAAAGGAATTTGTATTAAACATTGTGATATCTACAAGTTCATCAGTGTTTATGAATAATAATATTATACACGTCCAAGAAATCAAGAATTTATGAACTGAGCATGATGTATGTATTGTTTGTGACAATAAATTGTTACATACCAGAGAAATTTATCTAAAATGTATTGGGCAAGTTTGGCTTATCTATTTATAGTTTAAGTCTCAATTTCAAGAAGTGTTACGTCATACGAATCTTGTCATACAGTCCGCTTGCTTTCAGCTTGCCCGTACATTTTAATGGTCCTCCTATTGCCGGATAATTGAATCATTACCGGACCATTTATTGGACTCCTATTGCCGAATCTTGAATCATAACTGGACTATTATCTGGTGAATTGAACTGTAATATATACCAGAATTTGTTCTCATCATAACAATAACTAAACAATAATTGACATTGTTACTGCCTCCATGTCTTCTGCATGTTTGAGGTGAGGGCTGGAAGATCTATTGTTAAACTAGTGTTATAAGTTTACATGCTTGTAAAACCTACACAGACAGCAACACTTACACTAGTACACATATCACACCTGATATTGTATTGTTTCAACGTCCATTGCATTGGACGTTTATGTACTGATTTGTCTCAACCCGTAATCGGGCATTGTATTTATTGTTATTTGGGCCCTAAGAGCGGGCAATTATTGATATTCATTGTAATCTGTGCTGTAAATCTAAAGAGATGGCTAATCAGGAGTTGAACATTAATGCTCTTAAAGCCAAGAGAACTCCTATAAAGGCCCAGATCACTCGCCACGTCAATACCTTTCTATCATTCGCAGATCTTGATGATAAATCGCATAAAGAAATTATAGCCCGTAAGGCTAAGTTTAATGAAGTCCTGATCAAATATGAAGATATTCAGTCTCTGATTGACCAAGTAGAGTATTCAGAAGCTGAAGCAGATTATAGAGAAGATATTGAGCAATCTGTCTTTTCAGCCATATCTCATATTGACTCCTTAATTGTAGCCTATGAGGCTAAACTTAAACAAGAAGCAGATGCTAAACTTAGGCAAGAAGCTGCAGAAGCAGAAGCTAGGACTAGACTAGAAATTGCAGAGACAGAAGCTAGGGCTAGGCAAGAAGCTGTAGAAGCAGAAGCTAGGACTAGACTAGAAATTGCAGAAATAGAAGCTAGGACTAAATTAGAATTAGCAGAATCAGAAGCTAGGGCCAGACAAGAAAGGGCAGAAGCAGAGCAAAGATCTGCTCAAGCTGAATCTATGGATAAACTAGCTTCCATTGATATTGTAGCAACTCAGTTCTTTGATTACGTTGAAGCTATTCAAACTTTAGTCATACGAGACAAGGTTTCATATTTCAAGGCTGTCAGTATGCGTAATGCATTTGAAGCTACATTTAATCGATACAAGAATAAGTACTCTCAAATCAGACCACAAGAAGTGACTGAAGTCATTAAACTTCAAGGTCGGCAAGTCGAAGCGGCTTTTCACGAGGCAATAGGTCTCTTAAATAGTTCTATTGCTGAAAATAAACAGTTCTATGACCCTGATCAGGTCTCAACTTCTGTAGTACACCAGTCATCTACAGAATTGACTCCTTCACTCCCAAAACTTCCCGAGATCCGTCTTCCTCAATTCACAGGCGATCCTGCCTTGTGGATTGAATTCAGGGATACATTCTATTCCCTTGTCATTCAACACAAGCATATTTCTAACATGGACAAGTTCCAATATCTAAAATCATGCTTATCGCCAGAAGTCATGACTGTAATACAGAATATTCCTGTATCCTCAGCTACATTTGATGTAGCCTGGGAAACGTTGTCAGAAAGATTTGACAACAATCGTCTGATTGCTAATAGTCACATTGACAAATTATTTTCACCACCCTCTCTTGAAAAGAATTCTGCAGACTCTCTGCAAAGATTTATAGATCATTTCATAAGCACGGTGCATGCATTGCACTCTTTAAATACTAATGTCGATTTATCCGACTTAATTATTTCTAAAATGATCTTAGACAAACTCCCAGTTCATATTATTAGAGAATGGGAATCATCGCTGAAATCAGACAGACTGCCTGAACTCAAGGAACTACTTAAGTTTCTGGAGACTAGAGTCCGAGTCTTGCAAATGACGGATTCAGCTCTAAAAAATCAGCCTTCAACTTCACAGAATTCGCAACCTATATCGGCTAAGAGCAAATCAGCTCAGTTTGTCAACAAATGTATTTGTTGCAAAAAGGATTCACATCAAGTCTACCAATGTGATGTTTTCAAGGCAATGAGTCTTGCAAGCCGTAACAATTTTGTCAGGACTAACCATTTATGTCGTGTATGTTACTCTTCAAGAGGACATACCAAGGCTTGCAGCTCGTTCTCTTGCAGAGTGTGTGGAGAGAAACATAGTACTCTTCTTCACGATTATAGTGCTCAGAACGAGTCACAAATATCTAATACTGCAGGGATTATGTCAGCCTCTCATAATCATCAAGGCTGCTTACTTCCTACTGCAAATGTGTTTGTGATAAACAAGTATGGTCAACCCGTAGAGGCCACTGCCCTCTTAGATAGCGGCTCTGATTGCAACTTAATCAGTGAAAGGCTGTTTAAACATTTAAAACTATCCCCTTGTCAGCAGCAAGCAAGGCTGACTGGAATACTATCGTCTAAAGTAAGCACCCATAAGCTTGCTTCTATAGAAATCAGGTCTCGAACAACTCGATGGTTTTGTAATACTGTTGCTCTTGTTGTTCCGGAGATTTCAGAGTCGAAACTTCCAAGATCTCCAATTAATATCACTAACTGGAACATTCCGCCTAACCTTCAACTAGCCAATCCTGATTTCAACACACCTAATTCTGTAGATTTGGTGTTGGGTGTTGAGGTTTTCTCGCAAATTGATTGTGTGGGTAATATTTCTGCTCCTAACCTACCCATCATTCATAACTCTCAACTGGGTTGGTACTTTGCGGGCAAGCTGCCCCAACCTTCTTCTCCTAGGTTGTCTGTTCGTAGGTCCAACAGACTTACACTTCATAAATCTAAGGACTTTAGCAATGGACTTCCTAATGATTTATCCTGCCAATCTAATACTTTAGATATGCATTATTCAGCCTTAGTAAGTTCAAACCTGCAAAAGGTTTCTAATGCATCTCGCCAAGCGAGTTCAAGATTGACGTCTCTTAAGAGACATTCTCTTTCTAATCCTGTATTAGCTAAGGCTTACAGGAATTCTATGTCCAAACACTTGAAATCGGGACATATGGAATTCGTTGGTCAGGGTTCCAACGAGAATTCCGACTACATCAAAACTTACCACCCAGCGTTAAGGACTTCAAACACCATGACAAATTCACCCTGGCGGGGTCAGTCTGGTTCAAGTTGCAAAGGTTCGTACTGCCACGAATCTTTTGTCAATCAATTGTCAATTGTCAATTGTCAATTTGGCACCAATGCCGTTCTCAGAAGATGACGAATGATTCAGTCATTCTCTGCATTCATGTTTTTCAATTCATTTCAATTATTTGTTCTCATGTTTGTTTTATTTTTTATTTCTTTTTTCTCTCTTCTTTATTTATTTTTTTTAAACATAACTCCACATGTAATTTTAAATTATGCCTCAAGTGTCATAATTTGCGGGCAATATGTTCCGTTATGTTTTAGTTTTGTAGGTCATGCTTCTGTAATTCGTTTTTAGCAGGCCTTGCTTGCTATCTTGTTTTTTATTTATTGAACAAATGAATTTCAAACAGTTGTTATGTATGGGTATTGTAATATCAAAATTATTCTTTTTATGTCTTGCATCCAATCAGAGACTGGACATTTTATTATATTGTTTTGATAGCCAATAAGGTTTATCTTTAGCTTTTCTCCTTCTTCATCGATTCAAGTTGGCTGTGTCTCATAAAGACATTAGTTTTTCTAGGCTTTAAATGCCTATTCTTCGTTGTAATCAATTCAACTACTACTCATAAGGACATGAGTTTTCTTCTTGGCTTATCAATGCCATTATTTACCTATCAGATAGATCTGGTGGTTTACTTTCAATAGCTGAAGCAATCAGCTCTTCGATTCACATTAAGGTTTCATATGCCTTATTGATTCTGAAGACTTCGAACGATTTAAGGACTATTATCACCCATCGTGTGATTCATCGGGTCTTCTTCATTTTGGTGTTGGCGTTGCAAGATCTCAGGCTAACATCTGTATCAACTATCAAAAGGTGGTATTAATCAATTCAAAGGTACGTCATTTACTACCTAATTTATTTGAGGAACAATTTGGACATAATTGCATCATTGAACTAATATATTTGTGGTTTTGATCAAACTGATTAAGCCATCTCAAAGATATTTATGACCTTTAACAAAGGAATTTGTATTAAACATTGTGATATCTACAAGTTCATCAGTGTTTATGAATAATAATATTATACACGTCCAAGAAATCAAGAATTTATGAACTGAGCATGATGTATGTATTGTTTGTGACAATAAATTGTTACATACCAGAGAAATTTATCTAAAATGTATTGGGCAAGTTGGCTTATCTATTTATAGTTTAAGTCTCAATTTCAAGAAGTGTTACGTCCTATGAATCTTGTTATACAGTCCGCTTGCTCTCAGCTTGCCCGTACAGAAACCGAAGTATTTTTCATGCTCTACAATTGTAATTTATTCGTTATTTATTTGTACTCTTGGGCATTTTTCTCGGCATAAAGAAAAAGTGATATGCCGAAATTTTGAACTATTTACCTGAATGAGTCACTGATTTAGCCAGTGTTGTAATAAATCTAAAAATTTTGCAAGTATCATGAGGCTAAAGTAGGATTTTCATTTGAAGCAAGAATAGCAGTATCATCTGCAAATGTTGCAGTTATGGTATTTTCTGTTGTTGGTAGACCATGTGTATAAAGAAGGTACAGAACTGGTCCCAAAATATTACCCTGTGGGACACTCGACTTTATGGGATGGAATATGGAGAGTTCGTCTTTTACTTTCACTTGAAAATGTCGATCACTTAGGTGTGATGTAAGCAGCAGATAAGAAGGATGAAGAAGTTTTAGTTTTACTTTGTACAGAAGGCCCATATGCCAGACTTTATCAAATGCTTGTTGAATATCCAGGAGAGCTGAAATGCAGTAACGACGTGATTCAAAATTCTGTTGTATTGCATTAACAATGCGATGGGTTTGTTCAACAGTAAAATGGCATTCTTGGAAGCGAAATTGAAAGTCAGTTATTATTTCAGAAAGCAATGGCTTTAGTCGTTGCAGGAGCAATTTTTCAGATACTTTAGAGAGGCTAATCGTACGGTAGGATGCTGTTTCAGTGGGTGGTTTATGAGGTTTAAGAATAGTAATTATCTGTGCTGTCTTCCAAAGATTTGGAAAATGGCTAAGCCTACATCAGAGATTAACATGCTTCTTTATTGTCCTTTACACTTCACTTGAAGACAAAGGTTTAATGGGGATGATAATTGAAGTGGACCAGACAAATAATTAATAATTTTGTTCATAGAAGAACACTTTTGAGCATAAGGTTCGAGAACAGTTGCTAGATGTTCTGGAAAACGTTCTGCTTTTTCCTTCCCACTGCGAACCCAGGAGTTGTCGCTGTTCCTGATGGGTGGGATGTAAGATTTTGGTCCCTGCAGTCTTCTTGTTGCTTTCCAAGGTGAATAGTTTGATTCCACATTCGGACTTATGTTCGGAAGTATTGGGTGAAGGATTCATTTCGGTAAGCCTGTAATTGACTTTTCCAAAGTGAAATTAAAAAGAAAATGCGATAGTGCATCTCCTTGCTTCAAGCCGCTTTTAATGGCGAACCTATCTGATATAAGTTTCCCTATCTTGACTCTGCTATAGGTTTCATTTAGACACATTTTAATCAGTCTAACTAACTTCTTTGGTATCCCAAACTCAATGAGGATATTGTACAATTTGTTTCGCCGAACTGAATCATACGCTTTTTTAAACTCTATGTATAGCTGGTGGACAGACTTATTATATTCTCACTTTTTTCCCAAGATTTGGCGAATACAAAATAATGTAAACAGAATTCTGAAATTAAAAACATTAGAGTCATTTAGAAAGCATCGAATAACAAAACTTACCCACATAGGGTAATAAAAAAGTTATTTCCAAGCTTCATGACAACCCCTCCCTGGGAGAGTATAAATATACCTTCAATATAAACGTTACATCTTGATACGATTTTTCCTTTTCGATCACGCTGATCACAGAAGGACAGTGGCTTTTGGTCAGGAGAAGCCCACAACTTCATCCAAACAGGCCTAGAATTTTTTAAATTTCGAAAGCTTCATTTTATCAAGTGGTTATATCTAACAAAGCGAACCAAATAAAATATAAAAGTTAATTAACTTAGAAAAGCAACTATTGCTAATACTTAAAGTAGATAGAAGACACAATAATTGATTTATAAATACTTTAAAACGGATTAATCGCATTGTTCAGAGAAGTGACGTCTTAAAATTATAACTGGTCCCTTTACGGGCGATAAACGTATGTTACTCCTAGTTTCAATTTACAGAAATTGGAAAGAAAATGCTTTTGTCTCCCGTGGACCCACTATAAGATCAGACATCCTTATGTATCATATATATACGTATTATGCTTATATATTGTATTATAAGCCTACGGTGTGTCCTTAGATAGTGGTAAGGCGTGTTAGTAATATTTATACTTTTGGTCTTTGATGCTAACTGTTACAATGATTTTCTTTAAAACGGTAACATTTTCTGTATTGTTTTTTTAAGTTTAATTTTTTATAAGTTTTAATTTATTATTACCTAATCGCTTAAGGGAATTGCAATTAAATAAGTTAACATGGCCTCGCTGTAATCATAATATATCCACTTTACACGAACTTATAAGTAAACGACTGAATCAATCATTGTTAGGAAAAATAATATTCTTTTCTACATACACATTTTCTAATGTATCAAGTCAAATAACAATTGGCATAGTATGATCTTATTAAGTACTAAAACTGGATTAGGAAAGTGTAAAGATTGTGTAAGACTTATTGCACAACATTCATGTTTACTTTCCAACAGTGTAAAAATATTAAGTATACATCTCGACTCTACTGATTTTGGGATGATCATGTTGAAATATTGAAGAGAGTTAGGCTTCTTCTGCAATGAGAAATTTATAATCTGTATTACTTGACCAAAATGTATGAATATCTTATTTTTGTTTTATTGTATTATACATTTTTGGGATTATTATATGGGGAATTGTAACAAAATTCCTAACAATTTCTAAATCCTCAAAAGAGAATATTGTTAAGAGTTATATCAAACTCCGGTTTAAATTCACTCTGTAGGCCTATATTTAAAGATTTAAAATACATTACAGTAGTTTCAAATTTGTATGTTTTAAATCACTTACCAGTATGTAATATGTAAAGACTAATTATCATTCAATACTGATGTGCCTGGCTCACCCTTTGGCTCAACTTTACGCCCACCCTTGCTTTATGAAAAAAGACGAATCATTATTTATAAAAATAAATAAATTGATGATATTGCTTACTTATGTGGTCTGATAGTTTTTTTTAAGTTACGGCTCAGAGCTGTGTGATATTTAGTATCGAGAAAAGGCTTGTAGGCCAACTGGCGATGGAGACTAGTCTGGTAACAATTTAGACGTTTCAGTTGGGGGAGGAATAGTTCCTGGCGTAGAAATGTTTCTATCCAAACCATTATATTATTATACTCCCCCTTTTCCTACAAGAATTGGCGAATATAGCTGGCTGACATACTTATTGTATTCCCATCTTTTCTCCAAGATTAGGCTAATACAAAATAATATAAACAGATTACTGAAGTTAGAGTCATTTAGAAAGGATTGAATAACAAAATTTACCCACATAAGGTAATAAAAAAATTTAGAGTTGTTTCCAAGCTTCATGCCAACCCCTTCCCCGGAGAGTATAAATAATCCTTGAATATAAACATTACATCTTGATACGATTTTTCATTTTCGACCACGCTGATCACAGAAAGACAGTGGCTTTTGGTCAGGGGGAGTCCACAATTTCATGGAAACATGCCTTGTATTTCTTCAATTTCGAAAGATTCATTTAATATGGTTTGTCAGATCTAACAAAGCGAACTAAATAAAATATAAAAAATAAATGAGCTTAGAAAAGCAACTATTGCTAATTCGTAAAGTAGATAGAAGACACAATTTTCGTATGGATAAATTAAAATGGATTAATCGCATTCTTCAGAAAACAGAAGTCTTGAAATTATAACTGGCACCTTAACGGGAGACAAACGTACGTTATTAATGGTTTTAATTTAGACCTAAGTTTTGGCAAAAAAAAGTGCTTATGTTTCCCGTGAACCCACTATAAGACCACAAACTCTATGTTTGTAAGATGGTATTTACACTTAGACATCTTTATATATAATATATACGTATTATTTTTATATATTATATTATGGTTTGTTCTTCGATAATGGTAAGGGGTGTTAGCAATATTTATACTTTTGGTCTTTGAGGCGAACTGTTACAATGATTTTCTTAAAACGGTAACATTTTCTATATTATTTTTTAGGTTAAATTTGTTATAAGTTTTAATTTATTATTACCTAATCTCGTAAGGAAAGCGGAAATAAATAAGTTAACATGGCCTGGCTGTCGTCAAAATATATCTACTATACACGAACTTCTAAGTTGAACCTAACATTACACAAAATCGCGTAGCAGGATTTGGACTTAACTGCAAGACCTATGTCAGTGATCAAATTGGAAATAACGAGCGAATCAGAGCAGCCACTATCACAAGATTTCCGAATGTTCTCTTGTTAGCTCAATATTGCACAGCGGACAGGGTTCTGATTTGTGTTGATTGGGGAGGCTTTGAAGTCTATATATGTAACTTATACTGTGCACCTGGAAACGACCTAAACAATCTGGAAAATGAACTTAATGTCCTACAAATGATCTGTGGAGAATTAAGAGGCAAACTTTTTCTTCTCACAGGGGATATAAATTCAAAACATAGTGCTTGGGGAAGTCCCATAGAAGATGCTAGAGGAAAGTTGTTTTATGATTTTTTCTGCACCAATAACCTCTTTATATTAAATGACGGGGTTACTCCAACCTTCAAACGAGGTAGTTCCAATAGCTTCCTCGATGTGAGCGCTTGCAGCTCTTCTTTATTACCATATGTATCCGAATGGAGGATTGATGAAACTCCAACACTCTCAGATCATGAATTAATAGTGATTACCCTTTTAATAATACCATTAATATTAATACATCGGCCAGTTCTTATCTAACGCGAAAATACAGAACCAAGAACATTAAATGGTCACATTTTCAGAAATCAATTTCACGAGAGATGAACAAATATTCCGAAATCTCAGAAATTTCTGGGGCCCACGAGTTAAATGAAGTAACTTCTCAGATTGTGAATAGCATTATTAAAGTATGTGATAAGCATTTACCAAAACTGTCTCAGAAACCAGTTAAGAATTATTGGTGGAACAATGAACTGAATTTGTTGCGAAAAAGGGTTCTAGCTTCACGTAGAAGACTCAATAGATGTAACTGTGATGCTCTTCTTCAGCAGTATGACGTTGTTTATAGAAAACTTTTAAGAGAATATAAAATCAAAATTCGTTAAGCAAAATTTAATAGCTGGAAAGAACTTTGTACACTCCAAACAAAGAGAAACCCCTGGGATGTTGTCTATAAAATATGCTGTAAGCCCCAAAATTATAATAAGGTGCTTACTACAATAAAAACCGAACATGGATATACAACAACAGCTTTGGAAACTGGTACTGTCTTTACACGAAACTTTTTCCCAGATGATATTACAGATAATGAGTACCAAAAAATAATAAGACATGACTCCATTTTCCCTCCACATTATAACAATGATGAAAAGTTTTCAATGAAGGAGATTGAGAGCGTGATCATGAATCAAGATGACAATAAGGCGCCTGGTTTGGATGGTATTTCGGCCAGGATAGTTAAGAATATTTTTAAAAGTTCTCCATTTCTACTGTTTAACTTATATAATAAATGCATGGAACTAGGAATCTTCCCCGCTGTTTGGAAAACCGCAATTGTTAAAATTATACCCAAACCACATAGCAAAGAGAAATTTCACGTTAAAGCTTTTCGACCAATCTCTCTTTTACCTGTTATGGGAAAGATCTTAGGAAAACTCTTGAATGATAGACTCAGATACCACCTGTATAAAAACAACTTACTACACAATAACCAATTTGGCTTTACCCCAGGGAAATCAACAGAAGATGCTGTATTAGCGGTTACAAAATGGGCACAACATGTTTTTGATAGTAAAGGAATAGGAATAATAGTTTCTTTAGACATCACCGGGGCCTTTGACAATGCGTGGTGGCCAAAAATTTTGCATCAGTTAAAAAGGAAGAAGTGTCCTCGTAATTTATACATTCTAACACAGAGCTATTTTAGTGGACGAAAGATTCAACTACAAATTAACAATGCCACTGTCACGAAGAATATCACCAAGGGTTCTCCACAAGGTTCCGTCTGCAGTCCAACCTTCAGGAATATTCTGTATGACAATATGCTTGAAGAAACACTTCCTGAAGGATGTCAGCTATTTGCTTATGCTGATGATGCTTTACTAATGTGTACAGCAAAAACAACACAAATATTGACCTCAATCACTAATTCCGCATTAGATTTACTATACAAATGGGGATGTAAAAATAAACTCCAGTTTAATCCACAAAAGACAACAGCTATGATGATCACGAAGAGGCGCCAACTTGCTTCACCTATCATAAAAATAAATCAAGAGTACATTCAAGTACAAGACCAGATCACATATCTAGGCGTTATCCTTGATAAAAAAACTCACTTTTAGACAACATTTTCAATTCATAATGGCAAAATCTAATACCTTACTGAATCGACTAGCCTTTGCTTCTCGACCTACATGGGGATTAAGTTCTAGTGTTTTGAAGATCATCTACAGAGGAGTAATTGAACCTTCAGTATTATATTGTGCTTCTGTCTTTAGAAACTATTTTACAAAACGTTGGGTTCAAAACATTTTGGCACGAATACAGCGAGGCTTTGTTCTGCGAATTACCAAGGCATACAGAACCACATCTACTGAAGCAGCTTTGGTTATCGCAGGCATTGAACCTTTATATTTAACTGGTATAGCCAAGGCAGAACTAACACTACTCCGGAAGGGATATACTTATTATGACGATCCAACTCTGCAGCTACAAATTGAGAAACCATCAAATTTTACAACAACTGGACACCCATCTGCAGTCCCCGACTTTGTAAATTTCGACAGTTGTTTTAGACATCATGAGCTCCAAATCTTCACTGACGGATCTAAAATATCTAAAGAAGGAAAACCCGATCAAGTTGGATGTGCCTTCATATCCTTCCTAAATGGCCAGGAAATCCACTCACAGATGAATCGACTTTCACCAGAATGCTCAATAGTACAAGCCGAATTATTCGCAATTAAAGAGGCTATAATTTGGGCCAAACTTTATGATTCTAGCTGCTGTTTATATAGTGATTCCCAGACGGCACTGAAGTGTATAAACAATAGAAATAATCTAAATCCGATGGCAGTGGAAATTAGGAATGTTTTACTATCATACACACGACATATTTGCTTAACATGGGTGAGAGGCCATCATGGAGTGCCGGTAACGAGAGAGCCGATGCTGCTGCCAAATCAGCCGCAGTTTCGAGCCTAAATTATAGCTACTCTCTTTGTCCTTACTCTTATGCACGAAGAAAGATGTGGGATCACATTAAGACTAGGTGGAACAATCAGTGGCTATCTAGTGTTAAAGGAAGAGTTACAAAAGAATTATTTTTTCAAAATATTGAATCCCGACTTCAAAGCAAAATTGAACCTGAATTTGTATTAACACAATTCTTGTCAGGTCATGGAATTTTTGGCTCTTACTTTGAAAGGTTTAATATTATAAGGGAGAATGGTTATTTATGTACTTGTAAAGAAAACCAGACCGTAGAACATCTACTTTTTGATTGCCCACTCTTTGAAAGGAAAATATTTTCTTTAACAGGACACTTAAACTATTGTGGTGTTAAATATGATAAACCACTCTTAACAATATTTAGCAAGGATTGTTGTTGTAGAGAATTCCACTATTTCATTTGTTTTATATTTAAGACTTTACGATAATTTTATTTAAACTTTAGCAAAACAGGCTACTCTAGTATACAAGATAACAGGTATATTATAAATTGTAATTGACATAAAACTATAGCCCTAATGTACCTTATGGTGAAATAGGGCTAAATGAAATTGTATATTAAATAAATAAATAATAAGTAAACGACTGAATTAATCGTTGTTAGGAAAAATAATATTCTTTTCTACATACTGTACACATTTCCTAATGTATCAAGTCAAATAACAAAAGGCATAGTATGATCTTATTAAGTACTAAAACTGGATTAAGGAAGTATAAATATGGCGTAATTACTGTATGCAATGGAAATTTCAACAGTGTAAACTTATCAAGTATAAATATTGAGTGTTCAGATTTTGGGATGATCATATTGCAAATACAATTAAATTATTGAATAGAGTTATTTATTTATAAGAATTTTTAAAATCTATATTACGTGAGCAGTATGTATGAATGTCTTGTATATCTTACTTTTACCGAATTTTGAATTTTTGGGATCATTTTGTGGGTAATTGTAACAAAATGCCTAAACATTTCTAAATCATGAAAGGACAATATTGTTAAGAGTTATAACAAACTCCAATTTAAATTAACATTTTAGGCCTATATTTAAAGATTTAAAACGCTTTACAGTAGTTTCAAATTGTAGCCTATATTTTTAAATCACTTACGGGTATACGATATGTAAAGACTAATTATCATACAATACAGATGTGTCTAGCTCACCCATTGGCCTAACTTTAGACCCATCCCAGCTTTATGAGACAAAAACAATTACGAAAAATTAGAGGAGAAATAAAAATTAAATGAAGCCATTGAAAATATTTCTTGTTTATGTTGTCTGCGAGCTTTTAAAAAATTACGGCAACAGAATTGTCTGATATTTCGGATCAAGAAAAGTCTAGTTCTGGCGCTGGAGTCTATAGACCGTCCCAACCTTAAAAGACAGTATTGGTCTTATGCAGCGCACTGATGCCAGATCTACTCACATCACAAGACCAGGCACATGATGTGAAAAAGCTCTTAGATAGGCGTGAAAACCTCGAAATTTGTTTGTTGTATATAATAATTACTGTAAATCGTGCCCTGCAGATAGAACAACGGTACACCCTCCTTCCCTTATTTTCAACCCCCATGAGTAATATGTTCTCTATAAGCCCAAAAATATACATTCTTTGACTAATATCTGCAAACTGTTACACATGTACCCTATAGAATCGAGTAAAAATTCTACGAGACAATCATTCTCGAAAAAAAGCACCCCTTGCGAAATTTTCATTCCCTACTATGTGATTTTTTACAAGTCTACATTCTTTGAAGGATGTTTACCAAACTTTACACACAGACCCTATAAAAACAAGAGAAAAAAATAGGCGAAGTTAATTTTGTAAGAAGCCACCCCTTAAATGTTTCTACCCCTATTATATCACCAAAATTTATATCTACATTCTTGACCTGTTTTTAACAGACTTTATACACAGAACGTATAGAATCAGGAGAAAATGGTAGGAAAACTAATTTTAGAACAAACCACATTTTAGATGTTTCACCCCTATTTTGTGATATATATTTATACCTACAACCTTTGACCAATTTTTATCAGACTTTATACAAAGAACCTATTGAACCAAGAGAAAGTTAATTTGGAAGAAATCACTCCAATATCGCAACCCATATTATATAAATTTTATCTACATTCTCTGACCAATTTTTACCAGACTTTACACAGAGCTAATAGAACCGAGAGAGAAATTTAGGTAAAACTAAATTTGGAAAAAAAAATCACTTAAATGTTTTAATCCCTATTAAATGACGTTTAAATCTACATTCTTTAGCTCATTTTACCAGACTTGACACACAGATAAGCAAGACTAATAGGAATTTCTGTCTCTTCTTATCTCAATCCCACCATCCATGGTCTTTAGAAGTAATGGGGTGCAAAATCCCAAGTCCTTGGATGTGATAAGTCGTTCTTCCTCTACGGCCTAGATTTTGAAAATTAAGAGGGCTCCCTCTAAAATTGACTTCGAAGTATAAGCAAAATACAAAACCAGGTGACGCCGGGTCCTTTAAGCTAATAATTTATAAATGTTAAATTTATTATTAAATTTCATTTAGATAATATTATTTACTATTGCTATTATTATTACAATTATTATGTTATAATAATCAAATTTTAAAGAATATAATTAGATTAGGAAAGTAATAGTTAAAATACATTACCTTCCTTTAGGCCTGTTCACTATCCTCAGGGAGTGGTATTATTCCTTCTCAAAGGACCTTTCGTGTTTTCTTTTCTTATTCTATACACTACACTTTCTGAACACCGTGTAGCTTCTGCTGACTCTTTAATTGGCTGGGTAACGTTCTTTTCTTCAAGAAATAATTAAGTATATTTAATACTATAATTCGCTCTTTACTGCGCAATTTGCAAACACTACGATTTCTAGTTTCTCTATTCATAATTAATATAAAATAAAAATAAATATAAAATTTAATTTTTTAAATCACAAAAACCACACCATAAGTTAAACTTCACTACACAGATCACATTATAACACTGAGCTCTGAAGAAGATACGATCATCTGAGAAACATATGAGTAAACAAAATCTGTACAGCGTTGAGTCAGGACTGCCTGATTGTCGAGCTCGGGAAAACTGTGATAATTTATTAATGCTACATGATATAGAGCTCTGGTTTGTTTTAAATACTTTCTCAGACATCTATAAACATTTCTTCTCGCTTAGTCACCAATGTAAAATAAAAAACAAAGTAGGTTACTCGCTAACTAACTTTTTTGTGTTAACATCCGAAAATTTTCAAGCAGCACTTCATAAAAAAATATATAGCTTTCTTCTTATATAAAATTTATTGCCAAGGGAAAGAGAGTATTTTCTATAAACATCAGGCAATCCAAAAAAAAATTCTTAGTCGGTTTCGAATATTGGTTTCTTGTCTATCACGTGATAAGTTATTCATCTGAAAAAATATAGATTTCCGACAATTAACGTAATTGTGAAAAATAAACCTCATATTAATTATTTATGACTTCACAATTGACATCATGAGATAGAGCGGAAAATTCTCTATAAGACCTCTCAATCACATTATTACATTTATCATTTTGGAAAAATGGCAACATTGTCGGGATAGAAAAGAACGAAGCTAATTGCAGAACGTACGAGTGCAAGTGAGATGCAAATACTACATTTAACTCAATACTGTTTTTTAAGGTTGGGACGATCTATAGTCTAGTAACACTTTTAAACATTTGAGGGGAGGAATAGTTTCTGGGGAAGAAATTTTTTAATACAAGCAATTACATAACCAAAGTTCTAATGAAGCCTGATGGTTTTGCACTAACATATCTAACATACTGCAAGTTAGAGTGATACAAATTTAATTCAGATATTTATAGTAGTGATGATTTAGCGGTGACGTAGTCGCTGGGTCCAAGATGGGTCCAGCTGGGTCCAGATTTCTTCACGCGGCGAGGTGATTACTTTTCACGGTTGACTGATAGGGGTGATTAGTCACGCTCTGTTAACCACAGGTGTGTGCCATATGTCACAGGTGTTTGGCATTCTTAACAATTCTTTTACTAAGGTACAAGAAATGTGTATTAGACTACCATACGGCGGGTCATTGTTCGTCACGGTCCGCTGGTAGGGGGGGATTATTCACACTTCGCTGGTAGGGGAGGACACGTATTGTTATGCCCGGTATTCTTACCATTCTTAAGAATTCTTTTACTAAGGTAAAATAAATGTGCATTAGAGACTGCCACACGCGGCTGGGTCATTGTCCTTCACGGTTCGCTGGCAGGGGGGATTAGTTAACCACAGGTGCGTGCCAGATGGCAAGGAAGTCAACGCCCTATACATTTTCAAACATTTGCATGTTACGCTCTGCTTGGCACACTTGTGTGTCTATTGTGACCGGTCTCGCTTTCTCAAGCCCACGACGCATGCGCCCCAACGCTTTATCATGTATGTCGTTATACGCATGCGCGCATACTCATACAAATACACCATCCTCAACCGATTTTAACTCATTCCGCTACCATCTGTCATCATGGAAGCTACTACATGGTTCACGTGTGAGCAGTGTGACGCTAAATATAGACATAAGAAACATTTGAATCGGCACGTAAGCCAAAGACATGGGCAAGCCCATTTTACCTGTGACGTGTGTGCGGCATTATTTACACGGCGAGACGTATTAAATACACATATACAGGAGATACATTCCGGCACGCAAATACAGTGTGACAAGTGCGGTAAACGTTTCGCAGCTCGACGTTATCTAAATCAGCATTTGAGAACCACACACCATCCGAATAATCCCAATGAAATGTACAGAAAACGTGATGCCCAGACACCGAGACCTACGTCAATAGTCATCGAACCCGGGACACCTGCAGCCGGGCCATCAACAGCCAATGAACCAAGGACAGCGGTAGCGAGACCACAGACCAAGCCATCGGTACTTAGCCAGCCTGATGCCGCCAATGAACCAAGTCCACGGACAGCCAGGCAATCAGTGCTGAAAACGGTCACTACGCCAATAGTACACCGTGATGAAGTCACCGAACCAGGGATGCCGATAGGTGTTCCTGAGACTACGCCATCAGTACTTAGCCAGCCTGATGCCGCCAATGAACCAAGTCTACGAACAGCCAGGCAATCAGTGCTGAAAACGGTCACTACGCCAATAATACACCGTGATGAAGTCATCGAACCAGGGATGCCGATATGTGTTCCTGAGACTACACCATCAGTACTTAGCCAGCCTGATGCCGCCAATGAACCAAGTCCACGAACAGCCAAGCAATCAGTGCTGAGAACAGTTGTGGGCGGCCAAAACTATGAATACTGTACTTGGTACGTATTATTTTACATGTGAGAGAGTAGGTGACGTCACAGTCGAATACAAGTCGTCTTATTATTTTTTCTTTGTTCCAGCCGAACGCGTTCGCAACTGAAGAGGTTTCAGTCGACAACCGTACCAATATGGGCGGAGCCACGCCCTCACCGCATGATGTGAACACTAAGTCTACCGTTCCAGCCGGCAGCCATGTCCAAGGAGTCAGGCACGGCCAAGGAGTTTCAACCCAACCCATACAGGCGGAACCCGCGACTCATTCAGCTAATGTAAGTAGTTTTACACATGTTTACAGCCTAGCGTAACGATAGTTGAAATGAACAGCGCGCTACAACGAATTTCCGTATTTTTCTGTTGTAGAATGATTTCAAGAAGGTTGAGAGCGCTTTCAAATCAAGAATAGCCACATACGCAGCCACCGATATTCCACAATCGGACCTGGAGAGTGGTATGTCAGCCTACAAACCCAAGATGGAAGCACTGGTGAGGGACTCAGTCCAGCAATTTAACTCTGTAAAATTTAATATTTTTGTAGAGTGCAATTTTCAAGACCAGCATGGTAAATCCGCTCTACGCAATTTGAAGTCAAAAAACGAAGTTGCAAAAAAAGTAGTCTATTAATAGACTTTATTTACATTTGTATATTTTTTGTTTCAGACGTTTGATAAACTAAAGGAGGAGCACGACGAATGGTTGTACTTCTAAGAATTTCTAGGCTTGCTGTTTTCAAACGATTGCTTTAAGTTGTAAATATATATAAATAAAAGGTTAAAGGAAAATCCGGTGTCAGTAAACATTATTCGAAACCGAGTTCTTTTATTCTATGTAAATGAAAAAGCTCGGGTCGTATCCTTCACCAATACCCCCTCCCATAATTCCTCAACGAGTCACTACACAGGAAACTACAAAATACAGGTGAAGGTAAATAAAAATAAGAGATTGCTATGAATTGAATTTATTCAAAGTATAAGTACAAAAATCCTTAAAAGTATAATGAGTCTTCAACAAGAGTCTTAATACAATGACAATCTGTAGCGCACAGTTCAAATCTCGCCTGGGTGAAATATCCCGATATCAGATCTTCGTTCTGCATGGCGCAATCAATGACAAAGACAGACGTATGTTTTACGAAATAGCTCCTTTTAAATAGCGAGCAATATTAGCAGATGCCATATTTCAACATGCGGGAGGTCATTATTGACGTGAATGTATTTTTAAAAGATTACACGAATAACAGTTTTTTATCATTGGATTTGGACCATCGAAATAACAATCACTGTAATGGTTCTTGCATCTCAAACACTGCTTTATAATTTCAAGCTCTTTTACATTTTCTGGAAGTCTGTCATAAACCCTATAAATAGTCTCAGCCGCGCATTCGGATAGAAACTCAGGATGCAACAATGCCAGCTCTTCATCGATGTGACTGATCAAGTGGGCGTTCTGAAAGAACTTTATAATAGACCGCCATACTGACTGCTCCATGACTAATGGCCCGATGATGGTTTTCCTTATTTTTATAGATATTATCCAGACGAATGAACAAATCACTATGGGATGGGGTTCGAGGTTTAGTTGAACAATGCAGTCTATAAGGTTGATGGTACAACCTTTACATTATTTTTAAGAAACAACATCTATGATGTCATCACGTCACTGTTTTATTTTGACAGACGTCCTTATGTGGCACGAGACTGGATAGAGAGCGAGATGGAGATAGGATCACTCCGACAAGACATCTGACTTCTTAGCACAAAAAACTGAAGTTTATATAGTACGATACTCATCCCACACACACACACACACACATAAGCATACTACCTACTAATAGTAATATTTTTTTTCTTTCTTCACTATCCAACCCAAGCGTGGGAAACATAATTTTCTCACTTCACATTCCGACATAAGTGATAGCATTGGGAGAGTGCGCTTTCAATTGCATCGATCTCATGCAAAGCCGCATTTGCGAGGAATTGCCTTAATTTTTTGATGGGTGGCAACTTCTGATTATTAAACTTTATACTTTTCTTTACCGATAAAATGTAAGACAGTGGCTCATGGTCACGGAAGTCCACATTTTCATCCAAACACGCCTTGCATTTCTTCAAATTCGAAAGCTTCATTTAATAATGTGATCAAAGCGAACCAATTACAATATAAAGATAAATGGACTTAGAAAAACACCTATTGCTAATTCGTAAAGTAGATAGAGCACACAACAATTTATTTATGAATAAGTGAAAATGGATAAATCGCATGTTCACAGAAGTGAAATCTTAAAATTATAACTGGTCCCTTTACGGAGGAAAAACGTATGTTACTCCTAGATTCAATTTATACAAATTCGAAAGAAAATTCTTATGTCTCTCGTTCACCTACTGTTAGATAAAAAAAACTCTATGTTTGTAAGATAGTTTTTACACTTAGACATCCTTACATATGATTATATATATATATATATATATATATATATATATATATATATATATATATATATTCGTATTATATTTATATAATACTATTATATGCTTTATAGTTTGTTTTTAAACACTGGTAAGAAGTGTTAGGAATATTTATACTTTTGGTCTTTGAAGTTAACTGGTCCATGATTTTCTATAAAATGGTAACATTTTCTATATTATTTTTTTTAGGTTTGATTTCTTATTCAATATGTAGTAGATTTAAAGGAAATTCTAATAAATGAGTTACATGGGGACTCTGTCGTCAAATTATACCGACTATACACGAACTTCTAAGGAAACGGAATCGGAATCGATTTGAGAATATCTGCAACGTACTTTTGATACGTGGCACCTTCCTCTTTTATGCCCACTACTATGTAGTAGGCAATGTGTACCTAGGCAACGCCCATTTGCCCCATAATTTGAATATGATTTGGAGGTGGTGTCCAGGGCCGTAGCTAGGCGGTGGCTAGGTGGGCGACCGCCAAGGGCGCAGGTACGAAGGGCGCAAAATTAACCATGAAAATCCCGCCTTTTTTAGGCTGGTGCAATTTATCAAGCAATATAAATTCCACGTTAGTGGAAGAAATCTTTCAGGTTATTAAAAATTAATGCACGTGAACTATCTATACCTATAGTATTATGCCGATTGTCTACAAGCGAAAAGCAGTCATGCAACGTCCTTTAATTAACACGATTCATATTGACAGAGTAAAACATAAATCATGAACAGTATGGAAAGATATAACGACAATGAAAATGAATATGTAACTTACGTTATTATTGTGATGAAAGTGGTTCAACTCAATCCCTTTCCAGCTGATTGTCGTCCTCAGTGCTACTACTGTCGGCAGGATTGATTACAAAGCGATCAACAATGCCATCGCTCATACTGTTACATGCTACATGCAAAAATGACTGACCAACTATATTATTAGAACAGAAAAAGCCGAATGCGCAGATCTTTTGTTATTCCTATTTTATTATAAATTAAGTGTGAACTAAAATTTATCATTTTAAAAATGTTTAGTTTTTTTAATCACACAATGTATTAATGTACATTATAATTAATTTCTGTAACTTTACATTGAATAATATGTGTTGTGATCCGCGGCCGATGCACGCTCTGCCAGCTGGCAGTACACATGCTGTTTGTTTTGATCAAGTTCCCTTCTAAGGCCGGCGCTGATATTATAGTCGCTGCTATTATTTTTAATTATATTATAGGCTACTGTATTATTATTAGGGCCCGGATTCTGATGACCTAAAATTGTTTGAAAAATGACCTATTAAATGACCCCAAAATTTAAAGAAAATGACTTAATAATTATAAAGAATGACCTAAAAACTGATATTTTAAAAAAAGTATTATTGTACACACAAAATTATAGAATAATTTGTACATCATTGTTAAAACCTTAAATTCAGAGAGGATGTTGTAGGTCTAAAAAACTTTGATTTTTGCTGTAAATATTCTTTCCTTACGGAAATTTATACTGGCACTGAGGCACTGGCGAGTCAAACTTCGGCATTTCCTTTTGCGGTCTGCCGGATTATATTATTTATTGAGGGTAAACAGTAGTTTGCACTCTCAAATACAAGCAGGTGGCAGACTCTGGTGCCAAATCAATCTAATAACAACAGTAATGTAATACAACATTTTCGTGTTCCTTTGATTCTCGTTTCCGACTGAGACATGACAACACTTCAACATAGAGTGTGTCCTTAATTCATTAAACAAACACTTCAAAGACAGCACCGCTGGGGACGAAATAAATGCCCTAAAAATATAAAATTGCATACAATGTCAAAAAATGACCTAATAAAAATGCATTTCTATAATCTAGAGGCCATGATTATGATTTATCTACAAATTGGCAATGTCTGTGCAGCATCAATAAAAAAGATGACATGTCATTAGAATCCGGGCTCTGATTATTATTGTATTTTTTAACTAAGCGATTTTTAAATTAAACAGTGAAACAATATTAATGTTTGTGTTGTTTCGTCTCTTGTTGATGTTGGCGTTGCTTCTGTTGTAGGCCTATAGGTAAGAATGATTTGAGTAAAAAAATGTGCCAACTAAAACTACCGTGACCATCATAGCTTAGTCTACATTATTAGTTTTGATCTATTAGGCAGTGTTTTTTTTTTAAGAAATGGGACCAAAGAAACCTTCTGCAAGCGAATTTAAGAAAATCAGTTTTACAAAAATTTAAAAAAAAATTTCATTTGGAGGGCGCAGATTTGTCAAACTCGCCAAGGGCGCAGAAGGACCTTGCTACGGCCCTGGTGGTGTCATTGCTGTAAGGTAGGGGTGGCTAGCATGTTCCATTCTATTGTTGTTGCCGAAAAGACAGTCTATTGGCTACTTCTGGCGCTGGAGTCTAATCTAACATTTTAGGGGGAGGAATAGTTTCTGAGGAAGACATTTTTGAATCCAAGCAATTACATAACCAAAGTTCTTATGCACTCCAAAATATCTAACATATACTGAAGGTTAGAGTGATACAACTTTAATGAAGATATTTATCTTTTAGATATGTAAATTTGATTACAAGTACATTCTTTGCTCACATTAAAAAAAACAACATGTCGTCGCCCCTGACAATGAAGCACTTATGTGACTATCCAACTCAAGCATGGGAAACATAATTTTCTCACTTCACATTCCGACATAAGTGATAGCATTGGGAGAGTGCGCTTTCAATTGCATCGATCTCATGCAAAGCCGCATTTGCGAGGGATTACCTTAATTTTTAGATTGGTTGGCAACTTTTAATTATCATACTTTATACTTTTCTTTACCGATAAAATGTTCCAAAAAATGTTATAGCATTCAATATAAACAGATTACTTACTTACTCAATGGCAATAGACAATTCCTAAGCAAGCTAAAGGAATATTATCTATTTTACGGAACCCGATGGTTCATTGCCGCGTTTACCTGAGCCCGCCATAAAACCCTTTTCTGTACTAACTCTATCCAACCATCTTTCGAAAATCCTACTTTTCTTAAATCTATCCTAATATTGTCCTCCCACCTACGTCTAAGTCTTCCAAGTGGTCTTTTCCTTTCGGGTCTCCCAGTCAATATTTTTTAGATATGTCTTTCCTCCCCCATGCGCGCATAATGTCGAGCCCATTTCATCCTCCGAGATATAATTACCCTTATTATATTCGGTGATGAGCTCGGGTTATGAAGCTCGTCGCTATGTAGTTTTTTCTAGTCCCCATTTTCATATCTCGTAGGCCCAAATATTTTCCTAAGGACCCTGTTTTCGAACACTCTCAGATTATGTTCTTTCCGAAGAGTAAGCGACCATGTCTCACATCCATATAACACAACCGGCAGGATAATAGTCTTATAAATTTTTATTTTTAGATTTCTGGACAGAAGACGAGCTTATACGAGTTTCTGAACTACATGAAAGCAGGCATATCATGATGTGAGTCTACACTTAATCTCTGCCTTAATAGTATTTGTGTCTGTAATTATTGCACCCAGGTATTTGAGTTTCTCCACTTGTTCGACTGATTTACCAGCTATTCTAATATTATGTACACATTATTTTGACGTTTCATCAGTGGCGGCCTCTGATCATGTTGCAGTGTTGCACAACGACCAGTTTTTAATGTAAAGAATATTTTGATTTTTTTTTATTATAGTACTGCATATGCCTACTATTAAACTACTTCGAAATCGTCCTTGTGGTAGGTTTTTATAATCTATAAACACGCTTCACGCGATATTTAACAATTTTAAATCATTTAAACATTTAAATGCGCGGGGTCGTCGCTCTCCGAAAGCAACGACTTCCTGCCTCATTCTGCGGGCAAGAGCGCGTGCGAGATGCTTGACTGCGTGGTAATACTCCCGGGGTTTAAAGGTTTTGGGAGTCGCTTTCAATCTGCGAACGAGGCGTGATTCTTGTCTTCACCGCTAGAGTACGTTGCGTCGGCTGCTGTGTGCAAGCAAGTAAGAGCGCGAGCTATGAACTATGAAGTCCCTCACAGAGATGCTAATTGCCAATGTAGTCACTTTGTGGCGAGACCTATATTGCTAATTTCATCGATCTATTAGACACTAAACTAAACTCTCTGGCTCTACATCCCTAGAGGGACTAGGCCTACTATCCGACATCCTACTGCTCAATCTAGTATCTCCTCAATTTGTATCAGGAGGCTGAGTACATCCCATTCCAGACCTACCTACTTCAGAAAAATTTGATGAAGTACCGGGGAACGAACCCAATCTAATATTTACCCACTTACCCATGAGCTAGAAACTTGAAATTTGGCAGCTTTTAGCCTACAACCGACGGAAAATTCCAAAAAGTTCAAAATTTTATTTTTTTACCCTCCAAAAAGAAACTTCGAAAATTTTTACAGGCATTAATGTTGACCCACTTCCACATGAGCTAGAAATCTGAAATTTGACAGACTTATAGCTTTTAGCGTGTAACCGACGAGAAAATTCCAGAAAGTTCTAAATTTTAAATGTTTACCCCAGAAAATTCTTAAAGTCGTTCCACAGTTTTTTTAAGGTTTAGTATGGCTAAGTAGTTATTATGGGCTACGGCAGTCTAAATGCAATTAATGTATCTCTTCTATAAAGTGTCAGTTAAAAAAAAAAAAAACAACAAATTTTTTTTCTTAGAACCACACAGAGAGGCAGAGCCCCACTGGGAGTTTGAAGGTTTAGCCCCAAACGAGCAAAGCGACTATTTATATATTATCAGGTTATGTATTTAATTCCTGTAAACCCCCCCCCCATGACTGAGTGGTTACATTGCTCGCCTTCCACCGCTGGGACCCGGGATCGAATCTTGGTGGATCCATGTGGAATTTGTGGTGGACAAAATGGGGTCGGGGCAGGTTTTCTCGGGGTACTTCTGTTTCCCCTGCCACATATTCCATCTGAGCTCTATTCATCATACTATGGCCATTGGTTGCAATAAAGGAATTATAATTCCCGTAAAATAGTGCAACACCCTGTTCCTACACCCACGATCCGCCACTGCGTTTCATGGCCATATAACTTACTTAGTTTTTTCCGTAGACTATTAATTTCTAATCCAACATTCCTGCAGGCATCGAAAAGACTTTCTTTATTTCCCTAGATTGTGTTTATGTCATCGCCCAACAAACAAACATTATCTGCATAAGCTAAAATCGGGTGACTGTCATTTAATTCTAGGTCTACCTTGTTTTCCTGAACTTTCCTAATGGCATATTCCAAAGCGAAATTAAAAAGTAAAGGTGATAGTGCATCTCCTTGTTTCAAGCCGCTTTTAATGGCAAACCAATCAATAAGTTTCCTTACCTTGACTCTGCTGAAGGTTTCATTTAGACACATTTTAATTAGTGTAACTAATGGTATCCCAAACTCAATGAGGAAATTTTACAGTTTGTCTCGCCTAACTGAATCATATGCTTTTAAAAAATCCATGTATAACTGGTAGACAGACTTATTACACTCCCATATTTTTTCCAAGATTTGGCGAATAGAAAATAATATAAACAGATTACTGAAATTAAAATCATTAGAATCGTCTAGAAAGGATCGAATAACAAAACTTACCCACATATGGCAATAAAAAAGTTATTTCCAAGCCTCATGACAACCCCTCCCTGGGAGAGTATAAATATACCTTGAATATAAACGTTACTTCTTGATATGATTTTTCATTTTCGATCAAGCTGATCTCAGAAGGACAGTGGCTTTTGGTCGGGTGAGTCCACAATTTCATCCAAACATGCCTTGCATTTCGTCAATTTCGAAAGCTTCATTTAATACAGTTTGTCATATCTAATAAAGCGAACCAAATAAAATATTAAGATAAATGAGCTTAGAAAAGCAACTATTGCTAATTCGTAAAGTAGATAGAAGACACAACAATTTCTTATGAATAAGTTAAAATGGATTAAACGCATTGTTCAGAGTACTGAAGTCTTAAAATTATAATTGGCACCTTAACGGGAGACAAATGTATGTTATTCCTGGTTTTAACTTAGACCTAAGATTTGGCAAAAAAAAGTGCTTATGTCTCCCGTGGACGCACTATTAGACCACAAATGATTGAAGATGATATTTACACTTAGACAACCCTATATATCACATATATTCGTATTATGTTTATATATTATATTATGGTTTGTCCATGGATAGTGGTAAGGGGTGTTGGCAATATTTATACTTTTGTTCATTGAGGTGAACGGTACCATGAATTTATTTAAAAATTTTAACATCTTCTGTATTATTGTTTGAGGTTTGATTTTTTATAAGTTTTAATTTATTATTACCTAATCGCTTAAGGGAAGCGCAAAAAATAAGTTAACATGGCCTCGCTGTCGTCAAAATATATCCACTTTACACGAACTTCTAAGAAAACGACTGAATCAATCATTGTTAGGAAAAATAATATTCTTTTCTACATACACAATTTCTAATGCATCAAGTCAAATAACAATGAAAATGAAAGTGTAAAGATTGCGTGACACTTATTACACAACATTCATGTTTACTTTTTCCACCCGGTACCATACGAAATTACTATAAGTTATGTAATGGTAATTCCTACAGTGTAAACTTATTAAGTATAAATCTCGACTCTGCTGATTTTGGGACGATCATTTTGAAAATATTGAAGAGAGTTAGGCTACTTCTGCAATAAGAAATATATAATCTGTATTTCATCACCAAAATGTATGAATATCGTATTTTTGTTTTATTGTATTTTACATTTTTCGGATCATTATATAGGGAATTGTAACAAAATTCCTAACAATTTCTAAATCCTTAAAAGAAATATTGTTAAGAGTTATAACAAACTACGATTTAAATTCACCCTGTAGGTCTATATTGAAAGATTTAAAAGACATTACAGTAGTTGCAAATTTGTATAATCTTTACCCCTGGAAATAGAGAATACCATTTTCTCACTTCATATTTTGATGTAAAGTAAGATGTCGTATTACTGGGACAGCTTAATCCAAATTTATTTCAGCCCGGAAACTGTTGTATGGTAACATGAGAGTGAGAAATAAAATATTTGTAAAGTCAGTACATTTTTATGTTACCCGAGATTCTGTTTCTTCTTATTTGAACCCCTACCAGGCATGGTGTGTAAAATCAATTGGGTGCAATTCTACATCCTATATGAGCCATTAATGCTATAACAAGCATTTTATGAGGGAATAGTTTGAGTATGAGAAGTCGTTCTTCCTCATTTCAAATTCTACAAACCTATTTAAGGGTCTAGAGTTTGAAAATCGAAGGTCCTTCATAGGTTAATGTCGAGTGTCAAATTACAAAACACAAATTTCCCGAACAAATCCAACATCTGGCTTCCGCACAAACTAAGGATTTAAAAACACTTCAAAATGCAGTGATGACTCTTCCCAATGCGTTTGCGGCAAGCTTCTATGAAGAGGGTATTTGAAAGTTAAACCACGCTTCGACAAATGTCTCAATCGGAGCGCGAATATGTAGAGAAGTAGCTAGAAGGTGTACCTAAATTTTCCAAATAAAACAGTTTTGATTTTCACTGCGGTTTTCATTTTATGCCCCATCGGACGTTGAAAAAAATAGCCCTCGTATATTAGTAAATTTATCTGTTCTCATTTAAAAGATATAATCATTGCACCCCCTAATCTCGAGCTTTGCTCATCTGAGGCAGAGGTGTACATATTCTGATTTTAGCTTGCCTGCCCCTTTGAAATTCTGCAACCAGTCACAGCTTTTAACTTGCTTGACTTGAAAGCAAGCCAGATTACAACGATGATAAGAAATGCTGTCGCTATGAGTCACAAGCTCTTCATAACCTGATGGGTTGCACAGGACCTAAGGAAACTGCAAGGCCTTATTCTGTGGCCTGGCGGAAAGAATATGAAACTGGGTATAGCAGTACACTGGTAAGTCGTGCAGTTAGTTACGTAGTTGAGGAACTTCAGATGTGTTTAGAGAATTTTACCCTGAAGGAAGCCGAGGAGAAACTAAAATGTGGACAGTTTGAATTATCAATGAACAAAGGTAGTAGTCTACTAGTCCTGCATGGGAAAAATTTTCAAACATTATCGAGAAAACATCATAAAATCATTAATAACAATAACAAAAATCCCTTTAGGCAAGCCTACAAGCTGAGGTAGATTTCGAAGTGCTTTTGTTTTAATTTACTGTCGCTGCGTAGCATTCTACTTCTTTAGCCTTGGCATGACAAACCCGCAATAATAACTGCAAAATAGAGGAAAGAGAACTTTTTCAAACATTCAAATCTCGCCTTATATGAGAACTATCAAGAAACTAGTTATTGATTTGTAGAGTACTCATCAAGAGCTTTTCAACGATACCCCACAAGACGTAGTTTCGAAAATTTCGAATTTCCATCCCCATACCCCCACCCCCACTCGTACTCCCAAAACCCCCGAATCATTGGTGTCACTGTGAACTCCATAAGGAGTACTCTAATTTATTCAATCAAAGTTTCCCTCTATACTTCATAGGGGCCGAGATATAAATGTTTTAAAATTTCAACCCCCTCCCACGACCACCCTCTTGCGCCAATTTTGCTCATTGACGAACTTGTCTGAACTATTGGGCCTAGAAATAACATAATAAAATTTGATTCAAATATCTTGAAAATTACGGCCGCTAGCGTGTAAAGATATATATATGTATGTATATATATATATATATATATATATATATACATATACATATACATATACTGTATATAAATATAAATATCTCATTTTTTTAACAGGCGGTGGTTTCGTACTTAGGGAGGCATGAAACGTAAAGATATGAACGAATTTTTTGAAAGTCATTAGGTAGATTAGGTAGATTAGATTTTTCTTCGAAATCTACCTAATAATAAAAATAATAATTGTGTAAAGACGCTAAAAGGATTTTAATACTTTATCCACCTTTTATTTATCGGCATGGTGAATTTCTTCTACCAGCATGTAGAAAAGCAAGAAAGTATTACCTACACTAGCAACTACAGTTGTTTAGCTGATAGGAATGTCGCAAGCTTATTCTGACTTGCCTAGGCTGGGTTTGACCTGACCCATCAAGTTTAAAGAAACCTGCCTGCTTTCTAGCTATGACGCTGGCAACTTGCTTGCCTGGCGTTCAAGCGGATATGGGCAAGCTAAAATCGAGATTTTTACACCTCTAATCTGAGGGCATGTAAGATGTAAGACTTTGTAATGTATGATATTGTTGTTTTTTGAAGTAAAACTTCTTTTCTCGCGGTGGGTGAATCGGGAAAATCAGTCACGAAATCAGTCACGAAATCAGTCACAAAATCAGTCACAAAATCAGTCACACTCAAAGCTTCGTGTTTCGGAGCGGACTGCACAGAAAACAATCAACTCAATGATTAGGAGTAATCAAAGGAAATTTTTCAGACATTACTTCCTCAATGGCAATAGACAATTCCTAAGCAATCTATTTATCTATTTTATGGAACCCGGAGGTTGATTACCGCGCAAATCCAAAATTAAAAATCCAAAATTAAAAAATACAAATTTCCAAAACTAAAAAAAAAATTAAGACATCCAAAAATTAAAACAATAAACTCAATGATTCAACTTAATGATTAAGCTTATCCAAAATTTAAATAAATTATCCGACATTGGTAAAGTGTGTTAAAACCACCGCCTTCTCGAGAATTACACTGAATCTTTCTTTTCGTTTGACTGTGTACATTTTGAAAAAAGTTGAACAGCACTAGCCACCGCCTTCTCGAGAATTACACTGCATCTTTCTTTTCGTTTGACTGTGTACATTTTGAAAAAAGTTGAACAGCACTATAATCAACAAAGTCGTAGCAGAAAACGCATACGATTTTAAATGAAGTGCATGATAGCACTGATACGTATGAACCTATATTAAAATCTATTTTGCCTTATGCAAACTATAAATCTCATAAAAAGGCACACACAGACTTAAAAACACCGAAATCAATTGCAGAAAGAACAAGAGGTTACCGTGAGAGGATGAAAGTGACAAAGAAAAGGAAAATTGAAGAAAATACATGAAGTGTAACGGAAAAAACTGCAGCAGAACGCAAGAGAGAAAGCCGATCACGAAGAATAGCATTTGAAAATGCTCGTGAAGCATCTGTAAGTGAAGTGCATGATAGAAATGATACGTGTGAACCCATGGTAAAATCTATTTTGCCTTATACAAACTATAATTCTCATAAAAAGGCACACACAGACTTTAAAAAACCGAAATCAATTGCAGAAAGAGCAAGAGGATACCGTGAGAGGATGAAAGTGACAAAGAAAAGGAAAACTGAAGAAAATACATAAATAAATAAAGTTTTACTTCTGTCGCATGGCGTTCCACGCACTCTTTTTTTTGTTTTGTATATGTGTTTATTTGGAATTTAATTTGATTTAAATACGTAAAAGAATAAAATTATAAATTATAAAAACATCGACGACTACAAATGATGGATATTTTAAATTATTTACCTGTATATAATAATAATTAGAATACAACAGTGAAGTATCCAGATCAATTGTACATTCTTATAACACCCGAAACGCCCATCAAACAGATCTCCCATAACAATGACTAGGCCTATGTAAGACAGTTGCTAATTTTGACTTAAAGCCAAACGACGGCTAGCTTCGGAGAAAAATGTTTCAAATATAAATTTTATTTTTTAGTATAAGTTCTTCTAATACAAAATTTAAACAAAATACTTAGAATCATTTTTAGAGAATTCGCGAAAAATTGAATTGTCTTCAATCAAAGTGATAAAAAAGGAATAGAAAGGCTTCTTTTGCCGTTTAAATAAACTATACAAATTGTCTGAGGATGCTGCTTTATTGGCTTGCCTTCAACTTGTTAAAAATTAATTTAAGTTTGTTGCTATAGAAAGATAATGGTTTAATTCTCTGACGGGATGAACAGGCATTGTGAAGTTACTGAGGAAACGACGTGATAAACATTAGGGAGGCCACGTGAAAAATCGTTATATTATAAATTTTAATATTAAATAATAAGAAAATGCTTGCGGTTTTCAAGAGTCAGCTAAAACTTTGCACCTCTTCTTCTGCTTCAGATCATGTAAGTTACAGAAGGCCTACATCATATCTGTTATTCTTACATACCTTTTGAATTATGAATAAAAACTTGTGAATTATGTCAAACACGATGTACAACATTCACATAACTTTCTCAAGCAAAAGGATAGATTTGGAAATGTTTTTCGTCTCGATGCCGTTATTAATATTTTGCAATATAATGACCCTCTCCTTATGTGACTTAAAGATAATTGTCTATCGAATCTCGAGGTCCTGATTGTTGCGAACGAGTTGACTAGCTCGTAACAACCGTTCATAAATGTTCCATAAAACATTAAAATAGAATGAAATAGTAAGCTCAAATTGAAGAAGTCAGATTACAAAATTAGGAAGAAACTTCTTACAGCAACACTGATATGACAGTATAGGTTATAGTATAATACTATATTTAAACCACCTTATAGCCTACTCTCTATTGGTATTTAGAAATGCCTTAAAAATGTGAAAACATAATAATACAATATTGATGGACACACTGGTAGAATATACTGATTTGTACATGTTCACCATAATTTTTGGATATAGCACATTGCAAAATTCACAAAAAAAGTTTACATATCAAATTATCTTAAAAATATGCCTATTTATAAAATGAATACTGTATGTTTAAAGCGTAAGCTTTTAATCGGAGTTATTAATAGTCAAATGCGGAAATTTATTGATATACTCGTATTATTATATTTATCATTAGTTACTAAGGTGTATTATTTATAATACTCAGGCGTGTATATTGCTTAACAATGGTATAGAGATAACTAGTATTTGTTGTTCGTGACTGGGGAAAGGATTTATATGTACTAAATGTTTTCTAAAATATGTAAATATATAGATTATATAATTTAATTATTTTTCATTGTATACGTAGTTGAATGCGGTTCGCCTTGTAGTAAAAATTCGCTTAGGTGACAACAAAAAAATTGAATTTTACTGGGAGCTTTGAGAAAAATTTAAAATTGATATATTCTGCTAATTTCTGGATATTGTAACAGCTACTAGTTTTTAACTAATAACAAGATGCAACTGTATAAAACAAATAGGCTATTTATGTATGATAACTGTTATTGATGAAAGGACTAAACCGAAGTATGGGTGTTTCGAATCTCGATAGTTCGATATTCTCATACATTCAAACTAAAAATTTTGAATTAACTATAAATTAATTAATTAATCATCCGTTTTTCAGAGCCTTAAATGATCCTATATATCGACAAAGATATTACAGGATTAAGAAATGAGATCTCATATTTCCGAAACTAACCACATTAGGTTTTAGTTCTGAAATATTCACACAAAACAGATCTATATTTCTGCTGAAGCCTGGTCCATCTTTGTGCTATAACTTATTCAATTGCAATGAGAAATTACAAATTGTGGAATGAAGTAATTATTATTGTTAAGATCATGAGACTTATCTGGTTTCGATAGGTGTTTTTAAGAAGGAGCCAGCTTGGAGAAAAGATAGAGGTGATCCTGAAGAACAGAATATTGATAGACGGTGGTGTGAGATTGCTGCTCGGTAATAGTGCAGTTCTTTAAGACAGGGACACATGCAAATTATCACAAGCTGAACGAAAAGAGCGATTTAGTTTTCTAAACAAGTCTACTGTGTTGTATTATTTAACATCAGCTATTTTTCGTATAGGCCTACACAGGCTATTTCGTGTAATTTATAAGTTCGAGTTTCTTTTCCAGTTCAAGGTAGTTTCGGCCTCATCCACCTCGAATTATCGAGACTTCACTAAATCATTTATGAAATAATAGGATTTTGAGATTTAAAGGGATTATTTCTCATTATAACTTCGTAAGAATTTCGTAATTTTTATTCATTTTCCTAATATGGACTATATTTAATTTTTGTTGAACATATTGTGTTACTATATACTAATGTCTAAAAGACTGGAAAATATGTTACTTAAAAACAGCATTTTCAGATCTGCACAAGACAAATATCTCCCTAAATAAGTTACATCTTATTTACAAGTGAATCCTTTCCCTTTTCATTACTTTGTCTAGCTGCTGTTCTGAATTATGAAAGTGTATTTTAACGGTATTGCTTCTATCACTGTAGTTGTAAAAACAACCCGTCCAGGGCAATAGATTTTCCGTAGTTAGTAGGCTTATATATAATATGATCCGTAAATTATGGACCCGCTTTTGATTCAAATGTATTTTCATTATTAAACTTCAGCAAATTATTAAATACAGTATTGTGAAGAGGGAAATTTCTAATGACTGGAATTGAACTGAGTATTCAGAATGTGACGTGACAAAATTATGTTTTCCATGCTTGGGGGTGGATAGTCACGTAAGTGCTTCATTGTCAGGGGCTCTTTCTAATCAAAACAGGTAAATTCAGTAAGAATTCAATTTTTAGGAGTAGAAAATAATGTGGCTGCATATCATAGTAAATTAAATGAGGGAATATTATAAAAGGAACTTAGTGCCAATTTTTAACATCGAACTCAGAAAATGTTCAATACTGTTAATACCCTATTTATCAAATATCTAAAACAGAAAAAAGTACGATGCACAAATGGCAAAAATGGAAAAGAAGCAGATTTTAAAAATAAGTTAAAAAGAAGTAAATTATAGCAATTTAGTATTTTAGGCTTAAGGCAGCCTGTGATTATGTCTGAAATATATCATATATTTGAAAAAAGAAATATTTGCACAGTTTTTGCGCCTTAGTTTTAATTCAGTTAGAGTGTAAGTTATTTCAAAGTTTCAATGCATAGCCTATCTGTAAGTTGTGCAATAATATCCATCTCCTTGTGGAACATTAAAATGCCAGCAACCAAACTTATGTCCAATAAATTTAATGGAAAAAGATTACTTAACTCTACTAGTAGCGTATGATCTTCATAGTTTGTTTTTCTCTTGTGTATACAGGTTCATGAAATTAGCCCTGCATATAACGCATTCAATACGAAAAGAAGTTCCAAATCGTCAACCGTCTCTCCTTGTTCGTTGAATCTAAAACCTCAAAACTTAAACTTACCATTTAATTATGGTCAACCAAAAACCGTTGTATGCAACTCGACTATAATGGTAATTATCATACTGGATATTGTGAAAAACTCGCTTTGATAAGTTTCATAACATAGCCTACTGTAACTTAACAAATGTCATTGTAGGCTTGTTCATAATGCACTATTTTCACACCAGAAAAACAAATAACAATGAATAAGTTTTGAGTATTTCCAAATAAAATTGCTGTTTTCGTGCAAATAAAAATAAAAATAATGATATGGACCACATTGTCCGTGACATAAGGCAACGCTGGAGCTAGAGTATCGGACGCTTGTTTTATACGCGATACGTGCTCTCTGGCTATGAAACCTTAGAACCTTTATCTAAAAAACTATACACTTAACCGCAAAAAGGAAAATAGCTATTGCATTCATTCATGATGAGAACTACAATCCTTTGAATCTGCGCAGATATTCCGCATCCAACCTGTAACTTATAATATGAATACTTTGAATGTCCATGTGATGTTCTTTTTTCTTGCGAGAAGGAGAACATCAGGTCACCCTAATTTATTTCCCCTCTTATTAACATTTCAAAAGTTCAACAAATCAATTTAAGTTTGTTGCTGTAGAAACATAAAATGTTAATTTCCTGATGAGATGAACTGACATCCTTTATGTTACTGGGGAAACGACGTGCAAAACATTATGAAGACCACGTTTAAAATTATAACATTATAAATTCTTCTACCATATGACAAGAGGATGCTGATGCGGCTTAATGAACGGCTGTAACCTTGCACCTTTTCTCCTACTTCAGGACCATGTAAGATATGTTTACACACGAATGCTGTATATGAGTAAAAAGTGTAGGCTTATGACAAACATGATGTGAATCACTCATTTAACTTTCTCAATCAAAAGTATCGATCATGAAATAATGTTTTTAGCGTCACGTTGCGGTTTTAGTCTACAGGAATTTGCAATACAAAGACCCCCACCCTTAGGTAACATTTGAAACATAATCATCTATCGAGTCTTGATCTCTTGGTTTTTGTCGCCGAGATGACTAGCTTGTAACAATTATTCTATAAACCATTATAATAAACTATAATTATAGACCTAACTGGAAGAGGTCAGAGTTCAACATTAGGAAGAAACCCCTTATGGCAACATTAATAAACTTCATGATCAATTATATAGACAGCACTACAAGATTTCTTTGGTTTATTATTTACTGGGGATAGGCTATAGGCCTAGTCTAATACACCCTGGATGACAGAAATATGAAGTTAATTAATACTTATAAATAATTTTTATCCATTCCAGAAAATCTCTCCCCGGCCAGCCAATAAGAAGAAGAAGCTATGGATGACAGTTTTGTGAGGTGCCAGTTCCGGCCAGCCAATAGGAAGAAGCTGTAGATGACAGTGTGGTGCGGTGCCAGTTTTAAAGGTAAGCTGTTTTACATCATTATTTTAATTGTAGCAATTAACATAGCCTACTCCATTCCCCTATGAAAACTATAAGACATGCTTTATAGCCAACCCTTTTGCAATAATGAAGACCGACGAACAAAATATACTTAATTTTTATTTTTTGGTGTCAGTTTATACAACACGAAAAATACTCAGTGGGCAGAAAGTCATTATGAACCTTATGTGAATTCAGTAAAATACATATTAGAACAAATGGATTGTCAAATATACCGAAAATTTCCCATTCATAGTTTGCTGTCATTATCGCTGTAGTTTAATAACCGTATATTGTAATGAGTAGCATAGGCTAATATTCTAAGCTATTAGTGTTGAGAAACAGTTCATTTTTATGTTCAGTTATTTACCAGTGGCACCTATGCTACGCTACCATAGGCTGATTTAGGGGAGGGGTCGTAAGGACCTTGGTATTTATTTTTCATTGATTTGGTTTTTTTATTCGTCGAAATTAATTGCCTAGTAAAATAACATTGAAATTTAATTAAAATGGAAAACAAAATAAAATAATAGGATTTATGTAGCTTACCCGCCCTATTTAAACAAGAGGATTGTAAAATGCAAGTTGAAAAGTATTTATATTCTTTGTGCCTTGTGTCAACTGCGTAGACTTAGCCGTCACAAGCCGTAAAACAGCATTTGTTCGAGTTCCTCATATTTATTATTATTATAAATGAATATTATGATTTCTTGTGGGCTATTTCAGACGAGCATTTACTTAAAAGTAAACAAGTTTGATATCTGATTAATGATTTTAATTTTCGTGTAACTTAATGTGTAAAACCGACAGTTTTCTTAACACAGCTAAAACTCTGAGCAAAAAGAGCGTCTGATGAGAAATTTGGAGGAATCACCCAAAGAAGCTAAAATTCATCATTTTGCACTTCTTTTGTCTTTAATTTCTGGGAACCCCCGGAATCTTTTTTTCTTTTGGTATTCCATGTCCCCACACCCCAGTCATTTCAAACTTTCGTTTATGACGGTCCCTCTCTTCAGTAAGTCTTGATCCGTCCCTGTAAGCTACGCAATGCTAACTAATGCCAATCAAAGTAGTGCTAAACACGAAATGGCTTCCTTTGTAAACATGTACAATTTTGAAATGGTAACAACTTACAAAAACTTATAATATAATGTTTACATTGTTATTAATGTGTGCAAATTAAATATATTTTATCTTCTAATTACTGTCAACTATCTGTATACAGAAATTTAAGGAATGTGTGTGAGGTAAGAAAATATTATTATTTGCAATACAACATCCTATCCAGTCTGACAGGTGCCGGGGAAAACAACTGATACGCATTCGCGAAGCAAACTTTGAAATGTAGCCTACCTTAGCTAAGCTTAGAGTAGCTATCTGTTCGTGCCTTCCCATATATACTGCAGCGGAGGGACTTTTTAGCTAGCGTAACTTTGACTCATGGATGGATTCAGCTGCCTGATTTGATTTGGGATATAAAACGAGAGCCTCTCCGGAGCGACTATATCTGCTCCCCTATAAAATCCGATCGAGGAATCACAGTGTACCTTTTCGTGACTTTCCCAGCTCTTAATAATTAACACTTCTTCTTCGCGTCATGATCCCAACACATGACCGAAGGTTTCTATCGCGCTGGAGTTTAGGAAACGGGGTTGTGATTGATTAATGGATTTCAACCTGTCACTGCATAAACCGCTGAAATGTTACAGGACATTTGCAAAGCATTTTTCTACACGGAAATGACAGCCCTTAAACCATTACTTTGGAATTTCTTACCTAATTTCCGTCAACGCCATTACGAAGAAGCTTTACCTTTATAATTTATTTTTAATTTCATTCGGTTTTGTAAAATATAATAGTAATGATAATAATAATGTAGATAAAGGGATTTATTACGATGAGAAGAGCAATGATACATACGAAAATACCTTCTGAGTTCTGAATTACACAAAATACTGAAGAAAATCACAACACTCAACATGCGATCTTCACATCAGTCTCTGTAAAAAAAAAAACAGAATGATTGTCTCATGTTTTTTTTTCTTGCAGTTCGAGCTACTCCACTTAGACCTTATGGAGAACTAATCAGGAGCTTCCGACACCATTAAATTAGAGCCTTTGCAGAAGGACTTTGCAAAAAGGGAATGGAAGTTTTTGAAGAAGTACATGGAATATTGACAAATGGCAGTAGGGCCTACACGCAGAATATACATGATCGCGTTTCATTCAAACAGTAAAAATCCTTTTACGCCGGCCTACAGGCTGAGGTAGATTTCGAAGTGCTTTTGGTTTAATTTATTGTCGCTGCGCAGCACTTTCTTTAGCCTTGGCATGACTAACCCGCAATAATAGGCTGACTGCAAAAAAGAGGAAAGAGCACTTTTTCAAACATTCAAATCTCGCCTTATATGAGAGATATCGAGAAACCAGTTATTGATTTGTAGAGTACTCATTAAGATGCGGCCAGGGTTTTGTAATGTATTGGGTAAGGTTTGGTATTATATCCTGCGCCTTTGTTTAACAATGCAAATATAAGAACAGAGCAGGACTCAAGAGCAAACTCCAGGTTAGCTTAGTTGAATATCTATATTGATTGATAAGAACTGCAAACAGGAGAAGGGAACAGGAAGGTGACTGGGAACGCCAGAGGAGATCGAAACCAGGAAAAACCAACAAAACCAAGCACGCAGGGAGGAGGTAGGTGAATAACATGAACGCCCACAAACAAATTGAATATAAGGAAATTTAACAATTTAATCCCAGAAACTTTCAATAAATATAAGTTGAGGGACAACTTCATGCGACGACAAATTCAATAATAATATAAAAAGGTACAATACACCCAATATAGAATTTATATACAAATCTCAGAATAAGTTAAGAATGTTAGAGTTACGAATAACACCAGTGAACTCAACCCCAAACAATACAATGTAAAAATTATTGACTAGAAAGGGTACGACACTAAACTGGGACACTAGTATAGAAAATTGGGAGGTAATACTCCATGAAAACCTTCAGTCATCTGAAAATGTTTAACACCATATATCACAACTATTTTAAGTAGCCCTATCAAACAGGAATTAATAATGGCCAGTAATATAAGGAATTAGAAAGCCTCATCAAAACCTTCAGTTATATGGAAAATGTTTTACAAGAAAATATTACAGCTATATTAAGTAGGCCAATCAAATTGCAATTAATAATAGCCAGTAATATAAGAAATTAGCCAAGCCTCATAAAACTTTCAGTCGTATGACAACTGTTTTACAAGAAAATATTACAGCTACTTTAAGTAGGCCTATCAAACTGGAATTAATCATAGGCAGTAGAATCAGGGATAAGAAATGCCTCAAAAACTTTCAGTCATATGACGACTGTTTTACAAGAAAATATAACAGCTACTTTAAGTAGGCCTATCAAACTGGAATTAATCATAGGCAGTAGAATCAGGGATAAGAAATGCCTCAAAAACTTTCAGTCATATGACGACTGTATTACAAAAGAATATGACAGCTAATTTAAGTAGGCCTATCAAAGGGCAATTAATAATGGCTAGTAATATAAAGAATTAGAAAAAGCTCATAAAAAACTTCAGTTATATTGAAAATGTTTTACAAGAAAATACAACAGCTATCTTAAGTAGGCCTATCAAACTGCAATTAATCATAGGCAGTAGAATCAGGGATTAGAAATGCCTTAAAAACTTTCAGTCATATGACGACTGTTTTACAAGAAAATATTACAGCTACTTTAAGTAGGCCTATCAAACTGCAATTAATCATGGGCAGTAGAATCAGCGATTAGAAATGCCTGAAAAACCTTCAGTCATATGACGACTGTATTACAAAAGAATATGACAGCTAATTTAAGTAGGCCTATCAAAGGGCAATTAATAATGGCTAGTAATATAAAGAATTAGAAAAAGCTCATAAAAAACTTCAGTTATATTGAAAATGTTTTACAAGAAAATACAACAGCTATCTTAAGTAGGCCTATCAAACTGCAATTAATCATAGGCAGTAGAATCAGGGATTAGAAATGCCTTAAAAACTTTCAGTCATATGACGACTGTTTTACAAGAAAATATTACAGCTACTTTAAGTAGGCCTATCAAACTGCAATTAATCATGGGCAGTAGAATCAGCGATTAGAAATGCCTGAAAAACCTTCAGTCATATGACGACTGTATTACAAAAGAATATGACAGCTAATTTAAGTAGGCCTATCAGAGGGCAATTAATAATGGCCAGTAATATAAAGAATTAGAAAAGGCTCATAAAAAACTTCAGTTATATTGAAAATGTTTTACAAAATATTACAGCTACTTTACGTAGGCCTATCAAACTGCAATTAATCATGGGCAGTAGAATCAGCGATTAGAAATGCCTGAAAAACCTTCAGTCATATGACGACTGTATTACAAAAGAATATGACAGCTAATTAGGTAGGCCTATCAAAGGGCAATTAATAATGGCCAGTAATATAAGTAATTAGAAAAGCCTCATAACCCTTCAGTTATATTGAAAACGTTCTACAAAATATTACAGCTATTTTGAGTCGGCGATACATGAGCTTACAATGGGGAATTTTCATGAGCTTAGCAAGGTCTCCCCAAAATAACAGGCACATGGGGAAAACTTACAATATTCCGCAAACATGAAGAATATGCAGAAACTACCAACATTATGAATAGTAGAAAAATACTTCGTGGTATTGGCCAGTATATAAAAAAAACTTTACACGAAGAAAAGGTTTTGAAAGCGTAGAAGCCAAATATATAACATCTCAATTTATCAACTGGCAAGGCAATGGCGTAACTTAGGTCACGAGCACAAAATGGATGCCGAAATACATCGAACTGTTTGCATGGCTCGCTACAGACAAAACTTATCAAAGGTAAAATGCCTTAGCAAACACATCAAAAATCCTGAAGGCAACGCCTATCATAGCAACTACAGAAATGGAATAATTCCAGGTTTCACGTTTCGTAATTTAATTGAATTAGTTCTTAGCATGGTGGAGTATTAACAGTGATAATTAGAAACATTTTAACCATGACAAAACGAACAGATCGGTACTCACGATTAGTCAGCCGGAGATCCAGGTAAACCGTTCCACACTCAATAAGAACTCGTCAGGTCCTAAAGCAATGGCGGAACAGCCACCGGCACACCACCAAGCGTAGCGCAGATGGCAGCACAGAACAAGACAAGAGAGCTACACATCCAAAGAGGAATGCAAATTGGAGACGGAGAAATTTACCTCCGTCTCAGCCTCCTCTCTGGGAGGGCTCAAAATTTTAGAAGTTAGCAGGGTAGAAGACCCCAACATAGAAAACACAAAACGTGAAACCTAGAAGACTAAAGATAATCACATACAGACAAAAGCCTTAATTCAGATAATATAGTACCAGATATACGAATAAGGCATATATCCATTCACCTTACTAAACAATTCAGTGTCAATAATAATTAATACCAATAAGTATGCCATTAGTCAGATGAAAAAAAATTTGCTTGAGAAATGTCTATATCTTGATGCAAAAAATTTTCATATAAGATATATCCTTGAAATTTAGTTAAAAAAGTGCATAGTATACACAATATGTCCCTGAAATAAAATATCAACACCATCCACATTTTCGCATTTTTGTTAAATCTAAAGATTTTGTCTTTTTAATTAGAATATCTTCTTGAGGTTTAGTCCTTCTTTATAACTTGCGGGTAATAATTCTTCAGTATCAAAGTCAATGCTTGAAATTATCTTACATAAACCCATTCTTACCTTTGATTAGATTAAACTTTCTTGTGACTCTAGGATTTGATTACATACACCAAGCTTAGCACAGCAGGCCACCTAACACAAAACTCTGCCATGACATAATGAGGAATATCCCCATATTTCTCTTTTTGAAGCACTATTTTTTTTTTTTTTGGTACCCTAAAAACTTGAATAACACTTGGGGAAAAAAACGGGGAGAGCACTATTATGACACACTTACGGGAGAAGATGATCACCATAGGTAATAGATCACCATACATACGTAGATACGCCAACGCCCACATGTCCAAATGAGGGAAGGCGGAGATGGTTGAAGATCAAAGCCCAGCCAAGGTCCATCTATGGCCGAACATTCAACAGCACAGCTGAAGCAGATAGGTGCGTAGAAAAGGGGGGGGAATACTGTAGAACACCAGCACGGCTCGAAGATTGATGACTGCTGTAGAGGACGATGATACGAGGCTCCGGCCACCAGAGTCCAGTGGCAAAACAAGCAGGGGCAGCTGTCCCCCAATGAGCGACGTACAGGAATCACTGAGCATGGAGCGCTCACATGCCCAGAAGAAAGCACAGCAGGAGCAGCTTGGTATCCAAACCAAGAGGAAGATGGGGCCAATGGCCCTCTCCATCCAGAAGTAGATCCAGAAGGCACACATGAAACAGAGTGATAACCATTAGCTCTGGAGTGAATATACATAGGTGAAATATTAACACTCCGGCTATCTTGCTTGAGTCACAAATAATCATTATCAAAGATGATTTCAAATATCTTTAGTAAAAGTCTTTCTTGCTTTCAAATTTATTAATTTCCATTCTAAACTTTCTCTTGACGGAGGGTGTTGAAAAGTCGACGGAGTCACTTCGTTGATTTCTAAATGTTCACTATATTCTTTTTTTTTTGGGTGAATAGAATCTATCATCTTCATCAAAAAAATTTTTTTGTACAATTTATAGTTGTCCCTTATCTTTCTCCTTTTTTTTTGAAAATGAGCCAAATCCTGTACTAGCTCAGGAGTCATATTATAATTTTATAATTGTCTCTTTTTTTTTTCTTCTTTATTTTTGGGGGATTGTCATTAATTTATGTATATAGATGTATTGTCTTTTTGAGTTTTTTTTTGTTTTGAACTGAGGCCTCAGTATATAACTTAGTAATTTAGACAAGGGGCCCCACAATTTGAGTACCAAACAAGAATGGACCCCGGAAATCCGACCGACCGCGCAAGTACCGATCCATCCACAAGTCATTTTGACAATGGTTAAATACACAATATTTTTTTTTTCTCTTTTTTTTTTATTCCACCAACAGCATTTGCTAAACAATACCAAACGTGAAACCAAGACAAGTAAATATATCAATCTTATGTCTACATTAAAATAAGCGTTCCATTTGAAGGAACTACAAAACTATGAAATGCACCAAACTATCACATATAAGTGCTCAAATACAAACTTACAAAGACTTCAATTGTGACGCATGGCATCTACGCTTTGAAGAGTCTTGAACATGTTGCAAAAGAAATGAGACTCCGTTCTGGAGTTGCTTAATAATACGAAAGGGGCCCACATAACGGGGCGCTAATTTCTTAGCAAATTTATTAGACGCCTTACTAACAGGGTAGTTTCTGCACATAACTAAATCATTAACCTTAAACTGGCAAGGGACCCTACCCTTATTATAAGCCATAGCTCTCCTACCATGGGCAGCTAAGAGATTGCGTCTAGCGGCTTTCCAAGTCTGAGAAAGGTCCAAAGGAGTAACAACGTCAGGCAATAAGTCAGCCAGGTGCCACAGGTTACTGAGCGGATGGTTGGGCTTAAATGTGAACAGAAGAGAAAATGGAGAGAAACCATGA
This sequence comes from Ectobius pallidus, assembly GCA_964059195.1. Classification (NCBI taxonomy): domain Eukaryota; kingdom Metazoa; phylum Arthropoda; class Insecta; order Blattodea; family Ectobiidae; genus Ectobius; species Ectobius pallidus. The sequence continues at coordinate 26,469,994 of CAXKWD010000007.1, forward strand.
CTATCATGGACAGCCGTATTGAATGCAAACTGCAACCAGTGCAGATTACTATCCCACAAGGAGTGATCACTGCTGTGGTACGCAATTAAGGCATTCTTAAGGTTGCGCATGACGCGTTCAGCATGGCTGGGATTCGGGTAGTATGGACTGGTGGTGATATGTTCAATGCCCCTGCGAAAACAAAAATCCTTAAATACACGGGAGGTGAACTGGGGACCATTGTCCGAAACAATGGACTCCGGAAAGCCGCAAACCTGGAAGATGGAGGAAAGAGCAGACATCACTTTCTCGGTGCGAGAATCCCGCAGAGGGAACAACCAATTGAACTTCGTAAAAGCGTCCACAACCACAAAGATAAAAGTGTTGCCCTTGCGAGAACGAGGCAATTTGCCAAGAAAGTCAATAAACAGTTTCTGAAAAGGGCGCTGAGGAACAGTGGATGACAAAAAGCCAATACGTGAATTGAGAGTAGGTTTGGATATAGCACATTCATTGCATGATCGAACACGATCACGAATATCCACAAACATGCCTTTCCACCAAAAAGCAACACTGATCTTGTGCACCGTCTTCTTGATCCCCAAATGGCCGCCAATGGAAGACACGTGAAAATATTTAAATACCATATCTCTAAGGGAGACTGGCAACACAATCTTAGGCCGCTTCCGCCTACCCACCAAAATCTGCAGAACACCAGAGACCAAACGATAATTACTGACAACAGCACGATTGCCAAGCTGATCAATAATACTAGCCAAATCAGGATCGAGACGCTGATGGTGAGAAATGTCAGCGTACGCCAAAGGAAAGTTAGTCAAGAGAGGAGCAATCGTCTCCTGAGCAGGCAACACCACAGGAGGGGCGGAGGAACCCAAGGGCTGTTCAGAACAAGACGGATACCCTTCGAACATGCGAGAAAGAGAATCAGCAAGGATATTTTGAGATGACTTAATATGAACAGGGAGAAATTTGAATGCTGAGAGCCTAACGGCCCAACGAGCCAGTCTGCCCGTCTTACGGGGGCGAGCCAAACACCAAGACAACGCTTGGTTGTCGCACTCCAAGATAAAATTGACGTGCTCGACATACATCCGGAATTTCTCCAGAGCAAAGATGACGGCAAGAGCTTCCAATTCATAAATGGAAAACATTTGCTCTTGTTTGCTCAAAGATCTCGAAGCAAAGGCAACCGGCTTACGCCCATCTGGGAACTCTTGAAGAAGCACCGCGCCCAACCCAACAGAACAAGCATCGGTCTGGACAATGAACGTCCTGGAGAAGTCGGCCATGGCCAAAATCGGCGGATTAGTGATGGCAGACTTAAGATTCTCAAAAGCGAGTTGCTGCTCATCACCCCAAACAAACGGCACACCCTTGCCCCTCAGGCGATTCAAGGGAGCCGCCCGCACAGCAAAGTTGGGAATAAATTTAGCGAAAAAGTTAACCATGCCTATAAACCGAGCAATACCTTTAACATTGGTAGGAGGCGGGAAGTTCCTGATAGCAACAGTCCTCTCTGGGTCAATAGCAACCCCATCTGGAGAGATAATATGGCCAATGAAACTAAGTTGCGGCCTCGCGAACCGCACCTTAGTTGGCTTGACTGTCAAACCGGCCTCCTGAAGCCGACGAAAAACTTCCCGAAGGTGACCAACGTGAGACCGAAAATCCTTGCTATAAATGACCAAATCATCAAGGTAATGGTATACATAGTCAAATTTGATGTCAGAAAAGATGGTGTCAAGTAGCCTGGTGAGAACCTGCGCGCCAGTAGCGAGGCCAAATGGCAGGCGACAGAACTCAAAATGCTGCCAATCGGTGGAAAAGGCAGTCAGATGGCGGGAGGATTCCTTAAGAGAGATCTGGTTATAAGCACTGTTAAGGTCAAGTGAAGAAAATACCTTAGCACCGGCAAACCAATGGGCTGCCGAATGTATATCCGGCAACGGCATGGACTCGATAACAATTTTCTGATTTAGAGCTCTATAATCTATGACAGGGCGGAAATCATCTTCACCTTTCGGCACTAAGAAGATGGGACTCGAGTAGGGTGACGTCGAGGGCCGAATGATGCCCTTACTCAACATCTCATTGATTTTACGTCGCATGACCAAAAGTTTCGGAGGGGCTAACCTGTACGGGGGTAGACGGACTGGGACATGATCAGTAACCTGTATCTCATACTGTATGACATTTGTTACTCCCAGCTTCTCACTCAAAACATCGGGATACGCATTAACAACCTCCAAGATTTGATTACGTTGTTCAGGAAGCAAATGATCTAGAGATATCTCCTTAGTGGGGAAAGTATCACTAACTCCAGAATGGTGATCAATAAGAGAGGCACAAGGAGGGAAGGCACCGGAACCAGGAGAAATCGCAAATGGGATTTTATGGTGGGTATTAAACTTGAAATAAAGCTGACGCAACTGAAAATCCAAGGTTAATCCAGTAAATGAAGCAAACTCAGCCCCCAAAATAACCGGGCAAATCAAAAATTGCAGAACCAGAAAAGAAACCTTCCAAGAAAACTTAGCTATACGAAGTGACAACTGCACAGATCCCAAAATATTAATTCCTGAACCATCAGCATTAAGAGCCGCCCCTTGAAATGGGTGAATACTAGATAAGGAAATACCCAAGAATGGTAAAACATCACTACGAATGCAAGATTTACTGGCGCCAGAATCGATCAACGCTTGAAAGGGAGACTTATTGAGAGAGACCTCTACCAAAGGAAGATGTTGCTGTACGCGCCCACTGCAACCCATAGCCTGAAATAAGACCCGGTCACGCTCAGAAGGATGAATGCCAGGAATGGACTGAGAAAATTCAGGTACTAGTCAGGAATCACGAGGTGATGGTGACGGCCCAATAGCTGGACCGGCAGAGGCCCAACGCTGAACCTCAAATTCTTTTTTCCTACAATTCGCCTCAAGGTGACCAAATTTATGACAATATGAACACAAGCGAGAGTTTCTATTCCCATCCTGGGCATTAGCATTACGCTGGCGAAGGTCCGCCAGTCTTTTACGACAATCTCTGCTCAAATGACCTACATTAGAGCAATAATGGCAAGAGCGTTGTTCACGAGCATGACTGTCATTCAGTCGATCATGAACCCTATGGACTGGCTGAGGCGGCGTAAAAGCGGAAGAGGAACGACAAGCGTCAGCACTCTCCGCTTCAGCAATGACAGACACAAGATTAGATAAGTCAGCATAAGAGACAGGTCTAGATGCAAATGTCAGATAAGAACGAGTACTAGGATTTAATCCAGATATAATAACATCTACAACTTGTTTCTCCGAATCGGGAACCTGGAAGACTGCAGCATGCAATTTAATATCCAGGAAGAACTCTGAGAAATGTTCATTAAGTCGCTGGGGGCGGTAATAATATCTGCGCAAATAATCTTGACGCGGTCTAGATGGTATAAATTGGACTAGAAGTCGAGCGTGAAAATCTAAAAGAGTCTTGGAAGTACTTAAAACAGCCTGCAATATTTCCAACACCCGACCGGAAACAATGGAAAGTAATAACTGTAAAGCCACGAGATCCTTGACTCGAAATGATGCAGCAAGCTCAACAAATTTGACCAAAAACCGAAGGAAAAATATTACATCAGGCAATTTAGAAATCGCAAATGTACCTTCGCGTTCCAGCATCTTTTGTAAGGGATGCGGCATCTTTAACGGCGCAAATTGAAGATCAGCAAATGCTGATTGAACGGACTGAACACAATGCGAAGAAACTCCCTCATGCATAGTATTAGAATTTATTGGGTGACTATAAACATCCTGAGGTGATGGTAATTCAACATGTAATGGAGGGGATGAAGTGGAGGGTAAACCAACACAATGGGCCCCAGCAGCAACAGGCAAATCAGACTCTTCCATCCCGGAGGACGAAAAGGTCGAGACTAATATTTCAGCAAGTTTATCCAACTCGCCCAAATCCAGGTTAGCATCCCGCATCTGCGACAAAAGGAAAATTCTGTTTTCCCAGTGCCAAGCACGATGTCGCAATCGACGTTTTTGTCGATAAGATGCCTCAGGATCCAGCAACAATTCGGAAGCTAAATCTAGCAATTCAGACACCTTCCGCCTAACCAATTGAAATTCCGTGACAGTATCCTGCGATGAAATGAAAGAGAAGGAGGGGTTATGTGAAGTAGCAATTTGTTTAAGTTTGGCCAAAAGAGAGGGTACATCCGCAGAGTCTTCCACCTTGACTCCCCTAGACCTAATCTCAAACAACAACTCCTCCTTACGGAGAAACTCCCACGATAGTTGAGTTCTTAAAGGCATGATGCAAGTATGCAAAAGTAGAAAGGAATAGAAAAACTTAAGAAATGGGATGCAGGGCATCCAACCTCCTCTCTCCCCAGGTTACTGCTACCAACTGCGGCCAGGGTTTTGTAATGTATTGGGTAAGGTTTGGTATTATATCCTGCGCCTTTGTTTAACAATGCAAATATAAGAACAGAGCAGGACTCAAGAGCAAACTCCAGGTTAGCTTAGTTGAATATCTATATTGATTGATAAGAACTGCAAACAGGAGAAGGGAACAGGAAGGTGACTGGGAACGCCAGAGGAGATCGAAACCAGGAAAAACCAACAAAACCAAGCACGCAGGGAGGAGGTAGGTGAATAACATGAACGCCCACAAACAAATTGAATATAAGGAAATTTAACAATTTAATCCCAGAAACTTTCAATAAATATAAGTTGAGGGACAACTTCATGCGACGACAAATTCAATAATAATATAAAAAGGTACAATACACCCAATATAGAATTTATATACAAATCTCAGAATAAGTTAAGAATGTTAGAGTTACGAATAACACCAGTGAACTCAACCCCAAACAATACAATGTAAAAATTATTGACTAGAAAGGGTACGACACTAAACTGGGACACTAGTATAGAAAATTGGGAGGTAATACTCCATGAAAACCTTCAGTCATCTGAAAATGTTTAACACCATATATCACAACTATTTTAAGTAGCCCTATCAAACAGGAATTAATAATGGCCAGTAATATAAGGAATTAGAAAGCCTCATCAAAACCTTCAGTTATATGGAAAATGTTTTACAAGAAAATATTACAGCTATATTAAGTAGGCCAATCAAATTGCAATTAATAATAGCCAGTAATATAAGAAATTAGCCAAGCCTCATAAAACTTTCAGTCGTATGACAACTGTTTTACAAGAAAATATTACAGCTACTTTAAGTAGGCCTATCAAACTGGAATTAATCATAGGCAGTAGAATCAGGGATAAGAAATGCCTCAAAAACTTTCAGTCATATGACGACTGTTTTACAAGAAAATATAACAGCTACTTTAAGTAGGCCTATCAAACTGGAATTAATCATAGGCAGTAGAATCAGGGATAAGAAATGCCTCAAAAACTTTCAGTCATATGACGACTGTATTACAAAAGAATATGACAGCTAATTTAAGTAGGCCTATCAAAGGGCAATTAATAATGGCTAGTAATATAAAGAATTAGAAAAAGCTCATAAAAAACTTCAGTTATATTGAAAATGTTTTACAAGAAAATACAACAGCTATCTTAAGTAGGCCTATCAAACTGCAATTAATCATAGGCAGTAGAATCAGGGATTAGAAATGCCTTAAAAACTTTCAGTCATATGACGACTGTTTTACAAGAAAATATTACAGCTACTTTAAGTAGGCCTATCAAACTGCAATTAATCATGGGCAGTAGAATCAGCGATTAGAAATGCCTGAAAAACCTTCAGTCATATGACGACTGTATTACAAAAGAATATGACAGCTAATTTAAGTAGGCCTATCAAAGGGCAATTAATAATGGCTAGTAATATAAAGAATTAGAAAAAGCTCATAAAAAACTTCAGTTATATTGAAAATGTTTTACAAGAAAATACAACAGCTATCTTAAGTAGGCCTATCAAACTGCAATTAATCATAGGCAGTAGAATCAGGGATTAGAAATGCCTTAAAAACTTTCAGTCATATGACGACTGTTTTACAAGAAAATATTACAGCTACTTTAAGTAGGCCTATCAAACTGCAATTAATCATGGGCAGTAGAATCAGCGATTAGAAATGCCTGAAAAACCTTCAGTCATATGACGACTGTATTACAAAAGAATATGACAGCTAATTTAAGTAGGCCTATCAGAGGGCAATTAATAATGGCCAGTAATATAAAGAATTAGAAAAGGCTCATAAAAAACTTCAGTTATATTGAAAATGTTTTACAAAATATTACAGCTACTTTACGTAGGCCTATCAAACTGCAATTAATCATGGGCAGTAGAATCAGCGATTAGAAATGCCTGAAAAACCTTCAGTCATATGACGACTGTATTACAAAAGAATATGACAGCTAATTAGGTAGGCCTATCAAAGGGCAATTAATAATGGCCAGTAATATAAGTAATTAGAAAAGCCTCATAACCCTTCAGTTATATTGAAAACGTTCTACAAAATATTACAGCTATTTTGAGTCGGCGATACATGAGCTTACAATGGGGAATTTTCATGAGCTTAGCAAGGTCTCCCCAAAATAACAGGCACATGGGGAAAACTTACAATATTCCGCAAACATGAAGAATATGCAGAAACTACCAACATTATGAATAGTAGAAAAATACTTCGTGGTATTGGCCAGTATATAAAAAAAACTTTACACGAAGAAAAGGTTTTGAAAGCGTAGAAGCCAAATATATAACATCTCAATTTATCAACTGGCAAGGCAATGGCGTAACTTAGGTCACGAGCACAAAATGGATGCCGAAATACATCGAACTGTTTGCATGGCTCGCTACAGACAAAACTTATCAAAGGTAAAATGCCTTAGCAAACACATCAAAAATCCTGAAGGCAACGCCTATCATAGCAACTACAGAAATGGAATAATTCCAGGTTTCACGTTTCGTAATTTAATTGAATTAGTTCTTAGCATGGTGGAGTATTAACAGTGATAATTAGAAACATTTTAACCATGACAAAACGAACAGATCGGTACTCACGATTAGTCAGCCGGAGATCCAGGTAAACCGTTCCACACTCAATAAGAACTCGTCAGGTCCTAAAGCAATGGCGGAACAGCCACCGGCACACCACCAAGCGTAGCGCAGATGGCAGCACAGAACAAGACAAGAGAGCTACACATCCAAAGAGGAATGCAAATTGGAGACGGAGAAATTTACCTCCGTCTCAAAGAGCTTTTCAACGATACACCACAAGACGTGGTTTCAAAAAGTTCGAATTTCCATCCCCCGCCCCTACTCGTACCCCCCAAACCCCCGAATCGTTGGTGTCACTGTGAACTCCATAGGGAGTACTCTAATTTATTCAAACAAAATTTCCCTCTATACTTCATAGGGGCCGTGATATAAATTTTTCAAAATTTCAACCCCTCCCCCCACCCTTGGCCAATTTTGCTCATTAACGAATTTGTCCGAACTATTGGGCCTAGAAATAACATAATAAAATTTGGTTCAAATATCTTCAAAATTACGGCCGCTAGCGTGTAAAGATATATATAAATGTTTATATTTAAAAAAAATTGAACGGGCGGTGGTTTTGTACTCAGGGAGGCATGAAACGTAAAGATATGAAAGAATTTTTCGAAAGTCATGACATGGTATCGATTGCAATAGGTAATTTTTCTTCGAAATCTACCTAAAAAAAAGGCTTCATAATCGATCAGACCATTCGTTTTGAACATCATACCTTTCAACCTGAAGAGGTTAATACCGAGAAACAACTGATATATGAACCTACCATCCCATTTTACAAGCAAAAGTATCATCTCGATTCTATAGAGATAATTGGCCTCATGGTGGGTGCTCTTGGAATTATACCCTCAATTTTTATTACAATTTGGGAAAGAATTTTATCTGCCAAAATCACAGAGATCGAACCGCTAGTTGTTATGGCAATACACGGTTCCTTAAACATCTTCAGATAGCATCCGTCTAACCTACAATAATTCAAACCTTGTAAAGGGATTTTTTTTTCAACTACATTAAGATACCCCATATTGTCTATATGTTAACTTCTCCTGAATTAATTTGTTTACTTTGTCCACAGCGGCAATACTTTATATAGTGCAATGGATTTGGAATCTATTAATACAGACTATTTTTATCTATAGATAGTATCGTTGATTGAGGTACTAAATTTGTCAGTTGTTTTGTTGATTCTAGGGAAAGGCATTTGATGATTTTGCATCTTTTTTATATGAAGGCTAAAAGATAGCTCGAATAGGCCTATATATAAATGTGTATCATGAAGTAATTGATTAAATAAGGCCAATTTGCTTTTGCATTTTTTGTTTTATTTTGCATTTTTCGTCATTTTCTAGAGATAGGTCATTTTTGGGCAATTTTTAGGTCATTTTCTGATTTTTTAGGTAATTTTCGGCATTTTTAGGTATTTTTCGGCATTTTAGGTAATGTTTCATTGGAGGTAGAGAGGAGCTTTTCCATGTACAAATCGTTACTTTTAGACAACAGAAAATCTTTTTATTTGAGAATCTCCACCAAGTGTTCATAGTTAATTTTAATTCAGGTTTACTGTAAATACCATAGCAGTTTGTCTTGTAGCAATGAAGAATTATTATTTTATTTACTTGTTTCTTTTTAAGTGGCACATATTTGCTAGGAGAAATTTGATGGGAATGTCAGTTCAGAAAGATTTTTTTTTTTTCGCTAAGGGTGTCCAAGTAGTATAGATGTACATACTTTTTAAGTAATAAAATAAGTGTGTTTTATATTGTAAATTCATATAACTTATAAGTTATAACGCACTGTTATCCGTTAAATTGCTTAGTAAATCGATACTTAAAAAAACTAAATAGGCTATAAGTAATAATGGTCATTTTAAAAAAAATATTGCCATTTTTTAACTATTTTTAGGTTATAAATTCATGTTTTATTTTGCATTTTTTCACTATTTTATCGTCATTAAATGCCTTGTCCTATTGAATACCTATATCTCTATACATTATATAAGAGGCTTTGTCCTGACTGACTTAATGAATGAATGAATGAATGCCTGCCTGACTGACTGACAGAGAATCAGCGTAGAGCCTAAACTATAATAGGTAGAGGCAAGGGCGTCCATATGATTTTTTTCTGGGGGGGCAATTTTTTAGGTTAATTAATTTTTTGTCGCTTTAACTTCTTGGCCCACTTTGTAACATTATATTAATAATACAATAAGTGCAAAAATGACGTAGCCAGAAAATAATTTCGAGGAGGGTCGAATGGGGGATTTGAGGATATCAAGAAAGGGGGGCGGGGGTACACCCCCGGAAAATTTTTAAATATTGAACTAACGAAAATCACATTTTATGCTATTTTAGAACTGAAAAAATAGTTAGCAAGTTTGTTTACCATACTATAAGATATGCCAACGTAAACAAGAAATCATTATTTAAGTCAGTGGTCCACTCCTGGAAAAATTTTAAATATTGAACTAATGAAAATCACACTGTATGCTATTTTAGCACTGAAAAACTAGTTAGCAGATTTGTTTACCATACTCTCAAGACATGCCAACATAAACAAGAAATCGTTACCTAAGTCGGGGGTCCAAACAGGAAATTTTTTTAACATTGAGCTAATGAAAATAACATTTAATGCTATTTTAGCACTGAAAAACTAGTTAGTAAATTTGTTTACCATACTCTAAGACATGCCAACGTAAAAAAGCAATCGTTACCTAAGTTATAGTACTTATTACTATTTATAAAAAAAAGTTAAATAACACATGGCACAATGGAAATAAAAGCCTACCCATTATAGGCCTATTATGAAAACAAAATAACAGCTATATCATATTTGACACACCAACAAAACTTGTTTACTTTAATATTTTTAAAATACAAAAATAGAATTTAAATTTTTATTTTTAGGGGTCCGGACCCCCTGGTCCCCCCTTTGCTAATCCACTGTGGATTCTGCTTACATGTTGTCGATTTGGAAAACATCTGCAAACTTTATATGTCCCTACTGACTTTCACATAATTGTCCTAAAAGAAAAACACCCGACTATAATTATTAATATACTTTTTTTTTTTTTCCTTTCCCTGAGAGCTAGGGGGCCGCGGCCCCCCCCTCCCCTCGGGTATGGGCGCCCATGGGTAGAGGCTTTGAATTCTGACGGTACCTTCGTTTCATAATGTAAGTGCACGCTAAGAAAAGGTTTTGAAAAATGTTGTCTTTAAGTGCCAAAAATCAAATGGTTTTTTAGAGTACTTAATACCTTTTTAAACACAATTATTATAGCCAAATCAAATCCATGTATAATTCTCATGACAACAGTATAGGCCTATTGTTGGCAACGTTCACAGGTAGCTTTGGAAACAAATGGTACGGGACTTTGACAAATTAGAGAAGCTATCGATAGAATTAATTGGTGTAAATAAATATTGAAGAATGAATTTCACGAAAATAATGCACAATGTGATGTAGTCACATAACTTTCTCTGCCCTGGACATAGGGAATACAAATTTCTCACTTCACATTTTAAAGCAAAATAAGGATTCGTATTGCGGACAGCTTAATCTAGCTGTCACAGTGTGTGTGTCAACGAGTAAGTTATGCCATATCAGAAGGCGGTAAAACAATTCTATCCACTGATAGATGTTTATCATAGGCCCTAAACATGTTAAAGGAAACAAAATAGGATGGGACATATTTAGTCCTATGCGCGCATTATGTTATGTCCCAGGTTTAGGGGAGGAAAGTATGAAAGTGGTACTGACTTTTTTATTTCAGCCCCGAAACGGTTGTATGGTAACATGAGAGTGAGAAATAAAATATTCCGTAAAGACATACAATTTTCTGTTACCGGAAAGTTTTTTTCTTCTTATTTGAACCCCAACCAGGCATGGTGTGTAGAAGCAATGGGGTGCAAAATTCTACATCTTCTGTGAGCCATAAAAAGCTATAGCAAGCGTTTTCTGAGGGAATATTTTGAGTGTGATAAGTCGTTCTTCCTCATTTCAAATTCTACATAGGCCTACCTATTTAAGGACCTAGAGTCTGCAAATCGAAAGTCCTTCAGAAGTTAATTTCGAATGCCAAAATACAAAACCCGAGGACGCCGGGCCCTTTAAGCTACAGAAGTTATCAACCTAGGCCTAAGCGGCTTTGTCTCCTGACTAACTGACTGACAGAGAGTCAACGTAGAGTCTAAACTAAACTATAATAGGCAGATACTTCGAATTTTGACAGTACCTTCGTTTCCTAATGTAAGTGCACACTAAGAGAGAATTTTGCAAAATTTTATTTTTAATGTCAAAAATAAAATGTTTTCGAGGAGACGAAATACCTTCCCTAAGAATCACACGAGCATTTCAATTGTTGTGGAAAATTCCCTTAATCGGTTGCTTAATCGGTCCCTTACTATCGTGATAAATACAATCTCAAAGAACTTGAAGTCATTGGACTCATGGTAGGAGCAAGAGGAACTGTTACAACTTTCATGTTGAACACCTTCAAGAGATTGGGACTTCCTCCATCAGTTATAACTGAAGTTGCTTTAGCAACCCAAAGAGGATCTGTTTCAATACTGAGGAATCACATATATAAATCCTAATCGTAACTGTTAATGATTTTCTATTTTGTATTAATTTTTCCTTAATTTTATTCTCTTTTTCTTTTCAATGTTCTATGTTCAATTACCTTTTTGTTTTTCTTTTCTGGTACTCTTTGTCTGTGTAGGCAACCCATAACTATGGGAAGATTAAATAAATAAATAAATAATTTGTTTAAAATTCGCAGAGATCTGATTTACACAGAAGGGGATCATTGATACACGCCTAAATGGGAAAACATTGAATAATTTGGACGAAACTCACTATGCGGGGCTTTTTGAGCTAGGGAACTCGAATCTTTTTTTTTCTACGGGCGTAACATTTTATTCGTGAAATGTACATTAAAACCGGGATTTTACTTTTTTAATTATCAATCGTCATAATAAAATTGTTTATGCATGATTTGGTTAAGGTTCGTGAATCTATGGTTCATTTTAATAGTTTCATTTCGAATTTGTATGCCCATAGGCCTATTGGCAGCATAAGCTTCGTTTTGTTCGTTTAATTATCTATATTTTTAAGTTAAAAAATATAATTAAGAATAAAATTATGGTATTCCCGCAATTTATGTAAAATCGATGTCAGTGTAATAAATATGTTTTAATTAATTTTCTGTTAAATAAATGATTTAAACAGACATCTAGCAGTTGAGTAAATAATTGTGGGGGATGCAGGGCACCTAGTAGTACAATCATATAACCAATCATCAAGTGAAATTATCAGTGGGCTGTAAGTTCAAAACAAATGGGGGAAATTTCACTCGACGAATTCAGTTTGCACGAATGACGGTCATAACATGTCAACAAAAATCTTCACATTTTACATTAAAATATTACTGCATTAACCTTATATCTTTCATTGTATAAACTTTTTAGGTGATACATTTATATCAGTAAGTAGCAGTGTAAAGGTTAATTTTCTATAATTGAGATGTGGTGTTGGAGGAAATGGATAAGATTCGGTGTCCAGACACATTAACGAATGAAGAAGTTTTAAGAAGAGTAGATGAGAAGAGATATATGCTATCTTGGAAGTTGTAGGAACATTAAATCTGCTGGAATTAAGTTTTATTAATATCTTTCGTCCAGAAATAAGAATGGTTTAACTTATCTATAACAAATAAATCTGAAAATTTATATTTATTTTCAAAACTCATAGATGATGTTACACAATGTCTTCTTAATAAAGCATCAAACAGTTCAACCAAAATTAATTTAAAAAAATCTCCTAAACCTGACTAAGTACCTACAGGTTGTTTGAAATTCCTACCTAGAAAAGCATTGATAAATCTGACACACATTTACAATGCGTGCCTGAAGTTTCGTTATTTCCCAAAACAATGGAAGGAGGCAAAAATTATTACCATCCCCAAACAAGGCACATACCCCTCTCTTCCTCAAAACCTAAGGCCTATCAGTCTTCTTTCCCCGCTAGGAAAAATTTTCGAAAAAGCACTTCTAAAAAGAATTAACTCTATTATCACAGAAAATGATACCTTACCCCCTACACAATTTGGTTTCCGTGCAGGTCATGGCACAAATCTCCAACTCCTAAGACTGGTAGATCATATAACTACAGAATTTAATAACAACGCAAGCACTGCTGCAGCTTTCCTGGACATTGAAAAAGCATTCGATAGAACAATGGTACCCTGGCCTCATTTGCAAACTTGCAGTCGCGGGAATTCCTGCCTTCCTTCTTACTATTAATAAAATCATACCTAACAGACAGAACATTCAGAGTTCAATTCAATCAAGGCATCTCTACTGCCCGCAGCATAGAAACAGGTGTGCCTCAAGGCTCTGTATTGGCACCTGTCCTCTACAACATTTTCACTCACGACATCCCTAGTGAGCCAGGTGTCCATCTTGCACTCTATGCAGATGACACTGCTGTATATACCTCAGCTGTAAACATAAAATTTGCGATACCTAGACTGCAAAGAGGACTTAACAGGGTAGTCGAATGGTGTCAACAATGGAATATCAAAATTAACAACAACAAAACTCAGGCCATTGTTTTCACCAAACGAAAACCACGGGCTATCCCTAGACTTCATTTGCAAGGTAGACTTCTACCACTACAAAAAACCACGAAATACTTGGGTGTTATACTAGACAGATCTTTAACTTTCAAGCAACACATAGACAATGCTTGTATTAAAGGTCTCAAATCCACACGGGCACAAATTCCACTTCTCAGGTCACAAAACCTAAATCTTCATGTCAAAAAGATAATCTACTCGGCCATAATTCGATCTAGACTAACCTACGCGTGTCCAGCCTGGACACATGCAGCGCACACAAACATACACAAACTACAAGTCATTCAAAACAAAGCACTGAGAATTATCCTACAAAGACCACGCATAACAAACATCAAACAATTACATGAAGAAGCACAAATAGAACCTGTTCAACAGTTCATAGAAAAAATCACATCACAAGCTGCAAAACTAAGTAATCATCCCAACACCTTGGTACAACAAATTGGGACCAGACAAGCTAGGTTTCGAAAACATAGGAGACCAAGCATTGTTGTTGACATTCAAGGACAAGCCAATCAACCATAGTATTAAGACTGTAAATAAGTGTCATTATAGCATTAAGACTGTAAACAAATTTAGTTATACCAAAAATGTAAATAGTCTGTAAATAGGACTAACTATAGTATTAAGACTGTAAATAAGGGTAATTATACAAAAATGTAAATAGTCTGCAAATATGACTAACTGATAAAAAGCAACCTTAAATGTATAGCCTTTCGGAATTTACGAAATACAGAAAGCAAATTATATCAAACCATATAAATGTAGGGACAAGAGCCCAAATTGGGGCTCAAACCCTTGGAATAAAAGGGATATTTCCCTCGAAAATTAATGCCTTGCCATAATGCGAATATGCGATTTATGAAAACATGGCAAAATTTTTAATTTTTGTAATCGATTTGCGAGCTAAGCTCCAGATCGATTCATAATATCCTGAAATAATTCAAAGGTCCCCCCCCCCAATATTGACTAAAATATGTGGCGCAGGGATAGTTAATTCCGTCGCTAAAATTTTTTGCTGCATATAGGCTAATCAAAGTAAAAGTAAGGGCAAAAGGTTAACTTGGTAGAAGAAGAATCTTCAGATACGGCTTGGCATCAAGAAGAAAGGAAGATATAGAGATTTAAATATGCAACAGGAGATTAATTGAAACTTGTAATTTCACATGGGGGAATAAGAATCTAATTTAGGCTAATATTTGAGCTCGTGTTTCGTTGCAGTTCCAACGCCACCTATTAACAAGACACTATTAAATTGTAAAATTAATTCAAGGTGGCCTTGCTCGGTTTGCATAGCAACCGGGAGAAAAAAAGTATTGTTGAAATCGATTTTCATAGATGGACAGAAGGGGATAATGAAGGCATGCCAAAATGGGAAAACGTTGAATGATTTGGACGAAACTCACTATGCGGAGGTTTTCTGGGCTAGGGAATTCGAATATAAGATCTTTTTTTCCCCAGGGCGGTGCACTTTAATCGTGAAATGCACCTCGAAGCATTTAGCTTTTTAATTAATCGTTTAAGGCCCAGTTGCATAAAACATTAATCGAAGTTTAAGCACTGAAACTAATCTACAGTCAAGCTAAACTTAGAATTTTGGTTGTATAAAAGCTAATCCAAGATTAATTCACCTTGATCGAAGATCAGATTTAACCGGCAAACTTTCTAAGGTTAATCTATATGAACTTAGATTAGCTAAGATACGAAATTGCTTTTATATATTTTTAAAGTAAATAAAACTGAAATGGTAAGTCGTTTTGTATTTAATTACTTGTATACAGAATTTGTATGGAAATTTCGCATTTCAACTATTCGCTAAACGCATTGTTTCGAGCTTATGAGCTACACATAGGATGCATTTTTAGGTTATGTTATTTTTAGATAACTAGGATGGTTCATCCGAAAATGAAGGTTTTTAGTTTCCTCGGGACCCTCGTGTATTTCAACACAGAACTCAGTGAACACCACTTTAAAATGAGATTTCGATTATGTAAACATATAGTCGAGGAACTACAGTGCTTTTACTGTACGACTTGGCCGGCAATCGCACGGGCCGCTCCACCGTCACAGATAAACCGCATGCGGGGCCAGGAGCGTGTCATATCACGGTACTCCCGGCGAATCGTATATATTTCCGTAATGGTAATCACAATAAAATATGAAAATATGAAATATAAAATTAAAATATAAATTTACCTTATCACAGGAGATGTTGGAAATGCCGTCCATACGAATCGTACATAAACATTCTTTGTTCTAATGTATAATTATGTCGTGGCATTTTTAAAACACTTAAAAACACTTCAAGCAAAATTAAAAACAACTTTAACCATAAAAAAACACAAACACTGCTGTAATAATTATTCACGTGTGAACGCAATCAGATCACATGCTAGACTTCAGCGACGAGACAACGAGGCATCACTTGGGCGCTTGATGCATGAGTCACAGATAGTCGGCCCACGCGATTGCCGGCCAAGTCGTACAGTAAAAGCACTGTAGAACAAAGACTGCGTCCACAGCTAGAAACTCAAACTAAAAGAAATCATGCATCGAATTCAATGTTTATAATTCTGCTCACCCTGCGATTATTTGCAATGGTAGCTTCCGGATGGTAATTGGGAATATTTTCCATATGAGTAGTAAGAGGTCGCGTTCATGGCGGTTTTAAAGTAGCTAGCTGCATTACCGACCGACCGATGACGTCATCCAATATGGCGGACCGGCATCGCTTCCCCCGACGCCTGCCGACGCTTTGCGTACGTACGCGTCTGCAGTTATGCCCTTATGGCATGGATGCCTCGATATGCACTCTTACGCAATTGTTTTTTACCAATTTTGTTACACCCTTATGCCACGACGTCTGGATATGCACTCTTACGCAAAGGTTTTTTACCAATGTTGTTACGCCCTTGTGCCATGACATCGGGATACGCACTCTTACGCAATTGTTTTTTACCAATTTTGTTACACCCTTATGCCACGACGTCTGGATATGCACTCTTACGCAAGGCTTTTTACCAGTTTTGTTACGCCTCTATGCCATGGACGTCTGGATATGCACTCTTACGCAAGGCTTTTTACCAATTTTGTTACGCCCTTATGCCATGGACGTCTGGATTCCCACTCTTACGCAAGGGCTGTAATTGAAGTTGATACGCCCTTATGTCATAGACACCTGGGTACGTTCTGATTATGCACTCTTGCGCAAGGCCTTAAGGAGTCTTCCGCCATTTTGAATGACGTCATCACTTCCCGTACGTCATTTCTCCACCCCCCTGACGTCATCACTATATAACGTTCTTATGCATGTTGATTTTTATATTTTTATTTTAATAAAATCATCTCCCACAGGCAGACTCGAACCCTACATGTTGTCAATACTGGGTACCTGTTTTAAACCGCATGGCTACGGGATCATATAATGTTTCACCTCTTAACATTGCTTTCTATATAATTCCGTTTTCTTAGCGACATTATGGTTTCGTAATCGTTTGCTAGATAGCGCTAGTTATCAGGCAATACTTTCACCGTTGTCTGCTAGGATGCGCTAGGTATCAGTCATCACTTACGGATTTCTCTACTAGAGGGCAGATGGCGAACAAGATGGATGCTCGCGGTTTTTCTGGAAGGTTGCGGGAAAATTTGAAACTAATTTCCTTAGTGACGTCATAGATATTCAATCTTGTACTTTCATAATTGTTTACTAGATGGCAGTTGTGTACCATACTATAAGATGGAGGCTAGCGGTAAATTCAAAATTCAAAACATTGTCTCATATAATATTCAGTTTTTTCTGGAGGGTTGCGGGAAAATTTGAAACTAATTTCCTTAGTGACGCCATGGCTATTCAATCTTGAACTTTCATAATTGTTTACTAGATGGCAGTTGTGTACCATACTATAAGATGGAGGCTAGCGGTAAATTCAAAATTCAAAACATTGTCTCATATAATATTCAGTTTTTTCTGGAGGGTTGCGGTAAAATTTGAAACTAATATCCTTAGTGACGCCATGGCTATTCAATCTTGAACTTTCATAATTGTTTACTAGATGGCAGTTGTGTACCATACTATAAGATGGAGGCTAGCGGTAAATTCAAAATTCAAAACATTGTCTCATATAATATTCAGTTTTTTCTGGAGGGTTGCGGGAAAATTTGAAACTAATATCCTTAGTGACGCCATGGTTATTCAATCTTGTACTTTCATAATTGTTTACTAGATGGCAGTTGTGTACCATACTATAAGATGGAGGCTAGCGGTAAATTCAAAATTCAAAACATTGTCTCATATAATATTCAGTTTTTTCTGGAGGGTTGCGGGAAAATTTGAAACTAATATCCTTAGTGACGCCATGGCTATTCAATCTTGAACTTTCATAATTGTTTACTAGATGGCAGTTGTGTACCATACTATAAGATGGAGGCTAGCGGTAAATTCAAAATTCAAAACATTGTCTCATATAATATTCAGTTTTTTCTGGAGGGTTGCGGGAAAATTTGAAACTAATATCCTTAGTGACGCCATGGTTATTCAATCTTGTACTTTCATAATTGTTTACTAGATGGCAGTTGTGTACCATACTATAAGATGGAGGCTAGCGGTAAATTCAAAATTCAAAACATTGTCTCATATAATATTCAGTTTTTTCTGGAGGGTTGCGGGAAAATTTGAAACTAATTTCCTTAGTGACGCCATGGTTATTTAATCTTTTACTTTCATAATTGTTTACTAGATGGCAGTTGTGTACCATACTATAAGATGGAGGCTAGCGGTAAATTCAAAATTCAAAACAATGAAATCGAACTGTTTTGTATTTTATCGTTCTGAAAACAAACATACGTGTAAAACTACTTTCGAATCTAAAAATAATTCCTTGCTTGTTACACACACACACACACACACACACACACACACACATACACACATGTCCTGGAAAACAACTCTGCCCACCTACGCCTCCTTTGTCTCAAAAATGTTGTAAGACCTAAAATCTCTACCGGAGTCGAGGATATGAAATGTGTATTTTCTAAATTGACGGAAATTCTGGATCAAGATGATTGTAAACTATTATTTTTTCAAACATTCAAATCACACCATATATGAGAGCTATCGAGAAAACTAGTTAATGATTTGTAGAGTATTGAAAGATTGAAATACAGCAGGATATACCCTTGTAATGAAACCATACTAACAGATCTATAGCTATGTTTTATCATGATTATTGATTAATGATGACGTCTATGAATAAATATAATAATAGAATTCTACATGCGATGAGATAATTGTATCAGAATACATAATAAACACTTATGTAATACACGGAAGCAGTACGAAGTTAGAATAAACACTTAGGAATGTGGTCAGATTGTAGTAGCGAAACAATCAAAGAACGAAGATGTTTACTATATTGCTTGAGCTCAATATAAATACCCATGTGATGCTTGCGATATTTAAAGCAATCAGTTTGTGTAATCATTGTGGTTAACGACTCAAGGTAAGTAATTATTTAAGGCATGACCTATACCTATTAAATGCGACTTAGATAAATAAATACGATATAAGCATGTTGTGAAATATTACAGAAAGTTGACACCATACATTTAAATAAGAGACTACTATAGTTATCTAAAGACAGATCCATGGTAATATTATAATGAAAATAAAGACATCAGTGAAGTGTAATCACATAACAATCTCGAACCTAGACACTGACAATAGTGGCCACCTAGGGTTATGACAACACTGAACTTTAACGAGATATGATTTCATCACTGCAATATTATGGTGCAAATAAATACATCAGAGTGATATGTATGTACATAACGGTAATAAATAATTTAGTTTTCATAGCGAATGAAGTAGAAAGAATACATTTCCAAAATAACTAGGTGCAAGTTAGTAATATTTGCAACATTTAAAACAATAATTTACACTTTCTTTTTTTTATACACAAGCCATGCCTTGTAATGTCTTCCTTGTACACTTTAGGAAACTAAATTATTTATACAAGTAATGGATGAAAACTGATACTGTATAAAACACAACTTGTGATTAATGTAGAAATGATTACTAACATGAACCAAATTAATTTGAAAATATCTTACATGTGCACTTCAATCGCTATGAAAACTAATATTTTATACAGGTCAAGGTTGAAAACTGACAAAGCGTGTCTTTTCATACTGTAAAACACAACTTGTGATTGAAAACGTACAATTGTATTCAGATGTTGGAAATAATAATGTTATTACAACCCAACATGTGCCAAATTAATTTGAAAATGTCATACATATGCACTTCACTTGCTATGAAAGCTAAAATATTTATACAACTCACGGTTGAAAACTTACAACGCATGCCTTCTCATACTGTATAAAACACAACTTGTGATTAAAACCGCTAATAAAACTATAATATTTATACAAGTCTAGTTTGAAAACTGACAAAACATGTCTCTTCATACTGTATAAAACACAACTTGTGATTGAAAACGTACAATAATGTTGGAAATAATAATGTTATTACAACCCAACATGTGCCAAATTAATTTGAAAATGTCATACATATGCACTTCACTTGCTATGAAAGCTAAAATATTTATACAACTCACGGTTGAAAACTTACAACGCATGCCTTCTCATACTGTATAAAACACAACTTGTGATTAAAACCGCTAATAAAACTATAATATTTATACAAGTCTAGTTTGAAAACTGACAAAACATGTCTCTTCATACTGTATAAAACACAACTTGTGATTGAAAACGTACAATTGTATTCAGATGTTGGAAATAAAACTGTTATTACAACACAACTTGTGATAAAAACGTATAACATTATTTAAATGTAGAAATGATTACTAACATGTGCCAAATTAATTTGAAAATGTCATACATGTGCACTTCACTTGCTATGAAAGCTAAAATATTTATGCAACTCACGGTTGAAAACTTACAATGCGTCCCTTTTCATACTGTATAAAACACAACTTGTGATAAAAATCGCTAATAAAACTATAATATTTATACAAGTCTAGTTTGAAAACTGACAAAACATGTCTTTTTATACTGTATAAAACACAACTTGTGATTGAAAACGTACAATTGTATTTCGTTTTGGATGATGTACTCCTCAAAGATCTCCTCCTCGCGTCGTTTGTGATCTTTAGAACACATCTTTACAATACAGACCAACACCGCTAGATCACTAAGTAATGCCGTTATCGCAAATCCTGGTTCTTATATTACTAGAGTCTCTGTACTCATTGCTTTTTTTTTTGGCTAAGTCCATGGTTTATTCCTGATGTAAAAGTTCTCCATAGACTGTGTGAACTGTAAAATACTAGTGCCGTTCTATTTTACCTGACTAGGGACAATGCCAACCACCTTCTGATCACAAATATAAATGAGAAAGTTTACTGTTGAGTATAAATAGGTAACATCTTTAGTTTTAACTTCATGCAACTATTGTTAATTAATTTGAAAAAAATGTCTACCTTGTACACTTCACCCGCTATGAAACTAACTTATTTATACAAGTCTTGGATGAAAACAAACAAAGTGTACCTTTTCATACTGTATAAAACACAACATGTGATTGAAAATATACAACTTTATTCAGATGTAGAAAATATTAGTGCTTTCACAACACAACTTGTGATTAAAAACTCTATAATATTATTTAAATGTAGAAATTTTTACTAACATGTCTACCTTGTACACTTCAGTCGTTATGAAACTAACGTATTTATACAAGTCATGGCTGAAAACAGACAAAGCGTACCTTTTCATACTGTATAAAAGACAACTTGTGCTTGAAAAGGTACAACTTTATTCAGATGTAGAAAATATTAGTGCTTTCTCAACACAACGTGTGATTAAAAACTTTACAATATTATTAAATGTACCAAATTAATTTTGAAAATGTCTACCTTGTACACTTCCATCGTTATGAAACTAACTTATTTATACAAGTCATGGATGAAAACCGACAAAGCGTACCTTTTCATACTGTATAATACACAACTGGTGATTGAAAATGTACAACTTTATTCAGATGTAGAAAATATTAGTGCTTTCACAACACAACTTGTAATTAAAAAAACTCAAGCGTGTCTTTTCGTAGTGTATAAAACAAAACTTCTGATTGAAAACGTAGAATTGTATTCAGATGTCAGAAATAATAATGTTATAACAACACAACATGTCGTAGATTATTATTATTATTATTATTAACATGTACCAAATTAATTTGAAAATGTCGTTCCTGTACACATAAGTCGCTATGAAACTAATTTATTTATACAAGTCACGCATGAAAACGTACACTTGTATTCAAATGTTGGAAATAATAATGTTATAACAACACAACATGTCCCAGATTAATTGAAATTGTCATACATGTACGTTTCACTTGCTATGAAAACTAAAATATTTATACAACTCACGGTTGAAAACTTACAATGCGTGGCTTTTCATCTGTATAAAACATAACTTGCTATTAAAATCACCATAAAAACTATAATATTTTTCGTAGTGTAGTGTATGAAACACAACTTGGTAATGAAAACGTACAATTGTATTCAGATGTTGTAAATAATAATGTTATAACAACACAACATGTCCCAGATTAATTGAAATTGTCATACATGTACGTTTCACTTGCTATGAAAACTAAAATATTTATACAACTCACGGTTGAAAACTTACAATGCGTGGCTTTTCATCTGTATAAAACATAACTTGCTATTAAAATCGCCATAAAAACTATAATATTTATACAATAACTGACAAAGCGTGTCTTTTCATACTGTATAAAACACAACTTGTGATTCAAAACGTACAATTGTATTCAGATGTTGTAAATAATAATGTTATTACAACCCTACATGTATCAAATTACTTTGAAAATGTAATACATGTACACTTCACTTGCTATGAAAACTAAAATATTTAGAATGTGTGCAGAAGTAGTAAGTTTCTCGTTATCGTATTAGCGTGAGTACAGAAGTAGTAAGTTTTTTTTTTCTAATTAACAGAGAACAAGAACAAGAACATGAACATGAACATGAACATGAGCATGAACAAGGTTAGGAAAAAGTTAGGTTAGTTTAGGTTTCGCCAAACCGATCCCTACGAGACTATTTTACAGTCTTACGCAATGGTTTAACCTAACTTATAATTTTTCTTGCACTTACGCGCATATGTTAGTTGGTTCGCATATAGTCTTATGGTTTAAGCTAACTTCTTTAAGTCCCCAGCTCCTCGCTTTCTTGCGAAATGTGTTATGTTAGGTTAGGTTATGTGCCGTAAGCTGTGCATACGGATCGAGGAAATTAAAAAATCGATACGGTGCCAGTGCGCATGTTTAGGTGTTGGTTTTAGAAATGTAAAAGCAATACTTGGAAATTAAATCGGTTTTACAAGGTAGGCATCTTTAAATGTTGGACGAAGTTTCAGTTAATATCTCAAATAATATAACTATAGGAAATTTAGTTAGGTTATGTTAGGTTATTGCGAACTGAAATTTTAAAAATCATGTATAGTTAGGTTACGGTATGTTAGGTTAGGTTATCTCGGCTGAGGAAATTAAAAAACTCGTCGCGCGCGACGAGTTTTTTCTTCAATTTCCTCCGAGATAACCTAACCTAACATACCGTAACCTAACTATACATGATTTTTAAAATTTCAGTTCGCAATAACCTAACATAACCTAACTAAATTTCCTATAGTTATATTATTTGAGATATTAACTGAAACTTCGTCCAACATTTAAAGATGCCTACCTTGTAAAACCGATTTAATTTCCAAGTATTGCTTTTACATTTCTAAAACCAACACCTAAACATGCGCACTGGCACCGTATCGATTTTTTAATTTCCTCGATCCGTATGCACAGCTTACGGCACATAACCTAACCTAACATAACACATTTCGCAAGAAAGCGAGGAGCTGGGGACTTAAAGAAGTTAGCTTAAACCATAAGACTATATGCGAACCAACTAACATATGCGCGTAAGTGCAAGAAAAATTATAAGTTAGGTTAAACCATTGCGTAAGACTGTAAAATAGTCTCGTAGGGATCGGTTTGGCGAAACCTAAACTAACCTAACTTTTTCCTAACCTTGTTCATGCTCATGTTCATGTTCATGTTCATGTTCTTGTTCTTGTTCTCTGTTAATTAGAAAAAAAAAACTTACTACTTCTGTACTCACGCTAATACGATAACGAGAAACTTACTACTTCTGCACACATTCTAAATATTTTAGTTTTCATAGCAAGTGAAGTGTACATGTATTACATTTTCAAAGTAATTTGATACATGTAGGGTTGTAATAACATTATTATTTACAACATCTGAATACAATTGTACGTTTTGAATCACAAGTTGTGTTTTATACAGTATGAAAAGACACGCTTTGTCAGTTATTGTATAAATATTATAGTTTTTATGGCGATTTTAATAGCAAGTTATGTTTTATACAGATGAAAAGCCACGCATTGTAAGTTTTCAACCGTGAGTTGTATAAATATTTTAGTTTTCATAGCAAGTGAAACGTACATGTATGACAATTTCAATTAATCTGGGACATGTTGTGTTGTTATAACATTATTATTTACAACATCTGAATACAATTGTACGTTTTCATTACCAAGTTGTGTTTCATACACTACACTACGAAAAATATTATAGTTTTTATGGTGATTTTAATAGCAAGTTATGTTTTATACAGATGAAAAGCCACGCATTGTAAGTTTTCAACCGTGAGTTGTATAAATATTTTAGTTTTCATAGCAAGTGAAACGTACATGTATGACAATTTCAATTAATCTGGGACATGTTGTGTTGTTATAACATTATTATTTCCAACATTTGAATACAAGTGTACGTTTTCATGCGTGACTTGTATAAATAAATTAGTTTCATAGCGACTTATGTGTACAGGAACGACATTTTCAAATTAATTTGGTACATGTTAATAATAATAATAATAATAATCTACGACATGTTGTGTTGTTATAACATTATTATTTCTGACATCTGAATACAATTCTACGTTTTCAATCAGAAGTTTTGTTTTATACACTACGAAAAGACACGCTTGAGTTTTTTTAATTACAAGTTGTGTTGTGAAAGCACTAATATTTTCTACATCTGAATAAAGTTGTACATTTTCAATCACCAGTTGTGTATTATACAGTATGAAAAGGTACGCTTTGTCGGTTTTCATCCATGACTTGTATAAATAAGTTAGTTTCATAACGATGGAAGTGTACAAGGTAGACATTTTCAAAATTAATTTGGTACATTTAATAATATTGTAAAGTTTTTAATCACACGTTGTGTTGAGAAAGCACTAATATTTTCTACATCTGAATAAAGTTGTACCTTTTCAAGCACAAGTTGTCTTTTATACAGTATGAAAAGGTACGCTTTGTCTGTTTTCAGCCATGACTTGTATAAATACGTTAGTTTCATAACGACTGAAGTGTACAAGGTAGACATGTTAGTAAAAATTTCTACATTTAAATAATATTATAGAGTTTTTAATCACAAGTTGTGTTGTGAAAGCACTAATATTTTCTACATCTGAATAAAGTTGTATATTTTCAATCACATGTTGTGTTTTATACAGTATGAAAAGGTACACTTTGTTTGTTTTCATCCAAGACTTGTATAAATAAGTTAGTTTCATAGCGGGTGAAGTGTACAAGGTAGACATTTTTTTCAAATTAATTAACAATAGTTGCATGAAGTTAAAACTAAAGATGTTACCTATTTATACTCAACAGTAAACTTTCTCATTTATATTTGTGATCAGAAGGTGGTTGGCATTGTCCCTAGTCAGGTAAAATAGAACGGCACTAGTATTTTACAGTTCACACAGTCTATGGAGAACTTTTACATCAGGAATAAACCATGGACTTAGCCAAAAAAAAAAGCAATGAGTACAGAGACTCTAGTAATATAAGAACCAGGATTTGCGATAACGGCATTACTTAGTGATCTAGCGGTGTTGGTCTGTATTGTAAAGATGTGTTCTAAAGATCACAAACGACGCGAGGAGGAGATCTTTGAGGAGTACATCATCCAAAACGAAATACAATTGTACGTTTTCAATCACAAGTTGTGTTTTATACAGTATAAAAAGACATGTTTTGTCAGTTTTCAAACTAGACTTGTATAAATATTATAGTTTTATTAGCGATTTTTATCACAAGTTGTGTTTTATACAGTATGAAAAGGGACGCATTGTAAGTTTTCAACCGTGAGTTGCATAAATATTTTAGCTTTCATAGCAAGTGAAGTGCACATGTATGACATTTTCAAATTAATTTGGCACATGTTAGTAATCATTTCTACATTTAAATAATGTTATACGTTTTTATCACAAGTTGTGTTGTAATAACAGTTTTATTTCCAACATCTGAATACAATTGTACGTTTTCAATCACAAGTTGTGTTTTATACAGTATGAAGAGACATGTTTTGTCAGTTTTCAAACTAGACTTGTATAAATATTATAGTTTTATTAGCGGTTTTAATCACAAGTTGTGTTTTATACAGTATGAGAAGGCATGCGTTGTAAGTTTTCAACCGTGAGTTGTATAAATATTTTAGCTTTCATAGCAAGTGAAGTGCATATGTATGACATTTTCAAATTAATTTGGCACATGTTGGGTTGTAATAACATTATTATTTCCAACATTATTGTACGTTTTCAATCACAAGTTGTGTTTTATACAGTATGAAGAGACATGTTTTGTCAGTTTTCAAACTAGACTTGTATAAATATTATAGTTTTATTAGCGGTTTTAATCACAAGTTGTGTTTTATACAGTATGAGAAGGCATGCGTTGTAAGTTTTCAACCGTGAGTTGTATAAATATTTTAGCTTTCATAGCAAGTGAAGTGCATATGTATGACATTTTCAAATTAATTTGGCACATGTTGGGTTGTAATAACATTATTATTTCCAACATCTGAATACAATTGTACGTTTTCAATCACAAGTTGTGTTTTACAGTATGAAAAGACACGCTTTGTCAGTTTTCAACCTTGACCTGTATAAAATATTAGTTTTCATAGCGATTGAAGTGCACATGTAAGATATTTTCAAATTAATTTGGTTCATGTTAGTAATCATTTCTACATTAATCACAAGTTGTGTTTTATACAGTATCAGTTTTCATCCATTACTTGTATAAATAATTTAGTTTCCTAAAGTGTACAAGGAAGACATTACAAGGCATGGCTTGTGTATAAAAAAAAGAAAGTGTAAATTATTGTTTTAAATGTTGCAAATATTACTAACTTGCACCTAGTTATTTTGGAAATGTATTCTTTCTACTTCATTCGCTATGAAAACTAAATTATTTATTACCGTTATGTACATACATATCACTCTGATGTATTTATTTGCACCATAATATTGCAGTGATGAAATCATATCTCGTTAAAGTTCAGTGTTGTCATAACCCTAGGTGGCCACTATTGTCAGTGTCTAGGTTCGAGATTGTTATGTGATTACACTTCACTGATGTCTTTATTTTCATTATAATATTACCATGGATCTGTCTTTAGATAACTATAGTAGTCTCTTATTTAAATGTATGGTGTCAACTTTCTGTAATA
Organism: Ectobius pallidus; assembly: GCA_964059195.1. Taxonomy (NCBI): domain Eukaryota; kingdom Metazoa; phylum Arthropoda; class Insecta; order Blattodea; family Ectobiidae; genus Ectobius; species Ectobius pallidus. The sequence goes on from CAXKWD010000007.1 coordinate 26,497,293, forward strand.
TTTCACAACATGCTTATATCGTATTTATTTATCTAAGTCGCATTTAATAGGTATAGGTCATGCCTTAAATAATTACTTACCTTGAGTCGTTAACCACAATGATTACACAAACTGATTGCTTTAAATATCGCAAGCATCACATGGGTATTTATATTGAGCTCAAGCAATATAGTAAACATCTTCGTTCTTTGATTGTTTCGCTACTACAATCTGACCACATTCCTAAGTGTTTATTCTAACTTCGTACTGCTTCCGTGTATTACATAAGTGTTTATTATGTATTCTGATACAATTATCTCATCGCATGTAGAATTCTATTATTATATTTATTCATAGACGTCATCATTAATCAATAATCATGATAAAACATAGCTATAGATCTGTTAGTATGGTTTCATTACAAGGGTATATCCTGCTGTATTTCAATCTTTCAATACTCTACAAATCATTAACTAGTTTTCTCGATAGCTCTCATATATGGTGTGATTTGAATGTTTGAAAAAATAATAGTTTACAATCATCTTGATCCAGAATTTCCGTCAATTTAGAAAATACACATTTCATATCCTCGACTCCGGTAGAGATTTTAGGTCTTACAACATTTTTGAGACAAAGGAGGCGTAGGTGGGCAGAGTTGTTTTCCAGGACATGTGTGTATGTGTGTGTGTGTGTGTGTGTGTGTGTGTGTGTGTGTAACAAGCAAGGAATTATTTTTAGATTCGAAAGTAGTTTTACACGTATGTTTGTTTTCAGAACGATAAAATACAAAACAGTTCGATTTCATTGTTTTGAATTTTGAATTTACCGCTAGCCTCCATCTTATAGTATGGTACACAACTGCCATCTAGTAAACAATTATGAAAGTAAAAGATTGAATAACCATGGCGTCACTAAGGAAATTAGTTTCAAATTTTCCCGCAACCCTCCAGAAAAAACTGAATATTATATGAGACAATGTTTTGAATTTTGAATTTACCGCTAGCCTCCATCTTATAGTATGGTACACAACTGCCATCTAGTAAACAATTATGAAAGTACAAGATTGAATAACCATGGCGTCACTAAGGATATTAGTTTCAAATTTTCCCGCAACCCTCCAGAAAAAACTGAATATTATATGAGACAATGTTTTGAATTTTGAATTTACCGCTAGCCTCCATCTTATAGTATGGTACACAACTGCCATCTAGTAAACAATTATGAAAGTTCAAGATTGAATAGCCATGGCGTCACTAAGGATATTAGTTTCAAATTTTACCGCAACCCTCCAGAAAAAACTGAATATTATATGAGACAATGTTTTGAATTTTGAATTTACCGCTAGCCTCCATCTTATAGTATGGTACACAACTGCCATCTAGTAAACAATTATGAAAGTTCAAGATTGAATAGCCATGGCGTCACTAAGGAAATTAGTTTCAAATTTTCCCGCAACCCTCCAGAAAAAACTGAATATTATATGAGACAATGTTTTGAATTTTGAATTTACCGCTAGCCTCCATCTTATAGTATGGTACACAACTGCCATCTAGTAAACAATTATGAAAGTACAAGATTGAATATCTATGACGTCACTAAGGAAATTAGTTTCAAATTTTCCCGCAACCTTCCAGAAAAACCGCGAGCATCCATCTTGTTCGCCATCTGCCCTCTAGTAGAGAAATCCGTAAGTGATGACTGATACCTAGCGCATCCTAGCAGACAACGGTGAAAGTATTGCCTGATAACTAGCGCTATCTAGCAAACGATTACGAAACCATAATGTCGCTAAGAAAACGGAATTATATAGAAAGCAATGTTAAGAGGTGAAACATTATATGATCCCGTAGCCATGCGGTTTAAAACAGGTACCCAGTATTGACAACATGTAGGGTTCGAGTCTGCCTGTGGGAGATGATTTTATTAAAATAAAAATATAAAAATCAACATGCATAAGAACGTTATATAGTGATGACGTCAGGGGGGTGGAGAAATGACGTACGGGAAGTGATGACGTCATTCAAAATGGCGGAAGACTCCTTAAGGCCTTGCGCAAGAGTGCATAATCAGAACGTACCCAGGTGTCTATGACATAAGGGCGTATCAACTTCAATTACAGCCCTTGCGTAAGAGTGGGAATCCAGACGTCCATGGCATAAGGGCGTAACAAAATTGGTAAAAAGCCTTGCGTAAGAGTGCATATCCAGACGTCCATGGCATAGAGGCGTAACAAAACTGGTAAAAAGCCTTGCGTAAGAGTGCATATCCAGACGTCGTGGCATAAGGGTGTAACAAAATTGGTAAAAAACAATTGCGTAAGAGTGCGTATCCCGATGTCATGGCACAAGGGCGTAACAACATTGGTAAAAAACCTTTGCGTAAGAGTGCATATCCAGACGTCGTGGCATAAGGGTGTAACAAAATTGGTAAAAAACAATTGCGTAAGAGTGCATATCGAGGCATCCATGCCATAAGGGCATAACTGCAGACGCGTACGTACGCAAAGCGTCGGCAGGCGTCGGGGGAAGCGATGCCGGTCCGCCATATTGGATGACGTCATCGGTCGGTCGGTAATGCAGCTAGCTACTTTAAAACCGCCATGAACGCGACCTCTTACTACTCATATGAATAAAGGAACTGCAAGTAGAACCATACAATAAGTAGCAAGAGAGATTGCAAATTTTAACCCCAGTTCATCAAGATGCCTACTGACGAGAATGAAAAAGCCGTGTAATGCGATGCTTTTATGACATGTGTAATTTTCCTGGTGTTCTGTTATCTATTTTCCTTTTAATAATTAGCTATAACAACAACAGACAATTACGTAACATTAACTGAGACAAAAGAAAATCGAACAGCGCAGACAACTGACATTCGATGCGATAATATTATGTATTTCCCTCGCATTTCCCTCGAACTTGGCGCTGTTGTCAAACGTCTTTCTGTGATCTTCGATTAGTACTAAACCAAATTCGTGTGATCTACGATTAGCGTTATACAACTCGAGCAGCGAATTAATCTAGGATCAATTCTGAACTTCGATTAAAACTGAACTACAGTTAGCGATTTTTATACAACTGGGCCTAAGTTGTTTATGCTTGATTTGGTTAAGATTCATTAATCTGTGGTTCGTTTTAATCGTTTCATTTCGAACCTGTATACCCATTTGGCAGGACAAGATTACTTTCATTTCTTTAATTACTTATATTTACTAACTAAAACAATATAATCTAGGCCTATCTATATAAAAACGATTACATGTATGTATGTCCTTTATGCATTACTACACCATTCATCCGATCGCAATGAAAGTTTGGGAAGTTGTTGAGTACACTCCCGCGAAGGTTTCTGGCATAGTAAGTTACATTTTTAACTTTAGCTTTCATTCGCGAGTTATGAGTGAAAACGGGAAGAAAACGTGCATTTTTTGCGCATTCGAAGCGTCAGTTTTAAGTAATACATTTTAATTGTCAAATCAATGAACAGGTGGCTTTCTCTACTTTTGTCATACCTTGGAAATAAAAGTTTCGCGATCGTCTGAATGTTGTAAGCCCACGCTGGTCGATTCATTTGTTTGTAATGTCAAGGCACGCAGACATCTGAAGTTTTCACCCTAGACGGAAGAAGGATAATGAATGCAGGCCTAAATGGGTAAACATTGTTCGATTTGGACGAAACTCACTATGGAGGGGTTTTCTGAGCCAGGGAACTCGAATCTGAGGTTATTTTTCCCATGCTGCGCTTTCTAATCGTGGAATTCACTTCAAAGCCGTATTTATAGCTATTTCATTAATTAGGCCTATCAATCGTTTAGTTTAAACCTATGAATGATTTCCGTGCAAAGTGTTAATAAATACATTATTTTAATTATTTTGCTCTCAATTTTTAATCTTCCGATTAATTATCGTTGGCGAAGCCACGGGGATCTGCTGTAAAGTATAAAAAGCTATAGGCCTATCTAGCGTTTTCTGAGGGAATAGTTTGAGTGTGATAGCCTAAGTCGTTCTTCCTCATTTCAAATTCTAAATACCTAGCCTATATAAAGACCTAGAGCTTGAAAATCGAAAGTCCTTAATAAGTTATTTTCGAATTTACAAAATACAAAACCCGAGCGACGCCGGGCCTTTCAAGCTAGTTAAGTATAAAATATTGATTCTTGCAATTTTTGTTAAAGGATGTCAGTGTTAATAAATATGTTTTACTTATTCCTTTTAATAAATGATTTACACAAAACATCTAGCAGTTGAGTACATAATCGCGGGTAAAGCCGCGTGCGCATACTAGTATTTCATAGGCCTATAGGCCTAGGTAGCCTAGACTATATATGAAATCGAATCCATGTGAAAAATATTAATATTTTATTTTACTATTAATATTAGTTTTTATTATTTAAAACACTAATAAAATCGGAATTGGTGTGTCATTAGAATAATAATTATAGACCTAAGTACATATTTTAAAATCCAGTTTACCCAGAAAACAATGTCAAGCTACGCCATGATAAACGGTAATAAAAAATCCGGGCTATTGAGAGCATTGTGGAGAGAAATAAATGACCAAGCCTAAATAAAGCTTGAGGGAACTTGCTAAGTGTAATTAAAGTTTTAAATAAATGAAATCCAAACTCGAAACGTCACAGTAGCTCAGCCAGCCCAAGCTCTGAAAAGCGAAGCGTACGCAAGCAGTGTATTCTTCATCTGCGTTATACAGAGTGTTTCAAAAATACTTTTACAAACTTCGGGCAAGGGTTCCTTACACCAAAAGAAGGAAAACAAAGTTCATATGAACATAGGTCCCATAATCCACACAAAACTCATAACAAATGCTCGAAATGTCCTCCTCTTGCTTCTAGACATGCATGCACATGGCGAGCAGACATCCCGGATGAAGAAACTTTTCATCGACGTGTCATGGGAGCCTGCGAAACCATTCGACACCATCCCGGAGTATTTGAAAGGGTGCGACAGTCCATGATTCGACGAGTGCAGTATATATACATTCTCTTCTGCCCTTACTCCATTGCTACCGGAGGACGATAAGCTATCTGCGCGTGTTTGGCTCAGGTCTTACCGATCAAGTTATTAACAGGTTGCTCTAGGTTAGAAGCAGTTAATTTAGCAACAGTGATATTAGCTTAGTAGTCACATATCGCACCCGTTAGTTTATGCGGCATATTAATATTCGCATCCCTATGTTCGTCATTTTGTCTCTAACATGGCCAAGTTGTGACGTCATACACGTCAGCTGGAAATCAGCCTCGAAAGCTTCGAGGGAGAATCAAATTAAAACCGCAATTAATTTTTCTCACTATTTTACTGCAGGAAGAATGTTTGCTTGTACATTATTTTTCTACTTAGTCCCCTCCTAGTTCAACGCACTTAAGTCATCGGATAGGAAGTGCTTCGATACCGCGTGAGAAAAATTATTTTGGTTGACGCTGTAGCCACTCGTGCACCGCCGATTGGACGTCCTTATCAGACTTGAACTTCTGCCCTGCAAGGTGCTCCTTTAATGGACCAAAGATGTGGAAATCCGATAGTGCCAAAACGAAGGAGATTGCTGAGTGCAGGTGTTTTGCTTCAACATGATAACGCCCGTCCTCATGCTCCTCGCGCAACAATGAAAATCGTCGATGATATCCGCCATAATCGCCACCGTCACCATTATTTAGGCGCCACTTCTTTAATACTTTTTTTTTCCAAGAACTGCCTCTACCTGCTGCCATCCTAATCCTCTTCGACCTGTCAGTCAGTGAATAGAAAGGTAATTAGGCGTATTTACATTTGTCTGCAGTCCAGTACAATGTTGGCAAATAGGCCTACGTACCACAGCACGGTTACTTCACTTGGGAAGTGGTGAATGACAGCGGCAACACTGGGGAAACCCACGCGACTACTAGAACATCTGTTCTTTGTCGGTGTTGGTGTCGGTGCAGATTAGAGAACAATGCTGTTATATTTTTGTATATAGGCCTAGATGATGGTTTGAGACGAAGTCTTCTTAAAATGGCACAAACAGAAGGCCTACTAACTGGACACTCCAAACTATTGCCATTTTGGCACAACCCAGCTCAAATACAAAACCTTAAAAGGAATTTTTTAAAACGGCGTAAAAGCGAAATCGCGCAAAGCGGGACCGCGTAACACATAACTAAACGCTGACTGGTTGCTATATAGTTATTTAACGACGGGGATGTACTGCAACTTAGGCCTGTGACCGTCGCCGATGTGCCGGAATTTTGTCCCGAAGGAGTTCTTTTAAGCCCCGTATACATTTGCGCTCCTCTCGCGTTCCGCTCTGTCCGCGTGTTGACACGCGTATCGACACGCGAACAGTTCGTTGAAATTATCCATAGGAAAGCGACGAGCATACTGCGAACCACCAGCAGTGATTTTCACCCACCACGCATGTACTAGCAATCATGTCTTCATATCATATCAAATCATATCACAGCCAATCAACATGACAATAACACTAATATAGTAATAGGGCCCACAACATCTTTATATTAAAAAAACTCAATAATAATAACGAAATTAATAACAATAATAATATTATTTTCTTAGAGTTGATATTATTACTATTATTATTATTATTATTATTATTATTATTATTATTATTATTATTATTATTATTATTACATATCTCAAAAGTATTGACTGGGAAACCCGAAGAGAAAAGACCACGCAGAAGACCTAGACGTAGGTGGGAGGACAATCTTAAAATGGATTTAGGGGAAGTAGGATTTGCTAGGGATGACTGGATGGAGTTAGCACAGAATAGGGTTGAATGGCGGAGTCAGGTAAGCGCGGCAATGAACCTTCGGGTTCCATAAGATAGATAATATTCCATTAGCTTGCTGAGGAATTGTCTATTGTCATGAGTGAGTAAGTAAGTAAGTAAGTAAGTAAGATTATTATTATCAGGGCCCGGATTCTAATGACATATTTTTATTGATGCTGCATAGGCATTGCCAACTTGTAGATAAATCCTAATCATGAACTCTAAATTATAGAAATACATTTTTATTAGATCATTTTTTGTTATTTTATGGAATTTTATATTTTTATGGCATTAATTTTAATTTTCCTTCATTATTTTGTCATTTTTGTCATTAGCTTCCTTATTTAGTCATTTTCATACATTTACATTGAGTGTATTAACTTTTGTCGTCGCTAGCGGTTCTCTCTTTGAAGTGTTGTTTGTTTAATGCAAGAAGGAAAAGTGTTGTCATGTCTCAGTCGGAAATGAGAATCAAAGAACGCCAAAATTTTGTATTATATTACTATTGTTTTGACTTGGTTCTGCTTGGATTTGGGAGTAAACACTACTGTTTCCCTCAATAAACAACAATATTATCCGGCAGACCACAAAAGGATGTACCGAATTTTGACTCACCAGTGCCTCAGTGCCAGTATAAATTTCCGTGAGAAAAGAACATTCACACCATTACAGTTATTTACAGTTTTTACAATTATGTAAACATTAGTCTAAAACTTTGTGTGCACAATAATAATTTTTTATAAATAAAATATCAGTTTTAGGTAATTTTTTTTATAATTATTAAATAATTTTCTTTAAAATTTAGGGCCATTATATTGGTCATTTTTCAAACAATATTAGGTCATCAGAATCCGGGCCCTGATTATTATTATTATTGAACTTTGTATAAACATTGTGTGCACAGCTGCCGGATGTTATTGTTGCAGGTGTTCCAAATCAAAACAACATGCGTATGGCACAACACGCGTTTCCATCAGTCATTGGAATAAACTGAATTTTGCAAAACTGTTCTGCTAGAAGAAGAGATATTTTAAATAAGCGATGTACAGTACAGTGTTTTGCAGATGACAAACAGTTTGTCTTTCTCCATGCTTAGATACACGGTCCAATCAGAGACGGCGAGACGGAAGGAAGACTCTCACTGCTAGTGGCACTTCGTAAGCTCGTACACGTGATTGGCGGTGAAGGAAAACGCTTCTCATTTGAAAAATACTGTAGGTTTAGATTTAGCCTACACTAACATTGTCAATATTTGAAAAAAAGAGTTTTGAAAAAAAAATAGTCCTCAATTACGAAAAATGTGTACGGCAAATATCGAAACAAAACCATTTTTAGGCAAGAATTGAAAAGTGTGTAACAATTTCATTATTTATATTTTATAAGTTACCTTTTCCTGTACCTTTGCTGGCGTTTACTTTCATTTTTTCACGCCGGTTTGCTGAAAGCAGATTTACCATCTTCTTCTTGCATTCCTCCGCAGTCTCGTTCATTTGAATACCTATTTCCCTCCAGGCATCCTCCTTCAAATTTTTCCTCATGTGGTCCTTTTGATTTAGATTCTATAGTAAAGGTTACGATTTATAAACGTCTATCATCTGGAGTGCCTTTTCCTCAGACCACACCATGATTAACAAATTTATGCTTGAGCGGAGCGCAGGAGGAAAATGACACGCGTGTCGACACACGGACAGAGCGCAACACGTCCAAATATGAAATCGGAAATCCTTTGTGTTCGCCGAAAAAACCGACAGGAGACGGATCGCGGCGAACTGTCTGCGTGTCGACACGCGTGTCGATACGCGAACACCTCAAATGCCGTCCCAATCTGCGCTCTGTACGCGTGTCGACACGCATACAGAGCGCAAATGTATACGCACCCTTACATGCCGGTAAATCTGCTGATATGAGCCTGTCACATTTATGCACCATAAATGCCATCGACCTGGGCCGGGGTCGAACCCGCAATCTTGGGCACAGAAACTAAACATAGAAATTGTCTGTATTTCATTTCGTTTGTTATTAAATTGAATGGAGAGTCAATGGAGAGTGTTATCTGAAGAAATAAATAAGAATATAGTCGAGCAACAAAAAACTCATTGCAGCCAATAATGACTTCTATAGGCCTATCACGAAGCAAAGTGGCTAAAGTGAATAAATAGCTGACGTGCGAAAAGAGTGAGGCTTTAAATAAGAATCTGAAACGATTATTAATTGTTTTAATTAAAAGTTTCTGGTCATAATAACTTATCTAGCAAGCGAACAACATACAGTAGTAATCTCAAAAGAAAGAAAAGGTTTTTCGTGTTGTTTAAGGCGCTTTTCTGTTTCGTGTTAAGGAAAATAAAAGCGATTTATTTAAGTTTTTTCCAGAAGATCGCTTTTTTACAGGTCTATTAACAGCCCGTGACGATTCCAAAAGATTAGTATAACAATTTTATCAATAAATTATCAACAGAAGTCGGGGACATTCTGTCAATGATCAAACAACTCAGTAATGTTTGTAAATTAGTTTGCATTTGTAAACATCTCCTAGAACTCTGGGTTTGCTAACGAACAAGAGTCGGCCCATTCTTTTTGCAGCCGACTGTACACTACATAATTGTTGTAGCTGAAGACTGCCATGCGCTGATGGCATGAGAAGACGGATGATAACGATGACAATAGTCGCTACAACTACAAAAAGGATGTTGAGAGGATATGACGAAAGAGTAAAATGAAAAGATATCATCGGAATATAGGACAACACATTAATTGATTGCAAGAGTGAAATCTTCATTGCCACTCAACGGGCCTGGAGAATGATTCGTAAACTTACATTACAGCGATAACATGAATGCGACAGATTCGTAATGTTTATATTTCCTGTCTCCTGGGTTTCCTCACTAACCTATATGTCTCGGTTAGGGCTATAGAGCAGGAACATAATTATACACTTACAAAGTTCTGGTTTAAAATTTCTTGATGTATAATCTAGGCCTACACAGATGAAATTAATCTTGAAGTTTTACATGAAATAGCTGATTGTTAAAAAAAAAAAATGCTATATAAGATATATAATTTGTTATCAATATATGCGTGCCAGATTAATGTGCAAATAAATAAACCTGTAGATGACACAGTCAATTGATAAAATGTATGCCTATTTATGTAGAAATAACCGATGGACCAACCGCGCAAACGCAGTAAATTGAACAATTAAAACAGTGATGATTACATTATTTGGAAAAGTTAAGCTTGTAGAATCTAACTCTACAATAGTTCAGTAAAAAATCATGTAAATTTAATTGCTATTAGCTTAAGTATTGGTTAGGTTGAAAATTGATTTCACAGTGAACGAGCGTCTTCGCTCTAGGGTAAATCCATTTCAAATCAACCAATTTATTTTGAACTGTAACTCTAACAGTTCGATTAATTTTGAAAATAGTATGCAATTGTAGAAGTCATTAAAGAGTATGTCAGATTGAAAGGTTGTAAAGCAATTCATTGCAGAGGAAATAAATAATGAAATTCACCTGTTTCTCACCTAAGAATTTCACCCAAAGCTGTATGTCCCCCTTAAGAAATCCTCATAAAAAGTTCACTAACTGTTCTACACAGCTTTTCACTGATGTTGAAATTACGACCTGTACCATTTGTGAATTCTGATGGCGTAAGTTTCCATAGTACCTCACTGATTGGAAATTGGAATTAAAGTGCTGGAAAATCGAAATAATGTGCAGGAAATTCGCAATAAAGTGGCGGAAATTCGAAATAAAGTACGGAAAATACGTATTAAAGGGCGATTTATTCGAAATAAAGTGACGAGTATTCGAAGTTAAGTGCGGGAAACTCAATTTTTTGCGCACGGATATTCCGCAAACAAGATAAGTCGCCCACGGATAATCGAGAGTTTGCTGTATATATATATTTTGTCCATATTGTGAACTGTCAATAAGTTATCAAAAATTGTTTATCATTGCTTATGTGTTATTTAGATTTTTAATACAAACAATGTAACTTGACATCTCCACTCAATAGTAATTTCGAAATTTTAGCTATATTTAAAAATTTCTAACTAAAAAACTAATAAGTCTCAGTGATGAAATTTTAACCACTTATTACAACAGAATAAAAGAATGTTTCCTGAAAATTTTGGATTTTTAAAGGTGTGCCTTCTGAAATATTTCAGATAGAAAATACCTGATTTTAGAAAAATCGCATTATTTGAAGACCCATTAAATAAAGGACGTAATTCTCAGACCTGAAACTTTTTAGGGAGGTAGTAGGCCTATACTATAAACACTAGGCCTATATGCGGAAATATTTGAAGGTGAGTCATATTAATATTAAAAGGGAAGGTTTCTTATTATGAAGACGTTAAAATTTACCTATTTTTTGTGTATTTACAATTGAGTAGGCCTACATATACTGGACTGAAAATATTGTATGCCTACATTTGGTCTTTTACATGGTTTTTGTTTGAACCAAATATTTTAACAAACAAAGAAGCTACAGCGTTTAACGCAAACCTCTGTAAAATGCAAAATAGGCTGACGCACCAATACAAAATGGCTGCTGAAAAAGAAGCTGAAGATCTAAAAAATTAATGATAACCTGTTTTCAACTCTCTGAATATAGTTAAACATAGGTAAAAAATAAATAAATTTTTTCAGCAACCATCATTGGTTGATTTGATATGGATTGACCCTCCAGCAATTCATTTTCGCAAGGTTGTATTGAATTGACTAATATAATGTCCAAACTAATTAGCTTGAATTGTTATCATATGGAAGTTGAGTTCACAACGAATGAGCGCTCTCGCTCTAGAGATTGTTTGATAGGCCTACAAATTGCATTAAATTGATGCAAAGTCTGAATAATGAGCGTCTTCGCTTCAAGCGAATGATATTTACAAAATTATATAACATAGTACTGATTAATAAAATGTCTGAATTTTACACAATTCGTTGAGCATAGATGCCGGTTTCAAGATCCCACTTGAAACAAGATGGGTAATCTTGCGAAGCAACAGTCAAATACAGAGAAGGTTCACATAGCCTACCTTATATGACGTATGGCGTGGAGCAGAAGAGTAAGTTACTTACAAAACGTGAATGACGATGCGTCGTTAGCATCTTGAGTATAACTACGGTATATGGAAATCCACTTCCAATTGCACTGAATTAATAAAAACGTGTATGTGGGCCGAGTGGCCAGAAATGCGTGTGCCTTGTAAGAGTGAAATTGACGATACGAGGTTCTACAAAGTGGCTAAATGGAAAAACTTGGACTGATGCAGACATCCCTCTGGCGTTATAATATATTACATAATTAAAACAAAGAATAAATTAATAAAGAAAATTCATAATAAAATATTAATTTGATATTAATTCATAACAGAAACAAAGTTAAAATATTAATTTAAATCGATCGTATGTATATGAAATTATTTTAATTAGCGCAATGAGAAATAAATGAAGTCAAACATGAAGCCTTAATCTATAAGGACAGATCACAAATCTAATTGCTGAAGATTATATGCAAATAGATTATACAAAATATGTTGCACATAGTTTCTCGCATATACGTGTTAAAGGCTAGCACAGAAAAAGTAAATCATAGAGAAAATTAAATTTTATTTATTACATTTTCATAAAACTAACAAGTATCTAGAACGGAAACCATCAGGGTCGATCTGTATGTTCAATGCTTTTACCGTGAAATAAAAAATAATAATAACAGCAACAACAACAATAATAATAATAATAATAATAATAATAATAATAATAATAATAATAATAATAATAATAGCAATAATAACTTGGGATTTGCATCGTTTCCTCAATCTCAGAGGTAAAAATGCAGGATACATTGAGATAGAGCCAAACAATAGTAGCAAATGCTGCACGAATGACCTTATTAAAAGAGCCTACTGGTAAATTTGGGTGGCCACGAGGTTGGATTTGAACCCAGGATCTCTTCCCTATTACCCTATAGGCCTACCACCTCGCTCTAATTGGTTTTTGTGCGTTCATGACGACTGTGACTACATTTCACAACAAAATCTAGATTATAGGGCAAGTATTCTTGTGGGCAACGAAAGAATATCATTCATATTTTAATCAAAATGTACATTTTGAAATTGGTATTTAAGTCATGTTATTTCGTTTTTATCTTAATACCTATTAATTTTATAAAGAAATGTAGGTACCAGCCCCTATATCCTTAGCCATACGTTTTTAACTTTTACTAAACGGAACAACGTTAAAAATATATCCCTAGGTGCAAGGATTATAATTAGGAGCGAAATTCGTTCATATATAGGCCTAAGAATATATCCTGTAATTCTGTTACCTTAAAATACGTAATTCATGACAATAACATAGGCCTATAACTGACGGACATCTTATGTGGGTAAACAGGTTAACCAACACGACAAACCTCACTGGAAATATAGCCTAATATGGCACATTTCCGAAACGCGTGAATTCGGTATGCCCTACAAAACTAATATCACTTTGGCGTGAATAGCCAAAGGTCCTGGGTTCAAGTCCCAGTGTCGGAGGAATTTTTTCTCCTATAATATTCTCACTAATATCACTGTTCATAACCTAACCAACCTAACCTAATCTAACTGTCAAGTGGGTCATTCTACAGAAATGTCTGCTTTTTAAATAGTGAGAACACAAAATTTAAATTTGGTTTAAAAAATCAGAAAAAAATCCTAGTTATTCTTCTATCCAAAGAAGAAACTTTCAGCATACAATGCACACACTTTACTCAAATTTGGGGTTACTGTCAACCAAAATTGATTTTAAGTTCCAGGAGAGTGATTTTACTTTCCAGGCCTGTGGAGATCAATATCATAATTATATTATATTTTCCTTATTATGATTATATATATGTTGTATATAAATTGTATATATATATATATATATATATATATTGTATTGATAGAATATGTTTAAATATGTTAGGCACTGTTATACATTTATTAGGGAAAATGAATTATTTAAGCCAAGAACAGTAAAAATAAAAAAATGCACAAGTATCTTATAGGACTAATGTTGAATCACTCTCCTGGAAAAAGTTAGCCAGGAGAGTGATTAATTTTCTTGGCCAGGAGCGTGAGGATTTTTATTCCTTTTGCCATGTGCAGGTAGTACAGACACAGCTTGATGTTAGGCTTTTAGGGAGACTTTTTGAATCACCAAAAGCATTCAATTGCTCTATTATCAATTTTTTTACTATTAAATTTAAAACTCTACTACAACCAGGAGAGTGATTGGCAATAAACATACTCACTTGAAAGTGAAGATGTATTTTGCTCAGTTGCACCAGGAATCACAACAAAAATGTTTTTTCTTCACTAGTATTCTTTGTTCACTGGTCTGGAAGAGTGTTGTCACATTCAGAAGCAAAAAGTTTTCTTCCTTCTTTTTTCTTGAAATTTTTCTTATAGCGCCAGGAGAGTGAGTTCAGAAGCTGGGGACTGGACTTTTGAATTCAGTAGAAACTTATTCAAACTTCAAAAATTTGAAACATACATATTAACTAGTCCCCAATACAATAAAGAACAATGCCACAAAAATGAATTTAAAAAATTATACCACATATTGTTTCTATAGTCAGTAGAGTATTGTGAACCTGGAGTGGGGACACCCCAGGAGAGTGATTTTTTACTTAAAAGGACTGAAATGCACTATGAAAAGTTTCCATAAATTTGACATTGATTACTTGGTTTATAACAATGGGTTCCATAGTTAAAAATGGATAAATAAAAATATGGAAGTAACAGTGTTATTTACGGAATATTAAGAGAGGACAACAAAAGCGTAATTCCTGTAGAATGACTCCACTAAAATAGAATCTACCTGCCACTACTTACCTTATTGCAAGAAGATCAGTTGGTCGTCCTGCTTCCCAGTTGCTCATCCTACTTCACTGAGATACATAACATGGCTGACGTGTTTTATGCGTAATAAAAATGAACTGATTGCAAAGGGTAAAAATACAACATAAAGTTATGAAAACTACTAATTTCACCCCTGAATCAATTCCTTCAACAAAAGTACATTAAATTACGTTTTCAGTGTCAGGAAGGAAAACTGTATGGCTAAGGATATAGTGCTCTACCAAAAATGTATTTAACAAAAAATGTTCTTTTTAATTTTCTCTACAACTTTACTCTGGTAGGTTTTCATGTGTCGACTACTGTAGTGGAGATAATCTAAAAAAATTGAAAATGGATATGAATAAAGTACTCCCTAAGTCATTTTTGCAGAGAAACGGATATAGGCATTTTATTAGTCACATGAGAGTTTCGAATTTCACATTTTTATTGATTATTAAAATCGACTCATTTTAGCAGTTGTCTGTCACCTCTATGTAGAGATGCATTTAGCTTTTGTCCAATTTCAAACGCTTGACTTGCCAGTAATAAATAATGCAGAGACTGGCGAAACGCGTGTCAGGGGAAAGGCATTCAGAGGTGGGAGTTGAATTCAGAGAGACAAGCCATCTTACTTCCCGCAAGTCATGACAGCCGTAGCTGACCTAGTTAGCGCGATGTGACTGTCCTGATGACTGGTGTTCAAAGGACAATATTTCCAATATAGACTAAATTAATCCATGCTACTGCGCATTATTCTGAGCAGGGCCAGGAAGAAAAAAATTACTGCAATTTCAAATGATAAAATAAGCTTTGATCTACAGTGAGTCCCACACAAGAGTTGGCCAATCATGCGGGTTTCTGCGTCGCGGCGGGCACAGCTCCAACTCACGAGCGATCGGGTGAAATATCTACGCAAATAAAGCCGCGAACGGTGTAATGGTTTAGGTTCTCACATTTACAGTTGGAATTACAATGAAAATAACCATGTACCTCATCACAAGAGATGTTGGAAATGTCCTCCTCTTACATTCACAAACACTGGCATCTTTTCAGAAAATTTTCTTTCACGCACATAAGTTCAGGTTCCGAGATAGAGTTAATTTCTCTTGTGATGTTGTCTTTAAGTTCTTCTAATGTATGGGGAATTGACCTATACACTTTACTTTTCAAGTTTCCCCATAAATAATAGTCACATAATGTTAGAAGATCTTAAAGACAGTTTCACAAGAGAAATTAAATCTGTCTCGGAAGCTAATCTTATGCGCGTGAAAGAAAATTTCCTAAAAAAGTGCCAGTGTTGTGTGAATGCAAGAGGACATTTCCAACACCTCTTGTGATGAGGTACGTTGTTATTTGATTGTAATTCCAACTGTAAATGTGAGAACCTGAACCATTACACCGTTTGCGGCTTTATTTGCGTAGATATTTCACCCGATCGCTCGGGAGTTGGAGCTGTGCTCGCCGCGACGCAGAGACCCGCATGATTGGCCAACTCTTGCGTGGGACTCACTGTGGATTGTGAGCAATGAACCCAATACATTGAGATCAACCAATGTAGCTCATTGAATAGTTAGTAAGCCTATTAATCCGCTTTGTAACTTATAAACAAAGATAAGAAAAACTATTACAAAGTGGCATTGTTCAGCCGTTTGTAAGACTAGGCTTACATATTAGGCCTATCTATGTTGATGTACTTATTTTGGTACTTCAGAAGTTAGTAGTGAAAACTGAGTTCTTAAGTTCACAAAACAATATCGTATATGGGCCTACTTCAGAAGCTCACGAAAGCATGTAATTTGTAATAGCCTACAGGAACTGCTATACACATTGGACTTTCATAGGCCTAAGACAAAAAGTAAATTCATTTTTAGAAGGGGGCTGACGCGAATTTGCAAGCTCCCCTAGGCGTTAATCACGAGCTGTAGGCCTATTAACATTTACTTATAGGTCTAATGATTTTATTGTTGGTTTGGAGATTTTCTATGCGATATGCATTCAAATAGGCCTATAATGTAGTCTTACAGCATCGTATGAGTCGGAAGAACTTCAAATAAATAAAAGCTTTGTTTTGTAATGAAATAAAATGAGATGCAGGCCCAATTGCTTTTCCTACATTCCTACTGTCTTATTGATTTGTTTTGATATTGAATGTGCTGTGTAAAAATCTTTTAATGTGGTAGAAAACAAGTCTTTTGACATGAAATAACAAGTGCTGTAGTAGCAAAATCTGCCCAGGGGGGAAAAATAGTTTTATGCTGCACCCTAGGCTCCTCTCTAATGAGGCCCGCCTGGGAAGGTGGGGTTTAGGGTTTCGTCACAGAAGGAATTCAATATGAGACATAATAAACCTCGTGCTATTCAGTATATTGCTCCTAAACTAACATAAACGTTCCTAACCTAACAACACGGCGGAGCTTGACTGGGGTGCAGCAAAAATCTATCTTTTGCCAAATATTTTAATTTATAGGCCTACTAAACATGCTAAATATTTGACAGAATTCAAAATTAAATAATACCAATATGGATTCAGTAACATCTATAGTTTAGAGTAAAATAGGAATAACTTATCAGGCTAGATTTCAAAAGATTAAACGCGATTTATCGATCACATTACTATAATAAGAATAAGTTCTATACACTACTTCGATTCGAAGATAAATCGGCATTGGTTCCGACTATGTAATAATAATAATAAAAATAACCTAAACAGAACTGCTTTGGTTCCGGTTACGTAATAAAAGAACACTACACAGAACTTATTTTAATGGGTCACCAAAACCTTTCTACACCGCCTACTCTCGCATTGTTCTCTTGAATTGTCAATAAATTGTCAAATACGCAAACAAATAAGCAAATGCATAAATATATACCCTACATAAATAAAACACAGCCAAAGCAGAATAAAAAAGGACTAAGCATGAAAACATATGAATAGTCTACATAATATGATTATAGCTTAATAAGTTATGTTACTAAGACGTAAGCTACATGTGTTTTGCGCCATTTATTTTTTGTAGTTAATGAAATAAAACTACACTGTGCCTAAAGGCTATTATCTTTCATCAAGATTATTACGTGACAGTCCTAATGAACCATTAAGATTTCGAAGCAGAAGTCATGCATAATCAAGTAACTTTTAAAACAGCTAGGTTACATTATTTAAATTAATCTGTTGAAAAGGTAGCTCATTTTTTCACTCACCATTCCCAGTGAAGTCATGTTTCCCACTCAGTCGTAACATTTCTAGAGTCTTCACAATCTTCGGCAGGAACACAGTTTTTCATAGCCTCGGAAAAGAACGAATAGAACGTACATAAATACACAGAATTCTAAAACCTTATACATTTTAGCCAGGAGCAGCACATAGCATAATAAGTACTCCATGACGACTTATTTAAGTTCAATATGAAGGAGTTGTCAAAACCTGTAAAAGTATACAGATACTTTGGTAAACGTAAAGAATTTGTTACGGCCGTTTTAATTCGAATGCTTGAATGATCCTGATCAATATACGAGTAGTTACCAATAAGCACTCCATATACAAGATCAGAACAATACTACATAACCTCAAACTTCACTCGCAAAAACAGAACTTCACGTCACGTGGGAATGAACTCGACTGGAGGGAGACTCGGTTCAAGTTTGCACACTCTACCGGCATAAACCTGATGTCGCTGCAGAAGTTTCTTCTCAGCCTACAATATGGACTCACTCACTCACCGAAGGGTGGGGGGACGTTAGGGTTACCGGTATATTGCTCATTCCTAGCTAATTCAAGTCTACTATCTTTATGTGTACATGCGTAAACACATTCATATGAGAGGTATCAAAATCCTAAAATTTTGATTTTACATTTGCTTAACAGACATTGTGATGATTAGAGTTCGGATGTTTATGACATGTCATATTTTTATCCTGACCCCCGTTCTCACCACAATCACTAATTAAACACGAATTGTATGCTTGTTATCCTAATCGGAACGTTTTTTTATTTTGCATATAAAGTCATATTTTGGGTTTTTTTTGTGGTTTTGGTCATATTTTGGCCATATTTGTAATTTAATGTCATATTTCAGTTATAAATTCGGTAAAAGAGTAGAATTATACAGTGTATGTACTACAGGGGTGCCCCCCCAAACTTTATATGACTCACCCCCCCCCCCCCAAACTTCATGACTCACCCCCCCCCCAACTTCATTGCTCACCCCCCCCCACCCAACCTGATTGGCTGTGGACAAGGGCGCCCATATGATATTTTCTAGTGGGGCAATTTGTATTAATTAATTAATTTTTCTTCTCTTTAACTTCTTGGGCCACTTTGTAACATTATATTAATAATATAATAAGTGCAACAATGACGTAACCAGAAAATAATTGCGGGGAGGGTCGAAAGAGCCGGGGGGTCGGGGGTCCATCCCCAGAAAATTTTTAAATATTGAACTAATGAAAATCACATTTTATGCTATTTTAGCACAGAAAAACTAGTTAGGAAATTTGTTTACCATACTCGAAGACATGCCAATGTAGGCTAAATAAGAAATCATTAATAATAATAGTAATAATTGCGCACAATGTGCATTGTTCAGTTAGATTTAAGCAGCTCGCTGATTGCAATCTTTCTTGCCTCACATTCCACTATATGGTATCTACCGCACTCCTTCCCACACATAGCACACATGCACGATTCTCCTGGATCGTGAAACAGTTTCGTGGTACACATTTTAAAGTGGAACCCGTGTACAGCCAGGCCAGTCACTATATACCTTTTCTCGTAGTTGGTACGGGCCCAATCTTGGTCATCATGGCGTCCGTCGTATAGAACTCTTGCCATACGTCTTTCCTCTTATCCTCCCTTTCCCTGATGACTTCGTACCAGCTGTCCGTAGATGGTAGTTGCAGCTTGATTCTTAAGTCATCCACAAAATATGTCTCTCTTGCTAGGACGTACACAAGTCTAGAGGGCGCGAACTTTGATAGACCCAGGACTCTCTTCAAATACCTCGCCTTTACGCTTTCTATTTCCCTCATCTGATTCGTGGTGATGTGATCCCAGACATGTTCGATCACATATGCTATTGTGGGCACTATCTTCGCCTCAAACAGTTTCATTGCTGTAGTGAGTGACATCAGGTTTAGATCTCTGATACTCGACATCCCTTTGATCGCTGCAACCATTCTCTCCTTGATGTTTATGGCAAACGATTTCCCTGTTACTTGCAACACCATACCTAGATATTGAAAAGAGCCTTTCATTTTGAGTTCTTTTCCATTGCAGCTCATCTTTTCTCGTTCCATCGTTCTTCCACCATTTCTGAAGATAACCAATTCTGTTTTCTTTTCATTAATTGTTATTTCATTTACTGATGCCCATGACGAAAGATGGTCGACTGTCTCTTGTAGCTGGAAATCATTAGGCCTGCCGAAGTGGGGGTCACACCCCCGGAAAATTTTAAAATACTGAACTAATGAAAATCACATATTACGCTATTTTAGCACTCAAAAACTAATTAGGAAATTTGTTTACCATACTCTAAGACATACCAATGTAAACAAGAAATTGTTACTTAAGTCGGGTGTCCACCTCCGGGAAATTTTTAAATATGGAACTAATGAAAATCACATTTTACGCTATTTAGCACTCAAAAACTAGTTAGCTTGGCAGTTTTTAATTTTAGCATATAAAACGCTAATTTAGCAACAATTTTCAACCCCCCCCCAGAAAATTCATAAAGCGCTAATATTTTGCCCCCCCCCCCCAGAAATTTCAATGGTCGAGTTAAATTTGAAATTTATTTAATTAATTTTTGTTTATGCCAAATTAATAGGTAACTTAAATTTTAAAATTTAATGCAATTGTTCATATCTTATAGTGACACGCAAGGTCTACAAAATATTACGAGTATTTGGAGCTGGTGATGCGGCTAAACAGGAGCAAATTCTTTAAAAATAGAAGTTCATTACAAGTAAAACGGTAAAAAGAAAAAAAATTGTTAAAAAGTGATTATCTGATTGAATTCGTGTGGTGTGAGAATTTAGTGTCTTTGAACGTTTTAAGTTGGAAGATTTATTGTTTTTAAATATGTTATTTTATTAGGTCATATTTGGGTCAATCCATTAGAAATGAACCAAATTTAATAAAATTTGTTGCTCGACATTTTTGATTTTCCTAATTTTTTTACCAGTTATTTCCCAACTAAAGGTGAGTTCAAAACTATGGTAAAAACATTTTTGGGCTCATACGTTTTTTTTGGCGGCCATTTTAAGTTTGCCTTTTAACCATATTTCAGTCGAAAACATGTTTTGTACAACTGTATGTAACTCTGTTAATTTTATAGATAATAAGACAAAATAAACACCAAAATTATCAGAATGAAATGATCTACATTTTTGTTTTAACACAGTATTATCTAAGTAGTGAGGAAAGTGAAGAAAAAAATACAAAACTACAAATTGAAAATTGACTTAAAACGGGAGTTTTAGTGCCGCAAAATTATTAGAAGGAAGAAAGACTCGCCCTTAATTTTTTTTTCTGGTGTAGATCTACTATAGGACTACTCGCTGTAGAAGTTTAAAGCTTGAGAACTTTGCGGTATTTTTTATACAATTTTTCAAAAATGCCCAAAAGCGTATTTTGGCAATATTTGAAGTAGAATATCTCAAAAGGGACTGAGTGAAAAATTATGGAATTTATACAGATAACACCTATTTATGATATAAAGACGAGATATAAATTTGGTGACTGAGACTCAACTGGTTCCCGAGTTATAGTGCATCGAAGTTGGCCATAACTCCAAACTATGCACCGAAATTTCAACACTCTTCCAAGTTTTGAGGAAACCAAAAATTTGTCATGCTAACTGATGAAATGTAGCCTACATATACAACTCTTTTGTGTAACAAACTTAGGCTCACAAAAATTTTATATTTAAAATTACAAAGTGAATATTTACTATTAAATTACCTTTAAATTTTGTGTGCCTATAACGCAATTTTTGGCCAAATTCAAAGCACTGTTACTCTGGAACAGGTTGAGTCTCAGTCACCAAATTTATATCACATCTTTATATCGTAAAGAGGTGTTATCTGTATAAATTTCATAATTTTTCACTCAGTCCCTTTTGAGATAATCTACTTCAAATATTGCCCAAATACGATTTCGGGCATCTTTGAAAAATTGTATAAAAAAAAGGGCAAAGTTCTCAACCTTGAAACATCTACAGTGAGTAGTCCTATAGTAGATCTACACCAGAAAAAAAAATTAAGGGCGAGTCTTTCTTCCTTCTAATAATTTTGCGGCACCAAAACTCCCGTTTTAAGTCAATTTTCAATTTGTAATTTTGAATTTTTTTCTTCACTTTCCTCACTACTTAGGTAATATTGTATTAAAACAAAAATGTAGAGCATTTCATTCTGATAATTTTGGTGTTTATTTTGTCTTGTTATCTATAAAATTGACAGAGTTACATACATTTGTGCAAAACAAGTCTCCGGCCGAAAAAATGTTACAAAGAAAACTTAAAATGGCCGCCAAGAAAAAAGTATGAGCCTAAAAAATGTTTTACTCTAGTTTTGAACTCACCTAATATTGGGGAGTAACTGGTAAAAAAATTAAGAAAATAAAAAATGTTGAGCAAAAATTTTTATTTAATTTGGTTCATTTCTAATGGATTGACCCTATTTTGGCATTATTTGAAGTAGAATATCTAAGAAGGGCCTGAGTGAAAATTATGAAATTTATACACATAACACCTCCTTACAATATAAAGATGTGATAATAATTTGGTGACTGAGACTGAACTGGTTCCAGAGTTACAGTGCATCGAAGTTGGCCAAAAATTGCAAACTATGCACCGAAATTTCAACGCTCTTCAAAGCTTTGAGGAAATTATAAATTTGTCATGCTAACTGATGAAATGTAGCCTACATGTACAACTCTTTTGTGTAACATACTTAGGTTCCTAAAATTTAGCATTTAAAATTACAATGTGGATTTTTACTATTAAATTACCGTTAAAATTCGTGTGCGTATAATGGAATTTTTGGCCTAATTCGATGCACTATAACTCTGGAACCAGTTGAGTCTCAGTCACCAAATTTATATCACATCTTTATATCATAAAGAGGTGTTATCTGTATAAATTTCATAATTTTTCACTCAGTCCCTTTTGAGATATTCTACTTCAAATATTGCCAAAATACGGTTTTGTGCATTTTTGAAAAATTGTATAAAAAAAACCGCAAAGTTCTCAAGCTTTAAACTTCTACAGCGAGTAGTCCTATAGTAGATCTACACCAGAAAAAAAAATTAAGGGCGAGTCTTTCATCCTTCTAATAATATTGCGGCACTAAAACTCCCGTTTTAAGTCAATTTTCAATTTGTAGTTTTGAATCTTTTTCTTCACTTTCCTCACTACTTAGGTAATATTGTGTTAAAACAAAAATGTAGAGCATTTCATTCTGATAATTTTGGTGTTTATTTTGTCTTTTTATCTATAAAATTAACAGAGTTACATACATTTGTGCAAAACATGTTTTCGACTGAAATATGGTTAAAAGGCAAACTTAAAATGGCCGCCAAAAAAAAAGTATGAGCCAAAAAATGTTTTTACCATAGTTTTGAACTCACCTTTAGTTGCGAAATAACTGGTAAAAAAATTAGGAAAATCAAAAATGTCGAGCAACTTGGCCTGGTTCATTTCTAATGGATTGACCCATTTAGGATTTTGGGGTCGTATTTCATCATTTTTAAGGACATATTTTCAGTCATATTTTCCACTTTTTCGGTCATAAACATCCGAACCCTAGTGATGATATTTATAATCTCCCAGTATTTTCCCCTCTAGCTTACTTCACGGAAAGGGATGCAAGAGTAGACAAACCGACTATTAGTCCAGTCAATAGGCCTACACGCTCAAAGGACATGGTTGGGAACAAAATTATTTATTTCAGGGCTGTGTTTGGGTACAGTGAACGCCGCTTAATGTAATCGCGGATAATGTTATCAGTTTTATGAAGTTCCATAGGATCAATACTTATAGGTTAAAAAAAAGCTGTTTATTGTGATCAAAGATTCTGTTTATATTATCACATTTTCCTTCTTACGGCTTTATTTTCAAGTATCGTAGGCCTACGTCTTTCAAAATTTTGTTTTTAAGGGTTTCGTTGCTAATTCAACTACAACTAAACCACTAATTGTATAACTTTCATAAATGACCATCTCACTTTGTATAGGCCTAACATAAATATTAACTTACTAGAATGTCCAAAAAATCTGTGACCCCACTGTCATAACCCTTTAAATTTAAATTATCCACAGGATGATCTGTTCGAGGGGGCCGGTGGTGTTTCCTTTCTCTTTTAAGCAATAAAATATGTTTTTCCCCTCAATTTAACTGCTGCTTTTGATTTGTGCAAGACCACAATGTTGACATGCAATGATTGTTAGCATAAAATGAAAAGACAGGCGTTAGATGTTTTGCTACGCGGTGTTCACCACAGGTCAGTAAACTTCCAAAAATACTATGAGTATGAAATATTGGTTAATGGACTCCAAAGGGAAAATAGAAACAATTAAAAACTTTTATAATGATTGAAAAAATAGTTACTTGTAACAATAACTTAAGCAGTGTGCATTGCAATTAGGAGGTTACTTAAAGTCCCCGGATACACCAGGCGAGCGGGACGCAAAGAGGACATCTAGAAGGTCCCTTTCGTGGTTTTTCGCTTATATCTAAAAACGGTTGATCGTAGCTTACAGAAAAAGTTACTCTACATTAGAAATGCAAACTGATAAAATTGTCTATAAGATTCTTACTATACATTAGTATTGATAAATTTCATTTCTTTTCCGTTTATGGTAATGTTTGTTATTATAAAAAGAATCGTCCACCTAACCACAAACCAAACTGGACCAAAAGTTCAATGAATGCAACGTCCACTAGGCCCTCCTTTAGTCTACAATATCGCAATATTGATTGGATTCGCACACATATAGCACTCCTGTATACGGCCCTCATAGGCCTACATGCCGTTATACATTCTTCAAAAAGTGTTCCATATCTTGATGGTGCTGATGTTTAATTATTGTCCTAAAATATATATGGAAATAAAATTATGCAGTCACATAATACACATTTATACTTTAAATAGCAATATGCTATATGTATCCAAATTAAAAACATAAACCATTAAAATTAAATTATCTTATATTTTGCGTAAAATTTTAAAATTTAAAACTTTATGTTGTCATACCATTGTATCCTAATGATTAAGTGCAGGCGAATTTTCCGAATATATATCTCAGCGTATAGTCAATGTCATGAAGTTTTTTAGGTGCACTGGAGCTACGTACTGTGGATTAATTACAAAACAGTCTGTTGTCTATCTGTTGAACATAAGTAAAATTTGCCGAAGACTTCTCAGCAAATATCATTAAGATAAAAGTATGATAGGCCTATCTCTACTCAGGCATTCCATACCTTGGAAATCATTAACAGGACTGAGGATGATCAAGCAGATCGAAATGCGCATATCCAAATGAAATAGATGCTACACGTTCAATTGATGCAACAGAATACAACCACAAGCGTTCACCAATCCAGCTATTTTACTTCTACAATCAATATAATTACTAAACTTCAGTGTACTCAAGCATACGGGCAGACGGGCAGACATTTTGCTATATGTGGCCGTCGCCGGTGTGCCGGAATTTTGTCCCACAGGAGTTCTTTAACATGCCAGTAAATCTACTGACATAGGCCTGCCATATTTAATGCACACATAAATTCCATCGGCCTGGGCCGGGATCGAACCTTGGGCACAGAAAGCCAGCAGGCCGACCTAATAGAGATGATTAAATGTTGTGTTTCATATCACGTAAAAGTAGTCTAATATTATGATTATGGTTTTTTTAAGAATAAATCTATCACTAAAATTCCTTAAGATATGAAATACAGAACACAATACTGGACTCTAAATTGCGGGTGAAAGATGAAGTGTCAGCTGAGTGTTGGTTCAGTTCAAGAGGATATGAGGCACTTAATTTGGCCCTGACGTTATTTACGACTCTAAAATACTCATGGGATTTGACAACTGCATTTCTAGCTTGTTCAGCTGTTTTAATAGCACAAACGAAAGCGTTATGAGCCCCAGCAGAAAAGGTTTAGGTCGTAACAGCAAATTGGTGTGACGAAACGAAAACACTGAATATAGGCCACTAAAAAAAAGCAGAAGGGCAATTGTTTTTATGCGTGACGTCAATCCTTGACGAATCAAGTCCATACATTATTATGTCTAGGCCTACTTCTTGTAGGGCCTATAACGATGAAAAGAAAGTATACTATTCTCATTTCAATTAAATCTTCTAGAAAGATTCCAATACTAATTAATAAACGAAATTAAGAATAAATAAATCATATAGTATTTCTCCACTGAGCGAGGAGGCAGAGATGGTAACGTCTTGGACTCGCATTCGGGAGGTCTTAAGTTCAAATCCCGTGGCCGGACAATTTGACAAGGGTTTTTTCATGGTTTCACCAGTCGTAAAGGCAAATGCCGAATGGGATATTTACACACCATGAATTATTCTCACCATTTCATCTTGTATCATATCTCACCATTTCATCTTGTATCATATCCAAGATGAAATGGTGAGAATAATTCATGGTGTGTAAATATCCCATTCGGCATTTGCCTTTACGACTGGGGAAACCATTGAAAAACCCTTGTCAAATTGGCCGGCTACGGCATTTGAACTTTAACTTATTATCAGTTGAAATTTACTCCATAAAAATACACCAATAATAGAAACAATTAACAATCAATAGTTCCATGGCCTACCCTACTGTAAAGACACAGATCCCGAACTCCTGATAAGGTCTCGCAAGTAAAAGGAGTATAAACACAGCTGAATTTAAAAAAAGAATCTCCCTACGAAACCAGAAAATGAATGTATAAGTAATAACATAAATAATTTTATCTTCCCCTTAATATCCAAACTATGGTTTAAAAGTCTCTTTTAATAACATAATGCTCATTTCTCTGTTCTTAAACGAATAAACAATTAATCCTGAAAACTATCGAGATAAAATTTGTGCTTGGGAATAGGCTCGTACAAATGAATATTCCCCTTTTCACAATCAGCAGTTTTATTTTCTTAGATTAACATCATTGCTATAGTAGTATCGTGCTATGAAAACTCCATGTCAGGACATCCTTGGATGGGGTGCATGTATTCAGCATGTCGACTCCAACGGCCATTAATGACTGTTTCTGGGACCGCAGCCACTACTTCTCAATCAAGTAGCTCCTCAGTTTGTATAATGAGGTTGAGTGCATCCCGTTGCAGACCACCCTATCTCACAAAAATCCTAGAGGAGGTATCGGGGATCAAACCCGGGCCTGCGGATCCATAGCCAGCAACGCAAACTACGAGAATACGCAGGCTGAAGATCACAATCTGATTAAGCGTATTTGAGTCGTGCGTACAGACACACGGACGGACGGACAGACGGACAGACATTTTCCCGTCCCCCACACAATCTCATAAATTACCGTACCATACTGGCACTTAATAATATTTAGTGTCTATTTTAAAGGCGCGATAACTCAAATACGCTTTATTGGATTTTCATGAAACTTGGTATACGCATTTATAACGTCCATGGGAAGAAGCCTATTGATATTGGACCAAATCGGTTGACCGGTATCAGAGTAATGCCCAATTTAGTGTCTATTTTATGGTAATATATTATAAAGAATTTAACAAATGCAAATCTTTTATCCTGACAACATATGCTTTACATTGTTCATATACGGCTTTGGAATTTGCAGTACTGTTAGCCATGACATATCCCTTTGCATTTGATTATCAATCTAGTCAGATGTTTATTTCGTTGATCAAATTGAATATTGTTATATATATATATAGAAGATATATTATTGTGAAATAATTAGGCCTACGTACATTAAGTGGAGTTCTTCGCCTGTGTATTTTGTGAAATGTTGACATATTTTAAGAATGTCTTATATCAGTGTATACGAGTTTGAATTAAGGTTAAGTATCAAATTTTACACCTTAGTTCTTCCGTAAGTCCTGCTTAATGAATCGATCTGCAGCTTTATTCGGAGATAGATTAAAAAAAAAAAACTTATTTTCTGCGTATCATAATTGCAATTAATTCATCACTGATTAAACTAAAGCATTCTGGCACTTTGTTATATCAGTTTACCTGATTTTATTAAAATAGGCTGGGTAACTTATTTGTGTTAGGCTATGCCTGGTCTTAGTCCTGTGTTTATAACCAGGCCCTGTGGCGTAGCCAGAAAATAATTTCGGGGGGGTCAAAAATGCTAGTGGGGTTGGGGGTATGGAATACCCCCAAGAAAGGGGGGACATTTTCAAATATTGAACCTTTGAAAATCACATTTTACGCAATTTTAGTACTGAAAAACTAATTAATGAATTGGTTTACCATACTCAAAGACAGGGTCTGCGATCTGTATTCATTGAGTACCTAAAGCATTCTCCTCGCATTACCCCATCCACGACCCTTCGTGATTTATAGCGCACTTCTTGCTTTATACAGAGCGTGGAAGCAGTCAGTGGTGTATGTTACCTTGCTAAGGAGTATGGCGCAGCAAAAGAAAAACTATTCTTTCCGTCAGGACTGGGGATTAGTAGATACAACAAAACAAAAATGAAATTAAACAAAATGAAATCTTGTTTTGTTTGATATTTTGTGTACCAGTTCGCTTTATTGTAGGCTACATCTCAACATCAGACGAAACTTCAATACGAACCACGCCAACTATATATAGGCCTAGTATGAAGTTATTGTTTACTTGTAAACTGTAATAAATTACGAAATTAATTTGTCATTAATGTTTACCTGCGACAAATAATTGCTTACTAAAAAATGTAACGATCAGCTTAATGTGACTAATTTCTTATGACAAAATTGGATATTATCTATTGTAGAAGACGACAGGAAATAGTTGTTAGAAAGTCTAAAAAGGCAAAACAGACAAATTCAAACAAGATAGCAAGATTACGGCAAAACAATTGGTTCGTGTCAGCTACCGCATTTCTAAATATATTGCAGAAAAAATGAAACCATTCACAATGGGGGAGAACGAAGACCATTTAACTTAGTAAGTAGACTACTACCACTTATAGGCCCTACTAGAACCCGTGGCAGTGACATTCAATTTATAAGATCATTAAAAGTTTTTAGTTTTTGTTAATTCATTCACGAAGTTTTATTGCGTTTGATCGACATGGGCGTACGGTAAGGAGGGGTTGGGGGGGATGAAACCCCTCCCGAAATATCTGCAATATTTTGAAGATTATAAATCATGGAACGAAATTAAAAAGAAAGAAAAAAAAACTCTGATTCGGTTGTTATATATTTTACAATTTCGTACATATCAAAGCATTATTTAAGATTTATCGTAATTTATTTAAGATTCAAATTTCAAAACATCGTGGTGTTGATAGTTTTTCAGCTTAATAACAGTAAACAAAAATCCCTTCGGAATCTGTAAAACGACAACTCGAATACTCCCGCCGAAATCCATCAACCTGTTTGTAAAGCCAACAGTAAACACGAGCTCATCACAAAATTAGCATGAAGTAATCGGCATTAATCGGGTTTTTCCACCGGTGGATTGACAGATGACTATAAAAACGTGCCCTATAGGCTACACCATACAATATTATAATAATATTTCAAAAGAAAGTTTTTATTTATAGACTCTAGCTTAAACGAGAAATGGATAGAAATCTCAAGAAAAACAATTTCAAAGACTGAGCTTCATATTAATTTATTACAGTGTATTAATTATCACAATACAACTGTTTAGTAATTTTAAAAAAGTAGTAATTCACAATATGCGCAAGGACATGGAGCTGAGACGACTTTACATTAAACTCCTCCCGAACAAAATTTCACCGCCTCGCTCATTGCGTTGACAGTTAACATCAAAGAAGTCGCCGCCCGACCTTTTCGCTTGGCGTAGTTGCCACACTGCTTAGTGTTAAAAAAGAGAGCGGAAAAACATAGACGCAGCAAAACACTTGTGGCAATGGCATTGAGCAATGAGAGAGTTGGCAACACGAATTCAGTCAGCGGTTTCTTTTGAAAAAACCTTTTACAATAACAACAAACATTGTAATATGAGAACAAAGCGAGCCGCCCGTCAACGCTATGAGCGAGGCGACTATAGCTTATAGTGTATAACTTTCCCAAGTGTGCACCTCATTCTCGCAGATGCCACTGCAACGCCACTGATGAGGAATGGAAACCTATTGCATGTGTCCAGTACTGCAGAGCATTGACATCACATTGTTTACATGAACTAGAAGTGGAAAGAGGCTGAAGTCTCGTTTCTCCTACAAGTTCAGCTCGCGGCGTCTGCTCTAAGACATGCCAACTTAAACAAGAAAACGTTACCTAAGTTATAACACTTCCTGTATTAGTATTTATAAGAAAAGTCAAATGACACATGAAACAGTGGAAATAATAGGCCTACATTTACAAATTCAGTATTTTATTATTAAATAAAATAACTAAATATTTGACATGGAGTTTAAATAACTACAGCACTAATATAATACAAAAATATAATTATAGGTTTTGATATCGGAAGGGGAGTCCGGACCCTCTGGACATCCCATTCTCTACGCCACTGAGTCTAGGCCACTTCCCAATAACTGATTCCTCAAACAGTAGGCCTACCCTGTTCACTGCAAGCTGAGCACACGCATCAACAATAGTACTAGTAGACATAACCTAATATTTCGTGCTTTAAACTACCGTAGTTGCAACTTAATAACGTTCTTAAGCCGTAGGCCTACATAACAGGTCATTTTCATATTGTGCATCCAGCTGGTCGCATGAAATCAAACCCCCGAGGTTTCAGCTGCGGAATGACTCCGATTCTGTCACAAATAAATGGAAGTCGTATTATCGGGATGTGGCACCTGCAGGCTTGTTTTATAACTTTTCGACTTGAGTTGTCAATTCGGACTCGCCAAGAAACAGAACTTTCGACATTTTGCTATTTTTTAACTTAATATCGATTTCGAGCGAAGAAAAAATGTTTCCGATAGTAATGGCGGCTCATCGGAATCCTTGTCGAGAGGTCTCACGTATGCGATTAAGAATTTCGAAGTCAAATAACTAACAAACTTAGGCCATTTACAACATTGTTTTATTAAATCAGTATTATTAATTCATGAGCATAACTAATTGAATTATTTAAAACAAATACTTACTAACGGAAACATATTAAAATAATATTTGTAGGCTATAGGGTTATGTTTAAACTGTGGTCTAGAGGTAGCGTTCCCGCCTCTAAATCCGAAGGTCGCGGGATCAAACCCGGCCGCAGTCGATGGGTTTTTCAGGACGTAAAAATCCTGGGCACGGAGTCATCCGGGAGGGACTTTAAGCTGGGGGGTCCGTGTCATGGATTTACGGCATGTAAAAGAACTTCAAGCCTAAATTAGAGCATCTAGACAACATTTCTCGGCCCTTTCACGTCCAAGTAATAGGCCTACCTTAGTTTCCGGAGAGGGATTAAGGGGCGATGGGCTTACCACTTGTCCCTCTGCCCTCTCTAGGAAAATAAGCGTAACAAAATTCACATAGGCAAACAGAAACCTCCACTTGGAGGCCCTTCGTGGGGGCATAGGATTCGAGAGAAATAGGGTTATGTTTGCCTTACTTAGCGAATCATGCACAGAAATAGGCCTATTTGTTGTGCCATAAAGGTAGCATAGCCTATGTAGCATAAATGAGGGGTCTATTCGCAAACCCGGCAATCTCCATGTTGATAAAAGATAGAGGTGCTATCTTCTATCGAAAGTTAAATGCATTTCCTATTTCATATTTAGTGTAGGCCTATGTGTAACAAATCCTACTTCCCACATAAGGGAGAAACCCAGATTTGCAACATTTGCATTAAATATGTTATAGGAAATGCATTACACTTTCATTAGAAGTTAGCACCTCTATCTATGTATTATTGCCATAATATGAAGATTAAAGAAAACAAACCAGTGTCATGTAAAAGTGTCGTAGAGAGAAACTTTTATTTATTAAAGAAAGTAGGCCTAATAAGTAAATTTTGTGACGGATTTATTAACAGTGCCATTCGTGCATGCACTTGTAAAATATGCATATCCTTCCGAGCATCTCAATTCACAGTCGAGACAGGATGTAAGATAAGCAGTATCAATTTACAATAGATATGAATTCATCAATTCTTTTTGTAATGTCATTTTTAAAGATTTTATAAATGCCAATTGTTTAAGCAATTTTATTCCTGGGATAGAAGGTCAATCTTCTCAATTTCTCTACCTACGTAGGAAATACCATGTTATCAATCACGTTCGACTTTGTATAAATAAGTTAGGTAATGTAACTTGAACGTCGGACACTCGACTACTGTAAAATCTTCATTGGAATAAACTATACAACTTCTGTTATTCGTCACCTCAATACCTAGTAATTATTTGATCTCCTCATCCAGACATTTTAATACAGCGCATCACTCACCGAGACTTCATCTACAAGAAGAAACTGACTCCCACGAAGCTTAGCTTTTTCTAAGGAAAAAGACGAACTCACAGAAGAAATAAATATTTGAGGTATCGTACTATCGCTACCAGTACGATTACACTTCACCAGGAATAAAACAAACCGCAGAAGATGTTGTACTCATTCTTAAAATGTAAGCTATATGTAAGCATACTTAACCTATGCCAACTACACTCTTAAATAAAGGAAAAAATAATATAAGCCAGGAGTGCCCAAACGTTTTATATGAAAGGCCAATAACTATTTTATATATTGACTATGTGATATGTTTTATAAGTAGTCATAAGTAGGGACCGGATTTTTAGGTTTTTAAAACACTGTTTTAGGTTTTCCATTAGGTGAAATAGTTTTTTTTTAGGTTTTTGTCCAAAATATCGTTTTCGGGTAGAATAATTCGCTTAATGAATTTGAATGTGCTACATAGGATTCAATACATAATACTTGTAAAGTTTAACTTAACAAAATTGACTTAAATTTGTGTAAACTTGCTTTAGGACAATATTACACAATTGAAGAAAGAAAACATAAACAATCAAAAGATGCAGTGAAAATAAGATTGCCTCACATTTCCTGGTTACAGTATATCACTAAATATCTTTCAAGATTCTCAACTGTGAGTTGTATTGAATGACGTCTGTCATATACAGCATATACAGAGCAGACGTAGAAACCCACGGAGTGCAAAGTCATAAAATAACCTCAGAAGATGGAAGAAGAAATTCAGGTCATCGCCAATCGACTGCCGTAATAAACTTGATTTCATTTGTTTTGGCATAATTAATACGCCTTCTTAAAACTCACAGTGTCACCACTCAGTATGAATAACAGGGAAGTACTAAAGGCAAACGAGCACTTTAAAACACATATATCTATATCCTTGTTCATTCACGGCAACAGTGGTTGTTCGTACGAATAATTATTTCAAAAGGAATACGCCGGTACTCTTACACTTCCTCTCTTGATACTGTCCATCCTAGAAGACAATGGGTTGAACGAAACGCTGGTGGTATTAATTTCAACCCGACAAAAATTATTGTCTCTCCGCAAAATATCGATTTCTCAACTGACAAACAAAAAATAATAAAAAAAAGTAGCCTAAATGAGATATTTTAGGTTTTATATCCCGTTTAGGTATATTTAGGTTTTTATACCCTATTTAGGTATTTTTAGGTGCCACAGAATTAATGTGGGTGAATCCTGTGGACATGATTCGAAAAAGTGTATGAGCGCTTTTTGTTTTGGAAGTAAGGAAAAAAATAGGTAAAAACCTAAGAATCCGGTCCCTAGTCATAAGTATTATAAGTATTTGCGCATCGCATACCATAAATTATTTAGAGCAGCAGTAAATGTAGGCCTACTTTAAAGAAAATAGACCTACTGGTACCTTAAATAATATATATAATCATTATTGTTTGCTAAATTAAGCGCAGATCTATAAACAAATATTGCAATTATAGAAGTATGTAGTCCGGTAATGACTATTTTGGCAAATATTATGCAATAAAACTAATTTTGAAACGGCTTTTTTGGTTTTGGCTAGTTCTTTTTTATTGGAAGATACCTTACTTTAAGATAGCCACTTACTGACTTACTCAATGGCAATAGACAATTCCTAAGCTGGCTAAAGGAATATTATATATTTTATGGAACCAGAAAGGTTCATTGCCGCGCTTACCTGAGCCGCCATTCAACCCTATTCTGTGCTAACTCCATCCAACCATCCCTCGTAAATCCTACTTCTCTTAAATCTATCTTAATATTGTCCTCTCACCTACGTCTAGGTCTGACAAGTGGTCACCGCTATATAATACAACCTGCAGGGTAATTGTCTTATAAATTTTTATTTTTAGATTTCTGGACAGAAGACGAGAAGATAAGAGTTTCTGAACTGCATAAAAGCAGGCATTTCCTGATTTGAGTCTACACCTGACTTCTGCCTAATATTATTTGTGTCTCTAATTATTGCTCCAAGATATCTTAATTTCTCCACTTGTTCGAACGATTTACCGGCTATTCTAATATTTTGTAACTCATTATTTTGACGATTCATGAACATATAGCCTACTTAGTTTTTTCTGTATTAATTTCCAATCCAACATTCCTGCAGGCATTTCTCTCGATTGTGTTTATGTCATCGCCCAATAAGCAAACGTCACCTGCATAAGCTAAAATCGGGTGGCTGCTATTTAATTCTAGGCCTACTTTGTTTTCCCTGAACTTTCCTAATGGCATATTCCAAAGCGAAATTAAAAAGTAAAGACGATAGTGTATCTCCTTGCTTCAAGCCGCTTTTAATTGCATACCTATCAGATATAAGTTTCCCTACCTTGACTCTGCTATGGGTTTCATTTAGACACACTTTGATCAGCCTAACGTTTTTGGTATCCCAGGACTTAATGAGGATATTGTTCAATTTGTCTCGCCTAATTGAATCATATGCTTTTTTAAAATCTATGTATAGCTGGTGAAAAGACTTAGGCCTATAATATTCCCACTTTTCCTCCAAGATTTGGCGAATGCAATAGGCCTATATTTGATCAATGCTTGATCTATTTCGCCTAAATCCACATTGGTAGGCCTAATCTCCAATTATTAAGTGCCAGTATGGTACTTTATGAGATTGTGTGGGGGAGGAAAAATGTCTGTCCGTCTGTCCGTCCGTCCGTGTGTCTGTACGCGCTCTAACTCAAATACGCTTTGTCGAATTTTAATGAAACTTGGTATACACGTTTAAAATGTCCATGGGAAGAACCCTATTGATATTGGACCAAATCGGTTCACCGGTACCGGAGTAAAACCCAATTTAGTGTTTATTTTAAAGGCACCATAACTCACATACGCTTTATCAGATTTTCATGAAACTTGGAATACCTATTTATAATGTCCATGGGAAGACGTCTGTTGATGCTGGACCAAATCGGTTGGCCGGTACCGGAATAATACCCAATTTAGTGCCTTTTTATGGTATCATATAACAAAAGGCGCGGTAACTCAAATACGCTTTATCGGATTTTCATGAAACTTCGTATACTCATTTAAAGCGACCATGGCAATAAGCCTTTTGAGTTTGGACTTAATCGGTTGACCAGTACCGAAATAAAGAGTAATTAACAGTCAAATTTATTATAATATTTTGGTTCAATTCGAAGCATTTTGATTGGCTCGCGGCCAACCAATCAGCGGGCGAGTCCCGTTACTAATGTAAATAATGTGGAATTCTGTAACAAGCCTTCAATTCCTCCTGAAACCTTCCTTAGTACAGGAGGGTTAAAAAGAAGGCACCTAATTCAAATGCAAAATCAAATTCTCAGTTCTTTCTTATAGCGTCTTCAATAAATGACAGATTATAAAGCTTCCTTCAGTTGCCATGGACAGTTGCCATCTACATGAAAAACAAATGTTCCCATATGTACGATTATATATGAAATGCTGTTGTATAATGACTAATTATTTTGCTAAAATTGATTACAATTGAATTGAAGCATTGAATTTTACTTCAGCCTATGTCAGATTAATAATTCCTGACCTCTTAATAAATAAAAACATTAAGCTTTGAGAATGGTTAGGTTGGTACGCTGCTTCAACGAGGGCCTCATCCTAATTTATCACTCAGATATCGCGAATATTATAGTACTAATTAATGAAATAATTCAATATTGTAACATAATACATCTAGCAGGCACAATATATAGCCCAATTTCGAAATACGATGATTTTTCTTTTCTGTGAGCTACGACGAGATAGTATTCTCTGGTATTGGACACTGAACATTCGCAGTGTGGTTTGGTGTTGAGGTAAGATGCTTGTCTAATTAATTCATTGCTGAGGGGAAAAAATAATGAATTTTGCCCATCTCTCAAGAGATATCACGTTCGAGTCCACCCTAAAGCAAATTTTTTTTTTTATTATTATCAATTGTGTTAAATTGAGCCTATTCCATTCTTATGTTGTATTTTGTCAATGTGCTTACATAAGTATTATATTTTTCTTTAAAAAAACTCGGAATTCATCGTCTTCCATTGACCTACAACATCAATCCTAAAGAATGATAACATTAGCCTATAAATGTTATTTCACGAACAGAAACTAGCTGTAAAGTTATTGCGTTGCGTTAAAATTGCATAAGCCTATACTCAGAACAAAACTTCATACCGCTACTTGGAACTATCCTCTTCTTATTGGTTTACTGTTCTATTTCATTGTCAATGCATTTTGTAAAATGTTTACATATTTTAAGAATTTATTATATCAGTGTGTACCAATATGAATTTAGGTTAAGAATCAAACTTTAGACCTTTGTTCTTCCGTAAGCCCTACATGAATACTGTTATAATTATACCAAATAGAATACAAATATACAATACAAATCCTATATTGTATTTGTATAAACAGAAGGTACATTATTGTGAAATAACTGCAATTATAACTGATTTAAAAAGCATACTGGCACTTTGTTAGGCCTATATCAGTTTACCTGATTTTATTTCGTTCGCATATGGAGTTAATCTTCACAGAAGTAGCCTATACTGGTCAAAACTTGTATGATGTTCATAAGATAGTTGTCGATAGTTATTAAGTGCCAGTATGGTACTTTATGAGATTGTGTGTGGGGACGGGAAAATGTCTGTCCGTTTGTCCGTCCGTCCATCTGTTCGTGTGTCTGTACGCGCGATAACTCAAATACGCTTTATCCAATTTTCATTAAAATTGGTATAGGCATTTGTAACGTCGATGGAAAGAAGCCTATTTATATTGGACCTATTCGGTTGACCGGTACCGGAATAATGCCCAATTTAGTGCCTATTGTTATGGTAATATATTAGAAAAGCGCATTAACTCAAATACGCTTTATCGGATTTTCATGAAATTGGTATAGGCATTTATAACGTCGCTGGAAAGAAGCCTATTTATGTTGGACCTAATCGGTTGACCGGTATCGGAATAATGCCCAATTTAGTGCCTATTTTTATGGTAGGCCTAATATATTAGAAAAGCGCATTAACTCAAATACGCTTTATCGGATTTTCATGAAACTTGGCATCCGCATTTATGAAGTCCATATGTACAAGCCTATTGAATTTGGACCAAATCGGTTGAACGGTACCGAAATAACGACTATATCAATATTCATTTTGTGATGGATATAAAACGCTACAATATTATTTATTGCATGGCCCACAATATAATATTAAATATAACGTAACAAATTGCTAATCGTTTATTGACATTGTTAATCAATGATTCATTTCTTCATAACGATGTCTATGTAAATAATAGTGTAAATAAAATATTTAAAACACAACTAGCCTTTGAATATTGATATTATATTGTGCATTCTATAGATATCGATAGCCTATCTACATTATTTTTTAACGTGAGTATTTTTTTTATTTGTTCCTGTGCAGCAATAGGCTATGCCTAATGTAATTACTGACAGATAGATTTTCAGATTGACTTTTTATTCATTCATAACCTATAAAGCTTCTTTAAACTTGAAACAAAGGCCTATTGCATCATTAATATTATTGCCAGCGCATTTTGTTTTAGGAGTTTAACTAGGAATCTATTATAAAAATAACTTATTTTCTGCATGAGCCTATCATAACTGCAATTATCGCTGATTAAAAAAAGCATTCTGGCACTTTGTTGTAGGCCTATCAGTTTACCTGATTTTATTACATTCGGCCCTATCTCCCTTTTAATGGATCGGATAATAATAGATTGATTGCCGGAGTGGTCTTGTGGTTAGCGTCGCTGACTACAGATCCGTCGGGCCCGGGTTCGATCCCTGGTACCTCCTCGGATTTTTCTGAGGCAGGGAGGTCTGGAACGGGGTGCACTCAGTCTCGTGATTCAAATTGAAGAGCTACTTGATAGAGAAGTAACGGCTCCGGTCATGGAAACCGCCAATAACGGCCGTGGGTGTCGGCATGCTAACCACATGCCCCCAGTCCTGCCATCTGCCTATGGTAGATGACGCAGCGGTCGGGTACCTTTGTACCTTTAGGGCTTGTACCTTTAGGGGTGTAGCGCCACGGAGTTTAGTTTTTAGTTTATAATAATAGATTCTTTCCATTCCTTTGGCAATTCTTCCTTTCTCCAAATCATAGGCTAAGATTGAGTATATGGATCTCGTAGTTTAATCTATCCCCACCTGCCTTCATTAATTCTGCTGGAATTTGGTCAACGCCTGGAGATTTGTGTTTTTAGTGTACCTATAGTCTATAGGCCTATAGCTGTATCTACGTCTACGCCAATCATCAAGGAGGATTGCGGGGAACCAGAGACAACATCACAGCTTAAAACAAGGATGAGCATATATTTTATAACTCAATATTAACAAGAACAGGGGAAAAATCCCAAATATAAATCATAAACAAACTATTGTAGTATTGAGAACATTATCCGGGCTTGTAGGCCGTGGTCAACTGTCAACTGGACTATGGCCTACAAGCCTACAATATTGACTCCAGCCGTGAAAGCCTACAATGTTTTATAAATTATTATAGGTTACACGCAGAAACCATAAACTCTCAAAAATGCTCTATGTTGTGATATTCAAAATAAAATAAGATAATATCAGCATGAACAAATTCCTAAAAACAACAGATTTCTGGTTTACGTAATGTATACCATTAACAATTCCTAATCAGAATTTGAAATTGATCATTGCTTAAGAGGCCAAACTAGAAACATTAATGAAGTCTGAGAATGTAATAGCTTGTAATTTTAAAAAGTTCAGAATCAGTAATTCTCAAGAGAGTAGTAGAAGATCAGTAACCATCAGTAATAGCTTAAAATTCAATGAAAGGGTAGCACTAACAATTTTTAATCTGAAGTTCAAAGTTATTATTGATTTAGAAGAAGACTAGAAACAATAATAGACCTAATGATCCGCCTCTATAGTAGCCTACAATATTAATTGTTTATGTCGACTTCAACTTGTTTATTACTTAGCCAAGGACCCTGAAAATATTAGGCCACTTTAATAACTTTATAATTAATCCTTAATTCAAATTTCTGGCATGTATAACTTGTAATTTAATTAATCCTCAGCATTAATGATTATAACGCTACGTTCACACTGAGGAATTTGTTGCAGGGAAGTGAGTCCGGGCACATGTATGACAACCTATTTGCCACAAGTCGCAAAGCTATTGAACATATTCCTAGTCCTGTACAAACAGTTGAATAAAATGCACCAGAAACAAGGTTCCACCACAAGTTCTTGTTTTCGCTCTCGGAGCGAAAACTTGGAACAGATCCCAGCGAAACTGCTCTTTGCGCATGTGCTGTAGTGATGTTCCTTGTGACAGTGGACTGACGACTGTCACTGTTTGTGATTATAGGGCAAGGCATTTAATGACCATAAAATAGAGAAAAAATGCATTTATAACCTAAAAATAGTGAAAAAATGCCCCAAGTTTAAAAAGAGTGATTAATAAATTTACCATTATTACTTATAATTAGTTTTTTTGTAATGAATTGCTAAAAAAAATTATGACAGCGCGTTATATATGAATTTACATTACAAAACACACTTTTGTTACTAAAGAAGTAAGTAAATTTGTAGGCCTACTACTTGGACGGTTGCGTGCACATCGGCACAGTCGCATTTTCGTGCACATCGGCATAGTATTTTTATCTTGCAATATCATCGTGCTCATCGCCACTCATCCTTCGTAGGGGTGGACATAGAGACAAAATTGGAATTACATTATCGTATTGAATGCAATGGAGTTCACAGTAACTGCTAGATAGACAGAAAGACAAACGCTTCCTTTTATCATTATAGATACATAGTGTGTACATTAATATTATAATTGTATTGTTTAGAAATCATTCATAAAGTATCTGCCTGCGATAGAATGAGACTTTGAATTAACCTAACCTAATCTAATCTAACCCAACCTAACCTAACCTGACTTAACCCATCTACGATATCAACGGCCGGTTTCCTTAGCCGCGGTAGCTAAGGGATGCTGCCTTGGAGCCGTGGAGCCGTGGAGCCGTGGTGAAGGAGGCTGTAGGTTTGAGTCTCTATGTCCACCCCTAGCCACAAAGGGTTGTGTGGCGATGAGCACGATAATATTACAAGATAAAAATACTACGAGTATGCCGATGTGCACGAAAATGCGACTGTGCCGATGTGCACGACACCTACATGCCCTTAGCGAAAAAGAAATTCTTTCTGAACTGGCATGCCCATCAAATTTCCCCTAGCAAATATCTGCCATTTAAAAAGAAAGAGAAACATATTCATTGCTACAAGCAAACTGCTGTGGTGTTTACAATAAACCTGCATTTAAATGAACTATGAACACTTGGCAGAGATTCTCAAATAAAAACTATTGCCTGTTGTCTGAAAGTAACAATTTGTACATGGAAAAACTCCTCTCTTCCTCCACTGAAACATGGCCTAAAATGCCGAAAATAACCCAAAAATGCCAAAAAATGACCTAACTCATAAAAATGACAAAAATGCAAAATAATGCAAAAACAAATTGCCCTTATTTAATTTAATCAATTATTTCATGATAAATATTTATAGGCTATATATATTCGAGCTATCTTTTACCCTCATATAAAAAAGATACAAAATCATCAAATGCCTTGCCCTAGTGATTATGATCAATCCCATAAGGTAAAAGCTTTAGCTAAAATCAGTGGCGTAGCGTACTATAAATAATTAGGGAAGCTGATTGCATACATATGGAAAATCAAAGACTAGATTAAAATCCTTTCCTTAATTTTTGAAGGTCAGCTCTATTCTACTGTTTCTCCCGATAAATAATTCTATGACGTCATCTTCGAATGTGTGTCTGCTCCTCAATCCATTCAGCAGAGCCTTCTCTATGTTGAACAATGCGAGTGCCGCTAATCTTTTCTGAGTTTGAGAATTTCTCAGGTAATTTTTAATCTTTTTTTAACGCAGAGAAAGACCTTCCACTTGTTGTACTTGTAGCTGGAATTGTTAAGATTAGACTGCACAGTTTGTATGTTTGAGGAAAAACTGCTCTTAAGTCGAGGGTCCGGATATATTCATGAAGATCATAAACAGTTTCCTTCGCCATATCAGATTCACAATAAACAACAGAAAGTTCACTCCTCAATACAGCAATGTCGAAATGCATTCCATAATTTTCTTGTAAGCATTCTAGTGTATATTCTGGAAACTGAGCTTGAAAATTCTGAAACTGCTTACTGTCAAGGAGACTTAAAAAATTCAGCTGGGGACCTCTGAAAACCTGGTTGAAATATTCAGAGATACCACATCAATTACTTCGTAAAAAAAGTATTTTGTATGAAGATTTCTTATCTTCACCAGGAATTGAATCTATGTGAATTCTTTTAGATTTTTGGGAGCAATCCTGTTCAGACGAAAATACTTCCATTTTTTCCCAGACAGAATCAAAATTCTCACGAAGTTTCTGCAAATGACGTTTAAAGTGTTCAATCTTTCGCATACAGAAAGAAATATCATTTAGTTTTGTCTGAGGTACTTTGAATAGTGAATCAGAAAATGGAAATATTAAGGAAAATATTTCTAAAAAGAAATTGAAATCGAATCCCTTTATAGTCGTCAGCAGACCTTGGGCAGAAACAATGGATTCTGAATCCTATTCACTCTTATTTTCAACAATGCCGTCAAACAGCTGTTCAATATGGGATCTGTTTTAATGAATCATTTCCACTAAACGACTATGTGTAGGAGCAAACGCAGGAAACATTTTGTATAGACGTTCATTTAGGGCAATAGACTTCGATCGAATGCAGACTAAATTTCTTTGTTAATATGTCTTCAATTACACAATAACAAGAATCACTGCTGTCACCCATGATGATGAAGAGAACCGCCCACACCGCACCTTGCCACAACACCACATGCGGACCTACCCTAACGCATGCAGCGCTAATGCGGTGGAATACAACACTGCAACCGCTTCCAAATCTACCAATTTTAGTGGCGGGAAAACTACAAAGCTTGCATTTCCGTACAGCTCAGAAGACTGCTGTTCAAAAGCAGCTTCCTAACTTGGGCTGCCGCATCAAACTGTGCAATAAGACTGCTGCATCTCATGTTGTCTCATTTACGGAACACATGATCAGATGAAAAGAATGTACTTCGTCTACGAATTCAATGTCTTGCATTTACAGACTATTACACGATAATGTTTTAATTTAATGTTTGCCTACAATCTTGGCGAAGCACTGCTTCCCTAGCTTCTTAAGTAGCTACGCCCCTGGCTAAAATATTGCTATGTTCACGCTGTTTTGTTTGACAAAATCGCGGATATTTTGCTATGGAGTGCTCTAAACAAAACATAAGACGACCTAGAAGTGTTGTCCCACACATTCGTAATACCTTTGTAGATAATTTGAATTTAGGCCTATAGGCACACTTTCTTCTTCTTCTTCCTTGAGTAGGTTCTGTCTAATACCAACTATTCGAGACTTATGCTTACGAGAAAATTGATGAAATAGGAGAGATATTAGAACATGTCATTACATCCATTGTTTAGTAATAGATCGTGCCGCGTCACAAAATCGAGCTGCTAGGATATTTTTTCAGTAACTTACCATTTCGAGATTTTCTCTAGGTCTCCAAAATGAATTGCTGCTCTAGAAGTAATTCTTTGTAAGAGGATTCCCAGTGGCTCACCAACTCGGTAGAATTTTAAATCTACAACAGTGAACGTGATTTATGAACACAGAGATGCACTTGAATGCTTCTCAGAATTAGAGCAAAATAATAATAAAAAATAATAATAATCATAATCATAATAATAATGAAAAATAATAATTTAATATTGTAAACATAATGAATGATGTGTAGGGTAAGGTGGTACAATTTCGAACGCTAAACGTATTTTCTTATTTTATGAACAAAATAATCATAAGAAAAAACTATTTGTATTGTAATGACAAAGTTGGTAACCTAGTTGACCCTTCACAAAAATATGAAAGACACACAGCTGTTAATTTGGCCATAGTAATCAATGTTTCATTTTCAAAAAATCGTTCGAAAATGTACCGCATAGGTACAATTCTGAACACCAGTAGGTACAATTTCGAACAGTGGCATTTTCCACAAACAAACTGCTTTTTTCCTTCGGTTCCTACGCACAATTCATGATACCACGTTTTACATGACTGGCATCGTATCCAGTCGCCTTTCTTCATGTTGTAGTTCACTGTTGTAGTTGTACAACCACTGTTGTAGTTCAACAAACAAAAACCACACTCGTCTTCTTTTGTTGGAGCTGGGCTTTCCATTTTCTTTCGCGACATCTAAATATTAAACAGAAAATAAAAAATAACTCCACTAATAGTTTAACCCGGCATCATTCGGATATATGACTATCATACCATGACTCGTACGTTAGATTTTACTAACGTACTTTTTTCTCTTTTATCTATTAATTACAACTCAAACGTAGCCTATTGTTTAAACTAACAATTAGTTTATATGAAATCACATTTACACTTTGAAAAACACATTATTATTTTTTTATTATTTTTATTATTATTATAAATTACCTTTCAAAAATAAGATTTTTTAAATCACATAATTCAAATAATGTTTATAAAACCCAATAAAAAAATTAAGACAATAGTGTAAGCATAATAATGATTATTTTGTTCTTATTATTACTGATATTATTTTGTTTACTATTATATTGTTATTGCTATTATGTTGTTATTATTT
Source organism: Ectobius pallidus (assembly GCA_964059195.1). NCBI lineage: Eukaryota > Metazoa > Arthropoda > Insecta > Blattodea > Ectobiidae > Ectobius > Ectobius pallidus. The sequence continues at coordinate 26,541,241 of CAXKWD010000007.1, forward strand.
TATCGTTATTATAGTATTTTAAAACAGAAAAAATAATGAAATCAAAATTTTGTTGAAAGGCCTTAGCACATTCTTACCGTTCATAAACAGGGTCCAATGGAAGATGAACTTATAACATGTGCACCAATAAAACAAATACTCAGCACAATTTTATACTTACGTCAACATCTTATCTAAACTATTATTGAAGGCTAATGGGTATTGCATATTGTTGACGTGTAATCATAACAACAGTGCAGAGGATGCACGAGTTGCTGCGTTAAAATAATACTGGTGTTGACGGATATAAGATATCCTTTTACACTTGAATTGCAGAAATAACAAACCCTGTATGTTTTTAAATGCATTGCCAGCTACCAGCTGTCTTATGCAATGCTTAAGCATCTATTTCCAACAGAGCAAGTGATGTTCGAAATTGTACTGCTTACGTTCAGAATTGTACCTAAAAAGTGTTCGAATTTGTACCTCACGCAACCTTTTATAAAATATTACACAGTTACACATTCCACTCACAAATGACACATGTTGTGCCAATGACATGCGTATCAAAGACCACGCAATTCGTTGGTATTAGTTAACAATCGCTCCTCAACAACGTATTGCAGTAACACAACGTGGAATTAAAAGCAATTTTATAACGTGCCGTTTTTCAAGCATACTGTACATACCTTCGAATGGAAAATAATATTTTTACTTCAGAATCAGACAGCTTAAAAGACCACTCTCGCGGAAACAGATACACAAAACAATCAGTATCAACGCCATGTAATTGAAAACAGGTTAACCAACATTTGAAACCCGAAAAAGGACCAAAATCTTACTCCGTTCAGAATTGTACCATGTTCGAAAATGTACCACCTTACCCTATGTAGAGTCAGTAACATTTAAAATTACATATAGGCCTACATATTTGCAGATGCATCTAAAAATTCATTTATAGCCTATAGCCTATTAGCAACAACAAAGATATAAATATCATCAATTCCAAATCGGAATGTGTGCCTCATGTAGTGAATTACGAAAATGGGTCAAATGAAGGGAAAGAGCAGCAAAATCAGCCTTCTTCTGAACTGTGGTCGGATGTTGTGCGTAAACGAAATAAAAGGAAAACTTCCACAGTTATTGGCAGCAATTCTACTGTAGAAACAGACAATCAACTTAAAGGTGTACCTAAACATGTATCTCTACACGTCTACAGACTCACACCAGATACCAAGCCTGAAAATGTAAGTGATTTTTTGAAACCAAGTTTTCCAGAAGTGCGTTTGCATACACTTTCATCCCGGAATCCAGAAATATACTCATCATTTAAAATTGACATATATGAGGAACATCTAGACGCTGCCCTAAATCCTAATGTATGGCCCAGTAATGCCTGTGTAAGGCGTTTTTTCCATCCTCCTCGGCAAATGAACCTAGGCGGAAGTTAGATGCTACTAGTTCTGTTACATGTCCTCAACATTTTTTTTTTATTAACATACAATGTATTAGAAACAAAATTAATGAACTTGAAATTTTCTGTGGTGAAAAGGATTATAAGTTTCTTTGTATAGCCGAACACTGGTTAGTTCCACAAGAGAGTAATTTATATCATATCGAAGGATATACAATGGCGGCTATATTCTGTCGGAAAACCTTTAGAAATGGAGGTGTATGTATTTTTGTGGCTAAAGAAATTGAATTTTCCGAAATAGATATGACCAACTATTGTATCGAGAAACATATTGAAACAGTGGCAATTGTCGTTAAAGATTTGAACTTAATAATAGTTAGTCTCTATCGTTCGCCCAACGGCGACCTTGAAATATTTCTCGATAAGCTTGAGGAAATGATCATCAAACTTAATAGAATGAAATTTAAAATAGTGATATGTGGTGATTATAACATTGACATAACTGGTGATTGTCCATTAAGTAATAAGTTTCAAAATATACTAAGGTCTGTATGATTTTATTGTACAAATTTTAAACCCACTAGAATGAAGGCCTGTTTAGATAACATTGTAACTAATTTGGACGCGTCACAATATAATAGTGAGGTTATTGATCCTATGTTATCCGACCATTCTGCTGTGGTATTTTCGTTTTTCAAATCTGTGAGCAAAATTATCAATAAAACACGTTTAATTAGAATATGTAGCGAAGAAAAAATAATGTATTTTACAGATTGGCTATCTCGAACGGACTGGATGACGCTACTGTTCTCCAGTAACACAAATGCTGAGCAAACATTTGATGTATTTTTAACTAGGTTTTTATCATTGTTTAATCTATGTTTTCCTAAACGATCTGTCAAAATTAATAATACTGGACTGCGTGGCAAAGCCAAAGTCAAATCATGGTATACTTCTGACCTTATTCAAATGAAGAAACGTTTACTAATATGTTATAATGTATATAAACGTACATTAACTTCAAATGCCAAAAATATATACAAGCAAGTCAGGAATGAATATAGGTTATTAATATTACAAGAAAAAAGAAATGCTAATGCTAAAACTATTCAGACATCAAACAACAAAGTTAAAGCTGCGTGGAATATCATAAATAAATCTGCTAGAAGTGAGAAGTCTGCTCTTGCTGATTTTTCCCCCAACAAAGTAAATAATTTTTTAATTGAATCTGTGGATAAGATAATGAATAACATTGCGAAGACAAACTAGTTGGCGACAGAATATTTATTAAATCGTGAGAAGCCTTCTGCTTTATTTGAACTTAAAGAAGGGAACATGTGAAGATATACTGAATGCTGTTGCAAAAATGAATAATTCTGATTCCAGAGATATTTATGAGCTTTCGAACAATATGTTAAAGAAAATTATCAATAATATTGTCTCTCCATTAACTTATTGTATTAATAAATGTTTTATTGAAGGTATATTTCCAAGTAAACTTAAATTAGCTAAAGTAATACCCGTTTATAAAACGGGCAACAAATTACAGCTTGAAAGTTACAGACCAATATCTCTTGTGCCAGTTTTTTCCAAATTATTTGAAATACTTATTCACAAACAACTATATTACTATTTTGAACAAGCTAATGTGCTTGCTACCGAACAGTTTGGGTTTAGAACTGGTAAATCTACCATTGACGCAGTTCGTCTACTTACTGATAACATATTGAATACCTTTGAAACTAAAAGCTTTGCTTGGGTCACATGTTGTGATCTAAGCAAGGCTTTTGACTGTGTAGATCATCGCATTCTGTTAAATAAGTTGTCATACTATGGTATTAATGGAACTGCTCATAAATTGTTTTCATCGTATTTATCCAATCGTAATCAAGTTGTTCAGATTGATGAGGAGGTCTCTGATATGGCAATAGTAAAGTCAGGGGTCCCACAGGGCTCTGTTCTGGGCCCGTTGCTTTTTCTTGTTATGGTTAATGATCTACCCTGTAATGCTGAATTGAAATCAATTTTATTTGCTGACGATACCACTTTTATTAGTAGGCCTAATCATGACAACTTTGAATGTCTTCAATCTGATGTACAGAATAACTCAGTACAGATATCGCAATGGTTTAGAGCAAATAGCCTTCTTCTAAATGATACAAAAACACAAAATATAATCTTTCCTCTGAATGATCTTGTTTTGCCACAGCCTTGTACTGATATAAAGCTCCTAGGAATTCACATTGACAGATTTTTAACTTGGGAAACTCATATTAAATTCTTATGTAGAAAACTGTCCAGGGTTGTATATTTATTTAGAAATCTAGTTAACTGTGTTCCCTCTGAATATGTAAGGATTTCTTATTTTGCTTATTTCCAGAGTGTAATTAATTATGGAATTTTAATATGGGGAAATAGTTCTCATACACAAGATTTATTAATATTGCAGAAGAAAATTATTAGAATCATAGCTCAAATACCTGATAGAACACATTGCAAACCTTATTTTATAAAATATAAAATACTGACAATAGTAAATTTGTATATATACACTGTATTGTTATTTATGAAGCAAAATCGACATATGTATAATGTAAGGTCAGAAATTCACAATCATAACACCAGAAACTGCCAGTTAATTGAAATTCCGCAGCACCGGCTAAATAAAACCATGCAGAGTTACTGTTATGTAGGCATTAAACTATTTAATAAGTTGCCACAAGTTTTAACTAATTTACCATATAAATTATTTTGCAAGAGATTACACTCTTGGCTGATCGCCAATCCATTTTATACTATGTGTGAATTTACTGATTTTAATTTTTCTGTTACTGTTATGTAACCAAATCAGTGTACTTTTACTTGTTGACTTTGTCTATTGCAGTTGTACAACTGTTTAACGACAATAAAATTAATTGAATTGAATTGAATAAAAAGGATTGGAAAAAACTTCTTTTAAATCTTGAATTAGGGAGACCAAATACATATGGGGGTAATCAATTGAATCACATATTTACAACCATTGCAGGAAAATTACATTTTGTTACAGTCAGTCTGGCGGCAAGTTCATCAAGACAATGGTTATGTCTTGTAAGGTTGTTATGGTAATCCGATCTCAAATTCTATGTTAGACTTAATGTTAAGTAGGCATTGGTATATATATATATATATATATATATATATATATATATATATATATATAGTTAACAACTGTCAGAATTCTTTCTGAGATAAACAGAGGCTTAAAATGAGCATCGTTTGTTGAACCTGTCATGATGCGGATGCCTGCTTTTGATACTTGAGAACTCTGTCCACACTGGAAGAGTTACCCCATTTAGGCTAAGGATACCATAGATTATTACCAGACTAGACCTGCGATTTTAGGCTCTAAAATAGTTTTAGGCACCTAAAATAGGCTTTTAAAACAAGTAAGTAGGCTTTTAAAAGAGAAAATAGGCACTTAAAATATGCTTTAAAAATGTGTAAATCGATAGAAAATAGACTTTAAAATATTACAATATACACTTAAACTGTAAAATGGTCTATTTTTACTGCAAGAAACGTGGTATACCTATTCTTAACAGAATTAACTGCAAAATTAGGTATCACGAAATATGTTCACTTAAACAAATGTTCTTTCACTGGTGACTTGACACCCTTTAATCCTCCCCCTCCCCCGTCAGTCAGCATTCCTTTAGCGACAATTGCTTGGAATAATCAAGTTTCTGTGAAAAACCCAGCTCTGCTGTTCTGCTTTACATTGAGAGATGTCCATTATAAGATTGTAAAAATTACAAAAGTTGAATTTTATTTTAAATGCACAAAATAGGCATTTTTAGGCACTAAAATAGTAAAATAGGCTCTAAAGGTCCAAACAGGCATTTTAGGGCACTATAAAACTCTATAAATGTAAGTGATTTATCACGAAACATCCACATATTTAAACAAATTTCATGTTATTTCATAAGGAACAAAATAGGCATTTGCCTTAAAATTCCAGGTCTAATTATTACACTATTAAAGAAAACGTAGCACACGTTTCTAAGGAATTCCTTAGGTACTAGATGTTTCAATGTCTTAACAAGTATAGTACCCTGGCCAAACGTATGCAAATAGAGACAATATGGGCATTTCACTTTAGTTTCGATCAATCACAATACCTAATGGTTTGACATTAGGCTCACAAATCAGCTGTTGTAATGTAAACAAAATGTGTTGGGTTTTCCCAGCGTTCAAGCTAAAGCCATTGGCTTCAAACCAACGTATAACCTCACTAAATGAGTTCTTCATTACGAGTTGTAGAACATTTACATCCCGCTTAGTATTATATAAAGTAGTTTCATCTATATTAATAAAAATGAATTTCCAAAATGTATGACGGAGCATCACTTGAGAACGGCTCGACCGATTTGGCTGATTTTTCTTTTGTTGTGTTCCTAATTGTCAGGACAAGGTTTGTATGAAAGAAAATTTTTGGAAAATCCATGGGAAAAGTTGGAAATGTGAAATGAGGCACAGTTAGAGAGTTCTGCTGTCAATTGTTTACATAACGAAAGTATTGTTTACGGTGTTCACATAGGGCTTTGGAAACTATATTACAATACTATTAACAAATTCTGATACTATCGATGTAATTAATACATTTGTGAAAATAATTCTTGATGAATAAAATCCACGAAAATAAAGCAGTCAGATGACTTTCTCTACCCTCGACATGGAAAATATCATTTTCTCACTTCACATTTGGATGTAGAATAAGCGGTCGTATTGCAGGGACAACTTAAGTGTGTGCCAGTGAGTATGCTATATCGGAAGTCGGTAACAAATCCGATCCACTGATAGGCCTACATCACTCATAGCTGTAGGCTTTGTATTAGTTGAGAAAAATAGGCCTAGGGATGTTTATCAGAGGCCCTAAGCATCTAAAAGAAGACAAAATGGGATGGAACATTTTCAGTCCTATGCGCGCAGTATATTAGCCTATGTCCCAGGTTTTTGGGAAGAAAAGTATGAAAGTGATACTGAATTTCTTTTTTTACTTCAGCCCCGAAACGGTTGTATTGTAATATGAGAGTGAGAAATACAATTTTCTGTCAAGACAATACAATTTTATGTAACCGGAATTTACTATTCTTCTTATTTGCACTCCTCCCAGGCATGGTGTGTAGAAGCAATGGAATGCAACATTCGACATCCTCTATGAGCCATAAAAAGCTATATCTAGCGTTTTCTGAGGGAATAGTCTGAGTGTCATATGTCGTTCTTCCTCATTTCTAATTCTACATACATATTAGGCCTATAGGCTATAAGGACCTAGAGTTTCAACATCGAAAGTCCTCCATAAGTTAATTTCATATTACAAAATACAAAACCCGGGCGTCGCCGGGCCTTTTAAGCTAGTCAGTAAATAAAACTGACTGATGAAATGTTATAAGAAAGATCGTTAATTATCATTTAAAAAAAAAAAAGCATTCATGGTACTCGGTGGCTTAGGCTTAATTTAGAAGATCCTGAATTCCTATGCATGCTCTCATTCGTTCATAAAGTTACGGTCAATTACAAGCAAAGCAATGTGGCTACCTTTATTCATGCAAATAAAAAATACCTGGGACTATCTAGAACTGCAAATACCTGCCAGACGCCAGTGACTGTTGCAAAAGAAAGATGCGATCGAGTCGCAGAAGAAGCTCGCAGTTGTTTTCACTTAAACTGCGAAAACTTCTCCATTATGAATTCTCAATGAAATTTCCAATCACCTTGATGAAGTGTTGCAAACTTATCCCTTAGGCCTATTTGACAAGAAACGACTCAAAACTGAGCTAAGTATTTTATATTTCTGATCAGACTTCTCACAAAATTTTGCACAAGAGGCATACCGTGATTTCGTCTAGCTTTTAAAAGTCTTAGTGACGATACCTATGACAACTTCTGAGCCAGGGCGATGCATTTCAACCCTCAAAACAATTAAGACATTTTTAGGAATTCCCTGAGCCAGGTCCGCATGACAGCCCTTGCAATACTGTCTATAGAGAATCGACTACTTGGCCCTACTACAGATGGAAGGGTTCAATACAAAGGTGACTGAGAAGAAAAGGAGGATGGACTTCACTTTTCGCCAAGATGAGTGCTGTTATTATTAAGTGCCAGAACGGTACTTTATAAGATTGTGTAGGGGACGGGAAAATGTCTGTCCATCCGTCGTGTGTCTATATGCGCGATAACTCAAATAAGTTTTATTGGATTTTCATGAAACTTGGTATACGCATTTATAACGTCCATGGGAAGAAGCCTGTTGATATTGGACAGAATCGGTTGACCGGTACCGGAGTAAAGCCCAATTTTATGGCAATATATTAGAAAGAAGTTATCAAATGCAAATCAGTTATCATGACAACGTTTTAGAGTGTTCATATAGCCTACGGCTTTGGAAGCTGCAATACAGTTAGCTATGACGAATAACACTATTCCTTCACATATGCTTATCAAAGAAGACCGTTAAACTGAGCGAGGTGGCCGAGACTGTAACGTCTTGTACTCATGCGAGTCCCTGGTTCAAATCCTATAACTGGCCAATTTGACTTTTTTTTTGTGAGTGTGCGATTGTTAAGATATCACAAATCTGTATAATTCTATTGATGATGGACGATGTTATTCTGATTTTTTAAAAAAAGCTAGACTCTTGTTCTTCCGTAATTCTTGCTTAGTGAATTAATCTGAAGCTTAACTCAGAAATCGATTAAAAAAAACTTTATTTTCTGCATATCATAATTGCAATTATAAATGATTAAGCAAAAGCATTCTGGCACTTTGTTACATTAGTTTACCTGATTTTATTATTTATTGTAAATTAATTCTATTATTACTATTATTATTGTTATTATTATCATAATTATTACTATTATTATTGTTATTATTATCATAATTATTATTACTATTATTATTGTTATTATTATAGTTGTTATTATTATTGTTATTATTATTACTGTTGTTCCCGCTACTGTTATTGTAGCACATAAGTTTCAAATGTCACGAGCCGCCACTGCCTAGGAGGTACCTGGGATGGAACTCGGGCCTGCAGATCTGTAGCCAGCGCCGCTAACCATGAGACCACGCAGGTGGTCGCAGACTTTTAGAACCTATCGTTAAATTTTCTCTTCCCTCTCAGTGTAGGAACACGGTAAATTATTAAATTTCAAGTCCAGAATATTACTACGTGTTCTCTATTTACGTAATAGGCATAACTTATTATACTTATGTTCCCATGAGATAAAAAACACATTCACTTTGCAGATACACTAACCGTAATCAGTGATGATGGTGGATAGGAGTAAATCCCAGACGTTCCAGGCGAAATAAAACATGATGGAAGTAACTAACGCTGTAGAGAAACAATTCTGCCAGGGGGCGATTTCTTTCTCCTGTCCTTCTCCTGTCAGTCTTCAACTCTTTGAAAATAATGATCTTGAATTCTTTGCACAAGTCAAGTAATTCTTCCAGAACTTTATGAATAATGCAAGGACATTCCTCCGTCTCTATCATATGATCGTACGCGTCTGTGAGTTTTCGTATTTCAGACAATAGTTTATCTTTCTTTTCACTCCATACGGCCATTTGAGAGCTGTAAGCACACAGAAACACTTCAAGGAATGATCTTTTGCAGCTGTAAAAGGTCGAATCACTGGCTTACTGCAGAGTAAAGAACTTTCTGTACATATCCCTAGAAAACAATACTGCAAATATAATTTTTCTTCGACGCTATTGGTTGGCGTGTGATTCAGTTAAATATGGCGGCCATGAATTGGTCGTAAGCTCCACCCATGCGCAACGCTTCTGCAGTCGTAAAAGAATGTGCAGTAAATTGCTGCCACCTACAAAGCCAAGAGATCACCTTACGGCCTCCATTTTCTACATTTCCAGGGATGTCCACAGAGGGGGTTAAGACGCGAGTGCGTCATTGAATTTTTTTTTTTTGGGGGGGGGGGGGTTGAAATGTTTTGCATAATTAACATTTTATGTGTTTAAAATAAAAACGGTTAAATTTTGCAATAACAACTCTTATAATTCTTTAGAAGTCAATAAAATATACTATTCAACATGTATCACTTATGTAGGCCTATATACCATGATACTTTTTCAATTGACACTTTTTTTATTTCAAATACAGGAATGCCTTTCCCTTGGAAAAACGTTTTAGAGTAGGTCTAGTGTTGTTCCACTCTTTGGGGGGTTACTTCTCATGAGACTGGTGTGAAACGAAGTTGGGGGTTACTTTTCATGAAACTGGGGGAATCATGAAGCTAAGGGGGAGTGGGCTCCCCTGTCATAATTATTTGTAATTTTGCAAACTTATTTCTATTATTCCTGAATTATATTGATGATAAAACTATGATACCACCATCACCAATAATAATAATAATAATAATAATAATAATAATAATAATAAAAGGGCTGATAATGCTAGGGCGATGCTCTGTGGAAAATAAAAACCTCACGTCATCTTGAGAGAAATTAAACCACATTTGTGGGAATTTTTTTCTTAATTTTTAGACATTTTTCTCTGGTAGGGCATTAAGAACAAATCCAGCCATTTTTGGCGAGTTTGGTTGCGTTATTCTTATAATATTAGTAACTTAGAATCAATTTTCAGCACCTCGAAATCTAAAAACTCTTAGAAATATGTTGCAATGTGCCATCCCTATTCGTATTTTGTTAAACATTTGGAGAGTTGTCTAAAGGAATGTGGGGGTGAAACTACAACTTTTGAGGGTCGCACCATGGGTCACACTGGTTTCAATTCAGTCACCCGCAGAGCGAAAGCTAGGGGTTGGGGCACTGAAGTATATTTTTATTTCGACTTGCCGAAAGTAAAAAAAGGCATTTTCCCAAAATTAAAACATTTTCTTTCGGTGTTTGGTGACATTGTTTGTAACATAAGCTATTGAAATGCAGTATTAAGTGATAACGTATGAGTGAAAATGTGAAAGGAAATCGACGAATAAAGGCAACTCTTAAGTCATTCTTGTTCTTTTGAGGTAATTATCAATAATAATTTATATAATTTCACTACTATTATTAACATATTATTATATTTATTAACTGATTATATTTATAGAAATAATGCGAAGTAACAGTTATTCACTATTTGAAAGTAGCCTAATTGTCTTGCTTGTTACTGCCTCTACGTCAAAACTGTCAATCGATTAGTTTTCACGGCTGTTCGCTATCACTTTTCTCTCGCATTTTTTCTTTCAATCTCTAAAACTACTAAACTCCATGGCGCTACATCCCTGGAGGGACAAGGCCTACCACCCGACCGCTGCGTCATCTCCTGTAGGCAGATGGCAGGATTGGGGGCATGTGGTCAGAATGCCGACACCCACGGCCGTTAATGGTGGTTTCTTCTCTATCAAGTAGCTCCTCAATTTTGAATCACGAGATTGAGTGCACCCCTACCAGACCTCCCTACCTCAGAAAAATCCGAGGAGGAATCGAACCCGGGCCGACGGATCTGTAGTCAGCGACGCTAACCACAAGACCACGCCGGCGGTCTCTTTCAATCTCTAAGTAGATTAAATCCCTCCCCCCACGTTTTCTTTCTATCTCACAATAATTAACTTATTACAACATTTTCCCCAGTCGTAGACCTACAACCTTCTGCTTAGGAGTATATCCTCAAGGTAAGGTGTTTTGGAGAAAGTTTGAGCGGGAACATTTTTGAAAAATCTATTGTGTGACATGCCGATATCGTTTTTATAGATTTTATTTCTTTTTCATAATTTTCGAGCTAATGGAGAAAAACATTTACAATTTGCAACATTTTGTTTCTGTTACTGGCGTACGAGGACAGTTGTAGGCCTAGGGTCTATTATAAATCACTGTTACTAACTACAACGTTCTAAATTAAAATGGATTGAAATTAGGGATGGGTCCTCGATACTTTCGATACCTTGATACCTCGATACTCTCGATACTTGCATGGTATCGGCATCGAGCGATATTTCAGAAAACTCGCTCGGTACTTTTTCGATACTTTGGTAACTCTGCAAATTAAGGAAATGCGGTATCTCTGTCTGCTTTTAGTAGTCTACAAAATATAGTAAATTTGGTAACTCTGCAAATTAAGGAAATGCGGTATCTCTGTCTGCTTTTAGTAAGTTAGTCTACTAAATATAGTAAATTCTTCCATTTCTCCTTCAATATCCAAACAGAAGACATTCTTAATTGTTTCGTTTCCTGGCAAACGTTTCAATAACAAGCAACAAGCAAGCTGACTGTCCAAATCCCATTGTAATTTTTTAACTAAAACTTGTTTCAAAACTAATTTTAGTTTTAATGTAGAGTTTAAAAATAATTATAGGCTACTGATGATATTAAATTTTGTCTCATTAAATATGCACACTTAATTAATTTAGCTGGTATTACACAGTTCTCTCAACTTTAAATTTTTAATGTGCCTATTTATTGAAACTGGAAAGGTTGACGGTATCTAGTATCGAAATATCAAGTATCGAGGAAAAAATCATGTATCGGTATCGAGTATCGAGAAAATCTGGTATCTACCCATCCCTAATTGAAACACAATGTAGGCTACTGTAAACAGTAATTAACACAGGCCTATGCTAGTAAAAATACCTATAGGGTAAATTATAGGCCTATATCCATATAGGCATATAAGCCTATTATTGAAGATAAGCACCATACTTTCTTAACCAAATTAAACTCTTACCTGAATTAACACCAATCCTTTTGTCTGAGAAACTGAAACATCTTAATGATGGTGATGATTTTTCCTGTTATCCCCTATCGCGGGACGTAGGACCTCCAAGTGGTGCCTAGGTTAATTTTGTTACGCTTATTTTCCAAGGGAGGACCGAAGAACAGGTAATAAGCCCATCGCCTCACAAAGCCCCACATGAAACTAAGGTAATAACTTAGGCTACTTGGACGTGACAATGCCGAGGAATTTTTTTTAAATTTAGGCTTGGAGTTCTTTTGTGTGCCGTAAATCTAAGAAACGGGCACCACAGCTTAAAGTCCCTTCCGGAGGACTCATGGCTCAGGATGTTTACGTCCTGAAAAATTCATCGACCGCGGGCGGGTTTGTTCCCGCGACCTTCGGATCTAGAGGCTACCTCTACACCACCGCAGCCGACGAAACATCTTAAACATACCTACAGGAATCATCTGACTACTACATATTGTGAATTTATAATGTAGTCTACTCAGGCATAGGCCTACGGTTAAATTAAGCAAAGCACGAGCTATGCTCATGCGGGGCAAATAATACTCTTTTCAAATTGTACAAATTGTGTGTATATTATTTGTATTTGTAATAATTTTGTATCAATTTGTATTTTTTAATTTGTAAAAATAAACATAAGAAAGTCTTTGGATGAGTTAAAAAAAAAAAAAAAAAAAAAAAAAAGTATCCATTAAATTTTAGCATGCGCATAAACGCATGATGACATTTAGGTCTAAATTGAATCCATTTCCTGTGTGAATTTTGAAATAAATCATACCATTATGGAAACTAGAAAGAATATTCTTTCATATGATACCAAAATGTAAAAATGTAGAATGTCAACCAAAATCAGAATTTGCAACGTGTATGCATACCTTAAACATACCTATAGGAATCATCTGACTACTACATATTGTGAATTTATAATGTAGTCTACTTAGGGATAGGCCTACGGTTAAATTAAGCAAATGGTAGTATCATTCATTTAATATTATTTCCTTTATTATCTTTCTTTCTGTAATGTGAGTCAATGGGTATGAATGAGATATTAATCGAAATATATTTACTGCCGTTGAAATTATTTACATAGGCCTACTCTACAGTAATATAAGTCTGAAAACCTGTCACTGGAAGTTTGAATAACAAAGTCTATATTGAAAGTAGGCTAGTATCGGAATCATTGCAACGTCGCTTACTGTGGATGTGTGAACACCTGAACACCTGTAGCGAGGGACTGCGTACGACCTGTGGGAATAGTCTAGGGAGTAGTTGAAACCCCGGGTTCGATTCCTGCCAAGGCGAATTTATCCTCTGTAGGATACCACATATTGTACTGTTTTAATAAATAGGCCAGTGCTCAAGTCGAATGAAATATTTTAACTTGTTTGTGCCAAACTGCAAAATAAGGATATCAATTTGTTTATAGGCAGTGGCGGTTTCTCCTATAGTGCTGCAGTGCTACAGCACACAGCTTGTTTTCCGCTCGTCGTAGACTATAATGTTATTTTCAAACGCTATACTATATTTTCTTTTACTTTGATTTTGAACTTGGCACGTCCACGCGAGAAATCCTTAGCTGTTACGTTGGAGAATGGAAGTCGGTAATGTGAATATTATCTTTTCCGCCTCGTGAATGCATCTGGCAAGCAGCTCATCATTCACAGGGTGTGACGTCATGCTTACGCTTGACTTTGTGACGTGTAAGCTGGTTTTAACATGAGGAACGGGCTGCGGTTGAATTGCATTCACAAGATTTTGAGGTTTCTTCACGTCTCACTGGCGCGCTGTGATCTCGCTGACACAAAACGACACTTGCGACATCTGCTGGAATATAGATGAAACTGTAGTTCTGGTTTTAGCCACTAAAAGCATTATTCATGGAGCTGTTCCACTACTCGAGCTTATAATTAAAAACAATTTGGTTTGAACATTCTCCGAAATAACAAAGCTTCTCAGGATTATAATCACCAATCCTATGACCACAGCAGAACCAGAAAGATGCTTTTCTACCCTGAAGAGGATAAAGAGGAATACCTTGTCACAAGAACAGCTCTTGCAATGCTTTCCATAGAGAAAAAGATAGTTGCAAACATGGATGGATTCAACACGAAAGTCATCGATAACTTCTGTAGTAAGAAGGAACGTCGCATGGACTTCACTCTGAGACAGTATTTTATCAGGGCCCGGATTTTAATGACATGTCATCTTTTTATTGATGCTGCATAGACATTGCCAACTTGTAAATAAATCCTAATCATGGACTCTAGATTATAGAAATGCGTTTTTGTTAGGTCATTTTTTTATCATTTTATGCAATTTTATATTTTTAGGGCATTTATTTCAATTTTAGGTCATTATTTTGTCATTTTCGTGTCATTTGCTTCCTTATTTAGTCATTTTTATGTATTTACATTGAGTGTATTAACTTTTTTTCGTCGCTAGCGGCGGTGTCTTTGAAGCGTTGTTTGTTTAATGGAAGAAGGAAACATTCGGCGTTAATGTGTTGACATGTCTCAGCCGGAAGTGAGAATAAAAAAAACGCCAAAATGTTGTATTATATTACTATTGTTATTAGATTGACTTGGCACCAGAGTCTGCCACCTGCTTGGATCTGAGAGTGCAAAGTACTGTTTGCCCTCAATAAACAACAATATAATCCGGCAGACCACAATAGGATGTGCCGAATTTTAACTCACCAGTGCCTCAGTGCCAGTAGGCTATAAATTTCCGTGAGAAAAGAACATTCACAACATTACAGTTTTTACAATTATGCACAAACTAGTCTATAACTTTGTGTGAACAATAATATTTTTTATAAATAAAATGTCAGTTTTTAGGTCATTTTTATAATTATTAAGTCATTTTCTTTAAAGTTTAGGGTCTTTTATAGGTAATTTTTCAAACAATTTTAGGTCATCAGAATCTGGGCCCTGGTAATTATGTAAGTAAGCCTACTAATTTATTAAATATTTTAAGTTTGCTGTATGAAATGGTATTTGCAGCACACTCTCGTTTTGAGCCACGAGCCGCTACTGTTTATAGGCCTACTGAGTCAGTTTCTATAAAAGACTCGTACTCAACTCCGAATTGTCGACTGAACTAGAATTAGCCAAATGTAATGCAGTATACTAATAGTGTCCAGTGGAAACCTAGAATTTGATTTTAGTTTGCTCAACATTATGTTCTAATACAAAATTAATAATTTTTTTTTTATTTAGTAGTGGCGCAAATCTAGCTGGCTTCCGCAAAACACAGTGGACACCAGTGACTTCACGACTCGACAGATTATAGATTCTATAGACCGTCTCGGGTACAGTGCTATAATATTAGCCATACAGTTTTCCTTCCTGACACTGAAAACGTAATTTAATGTACTTACTTTTGTTGAAGGAATTGATTCAGGGGTGAAATTAATAGTTTTTAGAACTTTATGCTGTATTTTCACCCCTTGCAATCGGTTCATTTTTATTACGCATAAAACACGGCAGCCATATTATGGTTCTGAGTGAAGCAGGATGAGCAACTGCGAAGCAGGATGACCAACTGATCTTCTTGCAATAGGCAAGATAGTGGCAGGTAGATTCTATTTTAGTGACAATTAGGTTAGGTTAGGTTGGTTAGGTTATGAACAGTGATATTAGTTTTGTAGGGCATAGGCTACCGAATTCACGCGTTTTGGAAATGTGCCATATTATATCTCCAGTGAGGTTTGTCGTGTTGGTTAATCTGTTTACCCACTTAAGATGGTCGTCAGTTATATGTTATTATCATGAATTACCTATTTTAAGGTAAGAGAATTATAGGATATATTCTTATATATGAACTAATTTCGCACCTAATTATAATCCTTGCTCCTAGGGACACATTTTTGACATTGTTCCGTTTAGTAGAAATTAAAACTCTACCTTAAAAGAGAGTATGGAGTTAAATGCAGGATTTTCATCACACTAGTGGTTTTCCGAGTTTTCTGGGGATATGCTGTAATTGATAACGCGCAAATAACTGAAACCTTAATTTAGATGGCAATACCAACACAAAACCATATGAGTCACCAATGCCCTTTGAATACTAGGAGCAAAGACTAATATTTAAAAAAAATTTAAACAAAGTCATTTTCTCCGGGTTTCCGTGGTTTTCGGAGTTTTTCGGGGATATGCTGTAATTGATAATGGGCAAACAACTGAGACCTTAATCTAGATGGCAATACCAACAAAAAAAAACATATGAGTCAGAAATTCCCTTTGAATATTAGAAGCAAATAACAAAGATTAAAAAAATAAAACAATTTCATTTTCTCCGTAGGCCTATAGGCCTATACGTGGTATTCCGGGTTTTCCGGGGATATGTTGTAATTGGTAAGAGGCAAACAACTGAAACCTTAAATTAGATGGCAATACCAACAAAAAATATGTGAGTCAAAACTTCCCTGGGCATATTAGAAGCAAAGAACAAAGACAAATTAAAACAAAGTCATTTCTCCGGATTTCCGTTGTTTTCCGGGGATATGCTGTAATTGATAAGGGGCAAACAACTAAAAACTTAATCTAGATGGCAATACCAACTAAAAATATGTGATTCAGAAATTACCTGGGCATATTAGGAGCAAAGAACAAAGAAAAATTAAAACAAACTACTGTAGTTTTCTCCGGATTTCTGTAGATTTCCGGGGTTTCCAGGTAAATGCTGTAATTGATAAGGGGCAAACAGCTAAAAACTGAAACTAGATGGCAATACCAACAAAAAAATACGTGAGTCGGAAAATCCCACGGGGGGGGGGTATACAGTAGCCTACGCTCTATTAGGCCTAATTGGGAAATTGACCTTTAGGCCTACACGTTATTTTTCAAGTTCCCCCATAAATAATAGTCACATACTGTTAGAAAAACTTAAAGTCAATATCACAAGATAAATATTTCCACCAAGTCCATAGCCTATATGCAATAGTTTGTTGTAGCTTTGATTCAGCTGTATCTCAAAACTAAGATTTTGGAGACGATATAATAAGAAAGCTATAATTTTTTTTTGTATTTGATACTAGACTTCTTGAAAATTCTCGGATGAAAACAGAGGAAAGTTATGTAGCGAATTGTACATTGGTGAGACTAAGTGATAAGAAATGTTTGGAAATGTCTGAAATAGTTTTTAAAACAAACCATAGCTCGGTATCACATAACAGTCATGTTATCGCACTTCTGCCCAGCGCTGCACTTTTGCAGTAATGACTCATCGAGGTGTTCGCTTACTCAGTGTTCCTTATCTTGTTTTCCTTAGAACCCAGTGTTAAAATACAATAACTTACTAAACACAAATCAACTCTGAACATATTATGATAAGCCAATAGAATGTTACGCAACGTGCGGCGTTGATGAGTCAGCAGTGTGCAGCTTTCTCTGTCTAACAGAGACAGAAGGGAGATGCATGCCTACTGACTATTTTAGCAGCGTATTCCTTTTCTCAGCGCTGGCATCACTTTTATTCCAAAGCCCAGTAATGACGTCATTGCTGTCACCAGTTTCCACAGCGCATCGGGTTGTGGAGATGGTACTTGGATCCATCAATGAAACTGATTGGCTCACACAACAAAGCGGGAATTATCAGACGATAGGCTTCACGCAATCCTGTCCGGTGTCCGTTACTTGCTGACTTACAAAAATGTATGTAACTTATGTATAGGCCTAGTTGATAATAGAGACATGGGAACAATAAAATTCCAAAATGTTAAAAAAATATAACTAGTAAAGGCATACAAACAATATTAGAAGCATTGCCCATCAGTACTCATAGGCCTATTCTGTTCAGATTATAAGAAGTCGTTTTCTTTAATTAGATGGTATATTTAAAATTATTGACCAGCAATTGTATTATCCTACCTGATTTAATTTGATACAGTATTCGTTGTTTAAGCAACCCTAGCAGGAAAAATGTTTTATAATAAAAATTGTGTTAGTTGTGTTTGGGATTTCTATAATTACATGGAAAAATTTCTTCCGGAAGTTTTAGATTGCCGTATTTTTCGGACCATAAGTGAAAACAGAACCTTGATAGTTGGGTGCGTCTAATGGTCCGAAGTACATTAAAAAGACTAAAATTACGGTAAATATTGCCGGAATTCCATAGCGATAAGCAAGGTTTTATAAACGATAAGACAGTTGCAAATTTTGGCACAGACTTTACAGCAGTGCACTTGTCAAAATCGTAAAATGAAGGTAGGTGGAAGCCAGGCATACAATGCGTAAAGAAAGTCCGAAAGGAGTTGTCTCCGCCGGGTGGTTTAAATGAAGGCAGTGGCCTCTAAACAGCCTTGTCCCGTTACACTTTCCATATGCTGAATTGAGGGCTAGAGGGTGTAAAGGTATTTTCAGTCTTTAATGAGAAATCAGTTCAGTTGTTAAAATATACGCGATGCCACCTGCACAGAAGAGATTTTTGTACAACGCAGATTTTAAGTTAGAAATGATTGACACTGAATCCATTGTATTTACAAGTTTATAATTTGGTTATGCAATGAAGTAGACTATATTAAAACTTTTCGTTTAGAATCACATTAATTTTTTTCCTTGAAATTTCGATCCAAAAATCAAGGGGCGTCTTACGGTCCGGAGCGTCTTATAGTCCGCAAAATACAGTAGACGTGACGGGGGATATTTTCAGTTATTACTAAATGAGGAGACGTTTACTTATGTAAATAACATGGTAAATGCTATTTGTTTGAAACTGTAAAACACTAATGCTTTCTGTAAGAAAATATTATAATCACTTAAGTAATTTAGTCGCCATGATGGCAGCATTAAATCCAACAGTTTTGTTCCTATTCCGTTACAGCATGACGTCATAGATTACCACCGGCCCGCTGCAACAGGGTTGAGAAAAGGAATACGCTGAAGGATTACGATATCGATACCTCAGAATTAGACTGTTACAACTCAAAATCAGTAAATGTTCAGGAGAGAGAAAAATCAAAATTCTTGTTTCTTTAACATCTTCTCCTTGGTCACAAAGAGCTGCTATGAACTTGTTATCTTGGGATTTATTGCATCTCATAGGCCTCTTTCAATAACGCTAAGAGATAAAATCCAGAACTTGATTGGTTAGAAAAAATTAACAAATTTCTTAGTTGTAACAGTGTTCCACTGAATCAAAGGTAGAAAACTTCTAGTTGTGACTGTTTTTTTTAGAGTTGTAACATTTTAATGTCAAATAGAAGCTTTCCTATTTTGACTTATAACTATTTAACTAATTATATTTTTAGTCTTTCTCCATTTATTCTCTGTTTTACTTGTTACTCGAGTATTCTACAATGCTTGTAACTTATTAATAATATATTCTTAAATAAGTGAAATTTGTAAACGTAATAAAATGTATAAAATACATTGTATTTGCTAAATTTAAACTTCAATAGATACACTCTTGATTTAATATCATTCAGAAATCATTCACCGTCAGAGGAACAACTGTCATGCTGCCCTGCTTGAAGTACACTTCATATTATTGTAGATATCCCAATATACACTAAGAATGAGGTAATCATGGCAAAGTCACAATAAATCTACTTTCTTGTTGGCGTCGATTTGTGGAAATTAAAAATATGCTGGTACAAGAGAGAGGATCGGGTTTCCTCGCTGTCTAATTCTTATATTAAGTGCCTCTGCAGAATAACTGTTTTTGTACAAAAATGTGAATGGTTGATTCTTAGAAATATGGAGAACTTTTATGTTCGTCCAAACTACAGTCTGCCCTTCCTCGTCTTTTTTGTAGTTTCGCCCGATACATTCTGACAGTGCTTTGAAGTTGTGTATATCTTTGGTGTCATCTCAATGACAGAATATGGCTTTCCATTTTTCTTTGCTATTCTGATAAGCGTAATCCAAAGGTGAGGATGTGCAATTGGTGTATCTGTTTCTCTGTTTGCTTTCAATACTCTCTTTTTCTCTGGAAATTGTAGGATGCACGGAGTCGTTTTCGTTCTGTGAATGTCCAATGACAAAATATTTCACAGGGATAGTGTTGATGCCTTCTATCAACCTAATTACATACAGAAAGAGGGATGTTAGATGTCTGTTATTATTCTGACATACAATTATTGGCAACTCCAGCATCTCTCACTTTTTTCTACAAATTTAAGAAGGAAACAGGCAATTTCATTGGATTCCCGTTTAGCTATCCCTTCGTGCCAGAAGAATCCTGTGGCTTCAGTGCTTACTAAGTTGAAGCCTGTGAAATTATAACAGGAGAGCTTCCTGCACTTTACTGCATGGTGTTGGAAGAACTGCTTGTAAGTCAAATGCAAAAACACCACTTTTTCCATCACTTATTTTACATGCCAATATCTGAAGTTTTCTCTTCTCTACATTAATCTTTTTGTAATATGTGTCTTTCGTACTTATCTTGAATCTCTCTTCTTTCTTCAGAAGTTCTTTGTTTGTAATTTGAACAAAAATTGCATTGATCTTTTTTTGGAAAGAAAAATTCAAATTCAAATTGAAATTGAAAATATGTGAGTACTAGTGAAGCTTTGCAGCAGACTTTCCTTCAGCTATGCATTTCTCTTTGTACATTTGGTAAAGTTTAGTTATATTTAGATCGCCTTTTAAGTATTCTTTCTTAAACCTAGACTTACAGTAATGCGATTCTACCCTGGGGAAAGAATCTATGAGAGCTATAATGTCATCTGTCATATTATGCTGAGGTATTTTTGGTTCTTCTTGTGTTTCCCTCGTCTGTTTTTAACTATTGTCTCTTCATTAGTAATTTTGTCCCATGTTGTACTCACATAACGACTACTAACACTAAGTATCGCTAAGAACATCGTGAAAACTCGTACCATTACTTCAATAACATAGAAATAATAGATTAAATTCCTAAAACGGGTACTTCCTTTTCCTCATCAAATGGAATCATAGGTACTGTAGTCCAAAGCAGAGTACTTCCCTGCGGGGTGCACTGCAGATTAGAGGGGCAAGAGGTGATATATTGTTCCGGTGGAGAAGGAGGAGGTGAGGGGTACCATCACAGGTGGCTAGGCAGATTCTTATTGGTCGCCGGCTTGCTTGCGCGCGCAACGGTCACATTCCTTGCATTCCTCACAGGGAAGTTCTTTGCTTTGGAGAACAGTAGCAGGGCTGTGTATTGTTTGTGTTGTCCATGTCCAGATGGGGAAGAATAATCCCAATTGGGGTTTTTGTCTGAGGCATCAGAATTTTCCAGTATATTTTCATTTTATTTAGAGATACTTGTAGCAGACTACAACGCAAAGAGAACAGCTTACAGTTTTATCAAAGTATCAGCAAAATATTATTAAATTAAATACTGCAAGTGTAAAATACAAAACAGTGAACTTACCAATCTACTTTCAGCTGAGGTTAAGGGTATGTTTTCTTCTTCTTTCATAAGACATAACTCTACAATACGTTTAGACCTTTTGGACATTACTGTATTATGATTCACAACATAATAATGTATACACATGAACTCTGACAAAGCAGAATAAAGGCATATTGATATAAAATATTACAGTTTTACCAACACCTCACAGGAACATTCTCACTGAATACTGTTGCAAAACTGTTGCAACTCAAAATATAACAGTTCCAGTTAATATCATACAGAGCGTAAGTGTTACAACTTAAAATGATACAGTGTTGCATGGAGCAAGTACTCAAGATGTTGTCAGTGTCAAACTGAATCATCCCAATTAAAAAATTAAGGGTTCAGTTTTAAGGTGTAACACTCTAACAGTGCATAGCCTAGAACAAATAGTTCCTCATTTAGTAGTGGTCATAACTCAAAATCGAAGTTTTTTGAGTTGTAACACTTTTGTACTGAGGTATCGCTAATATGATGATTAACTGTGAAGTGGTTCTTCTGTTCTTTGGGTATAAGTTGTTTGGTTTTGTGTTTAGCCTATTGTTATTTTACTGTATGAATGATGAATACAGAAACTAGAAAGAATAATAATAATAATAATAATAATAATAATAATAATAATAATAATAATAATAATAATAATAATAATAATAATAATAATAGGAATAGCGCACAATGTGCATAGTATTTGTGTTTTAGCTTCCACAGAAGCTGGTCAGCGAGGTGGACCATTTAGCACATTATATCTGTCACAGCTATTGTCACAAAGCATGCAGATGCACTGTTCTTCTGGTTGGTAATATCCAGGGCCCGGATTCTGATGATCTAAAATTGTTTGAAAAATGACCTATAAAATGACCCTAAATTTTAAAGAAAATGACTTAATAATCATAAAAAATGACCTAAAAACTGACATTTTCTTCATAAAAAAATATGATTCTACACACGAGGTTATAGACTAATTTGTACATAATTGTAAAAACTGTAAATAACTTTAATTTTGTAAATTTTCTGTTCAGACGGAAATTTATACTGGCACTGAGGCACTGGCGAGTCAAAATTCGGCATTTCCTTTTGTGGTCTGCCGGATTATATTGTTGTTTATTGAGGGTAAACAGTAGTTTGCATTCTCAAATCAAAGCAGGTGGCAGACTCGGGTGCCAAGTCAATCTAATAACAATAGTAATATAATACAAAATTTTGGCGTTTCTTTGATTCTCATTTCCGACTGAGACATGACTACACTTTCAAACAGAATTTTTCTTCTTGCGTTAAACAAACAACACTTCAAAGACAGCACCACTAGCGAAGAAACAAGTTAATGCACTCAGTGTAAATACATGAAAATGACTTAATAAGGAAGAAAATGACACGAAAATGACAAAATAATGACCTAAAATTGAAATAAATGCCCTAGAAATTTAAAATGGCATAAAATGACAAAAAATGACCTAATAAAAATGCATTTCTACAATCTAGAGGTCATGATTATCACTTATCTACAAGTTGGCAATGTCTATGTAGCATCAATAAAAAGATGACATGTCATTAGAATCCGGGCCCTGGTGATATCTCTTGTTCCTGCAGATGAGATGATGGAATCCGTGGACGGCCAACCGTGTCCGTGTCATCATATGCAGGAGGTCATAGTTCGCCCGTGTCCACTCTCTGTTGAGCATGGCATCTATGGTGTAGAATTCAGACCATATTCCATTTGCCTTTTTGTTTCGTTTGTTTCGTATGTTCATGTAGGCTTCTGTGGATGGCAGTAGCAGCTGGTGCCAAAGAAAGAATAGTACTGAAAAACTGAGCAGTAAAGAACGATTATAGGATTGTAGTACGGTATTGAATAGACTATGTTATAATTATTTCTTTAAAAAATGGCTGTAACCCAGACAGTTAAAAACACAACAGAAGGTAATAGTCTTCAAAAAGTTTAATATGGAGGAAGGGAAAAAATGAAAGTTTATTTCAGAACGCCACCAGCAAAAAACCAAACTAATTCATAATTTATTATAATCATCATCATCATCAGGATCTAAAGGCAATGCCTTGTAGTAGCCATGTCTTCCTCTTCATAGCTGTTCTCTTCAAATTTTCATACGACAGCACGTCCATATCCTTGATCATGTTTTTAACAAATTTCTAGGACGTCCTCTTGTTTTCTTCCCAAGTACATTCCCTTCAAAAATGTTGGTGAGTAAATCACTAACTTTGCTCTTCTACTCTTGATTGAATTCAGAAGGAATCTCTCTTCCATCACTTCATTGAGCATTTCTTCATTTGTTTTCCTGTCCACCCAACTCGTCTTTGTTAGTTTTCCCCATATCCACATTTCTGCTGCCTCTAGTTTCTTGGCTTCTGCTTTTCCGTTTGTCCATGTTTCGCATTCATGTGTTAATACACAATTTACAAATGATTTGGTAAATTTTGTCCTTACTTCCATGTGAGGAGATTCTTTTTGTTCTGAAATGCTTGTTTAGCCAGATTTATTCTTCTCTTAATTTCAGTGTCACACTTGTTAGAATTATTGATAATGCTACCCAAGTAACAAAAACTTTCGACTTGGTCTAAGGGCTGTGCCGTTAGGGCTGTATGTTGATTTTATAATTTTCATTTGTTCTTTCAATCACCATGGTTATTGTTTTATTTTTATTTATTATTTTACTAACTATTATTCTGTTTATTTATTATTTTTATTTATTATAATGTGTGCAAATAAATGGCGTGTTGAATTCTGTTGTATCAAAACTGTACAACGTTCGATCTGCAGGGCAACAAACAAATACATCGGAAATGTCGCAGTTTTTTACGCCTATAAAAGCATTTTATCACATAATGTGCCTGGCCATAGGCACATTTGTATGCGAATAGATCTGGCACCAGTGCGCTCCATTTAACGTGTAGGCTGAGATGGCCTACAGTCTAGGCCAGTGTGGCCCAACTGTTTTCGGGTGAAGGGCCAGATGACGCTTTCAAAATTAATTCGCGGAGAGAAATAATACGTTAATATTAAGAATTAGGCCTATATTAATATATTTATTAGAAAATGGGAATAAATTTGATACATCAAACTAGAATATCTAAGAGGTCCATTTTACAAACTGAAATAATAGAAAGATAACACTCACAAACACTTGGACCTAACGAGAAAATTTAGCTAGTTGTTGGTTTACTAGAGTTTCAATATCTACTTCCATTTGAGTAATGGCAAGCCCGAGTAACGATTTCAGTAAATTTTGTGACCAACTTGTTCCTCTGCATAGTTTGTAACAGTTTCATGGTAGAAAATACACACGCATAAGTTATAGCCTATGTGCTATAAAGCCCGGGAAGTATTTTCAAAGCACAATATAGCAATTTTGAAATTAATGAACAGTGGGGCCAACTTACTGTATAATGGTACTGTGGGGCTCAATCCCACGCAATAATGTTCCCTGTAGACTACTATTATAATTATTTAGTCTACTATTGCTATTACTAAAAAATCCTCTTTCTTGGTTGAATCGCTTTACAACGGAAAATCAGGCTAATGTTCACATACAAAACACGATCTCCTATTGTTCCAATTCACTCACAATCGTTTGAAATCGTTCCTCAGTTCATTAAATTTTTACGACTTTCAGCGCAGTTTTCACAGTCACCGCCAAAATATCTTTTTACGCTTGAAAAGACTCAAGCCGTTTTTGGGTTCAGAAAAAACTTAGTCGCATTGTTTTTTCAAGTAGCCTTATACCTACATAAGTAGAGCACGGGAAAGTCAAATAATATAAATTATTTGTTTCTTGTGATATCTCAGGAAGGACATTAATGAACATGTCAAGTGTCCCATCTCCTACGCGGAAAAAGAACTGAAAGTTGATCTGCTAGCTAAGTTGGGCTAAGATGTTCGATGTTGGGCTAATGGCGTCAATGGCGCTGTTACAAGAATTATGTAGGCCTACTTTCCTACAGTTCATGACAGACTGCTGATGAAATATTTCGAACCATCATTCGTTTTAACTCATTTTATGACGGGACATGGTAAATTTAAATCTGAATTTAAAAGATTTTATATACCTTCTATTGATGGATATTTTTGTCCAAGTGGACATGATGAACAAACTGTCGAACATCGACCATTTCATGGTCACAAGCGGCACATGCTAAAATAACATTTAACTAAGTGTAAGTTAATAAGGATTTGGGTTATCCGATCTTTGACTTTTTAAAGAATTAATGCTGTTTCACAGAATTCAAAATATTTGTCAAAAGTTTTTAAAACGATGTGATCAATTCTCACAACAATTTCCATGAACTTTTTTTTAAACGTAATTTTGTAATGTTTTGTGCTTATTTCGTTTATTTGTGTTTGTTTGTTTATTGTTTATTGCCACATTTTGAAATTTTCTGCATGTCTTAATTATAACATACTTATACTGTAACTATAGCCCTAGCATACCTAGGTAAAATAGGGCTCTTGTACTTTGAGATTTAGCCTAATAATAATAATAGACAAGGCAAGGAAATGTTAACCTTAGTCAAGAGCATGAAATACAAGACATTGGTGACTGGTTAAAAATAAAAAAATCTGAATGGAACGAACATGTAGAAGGAACAGCAAGGGACAATAAACCAGAGGGAAATGTAGCCTAAGTTATAGGGGGCTTGGATATATCGGATTGGGAAAACATTCCATAAATCTTACACTTCTACTTGAGAAAATCAGTAGAGAAAAATTAAGTGTACTACAGGTTTTCACAGAAGCTGATAAAAACACTGTTGTAAACAATTATCGGAATTAGTGAAAATCCTTCTCTGCCTAGTTCCATGGAGTTTCGGGTTTGTGGAAGCTTGGCAAAATATAACACAAAATAGTTCTGTGACGATAGCATCAAATAGTAGGCCTACAATAGTCTCCCCACGAATTAAAAATATTTTAGTACTGTAGGCCCACTTGCATGTAAAAGGACCATCATATCAGCACTGATACCCAAATCTTCTTTACAATCTGATTTCTCTTTAATAACAGAATAACGTACTTTAATTTCGCTAATGTTCTAACTTATTTTAATTTGTTTAGATTTTGCTCAGATATTATAAAGATGTACTGACAAATTGAGAATATGTCGAGTCATAACAGTAACCATGCCTTCTGCAATACTGAAGGTTAACTTTGTCCTCGAGAGTCAATCAAAATGATTCGGGGCACCGAACGTCGGGTAGGCCTAATATACTCGTAAAATCGATGTTACTGAATAAACAGGCATTGGCTATACTTTACTGCAGTATGTGTTTGCGGACAGACTTTCAGGGCTAACGTATAGGCCAGCGAACGTGGCAACATAAAGGCAGCCGGCCTACCTAACCAAACTATAAACATATCTTCACTATTACAAAACTAGATGAGAATGTGTCTATTAGGCTACTTACGATAACGAACTAGCCGACGTTGTCAAGACGTAGTCACCACAAGAGAAGCCATTTCGGCGAATCCAATCACATCGAATGAAATAAGAAGACACTTTAATAACAAACCATATAGTTTTACCACTGTCACAACTGAATATTTCACATAAAATATAAAATAGAACACAGCTTTACATTTACACACTAGAACACTCACTGTCCGCCATTTCCAAGGGGTAATCGAAACAAGGTTATTTAAATCGATCGATTTAGACTCGATAGACAATATCTAATGCCAAATACTATAGAGGACAATACAGGACACTTTGCGATATATCGAGGGACAATATCTAGCGGCCCAACCTGCTACTACTGAATACAGATGCAGTAACTATACAAACATATCAACCAATTTCTATTAGAGGAGCCGAAGTAACCAACCTCGGCATGTTATGTATAAGGGATATGATTTTCTATCTATCTATGGTCCATAAAAAAATGCTGATTTGGAAATAAATTACCTAAAAAATTAAAGCAAAAAAGCAACATTAAAAAAAGAGAAAGTTGTTGTTATTAGCAACCGCTAAGTTGAAATATTTGTGTTTTCATTGATATTTTTATAACTATTTCGGAAGTTCTGTGTTTTCTTTGCTCATTATTATTCTTATAATTACTTAAACGGTGTTTTGGTCCTTAGTGTTTGGTGAAACAATAAAACATTGCAGTTTATTTATGTGTTTTGAATATTTTAATTTGCAGGTTGTGCCACTAGGAGTGCTGCAAAATCTGTCCCCCATTTTTCCATTGCCAAAGCAGTAAGTGTCCGGTATTGTCCTCTATAGTATTTGCTAATGCCTTTAGTAGTAAATGAATCGAACACTATGACAAGAATGGCGCTGATCTCTCGTTGTTTCCAATTTCAATCATTTTGTCTCACACTTAAGTTGTAGATTTCACTGTAACCTTGTACGACTTTGTCATAACCAGAATTGTAGTCATAGAGCATAGACGAGTAGTCCAATGCTACAATCTTGTGTTTTAGAAGAATATAAAAAATCAATCCAAGCAAAATACCCTTTTTTCTCATGGGTGATAGTGACGTTCAGTTCTCTCCATTTTCAGGAAAACTTACATTCTTTCATAGATAATTTGAGAGGACACCATGATATTTTATTTTATAATTAGATAGTTACCCGTCTTTCGTACAGGTAAAGAAAAAGCATTTTGTATGGTTCTTAGCTTTACGCGAGAAACACCTCGAGGAATAAGGACAATTTAGGCTACTAGTGCCGCCAACTTATATGGGACCGTGGGCTCAAATGCACCAATAACAATTTGTCGCATATTATTACCAAATTATTTATTGCTATTACTTAAATCATGTTTCTTTGTTGTATTCATTTATAGCGAAAATCAGGTTATTGTTGAACGAACACCTCTTGTTCCGATTCACTCACGATCGTTTGAAATCGTTCCTCAATTCATAAAATTTTTATTTCTCTCAATTCAGTTTCCACAGCCACAGTCGAAATATCTGTTTACGCTTTCAAAAGACTAAATATGTTTTTCGTTCAGACAGAACTTAATCACATTGTCCAATGCATTTGCAAGGAAAGCGGAATAACTTTGGAGACATTTAACTATGTTTAAGATTATTCAATATGACAAAAATATTACGGACGTAACATTTAATGTAAGTTGTGCTCTCTCAAAAGTGTCATTTTCATAAAACTTGTGATGACTTTGTAACAAGTGCTCGTATCGACTTGCGAATTATGTCATTCAATTCAGCACCAAAATATATGGAAAACAGTACGCCATTCGACGTAGTTAAAAAAAAAGCAGAAATTAAAAAAAAAAATGCCTCCCCTTTGCCCCTCCGAAAAGATGTAAAACATCTTTTTCTATTTGGGGACTCATCGGATATTTATTTCTAGTGCCAGAACGAAGTTATTTCCAAATGCTCGTGAATGCACGCCTCTTTTTTTACTTGTAAGCCTCCTATTATGTTATCGACGAAACAAGTGCACCGTACAGCAGTGTTGTAAATCACTCTTTTGATAAAAGTCCTGGAATAATTGCAGAATATCTTAACTTGAACAGCCCTAAGCAGGACACTCCTGAGGAAAATGTTCATATGCTTGTTGCTGTTGCAAAAGCAGGAGACGTCTTGGAGAATGACGATTATTATTGTCAGCAGGGCCCGGATTCTGATGACCTAAAATTGTTTGAAAAATGACCTATAAAATTACTCTTAATTTTAAAGAAAATGACTTAATATTTATAAATAATGACCTAAAAGCTTATATTTTATTTATAAAAAATCATTATTGTACATACAAAGTTATAGACTAACGTGTACATAATTGTACAAACTGTAAATACAGAAAGGATGTTGTAGGTCTAAAAACTGTATTCTTTGTTCTTGATTCGAGCATTTGAGAAGAAAAGTAAGACAATTATTTTTACAGAAGATTTTATAGAAATGTTGCATTATAGTAACCTAATAATTTATTTAAATATTACCCGTATCCTATAGATCCTATAGAAATGTTGCATTATAGTAACCTAATAATTTATTTAAATATTACCCGTATGGAAAAAAACTTGTAAACCCTACTTTATTCTGGATTGCAGAAATTCACTGCTAGCATACGGAGATTATCGAAGGTAAATGACCTCCGATTGTCTGAAAGGATACATTTATAGGCCTACATGGAGAAGCTCGTTTCCACATCCGCCGAAACAATGGGTGCATACTTGGAATATGGTAAAAAGTAAACAAAAAAATAAAAAATAAATAAATAAATAAAATCACTCTTTTAACTGTAACCGATGTGAATGTTCTTTTCTCACGGAAATTTATACTGGCACTGAGGCACTGGCGAATCAAACTTCGGCATTTCCTTTTGCGGTCTACCGGATTATATTATTGTTTATTGAGGGTAAACAGTAGTTTGCACTCTCAAATCTAAGTAGGTGGCAGACTCCGGTGAAAAGCCAATCTAATAACAATAGTGATATAATACAACATTTTGGCGTTTCTTTCATTCTCATTTCCAACTGAACATAACAACACTTTAACACCGAGTGTGTTCAACTTGCATTAAACAAACAACACTTCAAAGACAGCACCGCTGGGGACGATGCTAGCTGGACAAAAAAAAGAGTTAATACACTCAATGTAAATGCATGAAAAATGACAAAAATAAGGAGGTAAATGACATGAAAATGACAAAATAATGACGTAAAATGGAAATAAATGCCCCCAAAATATAAAATAGCATAAAATGACAAAAATTGACCTAATAAAAATGCATTTCTATAATCTAGAGACCATGATTAGGATTATCTACAATTTGGCAATGTCTATGCAGCATCAATGAAAAGATGACATGTCATTAGAATCCGGGCCCTGATTATCAGTGTACATAGCAGAATCCATGGACAAAAAGTTATGCAGAGAGATTAGCAGGCTAGATGCTTTTCATCCCAAGAAGTCGTTGCATCAGTGTCCAAAAACGTAATGGAATGAGGAGATGATGGTATGGGTAGGGATATACATAATTTGCGAACGCAATAACACGATTTTTATTTGCGAGTTTTAACGTTTTTCCATTAAAAACGCGAATTTGAGCGTTTTTAAAATTAAAACAGTTTGATGAATTCTTGAGTATACAGTCAATTCACGATTATCCGTGGGGGGTGGTCGGCTTATCCGTGCGCGAAAATTTGAATTTCCCCGCACTTATTTCCAGTTTTCTGCGCTTTATTTCGAATGTCCTGCACTTTATTTCGAATTTCCTGCATTCTTTTTCAAATTTCCCGTCAGATATCTCACTTCACGCACGTAGTTTCCTCATATGCACAATATGGCGACGAAGTGTAGGAAATTAAAAATATCGCACACATTTTAATTCCAACATTGGGATTTCCGTTTTTTCAATTAGGCTACAGGCCTGCGAAATTGAAGTTGTTGAAAAATTAAAGAGACAATTTCACTGAGTTTTTCGTTACTGGGTGTTATGATTTCGAAAATGACCTCCATTATTTTCCATCACGTCAGGATTTTTTGACAATCGATATCGATATTTTTACTAAAATCCTATGTGAAAAGTGATTCTCGCGAACAATTTTGCATCTACTATCTGGCAACAGTGGTTTTTGTCATAGCTAATCTCACGAGAGTTGACGAGTTTATCGATAAATTCGCGACTGCGACCAACAAAGATTCCGTCTATCAATTTGGCTGCGGATAAACCTGGAAACTTTATGCACAGATATTTGAAACAATCGCCATCTTTTGGAATAGCCTTTTAACAACACCAACACAGCGAAGCAAAACACAAACTGTTGAACAAACTGTTTCCACTTAATAGACAGATATCATTGTAGAAGTTATCAGTTGTGTCCAATGGAAAGAGAAGTTGCAGAGCAGAATGCTAAGTAATCCCTGCAGGTCAAGGCAGAGTAGACCTACTAATTTTGTAAACAAAGGGTCGAGAGATCAAATCTTACTTATTTTTTTATTCATAGAATATATTATAATTATCTTATAGGTTATCAATAAGAATTCGAATATTTACTTGTATGAGTTTAAAAGTGTGAGTTTACCTTTTTCATAATTAAATATAAAATACTGTATTTAGTTTTTTCAGACCTCAATCGCTGCGGAGGCCTATATATTTTCATTCATACTTACATACTTGATATCATGTGGATTTTTATTGTCTCCAAAGTGCATAACAGCCACAAATACTGTATATAAGCCCAGAGTTATTTAACAAACTACCAAAAGAAGCTTTTACTTCGCCTGAAACTAAATTTAAAATGCACTAGACATATGAATTCGGAATAAATTATTTTACAGCAGGCTATAGTTGAATTTAAAGATTGTATAGCCTATTTTAGAAAGTAATCAGTTTAGCCTATTTTAAACTCTGTGTAATTTAATTATATCTTAACTCTCTCGTAAGTATAACGTAGACGAAACCAATACATGTAGCCTATCAATAAATGTAATGTATTTTAATTATGTAGGCCCTAGTGTAATTTAATTATATCTTAACTCTCTTGTAAGTATAACGTAGACCAGCGTTTCTCAACCTTTTTGAACCCGAGGACCTATAAAATGTCTAAAAAATTTTACGGACCCCTAATTTTGCATCCCATTTTTAAAAGTAGGCTATATGTAGGCCTGTATTCTTAATATTTGGGGCATTAATTATAGGTCATTATAACGAAATAAATGTAAATAGGCTATTTTTTTAATTCGACGAAAACACAGTTATTGAATTGGAAGTAAACTATTGACAGTAAAATTATAGTTTGAACAGACTTTGATATTTATTACCAATTTGATGATATAATTAGGAATTATAGGCCTAACATCACATAGGTTTACCGGTATCAGACACTCGGGCACCTCCAACAATAAAACCCTTGTTAAGAGATCGCCTCTAATAACAAATTCCGACAAAGTCTTATTTTTCAGGGTTTTGAATGAAAGAGGGAACCATAGACGTCAGTGCATCAGGGGTTTCAAACTGTGGTTCGTAACTGCAAAAGTAAGAAAACTTGCATAGGACCTGTATTTTCGAAGATTTTAAAAACTTTGACATCTAGTGTCCATTTTATGTGAAAATTTTTCACTTCTTTACTTGCTTTATGATTTTTTTTAAAAATTATGTCTGCGGACCATCTGCACCATCTTCGCGGACCATAGGTTGAGAAACGCTGACGTAGACGAAATCAATACATGTAGGCCTATCAATAAATGTAAATGGTGAATAAAGTTCTTGATTTCTTGAACTGTATGTACTACTTTACCCATAGTAAATTGTGTTTTTTTGTAAAGAGAAGAATTGATTGAGGTAAGTAGTGTAGGCCTATTATGGTGACTTAAGTGATGTAGCCTAAATAATGTAACTTATATTACCATATAATTTTTTCAAGTAGGCTTAAGTAATGTCAACGTCAAGTATTCATCCTGACAATTCATTCATTAGCACACAGCTACGGTTGGTATTTGCTCTACGGATTACGTGTTCAGTAGGAATAAAAGTAGGCTAACTGAGACAAAAGTGTCACTCAACCCTTATCTTACAGAGTTAATGTACACCCTTAATGCCATTAGTAAGAACATAATATGTTATACTTAATAAAACACGCATTAGCCTATTTTACGATTACTCCATCGATTGGAGTTCGATCCGAAAAGTGGCCCAGCATCACCATTCTTTATCATTTGAAAATTCTCTAAATTTGCCTGAAAACAGTGCAATAAATAGAAAATATATTACCTTGGAGATAAGGAATTTATGTGTGTGATCGTATGAATTTAGGACCATCGCTGTAGCGCAGGGGATGCGTTCGCTCCCCTCATGTAGTGGGCCTGGGTTCGATTCCCGGTCGGGATAAGTTACATAGGTGGGTTTTTCGGGGGTTTCCTCCCCCGTGAGACGAATACTGGGTAACTTTAGGCTCTTGTGGTCCCCGAACACCTTCTGGACGCGCCTTGTTTGGAATTAGTGTGTGGGCGACTGGCGTGTCTCGTCCGGTGTGTTCGTGTTGTTTAGGAGGTGGCATTGGGCGAATCACCCATCCGGGAAGGTAAAAAAAAGTATGTCTATGTTCTGAAAGTAATCCCTCTCCCGACAGGTCGCGGTCATGTAAGGCACAGACGGTGTAACCTGCTTAATAGGGTGAGTCGAAAATAATCAATATTCTTTCGAAACGCTATAGTGAGGAAAACTTGCATCCTATAATAAGAAGAAAAACAAGGTAAAAATAAAAATCGGTTGACTTCCTCCGATCGCGCATTTCACTTAAAGTTTATAAAAATTGATGAAATTTAACATTTCACAAATATTACTTTAAGTTTTACTATCGCCACACTATAGTTTATGTTCATTTTTTGTTCTAAAACGTTAAATAAACTAGAACATCATTAATTTTTAATGTTTTCTGTTTGCACAATGTGTTCGAAAAACGGGAATTTAAAGAAAAATTCGCAAATTTCATCGTGCAGATCTTCGCTCTTTTGTGACAGATCAAAACGACCCATCACTCAGGTTCTTAAACGTCCCTACAATGGGGGAGGTTAAACTAAAAGAAAGAATAAGTGTATGAATTTAGATTGCATGCTGGGTAATGAGTATTACTAGCCTAATTCCAGTTGACAGCATGAGAAGTGTGAATCCTAACATTCCAGATCACGACACAGCCGTGGAACGCATAAGGCATAATTCATATAACAAAGCGAGGTCACACGTGGGTAATGAATTTGAAACCGTCTGGACTGGCGACCAAGGTTAATGAAGCAATAAAGCCACGGGATTTATGACTTTTCCACTGAACTCCACTGTTACGTGCTTCTCTTCTTACACCACCAGAGAAACTCTGCCAACATGCTATGTAGACATATGCAGTTATTAATTCTTTAGTAAGCAAATCAAGAAATCTCCATAGGCCCTACATTCTATACCAGGGGTGGCCACAATGAGGCTCGCGAGCCGGCTCTTGAGCAAATCTCATGCGGCTCTTGAAACCAAGCTAACAGTAAATGATAGAGATTTAAAAAAAAGTAAATAGTTAGTCGGCCTATAATTTATGAAAACATATTACGAGGAAGTGAAAAACTCATTTCTGATTTAGCGCAGAGTGTATTTAGCTAATTACTGAAAGCCTTCATGACGTTCAGTTGGAAACAGAAGATTATAGTGTAAATGCACAGAGCTTTAACAATGAATAAGGAAAATCTACTAGAATTTAATATGGAAAATATCATTTTGTATAATTTAGAACCTTTAAATATACTGTATACACTATTTAAATCACTTAAATCATAATGACTTAGTCTTCGTCATACAATCACGAAGCTCGACAGTAAATACTGCTACTGAGCGATTGCAGGGCCTTTAGCGGTAGGCCTAGGCTTACATTATCTAGTAAACTTATATAAGCTTTAATAACATCTTCTTAATACTGTACATCATTTTAAAACAAAATAACTACTGTAAATTAGTTCTCTGTATTCTGTTGTCATTTTATCTTTTACTAGCTTAAAAGTCCCGGCGTCGTCCGGGTTTTGTAGGGCAAGACCGGGTGACGCGCCGCACCGGGATAGTTGCCGCACCCCCTCTAACTCGAACATTTGACGCTAGATACCGCTAGTTGTCGTGAAACCATCTCCAGTTCCCTCGTTAGAGTAATTGGATCGCGTGTGTTCATTGTTTGTGGTGTTTATGTCATTGTTATAGCGGTATTTATCAGGTAAGTGCACTAGTTTCACTGCGAAACTTTTTTGGATGCATTACTTTATTCTTTCCTGATCTGTATTTGCTCCATTTTTGCTGCATTTACTACTTTTAATAGACTGTTTAGAAGTTGTAAAGATATTGTGAGTGAAGTTCGCCATAACAACAATAACAATAAGCTCTACAGATGAGTGCGGCGCGTGACCCGGAGTTTTGGGTCACATGCCGCATAGCTTTCAAGGGTGACACGCCGCACAATGTCTTGCAGTATAATTACCCTCCAAAATTATTTTTTCTGCTCTTTTCAGCAATAAGCATGTCAACAAGGTATAGGGAAAGGGAGGGAGCTAAACATCGTGGCCTATGGAATGACAGTGACCTACAAGAAGCTGTTCGGCGAATTAAGGCAGGGGAAATTTCCATTCAGGAAGCCGAACGTTGCTATCTTATGCCAGAGAGGACTATTCGAAGGCGCATGGACACAGGAAATTGGGAAAACCCTCACTTGGGCCTGAAGGATTATTTGGTACAGAAAATGAAAAAAGGCTAGTCACCCAAGTCCAGAGATTGTGCAGATAGGTTCTCTTTTCTTTTATACGTGCCTTTGACGTAAATTTAGACTGTTATTATGAATGCGGCATGTCTCCCATACGTGCGGCATAGCACCCTGTAACGCGGCATCTCTCCCGCTTTGTCTTTCAATTTAATAATTGTATTTACACATTTAATTATTATTTTATAAATATTATCGTTGCTGAAATAAAGGGAGGGAAGATCATCGCTTGGAATCTCAAAAAGAGTTTTCAAAATATTCAATCCTGTTTTGAGGTACAGTGGAGCCTCGGTAATTCGAGCCCCGGTATTTCGAGGTTCCATGTAATTCGAGGTGGTCTTAAGAAAATTAAAACTTTCCATAAAACTAGGGTAAAATCCCGTTTTTATACGGTGTCCGCATTTAAGTTTTATGCACTTCCGAATGGGTTGCATTTTTAGCTTTCTTTCAATTTTACCATGTACAAAAATGCAGGTAAAACTGTCTCACTTAGGGTTTTCGTTCCTAATACACAGAAATAACCTTGGCTTCAGACTGCCAATGCTTTTCTATTACAAATTGACAGAAACCGTTAGGATCTATCTTTCTTTGTCGGAACCTCGTGTCAATCAATTGTACATTGCATACCATCCTTTCAGAAAAGAATACTGTATTGCCGACGTATCAAATTGGAGGCGTAACATAGGTATGTAGGCCTACAATATTGTTTATTTATTTATTTTTAAACCATTATGTGCTCATTAAACATTTATTTATAATTTACCCATTGATTTAGTGATATTTCCGTATAATCCGAGTTTTTTGTAGGCCTAATTCGAGGTAGCCTCAGCCCCAATTAGCTCGAATTATCGAGGTTCTACTGTAGATGAATTTCCACAAAAGTGCGGCGCGTCACCCTATCTTGCCCTATTTTGTAATTTGAAATTAACTTATGGAGGACTTTTGATTTTGAAACTCAGGTCCTTATATAATATGTAGGCTATGTAGAATTTGAAATGAGGAAGAGCGACACATCACACTCATATCACACTCAAACTATTCCCTCAGAAAAATCTAGATATAGCTTTTTATGGCTCATAGAGGATGTCGAATGTTGCATTCCGTTGCTTCCACATACCATGTCTAGGAGGGGTTCGAATAAGAAGAAAAAGAAATTCCGGGTAGGCTACATAAGATTGTATTGTCTTGACAGAAAATTTTATTTCTCACTCTCATAGTACTATACAAGGGGCTGAAAAAAAAATCAATATCACTTTCATACTGTCTTTCCCAAACACCTGGGACATAAAGGACTGAAAATGTTCCATCCCATTTTGTCTTCTTTTAGATGCTTAGGGCCTCTGATAAACATCTCTATTTCTCAACTAACACAACGCCTACAGCTATGAATAACGTATCAGTGGATAGGATTTTTTTTACTGACTTCTGATATAGCATACTCATTGGCAAACCCTTAAGCTGTCCCTGCAATACGACCGCTTATTCTGCATCAAAATGTGAAGTGAGAAAATGATATTTTCCATGTCGAGAGTAGAGAAAGTTATGTGACTGCATCACATTGTGCTCTATTTTCGTGGATTTCATTCTTCAAGAATTATTTTCACAAATGTATTACACCGATAGCATCAGAATTTGTTAAAGCCCAGTATTAGTTCCCAAAGCCCTATGTGAATACTTAAACTATACACTGTTGTCATGATAACTGAATTGCATTTTATTTTTTCAGTATAATATTTTCTGAAGTTATATAAATTTTCAAGGGGAAGAGTGGCTTGTTTTAATTTTAATGTTGATCGCGTTACTTCTCGGGCTTAACTGGGTATGTGTGCAAAATTTCGTGCAAATTGGTCAAGAAATGTATCGTAGATTTGTATAGGGAACATACATAAGTTACCCACATACATACATACACACTTTCGATTTGGCTTCGTTGCAAGACTCACACTTTTTTTCTTTCTTTCTTTTTTATGAAAATATGTGACAGCAGGACTCTCAAACTATGCCTCTGTCACACTTCTTTTGTCACACTTCTATTTTGTTATGTAAACGTGTGACAGCAGAACTCTCAAGCTGTGCCTCATTTTACATTGCCGACTTTTTCCTTGGATTTTCCAAAAATTTCCTTTCATACAAACCTTGTCCTGACAATTACGAGAAAAAACAGTCAAATCGGTTAACCCGTTCTCAAGTGATGCTGCAACATACATGTGACAATTGATTTTTATTTATACATAGACTATGTAGGCTACATATATGCTTTTGTCTCTTTATGATATTAGCCTACTATTTACATTGGATCTGTTTCCTTCTGAATTGTATTTGCCTGTGTTTTAATTTGCTATAATTTAATAAGTAATAACATATCTTATATGTTTCTGAGTCGTAGAATCTTACGAGAGAAATAAAGCAGTCTAAATGAGACTTGTTACGCTGCGCTACAAACCGGAAGGTCGCGGGTTCGATACCCGATGAGGTCATTGGAGTTTTTCAATTGGCCTCATCCTTCTGGTGGCACTATGGCCCTGGGGTCGACTAAGCCTCTAACAGAAATGAGTACCAGGAGAAATCCTGGGGGTAAAGGCGGCTGGTGCGTAAGGCTAACAACCTTACCACCTTCATGTGCCGAATGTCCAAAATCTGGGAGCCTCAACCTCCTGGAACCCTCTGGGCCTCCATGGCCTGTTTAGGGAACACTTTACTAAACCATATGAGCTAATACGAGGACAGTCCATTAAGTAAGTTTCCCTCGAGCCGTTTACAGAAACAAAACACAATTTCATGGAAATAGGCTATTTATTGCAACAGATAAAGCAAGTGACAGCTATTTTTCAATATATTCGCCACCGGAAATGATACTTTTTCATACTATGGGACCAACTTTTGAATACCTGTGTTGTTGAAGTCTGTCGCCTGGGATTTGAACCACTGTGTGACAACCATCTCCGCCTCTCTGTCATTCTGTCATTCCTTGAGATGTTGGAAAAGATGGAAATCATTGGGAGCGAAGTCGGCTACAAGGTGAACTTCTGCAGAAGACTTGCTGCGAGGTGTTTAAGAATCCACCCTACAGCCTGGATCTCGCTCCCATTAATTTCCATCTTTTTCTACACCTCAAAAAAATGACAGAATTACAAAGAGGCGAAGATGGTTGCCACACAATGGTTCAAACCCCAGGCGGCAGACTTCTACGACACAGGTATCCATACGTTGGTCCCACGGTAAGGAAAATATCTCAATTCCGGTGGCGAATATGTTGAAAAATATCTGAACACTTACTTTATCTGTTGCAATAAACATTTCCATGAAATTGCGTTTTGTTTCTTTGAACGGCCCGAGGGAAACTTACTTTATGGACGGCCCTCGTATTTTGGATGAAATTTGTAGGCATATTTCAGGACAAGGTGTTCTATCTTCAGTGCCTGATCAGTAGGGCCCGGGGGTTTAGCCACAAAAACATTACATCAGGTTAGTGGTGACTGGGCTATAGGAGTACGCTACCTATATCTTGTAAACACGAGGGAAGGGGTGACTCGCTTTCAGTGGCGCTCTTAATACGTACATTCAAGTTCAAGGCCAGTGTAGGAAATGATAGACACAGCGTCATAGAATATTTTGCACATTTAATCGTAAATCACAGAAAAAATATATATTTTCTAATAAAACGTACATAAATATACACATCATATGCTTTAATATTTGTTAACAATATTCACAGTCAAAATTTAAAAAAAAACATTACGTCTGTGCGTACGCTTTTTTGCAGTGAATGACAATATACATTTTGAAGTTTTCAAAAGAAAACTAACTATTTTTCTCCCAACAAGATCTGTATTGGGAAAAACTTATCTATGTCGCATGACGTGACGTGGGGAAATTTAAACTAAGAAGAGGTATTAGTGTTTCCTTTGTGTGGGTTCAGGTACAAAGGGTAGAAAATTCTACATTATTCCGTAGAATGCTTTTTTAATTTCTGTTGCACCTGTAGAAGTATTCCATCTTCAGATTGACTCTTAGCTATGGATAGAGTCCCATCGCTTGTGCCATTTCCATATTTCGTCTCTCTAGAAGAGTGATACATCTTGATAATTTCCCGAAATTATTTGCAATGAACTTAATATTACTTAGTAGCTTTTCTGATACAAGGTCTTTTGCTTATTTCAATGACACATTTTGTACGTCGTCAAGAATATTTAGTATTTCAACAATCTGGTGGTAGTCCAGGACAGCTTCCAACCAAGTACACCATTTGGTCACAATAGGTTTCGGGGGTAAAGGGATGTCAGGTTCAGTTTATCTAAAGGTTCTTAGTCTCACAGGTGATTTCAGAAAAAAAATTCTTTACAAGAGAAATGAAACTGTCTTCATCTGGAAATTAGGATCGTATACTTTCAGCGACTCTGTGCAGAGAAGGGCAATGCACGTCGCATGCACCAGTCTTGTTTTATATACTTATGGATAGCCACTTATGTTTGTTGCACATAATTTACAACAATATTCCGATCATTAGAGGAAAAATACTGCCTTATTCAGCCACAGTTGCATCTGTTGTGTTTTCAGACGTCCTCGTTTTTGGATGGTATGACTTCACTCCCTGCCTGCTTTCCGCGCCCAATGCCACGTGATATGCCTCAGTGCATATTGTTTACTAACTCAGAAATCTTGCTATGCTTTGTGTATCACTAACTTGACGAATTACTGGCTGAACCCCCGGGCCCTACTGATCAGTATGAGAACCGTTCTTGTTGTAACTAAGTTAGGCTACATACATTACAGTAGTTTTGTAGAATCCGCCTATATACCACAAATGTAACAATAAGCTGAAGTTTATGAGAGAAAAATAAATGAATGAACTATGAAATAATGTGGTTTATTAAGATATTTAAAAGTAAGATTGTATATTAAGTGTATCAATTAATCTAAAATATTAAAATATCATTGAGCTCAATGAAGTCAAATTGGATAAAAATTGTCACTTATTAGATTAAAATATAACTGGAATTAAAATATAAGCATATTTAAATACAACATTCAAATGTTGTCATAAGTCAGAGGATAACTTATTGAAATATAAGTTCTGTCAATATGTATGTAGCTAATAGCTATCCTTATATAAACCCAATTTATTTTATTTCAATAAATTACCATAATAACTTATTATTAAATATTAATTTAACAACTTTCACCAGAACACATATTCTAAACTTTTTCTATATATTTTAATTAACTACTTTAAATTAATAAAAATTTTCTTCAATATTTAAATTTATATGAGCTTCTTTTTTTTTATATATATATATATATATATATATATATATATATATATTTTATATTCATTTTAGGTATGACTGATGATGACGCCTTGTTTCGTCGAAATGCATCTCATTCCAACGCAAACAAATAAAGCTGAAGATTATTGAGATAATTCATTACATACTACATCAAGTTCTACTTATTGTTTTAAGAAGAGGAATTTTAAGCAGATTATAATTAACCTTTTTACTGTATAAATTAACATTGGATCTTTTAATATCAATAACCATAGTATCCAAGAAGAAAGAAGGAAGTGTACCTTTTTTAAACTTCGATTAACCTAACTAGGAAGAAGAACTATACATAGTATTAAACGGTTGTTTTTTATAATAGTGATAGTTACACCATCAAAAGAGGAAGTGAGCAAAGGCTAACTGTATAAAAGACATAAGTTACTTACATATTGACAGAACTTATATTTCAATAAGTTATCCTCTGACTTATGACAACATTTGAATGTTTTATTTAAATATGCTTATATTTTAATTCCAGTTATATTTTAATCTAATAAGTGACAATTTTTATCCAATTTGACTTCATTGAGCTCAATGATATTTTAATATTTTAGATTAATTGATACACCTAATATACAATCTTACTTTTAAATATCTTAATAAACCACATTATTTCATAGTTCATTCATTTATTTTTCTCTCATAAACTTCAGCTTATTGTTACATTTGTGGTATATAGGCGGATTCTACAAAACTACTATATATTATACCACAGGAAAAATGAAACTAATTAATTACATACATTACATTACAACTTGTTCATTGCAAATCAGACAGGGGCGGTAAAAGGCTGTAGATATGCAGTCGTGTGACTTTGTGACGTTTCCCCCTTCATTCATTTCACCAGCACTCTCCACTTCAACTTCCTTTGCCCCGTCATTATCATCCCGTTCCCCTTTACTGGTTTTCGGGCCAGCTCCTGCTGCGGGCCTCCATCGTCCAGTCCCATTGTCTTGTGGTCAAGAGTTGCTGGTGGTGTACCGTGCCTTTGGGGCTCTCAGAGGTACCCTGGGTTAGTGGCGCACGTCAGGGTGTGCCGCGCCCTTGGGGCTCTTGTACGAGGGACCCTGGGTACGGTGCACGTGGAGTGGTACCTGGTCCTTGTTGGATGTAGGGGAGCTCCGTAGGGGCTCGCGGTGGAGTCTGTTGACAGGGGGCCTTAGGGCATGCACATCATTCCGTCTCCTAGGGGGTGCACAATGGTTCCGCTTATGTGGACTGCGCGTGAGCCCATCAGGGCTCAGCCCCTGAGCCGACAAGACAAGACAAGTTACCTAGCAAAGACTTTAAGACAGTAATCAAGCAAAATTACAGGTGGACACAAATATACTAATAGAGGAACAAATGCCTACAGGCAGGTAAGTTTTACGAACAAATAACTTGAGGTAAGTTCGTCAAGTTGGAGGAAATCTAGCAGTCTCCAAGTCTCTCAAAACGCCACTGGAAGGAGCTGATCCGTGGCGTTACACCCCTGAAGGGACAAGGCCTATCACCCGACCGCTGCGTTATCTACTATAGGCAGACGAGGCATGCAAGGACTCGCAAAATGCCTTACCGTGAGCCGGAGGAATGTTGTGACAGGATTCGAATCCTAACTTGCCTGAAAGACACGTGTTCTGTCCGAAAAGTTAAGGATGGCTCAACTTCTAAGAATCAAAAGTTCCTCCACGGCCTGATAATAAGCCGTGATGGGAAAAGTACAAAAAAAGGTAACTGGGCTGAATTACACTTACGTTAGAGATAGTTTACTTAATTACAGTTTTTTTCAAAAAGTAATCAGTAAAATTACAATTGCAATTACCGTACCTAAAAATTCCTTGTTTTTTGTTTTGGGTACAAGGCCATAAAATGTTAAGCCATTAAGTGGTAAAGTTGCTTGGGATGTTACCAACTCTCAAATTATTAACTAACTCCGTGGCGAAAATATCCCAGAAGGAACAAGGCCTACCACCCGACCGCTGCATCAAGTACCATAGGCAGACGGTAGGATTGGGGCATGTGGTCAGCATGCTGACACCCACGGCCGTTAATGGTGGTTTCCATGACCGGAGCCGCTACTTTTCTATCAAGTAGCTCCTCAATTTGAATCACGAGGCTGAGTGCACCCCTACCAGACCTCCCTATCTCAGAAAAATCCGAGGACGTAGGCCTACCGAGAATCGGACCCGGGCCGACGGATCTGTAGTCAGCGACGCTAACCACAAGACCTCACCGGCGGTCCTCAAATTATTAATGAACAAAAAAAACATAAATACCAATATTTTCAGACACATTGAGTAACTTTTAGTTAATATTACTTCTAATTTGGATATTAGTTGCAAAAACAGTAAGAAGGACGATTAGAGCAAGCGAGAATGATACTACTACTATGATTAATAAAATGTAACGATTACAATTTTATTTCCAGAAGTTTATTACAAGTAAAAATTACATTTTTTTTTAAAGTAACGTTTACAAGTAAATGGAACCAAAGAAGGAATTGTTACATGTAACCTGATTACTTTTACTCAATTAGGCCTACTTCCCATCACAGACTTAACTTATACTTTAAATCCTTTATGCCTTATTTACACTTTATTAGATTAACCTTAAATCTCAACGAATTGGATAACTGTGCCCTGTACTTTGTCTTATCAGTCCTCTTGTGCGATTCCTGACGTCTTTTAACAAAGGTTGTTTTTCTGCACAGCGTTCAATAAAATTACTGTTGCAGATGGCGCCTGTGTGAAAGCCGACTTGTGTGTTCTAGGAGTTTTGTGCCAGATAGCATCCAATCCGAAAATTCCTGGCTGAATGTTTCATAAATAATCCTCCAGAAAATTCCGGATTGGCTGCTACTCTGGATTCCAAGTTAGCTGGGCGGTAGGTCCATTTTCCATGTAGGCCTACTGTTGTGGCCTACTGTTGGAAAGAGAATGAGTTTCGTGTCTGGATGCCACCTGAAAAGCAATGTTCCTTCCAAAGTTGTTTGTGCAATAGTTTAACTTTTTAAGGGAGACATAAACCACTGCCGCTAATAAAAACACACACAATGCTTATTATTTTCTTCTTAGAATATACTTTCTGTTGCACTGCTGTGAAGACTTAGGCCAATGTAGAGATATTACCTTTAACATAAGAGCTTGTTACTTGTGTGATGGCCTAATAATAAACACTCACAGCCATTTTACTCTATAATAAGAGCTGGGAAATCATAAACGTTATAATAATATAATATTTATTGTCAAGCATAAATTTACATACATTAGTACTCGCATCCCTGAT
Organism: Ectobius pallidus; assembly: GCA_964059195.1. Classification (NCBI taxonomy): domain Eukaryota; kingdom Metazoa; phylum Arthropoda; class Insecta; order Blattodea; family Ectobiidae; genus Ectobius; species Ectobius pallidus. Next base: position 26,585,525 of record CAXKWD010000007.1, read on the forward strand.
GTAGCGTAGGCTATTTACAGAATGTAATAAAGACAAAAAACAAACCCAAGCATAAAACAAACAAGAAACTATACACAACAAAACAAAATAAAACGGAATAAAATTCCGCTAAAACCTAGTAGCAAATGGCCCAGATTAGGCACTCTTGACGGATCCCTCCCATATTGTTTTCACTCTGAAAAGGTATTTTCCTATTTCGCTGAGGATTTCAGCCTTATCTGTATTAATCATTTTTATATAAACAATATCTTCATTAATATTACTAAAATAAGATTCTAGCAACTGTTTCCTAAACTTACTACTCCTGTTGCATTCAATCAAAATATGTTTGGCATCCTCCCTCAGATTACACAAGGGCAGATGCCTTTTTTGCGATTCCTCTTCTGCCTTTTAGTTTCCATATCCCTAACCTCCACCAAGCAATTCCTACCCTTTCTTTAAAGTCACATACTTCAACATATTTTTCTTTACCCCATCTGGTTTTCATGTCTATGTAAAATACAAGAGATCTCTTTTCTTCTAAGCTCTGTGATAATATTTGTCTTTCTACATCATTACATCTTCTCTTCACAATTGTATACAGTGAATTTCCATGTGTATGTTGATTTAACCATAACCATATGAGACCTAGTCGAAAAAAACTCCTCCTTAATTTTATTTAACCAATTGTTCTGAAAGCTATTGTTGTTGAGAAAGCTGAAACATTCATATAAAATACTGTCAGAGTTTTGCTGTTTAATACGGTTTAAGTATTTCAATATTCTGCACATTATTCTACCCCTATTACTTTCAATTCCTAATTCGTATCTGGCCGCCCCATTTGCTGAATTAAGAGGGGCTCCGAGTACTTTCTTAGAGAATCGAGACAGTATGGTGTCTACAGTTACCCAAGCTTATTCGATTCCCCAGATCTCGATGTCATAACAAATTTTTGAATCCACTAAAGCATTTTCCACCCAAAATCTTAGTCTATTGGCTAAAATCCCTGTGTACACTTTACTAAGACAGGGGAGGAGAGGGATCCCCCTGTATTTAGTTGGATCGTTGGCACTGCCTGTTCCTTTGAAAATAGGTTGAACCAAGGCAGTTTTCCACATCTCGGGAAATTTACCAGATATTTTAATTTTGTTAAATATGTTCGTACTTAATTAATTTCTGTTGGAGCAAAGTACTTTAAAACAAATTTGGAGGAAATCCATCGATCCCCGCAGCTTTATTGCATCTTATAGTTCTAACATATTTGATTAGTTCATCGCTAGAAAAATCTGTATCCAACTCATTTATAAAATTAATTCTAACCACTTCAATTTTCAATTCCTCGGCAATATTTCTAAAATTCAGTAAATCATTATAATATTGTTCCCACCTGCTAGGTGAGATCTCACATTTGATTGACCTATTATTTATATTACCCCTTAAAAATCTCCACAAGGAGGTAACATCATTATTAGCTAATAGTTGGTTAATTTTCCTGGATTCATTTACTGCAAAACTGCTTTTTTTCTTGATTAGTAGTAGTCCAGTCAATGAATGCTCAAAAAGAGGTGTAGAGGGAAATGGAAGGAACACAATTTTTGACTTTGGGACTTTGTCTGGACTAGTTAGGAGGTGAACATACTAAAAGTCCCCACTCCTAGGAGGTGAGCGGGGGGCAGGGGGGCCCTTAGAAGTTCCCTTTTTTCGGTTTTTCGCTTATATCTCGGAAACTAAGGGTCCTACCGATAAGATCTTTCTATACAAAATTAAAGATGACAAAATGCTCCACAAGGTTGATCCTTTTCATTTTTTCGCTATCTCGCCTAGTTTCCGAGATATCTGCGCTCAAAATTAGCTAATTTTGAAAAAAATAAAATTGCCTCGCGTTTCTTGCCTTATTTCGTTAGCTAACTCTTTGGCCCTTCGTCCTACGAAAACGTCATATAGAAGGAAGTTGTAGAGCATTAAATTTCCTTCAAGCATATGTAATAGTTTACTTTTTATCTTCAACCGTTCAAAAGTTAAAGCAATTTTAACTTTATGTGTAAATTCCGGAATTTTGCAGAAAAACTTAACTTTCGTATTTTCCATTATTTCACTGCTCTAACTCTGTATACAAGCCAATATTACGTATTTATATATATATAAATAGTATGTACTATGTATATAAGTTGTACATAAACGAATCAATATATATATATGTATTTTGTAATATATTTTCAAGAAATATATATGCTTATGTATAGTCCATTCAGTGATTGAATGAATAGATGGAAATGGAAGGAACACGGTTTTTTACTTTGGGTCTTTGTTTGGACTAGTTAGAAGTTAAACATACTAAAAGTCCCCACTCCTAGGAGGTGAGCGGGGGGCAGGGGGTTCCGTAGAAGGTCCCTTTTTTCGGGTTTTAGCTAATATATATATGGATCGTAGCGTTAATACCACTCTATACAAAATTAAACCTGATAAAATGTTCCATCAAGACTGATTCCTTTCACTTTTTCGGTATCTCGCACAGTTTATTTTAAACTTGTATGTGATCGGGAATTAATTTTCAAGAATAACAACTTTTTTTTCTAGAGTTTGAAAATAAGTATCAAACTGTCTCTAGAAAGAGCTCAATCCAACTATCAAAGATGTACGTGTGACATACTTTGACATTGTTATAGACGGAGGACTTCTCCTGCACAAAGTTATTTGGCAAAGAGGTTCCACGACATCTGCCATTTGTGATGGAAACGTCAATTTTATGAACAGTCACTATCGTGGAAGGAGTTGCACTGTAGTGTTTGATGGGTACACGAGCTCATCCTCAAGTACAAAGGTCGCTGAGCAGCAAAGGCGGTACCGTCTCAGCAAGTCAGCCGACATACATTTCAATCAGTAGACAGTCATAACTGCGAAGCAGGAAGACTTCCTGTCAAATTTCTACAACAAAAGTCTGCTGATTAACATGCTGGAAGTCACACTACAGGCACATGGAGTCAGAACCCTGCAAGCACGGAATGATGTGGATGTCCTCATTGTAGATATGGCTATGGAGTTGTCACATACCACCGCTGTTGCAGTTATTGGTGAGGATGTCGACCTAATAGTCCTGTTGATGGCCAAAACATAAATTATGACCAGAACATAATTTCTGTCAAGCCTGGGCGTAGAAACATAAAACCTACATTGTTTTCTACCCAGGGGCTGCGAGACATAGCCTACTATTTCTACATGTCTTCACTGGGTGCGATACCACCTCAGCAGCCTTCTGAAAGAGTAAGCTGGGATTTATCAAACTGTATTTGAAGTCTCCAGATATCCAGGGAACTGCTGCAGTTTTCTTAGACCCTTCCTCAACCAAGGATGATGTAGAGGAAGCTAGGGAAAAGTGTATTTTGAGGTGGTACGGGGCCCCACCTAAAGAGAAATCTCTAAACGCTTACCGTTACCAATCCTATGTAAAATCGGTAGCCAATATCAAACCAGACATCTCGTCCCTCCCACCAACTGAGGGGGCAGCGAAACAACATTCTGAGGGCATATCACAAAGTCGAGATGTGATTGGGACATTAGCTGCCTCCTCAGATGTATGGGTGGGAGTTAACTAACAAATTTCTAACCCCGGTACACAGTGAGCACCAGGCTGCACTGGATGATATATTAATTTTTTTTGTCGGTGCACAAAGGATTGTGCCACCACCAAATGCGGATGCAGAAAGGCATCTCTCAAGTGTTCCCCTGCGTGCCAAAACTGCCAGGGGAACAGTCTTAATGGGGGTCCCCTCTTGGAAAATGAGGATGAAGAACTCGACATCGATCCTCTGCCAGTTATCCTAGAAGATGTATCCCCTTTCTCAATGGATGAAGAAGAAAACGAAGCAGAATTATACCCAGGACCAAGTTACCATGACGCGGAAGGACCCTCCTGCTCCAAGAGAGTCAGGAATTTATAATTATTAATGCTGTTCAATTGTACTATAAGGTGTAAATATATTATTAAAGTAAATGTAACACAGTTTCAAGAAACATTTACGAGTTAATGTGTTAATAAAAAAAGTTATGTACAAATTGTTGTTGACTCTGGAATCATCCTACCCCATCCTACCCTAGTGCCTTTGCGGAGCGAATGTATAGTTAATATAGGCCTATATATTATATTAACTGTACATTATATATTATATACATTGTATATTGCCTATGTAGAGGGTAATTATGGCTCCTAAATAACAATAAAGATTCGTCAATCCTCGATAAATTGTCAATTTTGAGTATTATCAAAAATTTCCATAATATATTATAGTAATTGTATTTCTCTGGGGTAAATGATGGAGCTCTCAAAGTGGTTCCACTAGGTTCGGGGTTCGAAATTAGTAAACGACACCAAACAATATTACTTTTGAAGAACACCATATATACTTGAAAATATATTATAAATACATAGCCTATATATACACATAATTTCTTTATGTGCCATTTATATATAATACATACTATTTATACATATAAATATATATAATACATATATATTGGATTTTATATAGAGTTTCAGCAGTGGAAGAACGTAAAATACCAAAGTTAAGTTTTTCTGCAAAATCCCGGAATTTACACATAGAGTTAAAACTGCTCTACCTTTTGAACGGTTGAAGATAAAACGTAAACTGACATACATTCTTGAAGGCAATTTAATGTTCTAAGACTTCCTTCCTCATGAATTTTTTGTAGGACGAAGGGCCGAAGAATTAGCTAACGAAATAAGGCGAAAAACGCGAGGAAATTTTATTTTTTTCAAAATTAGCTAATTTTGAGCGCAGATATCTCGGAAACTAGGCGAGATAGCGAAAAAATGAATTAAATCAATCTTGTGGAGCATTTTATCAAATTTAATTTTGTTTAGAAGGGTCTTATCGCTAGGACCCATAGTTCCCGAGATATAAGCGAAAAACCGAAAAAAGGGACCTTCTAAGGGCCCCCCTGCCCCCCGCTCACCTCCTAGGAGTGGGGACTTTTAGTATGTTTATCTCCTTACTAGTCCAAATAAAGTCCCAAAGTCAAAAATTGTGTTCCTTCCATTTCCCTCTACAACTTTTCATTGACTGGACTATAGGCCCTTATAATGGGATCTAGCTTTGACGTACTTGACCTTATCATCTATATTTCCAGAGTGTTTAAATACTGCCCAAGCACTTTTAACTGCTTTCCTAAAGGCAGAACATTCCTACACTATCTTGCAACTTAAATGAAAATTCCTCTTTGAGTTCGTCTTTCCATTTATAAATAACTGGTATTTCATTATTTCATAAACGTTCATGGTACACCATACTGTATGACGGCTAGGTCCATACCGCTGGAGTTACATTCTACATTTTTAAACAGTTTTATAGGCATTTAAAACATTACTCTGTTATTTACAGGAAAGTAGGCTACATATTTAGGCCTAACTATTTTACATCTACTGTAGGCCTATGTGTAAACTTATTTATTGGGATTCAAAATTGTCGTTTAGCACAATAGGTGGATTAAGATGTCTGGCGGCTGTTTAAGAGGATGACCATAACAAGTAAAGAAATCTGCATGCCGCTTATTGGGATCACTTCGGGATGCAGCTATTTTTATATTATTGACCGACTGATAACAATAGCCGAAATAATTAATTAATTATTCAAACATAAGTTAATATACTACAAAAAACAGAACTAAACGCTATTTATTCATAAGATGATATGGAACTGTGAATCACTCATAATACAGTATCAGACTGCAAGTAACTATTTTTTCCACTAGTAAGAAAGTTTTTAATTCTATCTGTTTTCATTTTGGAGTCCATTAACCAAAACTCCGTACTCACGAGTTACGAGCGTTTTTGGAAGTCTAATGACCCGTGGTGAACACCGCATACCAAAACATCTAACGCCTGTCTTTTCAAGTCTTTTCCTTTTACACTAGCCATCAATGCATGCCAGCACTGCTATTTTCATAAATCAAAAGCTGCAGCTTAAGGCTTAACTGAGGACTGAAATATGTTTTGTTGCTTAAACGAGAAAGTTAGGTAATAACACCTCCTCGAACTGGTCATCTTGTGAGCTGGAAACAATACCTCTATTTCTAACACACAAAACAATTGAGTTAGAAATTAAGTACTTGGAAATAGAGCCGTAAAAAGGAAAATGTGATAACATAAACCGAATCTTTGATCATGATAAAGAGTATTTTCTCAATGTAGCAGTATTAATCCGTATGGGACTTCGTAAAAGTGATAGCCTAACATTACTTGACTGGTAACATTATCCGCGATTACATTAAGCGGTGTTAACCTTATTCCCCAGCGCGTGAATCCCAAGTGACGTCTTGAAACATTTACCGATGTCATGAACTCAACTTCTAGCCTCAACGCTCCAAGCTCCAGAAGTCTCAACAGTGAAGGCAATAGAGAATGGGTTGTCGATATTGTCTTGGTATTTATTCCTTTTTATTTTCACAGCTGATTCTGCAGTAGAACCTGCAACTTGTGGAGATGTGGGAAGCTGGAGTCTCACAGATATGATTCTTCCGTAAATAAATTGACAGTCAACCAGAATATTTACAAAACAATGCAGTTGCATAGCCTATGATTTTTATGAGTAGGATACAAAAATATTCCGAGAGGTCCGAACTTTATCTATAAATTCATGGGCAACGAAGTTGGTATGTATAAGTTGCAGGCCTACGACCAAAGGAGATATATGCGCGGTGAAGGATTTTAGATCTCGTATAATAACAAATACAATATGAACATTAGATATTATTAGTAGGTCTATTAGCCTAACGAAGAATCATTTCAAATAAAACAGCTGTTCTTAACAGTGTTAGTAATATTCGCACGCAGCGCTACCATCGTGATATATTGTATCGCCATCGGCAATCTCGCTTACAATTATACAAATGCAGTGAGTCGCACGCAAGAATTGGCCAATGACGCGGGTTTCTGCGTCGCGGCGGGCACAGCTCCGACTTCCGAGTGATCGGGTGAAATATCTACGCAAATAAAGCCGCGATCGGTGTAATGATTCAAGTTCTCACATTTACAGTTAAAATTATAATGAAAATAACCACGTACCTCATCACAAGAGATGTTGGAAATGTTCTCCTCTTGCATCCACACAATACTGACATCTTTTTAGGAAATTTCCTTTCACGCGCGTAAGTTCAGCTTCCGAGACAGAGTTAATTTCTCTTGTGATATTGCCTTTAAGTTCTTCTAATGTATGGGAAATTGACCTAAACCCTTTATTTTTCAAGTTTCCCCATAAATATATAGTCACTTACTGTTAGAAAACTTAAAGACAATATCACAAGAGAAATGAACTCTGTCTCGGAAGCTGAACTTATGCGCGTAAAAAAATCCTAAAAAAGTGCCAGTGTTGTGTGGATGCAAGAGGAGAACATTTCCAACATCTCTTGTGATGAGGTACCGGGTTATTTTCATTTTAATTCCAACTGTAAATGTGAGAACCTGAATCATTACACCGATCACAGCTTTATTTGCGTAGATATTTCCCCCGTTCGCTCGGGAGTTGGAGCTGTGCCCGCCTCGACGCAGAACCCCGCGTCATTGGCCAACTCTTGCATGGGACTCATTGTAGCTATGCGTTTTCTTTTATGTGGTTTTACTTAGCCTTGACATGCTTAATTCTGTAAGTATTCGCAAATAGTCACAATAAATATAACTCGAGGTCGTTGCTCGTGAATTTATCGATATCGATAAAGGGATATAAATAAAAAAAGGGAAAAATCATCCAAGTAGCCTAATTCTATTGTAACATCCTTCAGTCATATAAGTATAAACAGAAAGCGAATGAGTAAGATTTGCATTTCGGCATTACTAAGTGTAGGATCAGGGGGCGTATTATATGTGATAGCGGACTGTAAAAGTCCCTAATACCTACACGAGATTGTAAATTTAATTGTGCTTAACACTTTCCGTGCCAACCACAATTAATAAGATCTCTGGCGGAGGACCACCTCCATAATGGAGGAAATGAAATGAATAAGCCTTATAGCATACATCACTCAATGAAACCTTGAATATAAGACATAACATTTAATTATAAGCTAAGCACACGAACAAATACACTTTCACTTGGTTGACAAAGTTGAAAACGAAGATAGTAGGTCTTCAGCTAACAGTCTTCTTGATGTAGCATTTATATATCCATACAATGGTTGACAATCTTCAGGTATGTAGAGTTTATGTTTGATGTAATATGTGAGTCATCTTAACGCATGAGATTGAATGAAAGTTTGTAAATAATGGAGTTGAAGATTCAGTCTTGAAATCACATAAAATCACATTTGTGAATAAATATATATATGTGTCCGTGAAGTGTGACACTTGTAGAAGTAGATTTCAATATGAGAAACTGAATATTAAGTCTGATGTATAAGCTATTTAACGATAGCTAAATCTCAACAATAAGATCGATGTTTAATGCGTAGATGAATGGAGAATTGAAGCCACTTCTAGTAATACTATTGATAACTTACTTGAAGTGAAGTGTATGTCCTCGTATAAATTGAAATTAGCAGAATCTTTACCTGCTGTAAGAATGAGCATATATGTCGTGATGTCCCAGCTATTTAGCAATTAGCAAAACACAACACAAGAACGCCATTTTTCCAGGCATAAGTTGAATGAAAGACAAGCACATTTCTTGATGCACTAGAAGTATTGCTTACTTGAAGCATATGATGAAGAAATGTAGAATCTGTAGGATATGTTACCTTTACAAATAGAATGAATGAAAGTTGATGTTCAAATTATATCTCAATAATCTGAAGCACCAGAGAAACACATGAATCCTTTCATGTATAAGTAAGATGGAATTGTTGAAGTGAAGTAGAAGGAAGTCAAGTCAATGAGCAATATGAAACGCATATAAACTGCTCAAGAAGTGTATCCTGAAGACTGGATACAAAAAATAACAATCAAATATGAATAATAAAGACAGTGAATAGGAATAATAGCTTACAAGCTAGAAAATGAATGTTATTTAAATAGTAATATGAATCAAGTTGACTACAGAAACAGGAACTGACAAAAGAAAGATATCCAAAGCCAACATGATAAGCTAAATCTAATGTTGAAAGTAAATGAACATAGGATGTAATGCAATAACTTAAAATGTAAACTTAACAATAAAAACTAGAGAAAAATAATAAATAGAATATACTGCTGTTAAGTTGGCAGCAAAAAATAATTAACTTGTACATAGTTTAAATCTATGATTGAACATAAGTTGCCCGCAAAATTATTTTATTGAAAATAATTTTAAAATATATTAGATTATGTGAAAAGAGTAGATTTAAACTTTGAATAATAAAGAGGTTTACTCATCTTCAATATTAGAAATGGGAAGAGGAGCAAGCTTAACAATTGGTCGCTTGTAGAAACCTGTAGAGGTTCTAACTGTGACTACTCTAACTAGTCCGTCAGATCCAGGATGAATAGAGTGTACAACACCCATAACCCAACGTAAAGGGGGGAACGTTGTCGTCAAGTAAAAGAACAGGAGTTCCTATTTCCACATTAGGAAGAGTCTTTAGCCATTTAGAACGTTGTTGTAGAGAATGTAAATAGTCAGATGACCATTTCTTCCAAAAACCAAGTAGCACTTGATTCATAGCATTCCATCTTGAACGCAAAGAAGTGCTACTAGAAAGGTTTGAGGTAGGTAATGAAATCAAAGGTCTTCCTATAAGGAAATGACCTGGAGAAAGATAATTCAAGTCTTCAACGTCTTCATGAAGAGTGACGAGAGGACGCGAATTCAGAATAGCTTCAATTTGAATTAAGAGAGTTGACATCTCTTCAAAGGTAAGTATCATAGAAGTCATTACTCTTTTCAAGTGATGCTTAACTGAGCGAACAGCTGCTTCATGCAAGCCAGCCATATGGGGACTGTGAGGAGGAACAAAATTCCACTTTATGTTAAGATGTGAAGTAGAATCTTGAACTTTCGATAGATGTTCATGAGAAGATAGAAAATCTGTAAGTTGTCTGATATCAGTTTGAGCACCAACAAAGTTCGTAGCATTATCCGATGTGACTGAAACCGGTATGCCTCTTCTACCAGTAAATCTGGAAAAAGCTGCTAAAAATGCATTGGAAGTAAGCGAGGTGACTAATTCAAGGTGAAGAGCCTTGGTCGACATGCAAACAAATACAGCTATATAAGCTTTAGTAGTAATCCTTGATCTAGGTACACCATATTTAATAGAGTAAGGCCCAGCATAATCAATGCTGACGTTAGTAAATGGGGCAATAGGAGATACACGAGAAGATGGTAAATCAGCCATCTTTTGCTGAAAGGGTTGAGCTTGAAATCTGAAACAGACATTGCACTGTCTGATCACAGAGCGAATTGTTCTCCTTACAGAAGGTATCCAAAACCTTTCCCGTAAGTGAGCTATAATAAGCTGGGAACCAGCATGACATAGTTTGAAGTGTGTAAAACGAATGAGATGTTTAGTGAAAGGATGCTTAGCTGGAAGCAAAATCTGATGCTTCGCATCAAAGGGTAGTTCTGAGTGCTTCAGTCTTCCACCAACACGAAGAATACCATCACTATCCATGAATGGGCATAATGAGTGTATTTTACTAGATGAAGGAACGACATCAGATGAAGTCAAGGCATTGATTTCATCATGATATTCGACTTGCTGAATTATTTTCACACAAGTGTAGAGTGAATTTGAAATTTCACTAGGTTCAAGAGGACCTGTGAGCTTAATTTTAGCAGGCCTACAATTATTTATGAATCGTAGAACATATGCTATCATACGCAAAGTCTTCAAATATGAAAACTTAGTTACATAGGGTAGAAGTTCAGGAGGCTGACTTTGAAGAAAGGCAGAAATCCGCACTTCTGGAAGTGCTTGAATAGGTTTGATAGGTTCCCTATGAGACCAAGTGGAATCTTCTTTAGATAGCCAAGAGGGACCTGACCACCATAATGCATTATGAATTAACTCACTAGGAGTTGAACCTCTGCTTATTAAGTCAGCAGGATTATCTTTAGAGGAGACGTGAGACCATAAATAGTCAGCTGTTAACTCTTGTACATCAGCTACTCTATTAGCTACAAAAGTCTTTAACGTAGTGGGCGAATGATTGAGCCAACTCAAAACTATTTTAGAGTCAGTCCATAAGTATGTTTTAGCAATGTTTAACTGTAACGTAGGTACAACTTTATGAGTCAGATTAGCAAGCAAGTGAGCTGCTAATAACTCAAGTCTAGGTATGGTAACTAGTTTGATAGGTGCTACCTTAGACTTAGCACAAAGTAATACAGTAGTTACTTTATTATTACTGTCAATAGATCTCAGGTACAAGCATGCACCATAAGCATTTTGACTCGCGTCGCAAAAACCATGTACTTGAATTAACATAGCTTCTGAAGGGAGAGCTAATCTTGGAATAGCTATTTGTGAAATGTCAGGTAATTGTTGATGGATTGATAGCCATTGTTTAGCTACACAATCTGGAATGGGTTCATCCCATGTCTTAGTCATTTTCCATAACGATTGAAAGATCATTTTACAATGAGCTACAATAGGGCATATCAAACCTAAGGGGTCGAATATGGACGCTATACAAGAAAGTAGAGTTCTCTTGGTACAAGTTATAAATGGTTTGGAAGGATCTATTGAAGTTTGTATCTTTAACAGATCACTTGAGGGTTGCCATAAAAGACCTAATGCTCTTATTGCATTGTCATTAGATTCGTCGAATGAATGAATATCTTGTTTTTCATGCAATTCGACTGGAATATTATTCAGAAGACGTGGATCATTAGACGTCCATTTTCTAAGTTCGAAACCGCCAAGAGGTAGCAATGTAAGAAGTTCTGATACCATCCTTTGTGCTTGATGGATATCAGCAGCACATGACACTACATCGTCAACATAAGTTGAATTATTAATTATTTGAGAAGCTAAGGGAAACTTATCACCTTCGTCAATGGTGAGCTGCTTTAGAGATCTCGTTGCTAGAAATGAAGCAGGAGCGGTACCATAAGTAACCGTTTTCAAGTTGTAAACACTGATTGGTTCCGTGGGAGTACTTCTCCAGATAATTTGCTGAAGAGGTTGGAGTTCTGGATGAACTAATATTTGGCGGTACATCTTTGCGATATCCGCAGTAAATGCTATTGGATTAAGTCGAAACCTGAGCAAAATAGAAAATAGGTCAGGCTGCACAACAGGACCTATAGCTAGAATGTCATTCAAGGATTTTCCATTGGATGACTTAGCTGAAGCATCGAAGACTACTCTAACCTTTGTAGTAGTGCTACTAGGCTTAATTACTGGGTGATGAGGAATAATGTATTCACAAGGAGCATTAGTAATGTGGTCAGCTCGTTGCATATGACCTAAATCCTCATATTCTTGCATGAACTTGACATATTCAGTACGTAAGTATTCGTTGGATGACAGTCTTTTTTCTAAGAGCTGAAACCGTTTATAAGCTTGTTGCTTTGTGCTACCTAATGTTTCAGGCGGAGCAGTAAAAGGAAGTTTAACTATATATCATCCAGAGTCATCTCTGGTGGTAGTTTGAGAGAAATGTTTCTCACATTCCGATTCATCATGGAATGGAGCAGAATTATTGACAGCTTCTAATTCCCAGAACCTAGCTAATTGTTCATCCACAGCTGATTCTGAGTGCAAGAAAGCAGAATAGTTTGAATCGATCGACGAGTCAGAACTAGGAAATAGGGGATTAGAATGAGCTTGCTTGACACGAGGCTTCTCACGCCTATTAGCTGCTTTAGCTTTGCTGTGAGAAGTCATTTGCTTAGAAACACTCATATGTTTAGAAGCAGTACTTTGCATAGGAATACTATGCTGCGAAGAAGTAACAGGTTGAGGGACTTTACCCATAAAGTACCAACCAAGTTCTGAATTATGTATGCCAGGCAGATTATCAGCCATGATTTTGCCTGATAACAATATTTGTGAAAAAAGCTCTGTACCAATGAGCAAATCTAGGTACTTAGGTTGGTTAAATTTAGCATCTGCTAAATTCAAGTTAGCTGGAATATTCCAATTGTCAGTATTTATGTAAGCACGAGGGAACTTACAAGTAGCTATGCATGGAATAACCAAAGCATTCGTTTGGCACGACCAATCAGAAACATTAGATTTCAGTGACAAAGATGCTACCTTGCAGAGAGTGCGCTTTTCAAACACTACTCCTTGCAAATATTCTCTACGAGGAGTTGGTTTAAGTTTGAGGCGTTGAAATAATCTATCTGTAATTAAATTACAAGTCGTAGCTGAATCAAGAATGGCTGTAGCCTCAATGTACTCGCCATTAGCATCTGCTATTAACACAGTTGCTGTAGGGTATAGAATCTTTGAAGTAGCTGGACCACTTCTTAGCATGGCACATGGGTTTACTGGTATGGGAGCGTTTGAAGGATGAAGCAAAGTGCTATGTTTACCTTGACACTTCATACAAATATAAGAAGAGCAGGCTTGTGAATGACCACCTATTCTCAGGCAGACATTACATACATTGTTGCGTTTCACAAATTCAAATCTTTGGGGCAAAGCGAAAGCTCTGAATGCTTCACAGAGAAATAATTCATGATCACGAGGGCGATTACAACATATACAAATAGGTTGAGACCACGAAGGCTTTTTCTTAGCTTCAGTGGACTTACGATTGTTGTTAGAATTATTATTAGATTTCGCAGTCACATTTTTGACTGGAGATTGATTCGACTGGGACTTGATAGCTAAGTCAGTCATTTGAATGACTCGAACTTTGGCCTCAAGGAAACTGAATAAGTCCTTCAGTGATGGAAACTTATCAGCTTTAAGCGAAGATTCCCAATCTCTAATAATAGCTGGAGAAAGCTTATCCAGTATTATTTTTGAGATAATAAGATCAGTCAGCTCAATATCAATGTGCAGTGACTGAAGCGCGTGGACAGTACTTATGTAATGATCTAAGTATCTCTGGAGCGAATCAGCAGAGTTTCTATCAATAGAAGGGGGAGAAAATAAATTCTCTAAATGAGCATTAGCAATGAGTCTGTCATTGTCAAAACGCTCTAACAAAGTTTGCCAGGCAATGCTAAATGTGGCAGCACTGACAGGAATATTATGTATAATAGTCATAACCTCAGGGGTTAAGCATGACTTTAAATATTGAAACTTGTCCATCTCAGACACGTACTGATTCTGCAGTATTAAGGATGTAAACGTGTCACGAAACTCTAGCCACATAGTGGGATCGCCTGAAAATGTCGGTAATTTTATTTCAGGTAACTTTGGAAGAGAAACGTGGTTTTGCTCAGTCAGTACTGGTTGCGGACTAGGCGCAGACATAGGATCTGGATCATATACTTGCTTGTTTGCCTTTATGGAAGCTTCAAGTCTAGTAAGTGCTTTGTAATAGGCTTCCTCAAGCTCATAGTGTTGAATTTGCCTGTCGTTGAATGATTCAATGTCTTCAATTGAAGACTGTTCAGCTTGATAGTGCTGAAATGATTGTTCGAGTTCAGCGCATCTCTTAATACCTTCAAAGTAAGATGCCTGATCCTCGATCATAAGCTCGTTTATAGCTTGAATATGGTTTAAGAGCTGTACTCTTAATTGTCTAAGCTTTGAGAGCTTACCTAAAGTCTCTGCCTTAGACTCCGCGATCTTAATCAATGTTTCTACTTTAGCGATGGTTTTGAAATATGCTGTTTCAACTTCTTCACGAGAGTTGGCTTCAGCATTCGTAGCATGGAGTTGTTCGAGCTGGGTTTGAACCAGTTCAAAACTCTCAAATAATTGTTTGAGTTTGTCTCTACGAGAGAACAAAGCATGTAACTCGATTTCACGAGTTGCAGTAAAATCTGATATTACTTGAACTTGAGTGAATAGTTGAGCTTTGATTTGCTGCAGCTCAGAAATCTTGTTTGAAATTACCTGCTGCGTTTCAGCAAGTTTAGAAAGAGTTTCTATCTTAGACAATGTTTCAAAGAAGTCTCTTTCAACTTCTTCATGGTAATTAATTTCAGCCTCTGTGGGCTGAAACTCTTCTAATTGAATTTGAATAAGCTCGAACTTATTGAAAGTCTCTTTAAGTTTGTCTTTGCGAGTTAACAACAGTTGGTGATTGAGCTCACCTGACTCATTAAGATTAGTAATGTAATTACACTGACGTGTAAGTTGTGCCTTAAGAGGAGTGCGTTTTCTTTTGAGGTCTTCGACCTGTCTTAATGTTTGATCTTCCATGATTCAAAGATAGGTATACGAAGAATGAAAACAATGTAGGAATTTGCCCGCTTGCCGGGATACAAGGAAGCAATGCAAGTGAAATAGTACGCGAGAAGAACAGGACCGTTTTGCCCGCCTATGAGAAACAACTTCTGGACAACTTATTGTCAAGAAGACAATGAAATATATGATAGAGGAGAATGATTGCAATTATTTGCAATAAGATGAGTATTGAATTGCGAAGAACGTTAAGAATCGTGTTCGTGTAAGAGAATTGTGTGTTAATGTACTGTTGACAGAGTGTGTTGTGTGTCTGTGACTTACATTGATGTCACAATGTTTACAATTGACATATATATCATACAGTACACTTTGAAGTTTCACTGAGTGATGGCATGTGGCTCAAATGCTTATGGCAGAGCACAAATCAATGTTAAGTCAATCTTTAATTGCTTAAGTATCAATATATATCTCTTGAGATAAAATAATAATGCATACATGAATGTGAGCAAACCAAGAAGGCTCTTGTATGCCACCCAAGTCTGTCTGTGACACAGAGGGTGAATAATATATGAGTATTATTGTATTATTACAATCTTAATAGTTTGATTATGGTCAGAAGGACCAGATGAAGGAATAACTTATTTGTACAGTCTTGATGATAATATCCTAGATATAGGCTAGGCCTATTAATACAGTCTTACTAGTTTTATCCTAGATGTAGGCTAGGCCTATTAATACAATCTTACTAGTTCTATCCGGCCCGGAAGGACCATATGTAGGATCAGGGGGCGTATTATATGTGATAGCGGACTGTAAAAGTCCCTAATACCTACACGAGATTGTAAATTTAATTGTGCTTAACACTTTCCGTGCCAACCACAATTAATAAGATCTCTGGCGGAGGACCACCTCCATAATGGAGGAAATGAAATGAATAAGCCTTATAGCATACATCACTCAATGAAACCTTGAATATAAGACATAACATTTAATTATAAGCTAAGCACACGAACAAATACACTTTCACTTGGTTGACAAAGTTGAAAACGAAGATAGTAGGTCTTCAGCTAACAGTCTTCTTGATGTAGCATTTATATATCCATACAATGGTTGACAATCTTCAGGTATGTAGAGTTTATGTTTGATGTAATATGTGAGTCATCTTAACGCATGAGATTGAATGAAAGTTTGTAAATAATGGAGTTGAAGATTCAGTCTTGAAATCACATAAAATCACATTTGTGAATAAATATATATATGTGTCCGTGAAGTGTGACACTTGTAGAAGTAGATTTCAATATGAGAAACTGAATATTAAGTCTGATGTATAAGCTATTTAACGATAGCTAAATCTCAACAATAAGATCGATGTTTAATGCGTAGATGAATGGAGAATTGAAGCCACTTCTAGTAATACTATTGATAACTTACTTGAAGTGAAGTGTATGTCCTCGTATAAATTGAAATTAGCAGAATCTTTACCTGCTGTAAGAATGAGCATATATGTCGTGATGTCCCAGCTATTTAGCAATTAGCAAAACACAACACAAGAACGCCATTTTTCCAGGCATAAGTTGAATGAAAGACAAGCACATTTCTTGATGCACTAGAAGTATTGCTTACTTGAAGCATATGATGAAGAAATGTAGAATCTGTAGGATATGTTACCCTTACAAATAGAATGAATGAAAGTTGATGTTCAAATTATATCTCAATAATCTGAAGCACCAGAGAAACACATGAATCCTTTCATGTATAAGTAAAATGGAATTGTTGAAGTGAAGTAGAAGGAAGTCAAGTCAATGAGCAATATGAAACGCATATAAACTGCTCAAGAAGTGTATCCTGAAGACTGGATACAAAAAATAACAATCAAATATGAATAATAAAGACAGTGAATAGGAATAATAGCTTACAAGCTAGAAAATGAATGTTATTTAAATAGTAATATGAATCAAGTTGACTACAGAAACAGGAACTGACAAAAGAAAGATATCCAAAGCCAACATGATAAGCTAAATCTAATGTTGAAAGTAAATGAACATAGGATGTAATGCAATAACTTAAAATGTAAACTTAACAATAAAAACTAGAGAAAAAATAATAAATAGAATATACTGCTGTTAAGTTGGCAGCAAAAAATAATTAACTTGTACATAGTTTAAATCTATGATTGAACACTAAGGTTAGTATCTTTCTACAATATATTTACATCTTATATTATTCAATATGTATACTAACTTCCTCCTACGTTCATACTCTGGTCTTAATGGGAAATGAAGATGTCATGCCAGAATCATGTCGAAATGCATCTTCTGAATTGATTCTACAACATACTGAGCAACCTTATGGAAACAGAATTCTTTAAACAAGGCACCAACAAGAATTCTTCAGACGAAGCACCAGAATAGGCTTAGCCAGTATTCCCAACAGAACACAGATCAAACGTTCTGTATAAGCCTACTCAACGCATCATAGGCCTATCAAGGCGAAAATAGCCTATCTCCAGACAGTATATTTCATTTAAACAATGCACACTCAGTGATCTTTTTATAGGCCTAATTAGGCCTAGTATTACAAATAAGACTCGCAACACAACTTTATTAGTGCAGTGACATTTGGAGATTACAAACGTTAGGTTAAGAACTAGGTTAAGAACTAGGTTAAGAGCAAGGTTCTATAATGGCTCTATAATGGTTCTATAATGGCTCTATAATGAACTCCTATACATGGCAAGGTTCTATAATGGCTACTGTTATTCTTATTTTTTATAAATCGTTGTATTTGTCTAAAAGTCTGTCAATTTTTCTATCCCGGTTGGGCCATGCTCGAAACAAAGTTGCACAGAAGAACACATGAGTAAGGGGGGACGGGAAAACGGAAGGGCTTGAATTATGGAGTGAAAAGAAATTACAAACTTTTAATTTCTTGTAGGGATCAGGGCTTATTCGTTGCTAAAAATCAATACAAATGAATATGCGTCTGGCTTTTTTAGTGTGCAACAAATAGTGCAATTAAAGCAACAGTGGAAATGAAATTGAAAGAATGTGGAAGCTAATTTAAATAACAAGTGAAATGTAATGTGTTATGCATAAAGAGTTTGAGTATCTGCTAATAGGAATAATTTTCTAATAAATGTCGTTATGATAAGGTTTATTTAGAAGGCCAGTTCATTACTGCAGTTTATTTATTTATTTAAGGCATTTCTTAGCGGCAAGATTAATAGAATAAATGTGTCGTGAAAGGCATATGAACATAGCTTAAAACAAGGTCTGCGAGCTGGCACTCATTGAAAACCTCAAGCATTCCCCTTGCCTTACCCCTTCTACGACTCTCTGATACAGCGCACCTATTGCGTAACATCCGGAGCGTGGAAGCAGTCAGTGGTGTACTGCTCGGAGCTCAAGAGAAGGCGAACGGAAGGAATTTGCTGCGTAATGCCAAAGTCTCAGCATGTTTAGCTATCGCATCTTAATACTACCTGTCCTGAAAATATTAGTCGCGTTTCTAGTTCAACGTTTTAATGTTTAAGAATTTTATATTTAACCGTTAGGCCTACAATTATTAAGTTGTAAGTTACCGGTTATTCTCAAATCCTATAACTACTTCAATTTGGTTTTCTTCCGTTACTTTATTCAGGAATTCGACAGTTTAAGAATAACTTAATCTGCAAAAAATAATTATTGTAATAGTATAATATGTAATATGCAATTTTAAAAAGTTTACAATGTTGTACTTTATTACACGAGTAACGAATATAGGGGTGCCCACCCCCCCCAAAGTCATGACTCACCCCCCCCCCAAACTTCATTGCTCACCCCCCCCCCCAAACTTCATTGCTCACCCTCAAACTTCATTGCTCACCCCAACCCAATTGGCTGTCGACAAGGGCGCCCATATGATACTGTCTGAGGGGGGGGGAAATTTTTTTAAATTAATTTATTTTTTGTCACTTTAACTTCTTGGGCCACTTTGTAACATGATATTAATAATATAATAAGTGCAACAATGACGTAGCCAGAAAATAATTGTGGGGAGGGTCGGAGGTGCCGGGAGAGTTTGGAATACCCCCTAAAAAGGGGGTCGGGGGTCCATCCCCAGAAAATTTTTAAATAAGCTTATTGAATTAATGAAAATCACATTTTACGCTATTTTAGCACTGAAAAACTAGTTAGGAAATTTGTTTACTATACTCTAAGACATGGCAACTTAAACAAGAAATTGTTACCTAAGTTATAATACTTATTACTATTTATAAGAAAAGTTGAATAACACATGGAACAGTGGACATAATAGGCCTACTCATTATGTTATGAAAAGAAAATAACCCTATATCATATTTGACACACCAACAAATCTTGTTTAATTAAATATTTTTTTTTAATACAGGTTTTTTAGGTTTTGACTTTTGGGGGGTCCAAACCCCTGAACCCCCCTTTCCTAATCCACTGTGGATTCTGCTTCCATGTTGTCGATTTGGTAAAACTTCTGCAATTCAAATAATTGTCTTAAAAGAAAAACATCTGACTATAATAATTATTAATATACATTTTTTCCTTCGCCCCCCCCCCCCCGCCCCCGGGTATGGGCGCCCATGGCTGTCGAAATTCTTCATCTTTATAAAGAATTAGAAGAGACCTTTTGAAGTTCTAGAACTTGGCTGTTTTTATTTTTAACATATAAAACTCTAATTTTGCAACAATTTTCACCCCCCAGAAAATTCATAATTGATAATATTTTGCCCCCCCCCCAGAAATTTCAATGACGCAGTCTGCGTCTTAACCCCCCCCCCTTCTAATAGTTTCCCGGGCCTCGCTATGTATTGTTTTTCCTTTTTTCCTCTGTGGTTCCATTGTGATATGCTGTAAACGAAATTGACTACGGCCTACTAATAATTATTACCATTAACTTAGTTACGTTGATGAATAAAACACAATCTTTATAAACACTGAAATGAAAATGCGCAACACACGACCGTGCAAGAAGTACAAGGCTTTGTGAATGATTAGTACACTTCAATGCATGGCCCGCACGTGCAACGGGGAATCACAGCGACAATATTCCCCTCTCCTCATACCCCGCTCGTCTTCTGTTGAGCTCCGTACAGTACGTTACCTTGCTAAGGGGTATGGCGCAGAAAAAGAAAACCTATTCTTTCCGTAAGGACTGGGGATTAGTAGATACAACAAAACAGAAATGAAATTAAACAAAATGAAATCTCGTTTTGTTCTGATAATTTGTGTACCAATTCGCTTAATGTAAGTTACATTCCAACATCAGAACACTTCAATACGAAGCATGCCACGAAGTAGGCTATGAGAAAAGATTTGTTTCGGATATTGTTTACTTACAAAACTAAACTCCGTGGCGCGACATCCCCGAAGGGACAAGGCCTACCACCCGGCCGCTGCGTCATCTACCTATGGGCAGATGGCAGGATTGGGGGGCATGTGGTCAGCACGCCGACACCCACGGCCGTGAATGGTGGTTTCCATGACCGGAGCCGCTACTTCTCTAACAAGTAGCTCCTTAATTTGAATCACGAGGCTGAGTGCACCACTACCAGACCTCCCTACCTCAGAAAAATTGTTTACTTATAAACCGTAATAAATTATTAAATTAGTTACCCATTCAATGTTTAGCTGCGACAGATGAATGCTTAGTAATAAATGTAACAATGAACTTAATGAAAGTGATTTTGTATTAACACTAGAATTTAACTGGGAAGTGGGTGTTACCTATTGTAGAAGACGACATGAAACAATTGTTTGAAAGTTTAAAAAGGCAAAATAGACATTAAACAAGACAGGCTACCGCATTTTAAAATATATTATATTGCGGGGAAAAAAATGAAACCATTCACAACGGGGGATAATGTCAAAGACGTTTAGCTTAGTAAGTACGACCACCTAAACTGGCAGTGGCATTGAATTTATAAGATCGAGTAAAGAAAATAGTTTTTAGTTGCACGGTTTCATCGGTTGATCGTTATAACTTTCAAAAGTGTGCACCTCATGCTCACAGATAGTGTCTGTGTAAATAAAGTTTCAGATGTCACTGCCACGGCCTGATGAAATGTATCTAGTACTGCAGAGCATTGACGTCTCGTTGTTTACATGGACAAGAAATGGAAAGAGGGTGAAGTCTCGATTCTCCTACAATTTCAGTTCCCGATGCCTTGCGTAAAAGGAAGCAGAGAAGAAACTTATCTCTATATGTTTACACACACTCCACGAAAAAGTATTATGTTGTTTAAGATGTCTACTGGTAAAATGGCAAGCGTCAAATCCGGTAGACCCTTTTGAAATTTTTCTTAGTACAATAAAATATCTATATCTATATCTATTTGTCTAAAAGACAATCCAAATTGTGTTGTTGTTGGTAATATGTAGGGTTCGGATGTTCATGTTCTAAAAAAGTGGAGAATATGACTGCAAATATGCCCTTAAAATGACTAAATATGACCCAAAAATCCAAAATATGTCCTAATAGAATAACGTATTTTCAAAAAAATAAATGTTCCAGTTTAAAAGTTTAAAGACACTAAATTATTACATCACATGAATTCAATCAGATTACCACTTTCTTACAACTTTGGTGATCTACAATTTTACTTGTAGCCTAATGAACTTCTATTTTTAAAGAATTTGCTCCTATTTGCTCGCGTCATCAGCTCCATAAACTCGTAATATTTTGTAGACCTTGCATGTCCTACATAATATGAATAACTGCATTGATTTTAAAATATAAGTTACCTATTACTTCGCATAAACATTAAATTCATTTTTTAAAAATTCAAATTTAACTCGACCATATAGTACTGTACTTACATACAATTGTGCTCCTTTACCGAATGTATAACTGAAATGACGTTAAATTACAAATGTGGCTAAAATATGACCAATATCACAATTATGACCAAAATATATCTTTATATGCAAATTAAAAACAATCCGATTAGGATAACATGCGTTCAATTCGTGTTTAATTTGTGTTTACGGCGAGAATAGAGATCAGGATAAAAATATGACATGTCATAAACATCCGAACCCTAGTAATAAGCTTTGTTTACGTATAAATATTGTAACTGTACAAAGTCTGTCAGTCTGTTCAATAAGGTTAGTTTTTCTCCTTTATAAAGGAGTGACATTTTAAATATATTCTATAGTCTATATTCTCCCCTCTACATAAGTATAAACCTTACCCATATTTACCCGATTCATGGTAGGCTAGATGAAATTTTCTGTTGGTCTAGATATGAAGAGCGTTGCTGTTGGCAGGAGTAAAGCGAAGCAAGCAGTTCATTTCAATATTAAATACCCATTCAAACGAGCTGCTTACTTCTCTCTACTCCCTGCAATTCCTTGGGTGCTGTAGATCAAATCAGACGTAGACCAAAATACTCAACAACATCAGCATGGCTCCATTATTAAGCTGAAATACTACGCAAAGGAAAAGAAAATTAAGGATTAATTGTTCTTTTAATTTTAAAAAAGCCAGGATTATATTCAATTACACTGGTTACATATTTTAGCCTTAAACAGCGTGTTCAAAAATGCAATGTCCAAACTGCTATGGATGATAAAATATACTAAACTGAACATGCTTTCTCATAAAGGCATGGGTATCAAACTCTAATAGTCTCTAGTCCAGTTATTCATTGAAAGCCAGGCGTCTTCAAAGGAATAAACCATTAACTCGGTGTTTCTTAATTGTTAATTGTTAATTGATCTGACTAAATCGGTCTTAGTTTTCTCTTACTAAAACAAAAGCAACGTTGCTGTATTCTCTCATTGTTATCACTGACCTTAGTTCTTCCCTCGCTTTAATCAATTCACATGCGTTATTGTTTACTGTATCTAGATCTTGCAACCATGCGTTTCACTCCACGCGGAGTTGACGAGTACGGTACCTGTCACAGCCGTCGGATGATATTTTTATATTTTGATTGGCTGGGATAACTAATTGATTGGTGAGGTAAAAATAAAGAACATAGGTTGAGCTCTCAGCAAACTTTCCCTCCTAACAAAAGGAAGCCGCCTGGCCATGCAATGAATAACTGGACTGTGCGTCCCTATTGACTCTGCAATGAGGTTCACGATGAACACTTTATACATTTATTGTAATTGAACACTGACTTCCACAATAAAATAATGAAAAAACATGTCACGTCGTTTTATTGTCAGTCATATCCGATAACTTCTCATTTTTTATTGCGTGAAAAAAGTTATTTAACTTACGAGATTATTCAACAGGATTTATCCTTATGGTGGCAAATGATCTTAACCCTTCGGTCGGAACATTTTTTTTCTCCGTTATGAGGAACATCCAGATAAATATGGAACATGCTCTATGAGGAACATCAAATCCAATCTGGGTATGATAAATTAAATCAAGAACGAAACAATGGTATATTCTGTCTGCTAAAGCATACATATGTAAGGATTTTTTCTGAGGAAAACAATGAATTTTGGTTATCAGTCTATGATGCAAATGTTCCGCATAACGCACGACACAAATAAGTTGTTCAAAGGTTGGCAAATTTCATGTTGATAGGCCTATCTATGAGGATAACATATTTAACAAATTTCAATTTTGAGCATTCACCTTATTCCCTCATAGGCCTATCACTTAAAGTTGAGTGACAAATATGTTCTTTATGTCATCAACTTAAATATAGGCCTAGTTCATGGTTTATAAGAGCCAATATTTGTTTATAACAACTTTTACAGCGTGAGCCTATGCTATCATTTATTATATTTTATTATTATTACAAATTTTATCTGCAATTTTCCTTTTACAGTTTGTATTTGTGACAAATATTAATTCATGTATTCTTAAAAGTTTTAACACATGCAATAACATGATTTTATCATAAAAAGTATTTTCCAGTGTTGATGACTGCAATAAGCCTATGTCTTTACTTGCATTTTTAACTGCAATTTATGTAGTCGTAAAATACCTCACCTTAGTTACATATGAAACGGTTTGATCATAAAAGTGATTTTTAGTAGGCCTATTGACTGCAATAGGCCTTTGTCTATAGGCTATTTCTTTAGTTTTAACAGCCTTCTGGCAGAGAATATTTTGGACATTTTACTTTTATCTTTTTACAATTTTATACATTGCATTTGTAACAAATTTTAGTTTTATGTACTAGGTAGTTTAAAAAAACTCAGTAAAATCATACAAATAAATACTCCCAGTAATGAAAGTAGTTTTGATGCTAGTTACTACCCATAGGCCTACACTTAAATGGTGATGTATGAATTTTGTCTCTTATATTTAAACGTAACATACACAGTATGTCGTCAAATATCAATTATATGATACAAATTAAGTTATTTAAAAGTACGCAATTCAAAGTGAACTTCTATGGTATTCTCTTATCTTGCATGTAGTTACTAGTTCTTAACTTACTGCTGGTTGATGGGTCTCTCTAAGTTTAAACCATATGTGCTAATATTTTGGTTGGAATTTGCATTTCAGGACAAGGTGTGCTATCTTCAGTTCCTGATCAGTAGGAGAACCGTTCAATAACTACGTTGCATTACAACTTGTTCGAAGACGCTGTCCCTTGTAAATCAAACAGGGACGGTAAAAGGCTGTATTTATTTATTTATTATTATTATTATTATTATTATTATTTTAGATAGGGTGGGCATCTATTGTCCAATACACCGCGACCATCTCTGATCTTTTGTGCACCCCTAGCTTTTAGTCCCTTAGAAGACCAGATTCTGATAAAGAGTGCCAGCTTCTTAATTGAGACCATAGACAATTCGCCCACCGGCATGAACCAGCGGTTGAAGTGTTTAGCCTTAATATCCGCAAGTGTTTCACATTAACACAGAAGATGAAGAGCAGATTCTTCACCTTTCCGAAATCTTCTGCACATCGGGTCGTCTGCTATGCCAACCTTGGTGCGGATCCTTATCGTCCTATAGAAGACCTTACCGACTTCAGATGATACTGTGGTACTTACTGTGGTCGTCTTCTATTCCTCACCAGCCTCGGAATTTGCAAAGGTCTTGGGTTCAAGTCCCAGTGTCGGAGGAATTTTTCTCCTATAATATTCTCATGTAATGTCCAACAGAGACAATAATCTGTGGTTCATGAATGCTTATATATCTATCTTGAATGTTGACTGTACAATAACAGTGGGAGCCCGGTCACAAAAAATCACTACTTAGTGTGCCTCACAGTACTGCATATGACATAACTTGTCTGTCTGTGAGGTAGACCATTAGGGCAATTAGTCATAGGAGAGAGGTTCCATCTGATGCTGTGAATTGAACTCCGGCTTAGCTCAGTTGGTAGAGCATTGGCGCGAATAGCCAAAGGTCTTGGGTTCAAGTCCCAGTGTCGGAGGAATTTTTCTCATTAATATTCTCATGTAATGTCCAACAGAGACAATAATCTGTGGTTCATGAATGCTTATATATCAATCTTAACTACATTATGTTCAGCCAGTGTCATTAGGGACTCCCAGAAAAGGCTGTAGATATGCAGTCGTGTGACTACGTGACATAATAGGCCTACTTACCTTGCAAAGACTTTAAGGCAGGTAATCAAGCAAACTTACAGGTGGACACAAATATACTAATAGAGGAACACTTACCTACAAGCAGGGTGATAAGTTCAAGTTGGATGAAATCTAGCAGTCTCCAAGTCTCTCAAAACGTCACTGGAAGGAGCTGATAGAGGCATGCTAGGACGCGTAAATGCGTAGCCGTGCGCCGGAGGAATCTAGTGACAGGATGAGAATCCTAACTTGCCTGAAAGAGATGTGTTCTGTCAGAAGGGTTAAGGTTGGCTTAACTTCAGAGAATCCTAAGTTCCTCCACGGCCTGATAATAAGCAGTGATGGGAAAAGTACCAAAACAGTAATTGGGCTGAATTACATTTACGTGAGAGATGGTTTAATTCATTACGATTTTTCAAAAAGTAATCAGTAAACTTACAATTACAATTAATTTAAAACGGCAGTAGCCTACCGGTACCTAACAATTTCTCGTTTTTTGTTTGTTTGTTTGTTTGTTTGTTTGTTTGTTTGTTTGTTTGTTTTTTTTTTTTTTTTTTTTTTTACAAGGCCATAAACTATTGAGCAATTCAGTGGTAAAGCTGCTTGGGATGATACCAACTCTCAAATTATTACTGAACTAACAAAAACCCCATAAATACTAATATTTCCAGGCTAGACTTAACTTATACTGCACTAAGCCTTTATTTCGTACTTACACTTTACTAGATTAACCTTAATATCTCGACGAATTGGTTAACTGTGTCCTGTAATTTGTCATATCAGTCCTCTTATGCGATTCCTGACGTCTTTTAACAAAGGTTGTTTTTCTGCACAGCGTTCAATAAAATTACTGTACAGATGACGCCTGTTTGAACAAACTTTGGTGGTTGACTTGTGTCTTCTAGGAGTTTCGTGCCAGATAGCATCCAATCCGAAAATTCCTGTCCGAATGTTTCATAAATAATCCGCCAGAAAATGCCGGATTGGCTGCTACTCTGGATTCCAAGTTAGCCGGGCGGTAGGCCCATTTTCCATGTAGGCCTACTGTTGTGGCCTACTGTTGGAAAGAGAATGAGTTTCGTGTCTGGATGCCACCTGAAAAGCAATGTTCCTCCCAAAGTTGTTTGTGGAATAGTTTAACTTTTTAAGGGAGACATAAACAACTGCTGCTAAAAAAAACACATACACACAATGCTTATTTGGCCTATTTCCTTCTTAGAATTTACTTTACGTTGCACTGCTCTGGGGATATATGTCGAGATATGACCTTTAACATAGAGTTTGTTACTTGTGCGTTGACCTAATAATAAAAACTCATAGCCATTTTACTCTATAATAAGGAGAGCTGGGAAAATCATAAATGTTCATGGTACACCATATGACTGTTAGGCCCTTATCAATGAAGTTACATTTGACATTTTTAAACATATTTATAGGCATTTAAAATATTATTCTGTTATTATAGGAAAGTACTGGTAGGGGGGAAAAAGCAGATCGACTCTTGTAGCTGAATATAGGCTAATATAATTTGTGTTAGTATTTTATAATAATATTAATAATTAATATATTCAGTTATAAAACAATACTATTAGAAACCATATTCTGGGTCGACACTAGAAAAAATGTCAATACATTCCCTGCTATCATAGCCTAGCTGCATTCACAGTGGCTCATATCGGCAACGTAGATATTTCAGTCAGTCCGCCTTTTCCCCCTACCTGTACATATTTAGGAATAATTATTTTTACATCTACGGTAGGCTATATGTGTAAATTTATTTATTGGGATTCAAAATTGTCATTTAGCACAATAGGAGGATTAACATGTCTGGCGGCTGTTTAAGAGGATGACCATAACAAGTAAAGAAATCTCGTAATATCCCAATTGAGTTAACTGTAGTGTCTTTGACAAAACATTACTTTCTCTAACACCACTGCACAAGGGCGGCTTAGTGGCGCATTTAGTATTGTGCTGGCTTTCTGTGCTCAAGGTTGCGGGTTCGATCCCGGCCCAGGTCGATGGCATTTGTGTGTGCATAAATGTGACAGGCCCATGTCAGTAGATTTACTGGCATGTAAAAGAACTCCTGCGGGACAAAATTCGGTACACCGGCGACTGTCACAGGCCTACATCTACGTCGTTAAATAACCATATACCAACCAACAAGGGCGGCTTAACTTCAGGGCAGATTTTACTGATACAGTCAAAGGTTGTTAGTCATTTTAGACTAATAGGCCTATTTACAAGTGGCTGAAAGGCGATGGTGGTTTTGAAAGGAACCCTAGACATTCAACATTGTGTGTGCTTCAAATTCTAAATGGATACATTATTGATCTTCCGAGGAGACTACCTAAGAAAAAAAAAAAAAAAAAATCCTAAAATTTGTCCTTATTACATCGCTTAAGGTTGAAGGGTATTTTTCTGCCAGTAAAAACAAGAATACGGAAAGGTATCGAGGATGCTAGCAAGCAATCCAATAAGCAGACGGAGATATTTTGCAGCGGGTGGTTCCCAAGTGATTTCTTGAAACATTATTTTGCCGATGACATTATCATGAACTCAACTTCTAGCCTCAACGCTCCAAGGTCCATGATAGCAATAGAGAATTACTTGTCGATATTGTCTAGGTATTAATTCCTTTTTAGTTTCACAACTGATTCTGCAGCAGAACCTGCAACTTCAGAACTTGTGGAGATATGGGAAGCTGGCGTCTCACAAAAATGATGCTTCCATAAATAAATTGACAGTCAAACCAGAAAATTTACAAAACGATGCAATTGCATAGCCTATGATTTTTATGAGTAGGATACAAAAATATCCCGAGAGGTTCAAACTTTATCGATAAATTCATGAGCAATCAAGATGGTATGTATAAGCTGCATACAGGCCTAAGAGCAAATAGAGACATGACATTGCAAAATTTTATGTGTGGTGAAGGATTTGAGATCTCGTATAATAAAAAAATACAATATGAACACTAGATATTATTGGTAGGTGTATTAGCCTACCAAAGAATTTATTTAAAAAAATAAAACAGCTGTTCTTAACAGTGTTAGTAATAATCACACGCAGCGCTAATATAGGCCTAACTTATATTGACTGTCTCGCCATCGGCAATCTCGCTTACAGTGATACAATTAGCTATGTGTTTTCGTTTTTTTGTGGTTTTACTTAGCCTTGACATGTTTAATTCTGTAAGTAGGCCTATTCACAAATAGTCACAATAAATAGGCTATAACTCGAGATCGTTGCTTGTGAATTTATCGATAATATGTGGGCCAGTCGATATATTACTTATAATAAAAAGCGGGAAAATTAGCCAAGTAATTCTAATGTAACATTCTTGAGTCATATAAGTATAAATAGAAAGCTAATGAGTAAGATTTGCAGTTCGGCATTACTAAGGTTAGTATCTTTCTACAATATGTTCAGCCTACATCTTATACTATTCAATAATATGTATTCTAACTTCCTCCTACGTTCATACTCTGGTTTTATTAGGAATTGAAGATGACATGCGAGAATCATGTCGAAATGCATCTTTTGAATTGATTCTACAATAGGCTATACTGAGCAACCTTATGGAAACAGAATTCTCTAAACAAGACACCAATAAGGATTCTTCCGACGAAGCACCAGAATAGGCCTAGCCAGTATTCCCAACGGAACACAGCTTAAACGATCTGTTATAAGCAGGGCCCGGATTCTAATGACATGTCATCTTTTTATTGATGGTGCATAGACATTACCAATTTGTAGATAAGTCTTAATCATGTCCTCTGGATTATAGAAATGCATTTTTATTTGGTCATTTTTGTCATTTTATGCAATTTTATATTTTTAGTGTAGGCTCTTTATTTCAATTTTACGTCATTATTTTGTCATTTTCGTGTCATTTGCTTCCTTATTTAGCCATTTTCATGCATTGAGTGTATTAACTTTTTTCGTCGCTAGCGGTGCTGTCATTGAAGTGTTGTTTGTTTAATGCAAGAAGGACACACTCTGTGTTGAAGTGTTGCCATGTCTCAGCCGGAAATGAGAATAAAAGAAACGCCAACATTTTGTATTATATTACTGTTGTTATTAGGTTGACTTGGCAAAGAGTCTACCACTTGCTTGAATTTGAGAGTGCAAACTACTGTTTACCCTCAATAAACAATAATATAATCCGGCAGACCGCAAAAGGAAATGCCGAAGTTTGACTCGCCACTCGACAATGCCTCAGTCCCAGTATAAATTTCCATGAGAAAATAACATTCACAACATTAAAATAATTTACAGGTTTTACAATGTACACATTAGTATATAACTTTATGTGCACAATAATAATTTTTATAAACAAAATATCAGTTTTTAGGTAATTTTTTATAATTATTAAGTCATTTTCTTTAAAATTTAGTGTCATTTTATAAGTCATGTTCCAAACAATTTTAAGTCATCAGAATCCGGGCCCTGGTTATAGCCATATATCTTATGGCATCATATCATGCATCATATCAAGGTGACAATATCTCCGGACAATTATAATTTTAATTAAATAATGCACACTTTGTGATCTTTTTATAGGCCTAATTAATATTCCAAATAAGACTCGCAACACAACTTTATTGGTGCAGTGACATTTGGAGATTACAAACATTAGGTTAAGAGGGAGTCTGGACTTTTGCGTCCCAAAACCAATAAACTAGGACTTTCGCGTCCATAGATCCTCAGATCCAATGACCCGTTTGCGTCCCGGGTGTCTCTACAGCAATGACCAAAATGCGTCCCATGGAATTTCGGTAAAATTAATAAAAATAAAATCAGGTAAACTGATATAACAAAGTGCCAGTATGCTTTTTTAATCAGTAATAATTGCAGTTATGATATACAGAAAATAAGTTGTTTTTTTTTTTTTTTTTTTTTTTTTTTTAAATAGATCTCCGAGTTAAACTCCAGATCGATTCATTAAGCAGGGCTTACGGAAGAACAAAGGTCTAAAGTTTGATTCTTAACCTTAATTCATATTGGTATACACTGATATACTAATTCTTAAAATATGTAAACATTTTACAAAATGCATTGACAATGAAATAGTACAGTAAGCCAATAAGAAGAGGATAGTTCCACCTAGCGGTATGCAGTTTTGTTCTGAGTATAGGCTTATGCAATTTTAACGCAACGCAATAACTTTAAAGCTAGTTTCTGTTCGTGAAATAACATTTATAGGCTTATGTTATTCTTTAGGAATGATGTAGGTCAATGAAAGACAATGAATTCCCAGTTTTTTTTAAAGAAAAATGTAATACTTATTTAAGCACATTGACAAAATAGGACACAAGAATGGAATAGGCTCAATTTAACACAATTGATAATAATAATACAAAATTTTGCTTCAGGGTGGACTCGAACATGATATCTCTTGATTACTAGACAAGCAACTTACCCCAAGACCAAACTACACTGCGACTTTTGAGTGTCCAATACCAAAGAATACTATCTCGTCGTAGCTCACAGAAAAGAAAAATCACCGTATTTCGAAATTAGGCTATATTTCGAGCCTTCTAGTTTTCTTATGTTACAATATAGAATAATTTCATTCATTGGTAACATAATATTCGCGATATTCGAGTCATAAATGCGAATTTGGCCCTCACTAAAGCAGAGTACCAACTTAAGCAAATTCTCAGAAGTTAATGTTTTTATTTATTAAGAGGTCAGGGATTATAAATCTGACATAGGCTGAAGTAAAATTCAATGCTTTAATCTAATTGTAATCAATTTTAGCAAAATAATTAGTCATTATACAACAGCATTTCGTCTATAATCGTACATATGGGAACATTTGTTTTTCATGTAGGTGTCAACTGTCCATGGCAACTGAAGGAAGCTATATAAGCTGTCATTAATTGATGACGCTATAAGAAAGAACCGAGAATTTGATTTTGCATTTGAAGAAGGTGCCTTCTTTTTACCCTCCTTTACTAAAGAAGGTTTCGACAGGAATTGAAGGGTTGTTCCAGAATTCCCCTTTATTTACCTTAGTTACGGGACTCGCCCGCTGATTGGTTGGCCGCGAGCCAATCAAAATGCTTCGAAATGAACCAAAATATTATAATTAATTTGACTGATAATTACTCTTTATTTCGGTACTGGACAACCGATTAGGTCCAAATTCAATAGGCTTATTGCCATGATTGTTATAAATAAGTATACGAAGTTTCATGAAAATCCGATAAAGCGTATTTGAGTTACCGCGCCTTTTCTTATATGATACCATAAATGGGCACTAAATTGGGTATTATTCCGGTACCGGCCAACCGATTTGGTCCAATATCAACAGACATCTTCCCATAGACATTATAAATAGGTATTCCAAGTTTCATGAAAATCCGATAAAGCGTATGTGAGTTATGGCGCCTTTAAAATATACACTAAATTGGGTTTTACTCCGGTACCGGTGAACCGATTTGGTCCAATATCAATAGGGTTCTTCCCATGGACATTATAAACGTGTATACCAAGTTTCATTAAAATTCGATAAAGCGTATTTGAGTTAGAGCGCGTACAGACACACGGACGGACGGACGGACGGACAGACGGACAGACGGACAGACATTTTTCGTCCCCCACACAATCTCATAAAGTACCATACTGGCACTTAATAATCGGTACCAAGCAGTTCGTTTAGCATTACCCAGGGTGGGGGAAAGGTAATCTGCGCCACTTCTTCCTTTCCCCCCAACCTACACGATGTAAACTGCGCCACCGATATATGTAAACTGCGCCACTGACATTTAAATTGTGTCACCGTCATACTAACGCACGAACATTTTCCTTCCCACTTCTCCAGACCAATGAAATTGCATAGGTGAGGTAGCTTTGTCATTTTTAAAAATGTTAAAAACAATACCCTAATTTCTTTTGCATGAACGCTTCGTCACTTATAAAATTTTTAAAAACACTACCGAGATTTTTTTGCATGAGCACTTTGTTCTCATATGACGCCTTCTTAATAAAATCAAAACGGGATATTTCATTGTTTATATATTGTTCTCTCCACTTGAGTAGACGAGAATACTTGTCATTTATTTTAGCTGTTCTTCTCATTTTTATGTAGGCACTTGTTTGGAACTGGAGAAGTGCATCTATATATCTCCGTGGCGCAGTTTACATATCTGTGTGCCGCAGTTTACACATCTCATTTTTATTAAGTGCCAGTATGGTACTTTATGAGATTGTGTGGGGGACGAAAAATGTCTGTCCGTCTGTCTGTCTGTCTGTCTGTCCGTCCGTCCGTCCGTGTGTCTGTACGCGCTCTATCTCAAATACGCTTTTTCGGATTTTCATGAAACTTGGAAAACACATTTATAATGTCAATGGGAAGAACCCTATTGATATTGAACCAAATCGGTTCACCGGTACCGGAGTAATGCCCAATTTAGTGCCTATTTTAATAGATTATGGCGCCTTTCTAATAGAAAGGCGCCATAATTCAAATACGCTGTATCGGATTTCCATTAAACTTGGTATACGCATTTATGACATCCATGAAAAGTACTCTGTTAAATTTGAACCTAATCTGTTGACCGGTACCGGAGTAAAACCCAATTTAGTGTATATTTTAAAGGCGCAATAGCTCAAATACGCCTTATCGGATATTTATGAAACTTCGTATACGCATTTATACTATCCATGGAAAGACGTCTGTTGATGTTCAACCAAATCGGTTGGCCAGTACCGGAATAATGCCCAATTTATTGCATTTTATGTTAATATATGAGAAGTCGCGATAACTCAAATATGCTTTATTGGATTTTCCTGAAACTTTGTATACCCATTTATAATGTACATGGGAAGACGTCTACCGATATTGAACCAAATCGGTTGTCCGGTACCGGAGTAAAACCCAATTTAGTGTCTATTTTTAAAACGCGGTAACTCAAATACGCTTTACCGGATTTTTATGAAATTTGGTATACACATTTATAGTGTTCATGGGAAGAGGTCTACTGATACTGGATAAAATCGGTTCACCTGTTTCGGAGTAATGCTCAATTTGGTGCCTATTTTATGATAATATACGTATTCGAAAGAATTTATATAAAAAAAAAGCAAATCATTTATCATGACAACATAGTCAATTGTTTTACTGTGATATTTTACGGCTTTGGAAATTAAAATAGAGATAGCTATGACCAAAAACACTATTGTTTTACATGCGCTTATAACTTACAACTAGACCGTTAAACTGACCCAGGTGACCGAGATGGTAACGTTTTGGCCTCACGTTATGGAGTTCCATGGTTCAAATCCCGAAACCAGCCAATTTCACTTTCATTTTCGTATTTTTATGTGAGTGTGCGATTGTCAAGATATCAAAAATCTGTACAGTTCAGCTGATGCTGGAAGATTTTAATCTGATTAAAAAGAAAACTAGACCTTTGTTCTTCCCTAAGCCCTGCTTAATGAATAAATCTGGAGCTTAACTTGTAAATCAATTAAAAAAACATATTCTGCATATCATAATTGCAGTCATAACTGATTAAAAAAAACATACTGGCACTTTTTTACATCAGTTTACCTGATTTTATTCTATTTCAAATTCGGTTTCAACCGTGGCGCAGATTACATACACCCCCAGGGTGCACCGCGAGGAGGCGATCTGCTACACACCCCGAAAATTTTAATCCTTGCATTACTGTCAATATTGAATAAAATTGAAGCGGAGAATGAAGTTGCTCTTTGTCTTTTGGCTACCAGATTACTTTCTTGTGGTTGGTAGGAACTTGATGCTGTTCGCACATATTCCAGTCTGCTGAGTGCTTCAGTTCTATATTCAACCATTTTTCTACCAAGAAGGCCTCTTTTTCATTTTTCTTGGCATTGACAACGGTTGTTGAGCGTGTGTGAATATGTTTCTGCTTGTATATTCTTCAAGGCTTCAATTAACTGGAATAGGTGTGGGTGCGTGTGATAAAACATTTTAATCAATTTTGAATGGAATGATTTACAGCTGTTGTTCATGTTCAAGACGGGACGCACGAGGGTTGTTTACGTCAAATTGCACCGGACGCACGAGGGTTGTTTTGATGAAGCGACCACACGCTTTGGGACGCAAAAGGGTACGACCCGTTAAGAGCTGTGCACATCTGACATGTGGTTATTAACATCACCTATATATGACAAGGTTCTACGCTAGCAATGTTTTTCTTATTTTTTATTTTGTGTAAAAGACGATCAAAATTTGTGTTGTTGTTGGTAATAAGTAGGGTTCGGATGTTTATGACCTAAAAAGTGGAAAATATAACTGCAAATATACCCTTAAAATATGACCTAATAAAAAACATAGTCTTTAAAAATAAATGTACCAATTAAAACGTTTAAATACACTAAATTATTACATCACATGAATTCAAACAGATAATCTCTTTTTAAGAATTTTGTTGATTTACAGTTATAGTTGTAATGAACTCCTAATTTTAAAGGATTTGTTCCCGTTTGCTCGTTTCATTAGCTCCAAATATTTTGTAGATCAAGTGTAGTCTATCCATATAATATATGAACAGTTATATTAATTTTAAAATTAAGTTGCCTATTAAATGGACATAAACATTAAATTAATGACGAAACTTTCAAATTTAACTCGACATTATAATTGTGCTCCTTTACGAAATTTATAATTGAAAATTGAAATATGACGTTAAATTACAAATATGACCAAAATATGATCAATGCAATAATAATTCCCAAAATATGACCTTATATGCAAAATAAAAACGGTCCTAAAGGGATAACAACCGTGCAATTCGTGTTTAATTTGTGTTTGTGGTGAGAAAGGTGGTCAAGATAAAAATATGTCATGAACATCCGAACCCTACTTATAAGCTTTGATTAGGCCTACATATAAATATTAGAATTGTTTGTACAAAGTCTGCCAGTCTACAGGCTCGACTAGAGGGAGGGTTACAGCCCCGGGGCCCGGGCCCCGAAAGGGGGCCCGGCCTACTAGGTTTTATTTTCTACTTTCTAAATTTACTCTAAAATAAAATTGGTTATAGGCCTAAGTCAATAAACAGCTTAAGTTATGTTATGTGTTTATTTTATCTACAGTTAACATGAAACTGAGTACTCTTGAAGAAAAATTGCTATTTTTGAAAAGTAGAAG
Source organism: Ectobius pallidus (assembly GCA_964059195.1). Classification (NCBI taxonomy): domain Eukaryota; kingdom Metazoa; phylum Arthropoda; class Insecta; order Blattodea; family Ectobiidae; genus Ectobius; species Ectobius pallidus. Next base: position 26,621,416 of record CAXKWD010000007.1, read on the forward strand.
CAGAAATCCTTTTGGACTCAACAGTAGCCTAGACCTCACTAACGTTCGGCATTTAAAATCATAATTTTCAAAAGATTAAGCTGGTACATTCAGATAAAATTGTTCCTAATTAGAACATTTTAATGTGTTTTTCTGTTTCGTGCCCGGCATCAGTTAATCGAATTGGTTCAAAATCAATAGATTTCGTCCCATGGGCATTATAAATGGTATACCAAGTTTTATGAAAATCCGATAAACCGTATTTGAGTTATCGCGCTTACAGACACAAGGACAGACAGACAGTCAGATAAAGTACCGGTACCATTCTGACACTTAATAGTTATGTAATATCATTACATAATCTTTTTGGTGCACATATTATAAAGGCCGAGTTGGGTAGTGGATTTAAAATTTGACGGGGGCCCGGGAAAATTTGTCCCTGGGGCCCTTGTTTTCTTTCCACGGCCCTGCCAGTTTATTGAATAAGGTTAGTTTTCTTTTCTTTATAAAGGGGCGACATTTTAAATAAATTCAATATATTTTCCCCTTTAGATCAACATGAAGTTTATCAAATACATAAGTATAAAACTTACACATAGTTACCGATTCATGGTAGATGAAATTTTCTGTTGGTCTAGCTATGAACAGCGTTGTTGTTGGCAGGAGTAAAGGGAAGCAAGCAGCTCATTTCAATATTAAATACCCATTCAAAGGAGCTCCTTACTTCTCTCTACTACCTGCAATTCCTAGGGTGCTGTAGATCCAATGTGACGTAGACCTAAATACTGAACAACATCAGCATGGCTCCAGTATTAAGCTGAAATACTACGCAAATTAATTGCTATTGTTATTGTAATTTTAAACCAGCCAGGATTATATTGAATTACACTGGTTACATATTTTAGCCTTCAATAGTGTGTTCAAAAATGTAATGTCCAAACTGCTATGGTTGATAAAATTTACTAAAATTTACTTGCTTTCTAATAAAGGCATGGCTAGCGACTATAATAATCTATAGTCCAGTTATTCATTGCAAGCCAGGCGGCTTCAACGGATTAACCATTATGTTGGCGTTTCTTAATATTGGTAATTGATCTGACTAAATCGGTCTTGGTTTCCTCTTTCCAAAACAAAAGCAACGATGCAAACATATCTCACTGTTATCACTGACCTTAGTTCTTCCCTCGCTGTAATCAATTCGCATGCGTTATTGTTTACTGTGTCTAGATCTTGCAACCTTGAGTTTCACTCCACGCGGAGTTGACGAGTAGCTGTTACAGCCGTCGGATGATATTTTTATATTTTGATTGGTGTGGTAAAAATAAAGAACATGGGTTGAGCTCTCAGCAAACTTTCCCTCCTAACAAAAGGAAGCCGCCTGGCCATGCAATGAATAACTGGACTTTACGTCCCTATTGGCTCTGCAATGAGGTTCACGATGAACACTTTATACATTTATTGTAATTGAACACTGACTTCCACAATAAAATAATGAACAACATGTCACATCGTTTTATTCCCAGTCATATCCGATAACTTATCATTTTTTATTGCGTGAAAAAAGCTATTTAACTTACGAGATTATTCAATCGGATTTATCTTTATGGTGGCAAATGATCTTAACTCTTCGGACGGAACATTTTTTTCTCCGTTATGAGGAACATCCAGATAAATATGGCACATGCTCTATGAGGAACATAAAATCCAATCTGGGTATGATAAATTAAATAAAAAACGAAACACTAGTATATTCTGTCTTTTAAAGCATACACATGTAAGGATTTTTCTGGGGAAAGCAATGAATTTTTGTTATCTGTGTATGAGGCAAATGTTCAGCATAACGTACGACACAAATAAGTTGTTAAAAGGCTGACAAATTTCATGTTGATAGGCCTATCTATGAGGGTAACTTATATGTAGCAAATTTCAATTTTAAGTAGGTCTATTCACCTTATTCCCTCATATCACTTAAAGTTGACTGACAAATATGTTGCTTATGTCATCAACTTAATAAATATAGGCCTAGTGCATGGTTTATAAGAACCAATATTTGCTTATAAGAACTTTTACAGCATGAGCCTATGCTATCATTTATTATATTTTATTACTGGCGTGTGCCCGCGGCTTCACACGCGATAATTATTTCAAAAATTAAAAATTAAGAGCATAATAGTTAAATCATTATAAGTTATTTATTAACACCTAAAACACGTGGACTACATACCACGATTAGATAGCATCGATTGGTAAAAGCTACCTCAGATTAGAGTTCCCTGGCCCAGAAAACCCCTGCATAGTGAGTTTCGTCCAAGTCGAACAATGTTTGACCATATTTAGGCCTATATTGAATATCCCTCTTCCGTGTAAGTTGAAAATTTCAACGTCTGTGGGCCTTGGTATTCTAAACAAATGAATCGTCAAGGATGGACTTACAAAATCAAGCGATCGCCCGCGAAAATTATTTCAAAAATTAAAAATTAAGAGCATAATAGTTAAATCATTATATTTATTAACACCTAAATCACGTGAATTACATACCACGATTAGATAGCGTCGCCTGGTAAAAGCGACCTCAGATTCGAGGTCCTTGGCCCAGAAAACCCCTGTAGGCTATAGTGAGTTTCGTCCAAATCGAACAACGTTTGACCATATTGAGGCCTATATTGAATATCCCTTTTATAATAATAATAATCCTCTTCAGTGTAGGTTGAAAATGTCATATGTCTGCGTGCCTTGACATTATAAACAAATGAATCGACCAGCGTGAGCTACAACATTCAAGCGATCGCGATAGTTTTATGTCCAAGGAATGACAAAAATAGCCAAAGCCTACTGTAATTGATTTGACATTGAATGGTATTAGCCTACTGAAAACTGATGCTTCGAAAACGCAAAAAATACACGTTTTTTGCCCGTTTTTCACTCATAACTCATGAACGAAAGGAAAAATTAAAAATGTAATATGCCAGAAACCTTCCCGGGAATGCACTCAACAACTTCCCAAAGTTTCATGGCGATCGGATGAATGGTGTAGTAATGCATAAAGGACAGACAGACACACACACACACACACACACACACACACACACATACATTCATTTTTATATAATATATAGATTTACAAATTTTGTCTACAATTTTCCTTTCACAGTTTGTATTTGTGACAAATATTAATTCATGTATTCGTAAAATATTTTAACACATGCAATAACATGATTTTATCATTAAAAGTATTTTCCTTCGTTGATGGCTGCAATACGGCCCGGGAGGCTTGGGTCGCTTGAATCCTAAAAGAGAGAGGTAAAACTAAGATAAAGAAAGAAAGAAAGATGACTGCAATAGACCCATGTCTTTGCTTGCAATTTTTAAACTGCTTTATTAATTTATGTAGTCATAAAATGCCTCATCATAGTTAGTTACATATGAAACGGTTTGATCGTAAAAGTAATTTTCAGTATTGACTGCAATAGGGCTATGTCTATATTTCTTTAGTTTTAACAGCCTTTTATGAACAGTTTACATTTATCTTTTATTTACAATCTTATACATAGCATTTGAAACATTAAAAAAATGTTACTAGATAGTTAAAACGCCTCAGTAAAATCATACAATTAAATACTTCCAGTAATAAAAGTAATTTTAATGCTAGTGAATACCCATAAGCTTACACTGTAAAATGGTGATGTATGAATTCTGTCTCTAAAAACTTAAATGTAACATACACTCTAGCCTATGCCGTCAATAAATGAACCATCTATTACATGATAAAAATTAAGTTATTTAAAAGTACAATACTCTTATTAAAAGTGAACTATCTTACATGTAGTTACTAGTTCTTAAGTTGCTGCTGGTTGATGGGTCTCTTTAAGTCCATAAAGTAAGTTTCCCTCGAGCCGTTTACAGAAACAAAACACAATTTCATGGAAATGTTTATTGAAACAGATAAAGCAAGTGTTCAGCTATTTTTCAAAATATTCGCCACCAGGACCAACTCTTGAATACCTTTGTTGTAGACGTCTGTCGCCTGAGATTTGAACCACTGTGTGACAACCATCTCCGCCTCTCTGTCATTCTGTCATTCCTTGAGATGTTGGAAAAGATGGAAATCATTGGGAGCGAAGTCGGCTACAAGGTGAACTTCTGCAGGAGACTCGCTGGGAGGTGTTTAAAAATCCACCCTTCAGCCCGGATCTCGCTCCTATTCATTTCCATCTTTTCCTACACCTCAAAATATGACAGAGAATGACAAAGAGGCGGAGATAGTTGCCACACAATGGTTCAAATCGCAGACGGCAAACTTCTACGATACAGGTATTCATACGTTGGTCCCACGGTATGACAAATATCTCAATTCCGATGGCGAATATGTTGAAAAATATCTGAACATTTGCTTCATCTGTTGCAATAAGCATTTCCATGAAATTGTGTTTTGTTTCTATAAACGGCCCGAGGGAAACTCACTTTATGGACGGCCCTCGTATTTTGGATGAAATTTGTAGGCATATTTCAGGACACGGTGTGCTACCTTCAGTTCCTGATCAGTAGGAGAACCGTTGTTGTTGTAATTACATTGCATTACAACTTGTTCAAAGACGCTGTCCTTAGAGGGTCGGTAAAAGGGGCTAAATTATAGTTTGTAATGGGAAGAAATTGAATAAAAGTAATCAGATTACACGTATCAATTCCTTTTTTTCCTCCCATTTATTTGTAATTGTGACTTTAAAAAAATGTAATCTCCACTTGTAATTTACTTCTGAAAATAAAATTGTAATCGTTACTTGGTAGTATTGTGTGTGCCACTTCTTAAAGCCTTCTTTTCCAAGAACTGCCTCTACCTTTTGCCACTCTAATCCTCTTCGACATGTCAGTCAGTGAATAGAAAGGTAATAAGGCGTATTCACACTTGTCTGAAATCCAGCACAATATTGCCAAATACCTACCACAGTTTACTTCACTTGAGAAGAGGACCGTTTTGACAAAACTCACCATCTACTTTTTTTTGCCAAAATCGTTTTTTAATGGTTTTAGGTGCTTTGAATGAGATCTTTAAGATGGTGAAAAAAGAACATGAGAGAAGTCAACATAACCAATTTATTTTGAAGCCTCAAAATGCAAGGTAGGATCTTCTGTATGTTAATAAAAACTCCTCAACAATTTAGGTTTTGACACATGTTGAGTTTTGTCAAATCGGTCCTCATATTGCGAATGACATCGACGACACTGGGGAAAGCCACGCGACGCAAGCAGCTCTACCACTGAATGGTTCAATAGTTTACGGCCTTGTACCAAAAACAAACAAAAAAACAAGGAATTTTTAGGTACCGGTACCGCAGTTTTAAATTAATTGTAATTGTAATTTTATTGATTACTTTTTGAAAACATTGAAATTAAGCAAACTTAGGCCTATCTCTCACGTAAATGTAATTCAGCCCAATTACTTTTTTCGTACTTTCCCATCACTGCTTATTATCTGGCCTTGGAGGAACTTAGGATTCTTGGAAGTTGAGCCAACTTTAACCCTTCGGACAGAACACATGTCTTTCAGAAAGTTAGAATTCTAATCCTGTCACTAGATTCCTCCGGCGCACGGCTAGGCATTTGCGCGTCCTAGGAGTCCGTCTGCTCTATCCTGTCACAAACATTTAAGAAAGAGATGAAAGTACTCACCATCTCTCTCGCACCAGTGCTGCCACAACGTTCATCAAAACATGTTTATGGTGTTCAAGGAAGGGGGCGGGCACCAGGAATTTTTGCAACAGGGTGGGTGTACCGTTAACCTTGACGAGGATTTCGCATTGTGTTACAGTAGGGGGTAGTTCTTGACCATCTCTTTCATCTTGTTTGTGACAGGATAGAGCAGATGGACTCCTAGCATGCCTCGATCAGCTCCTTCCAGTAACGTTTTGAGAGACTTGGCGATTGCTAGATTTCCTCCAACTTGACGTACTTACGCCAAGTTATTTGTTCGTAAAACTTACCCTGCTTGTAGGCATTTGTTCCTCTATTAGTATATTTTTGTCCACCCGTTAGTTTGCTTGATTACCTGCCTTAAAGTCTTTACAAGGCAAGTAGGCCTATTATGTCACGAAGTCACACGACTGCATATCTACAATCTTTTACCGGTAGACTTATTGTTCTAAGCCTTTATACCGTACTTACACTTTACTAGATTAACCTTAATATCTCGAGGAACTGGTTAACTGTGTCTCTTAATTTGTCTTATCAGTCCTCTCATGCGATTCTTGATGTCTTTTAACAAAGGTTGATTTTCTGCACATCGTTCAATAAAATTACTGTGTGAACAAACTTTGGTGGTTGATTTGTGCGTTCTAGGAGTTTTGTGCCAGATAGCATCCAATCCGAAAATTCCTGGCTGAATGTTTCATAAATAATCCTCCAGAAAATTCCGGATTGGCTGCTACTCTGGATTCCAAGTTGGCTGGGCGGTAGCTCCATTTTCCATGTAGGCCTACTGTTGAAGCCTACTGTTGGAAAGAGAATGAGTTTCGTGTCTGGATGCCACCTGAAAAACAATGTTCCTTCCAAAGTTATTTGTGCAATAGTTTAGCTTTTTAAGAGATACAAAAACCACTTCCGCTAAAAAAAAAAACACACACACACACAATGTTTATTATTTTCTTCTTAGAATGTACTTTCCGTTAGACTTCTTTGGGGACATATGTCGAGATATGACCTTTAACATAGAGTTTGTTACTTGTGTGTTGGCCTAATAATAAACACTCACAACCATTTTATTCTATAATAAGGATAGATGGGAAAATCATGAATGTTCATGGTGCACCATATGACGGCTACATTTTACATTTTTAAACATATTTATAGGCATTTAAAATATCATTCTGTTATTTACAGGAAAGTACATATTTAGGCCTAACTATTTTACATCTACTGTATGTACAATTTATTTATTGGAATTCAAAATTGTAGTTCTGCCTATTGTAATTTACCACAATAGGCGGCTGTTTAAAAGGTTGATCATAACAAATAAAGAAATCTCGTAATAATAAACTAAACTCCGTGGCGCGACATCCCCGAAGGGACAAGGCCTACCACCCGACCGCTGCGTCATCTACCTATAGCCAGATGGCAGGAATGGGGGGCATGTGGTTAGCATGCCGACACCCACGGCCGTTAATGGTGGTTTCCATGACCGGAGCCGCTACTTCTCTATCAAGTAGCTCCTCAATTTGAATCACGAGGCTGAGTGCACCCCTACCAGACCTCCCTACCTCAGAAAAATCCGAGGAGGTACCGGGAATCGAACCCGGGCCGACGGATCCGTAGTCAGCGACGCTAACCACAAGACCACGCCGGCGGTCTCTCGTAATAATATCCCAATGGAGTTAACTGTAATGTCTTTGACAAAACATTACTTTCTCTCACACCACTCCATAAGGACGGCTTAAGTTCAGGGCAGATTTTACTGAATAATTATAGTCAAAGGTATGTTGTCAGTCCTTTTAGACTAATAGGCATATGTACAAACGGGTGATAGGCGATGGTGGTTTTAAAAGAAACCATAGACATTCAACATTGTGTATGTTTTAAATTCTAAAATTTTTTAAACGATTTTCCGAGGGGACTTCCTCAGAAAAATATTATTTTCCTAAAATTTCTCCTTATTACATCGCGTAATGTTGAAAGGTCTTCTTCTACCAGTAAAAACAAGAAGACGGAAAGGTATAGAGGATGCTAACAGGCAATCCAATATGCAGATGGAGATACAGTGCATGCCGCTTATTGTGATCACTTCGGGATGCAGCTAATTTGATAATATTGACCGATTGATAACAATAGCCGAAATAATTAATTGAAGGTTATTTTTTCATACATAGGATATTATACTACAAAAACAGAATTTAAAGCTATTGATAAATAAGATAATATGGAACTGTGAATTATTGAACCACTCATAATACAGAATCAGACTGCAAGTAACTATTTTTTCAAATAGTAAGAAAGTTTTTAATTCCATCTGTTTTCATTTTGGAGTTCATTAACCAATACTCCATACTCACGAGTTTTGTAAGTCTAATGACCTGTGGTGAACGCCGTGTAGCAAAACATCTAACGCCGGTCTTTTCAAGTCTTTTCGTTTTACACCATTAGCCCAGTCAAATGTTACAAAAAAAATGCGTGAACTTACATTAAATGGAGTATTAATGATTTTTGGAGGGGAGTTTAGGACCATTACTGGGATCACAAATCCAGATTTGCAACCCTCAGAAACCTGTGCTCGCTGAATGGCGGTGGAAATAAACCGGTTTTTCGACAATATCTCCTAAACTATGCGTTTTTGGAAAGAATCTTTCTTAGCCTTTTTAAAGTAAATTAATTTGTCTAAAATATGAGATCAGCATCGTTTCTGTAAGTTATATAGTTACCGAGATACGGCTTTTAAAAGATTGGCCTTTTTCCCAAAAAGTTAAAATTTTAAGTTTTCTTCGCGTTTCGAACTGAATACTGACAAAATGACACGTCCTACAGGAAAGTCAAGAGAACAGAAGTTGTATGCAATTTAATAAGCTTTAATTTGAGCTATAGCCCGTCCTTGTAGCTCTGATAGTTTCATCATAAATGACAAAAACCGAAAAGATTAAAAATGCTTTTTTTGGGTGAAAGTTGAGTAACATCGTTTCCTCCACCAACACCTTAATTTTTTTGGTAACATATTGGCGGATAATGTCTTAACTGTGTATAGAAACTTTTATGTGTAAATGTGTCTATGGGAGATGGATTTTGCCAGACAAAAATATTTAAGCCGAATATTTCATAAAAATGTATTTACTTTTAAACCAACAGGCATATTTAAACAATGTGTGAGGTTCCTGGTATGGGATGGTATGGGACCTGGGAAGTCGAGGGTGGGGTGATGTCTTCATCCTCACTTGAGGAACTGTCATTCTGGGGTGTGGGCACATTGCATTTCAGCCCAATTTTGCGGCAGCTGCAGCCCCCAGCGCAGTCCATCTTGCACTTGCACGAGATCAGTTGCAAAAGGGTTTGAGGGGCTGGTTTAACTTCCATTGCAATTGGAGTAAGCCCCAACTCGTCTTACTTCCACCCCAATCCGTGAGTTTTCTGCCCCAACCACTTTTGTACCAGCGAAAAAGTAGAATGAAAATTAGTTATTCTATAATATTTCAAAGCACACACATGGTGTACAATGAGAGTGTATAAGTGAACAACGAAATTTAAGAACATAATGATAGGAAATGTGCATAGACATACCTGGTGATACATACAATAATCATGATATTTTACAGTATCTGTGATTGGTGACAAACTGGCGAGGTTGACTTTAGCTGTCAGGTTGTTGAGGGTGGTGTTAATCGTTCCTTCATAAACTGCGACGAGGTACTTCTCCCCAGCTGCAGCTATTTCATCGTGACTCACATCTGGGTGGAGGAAGACTTCTGCTTGCCTGAATAGTGCTGGGTTCTTGAGGAAGTTTTGACAAAAGGGGGCCCAGGAGATTAATCAGAGGACGTCTGGCTACCCTCTTCTGGAAGTAGATGTATTTTTTGGAACTCAAACCAACTAATAACAGAAGCAGGTCCACATATTCCACGATGATTACAACCTTCTCAGAAGAGTCAGCTTTGGTGATGGCAGCTCTAACAATGTCAGCATCAGCGTCCTCTTCTGACACCTCAACACCGTGCTGCTCAAATCCAGTTTTCAGTAACTCTATCAGCCTATGCTTATTAGTGTCGTTCGATAAGAACTTCTCTTGGTAGTTGAAGCTGATAGGACAATATCACTGCAGTTGAGGGCGGAGTATCGTCTGAGACGTTCGGCGCTTTGGGTACTTTTTTTAGAGGCGTCCTCCGGGTATCCATCGAAGACAATGGGTTACATCTGTCCCAAAATGGTTTTTCACAAAATGAATGTAGCCGTCAATGATGGTCTTCACTGATGCGTTTTGATGTCACACACATTTGTGGAGCAAGTAGCCACCATCGAGCACTATGTGGGTATTGGCGTCTCGGGAGATGTTGGTAGTGAGGGATGTGAAACACGAATATAGAGCTGCCTTAGTTCCCTTCCTCACTCTAGCTTCGTTGAAAAGAGACATTGGGTAACGGGGCAATTCATACTTGCAGTGTGCTTTCAACTCTGCGTCAGATTTTTATGGTGATGCTAACTCGCTGGATTATTGTGAGAGGGTCAACTTCAATATTCTTATTAGTGACTTGTAAGAAATTATTCTTGCCAAGGTAACAACTTTGTCTTTACGTTTGAATCCAACTTTCCCAAATGTCTGGTTTTCTGTGTTAACCACTCCTTCTGTTCACAGTTCCTTGGAAATTTAACAATTGACTTAATAGCCTCCAACAATCCCACTGCTAAAGGAACTATTTTGTCAGTAACGGGGAACTGATCTCGTGCAAGTGCAAGATGGGCTGCGCTGGGAGCAGCAGCTGCCGCAAAACTGGGCTGAAATCCTCAGCTTTGTGCGCTTTCTGCAGGGGAAAAATTCTGCCGCAATGTGCCCACACCCCAGAATGACAGTTCTTCAAGTGAAGATGAAGACATCACCCCACCCTCGACTTCCCAGGTCCCATACCATCCCATACCAGGAACCTCACACATGGTTTAAATATGCCTGTTGGTTTAAAAGTAAATACATTTTTATGAAATATTCGGCTTAAATATTTTTGTCTGGCAAAATCCAACTCCCATACACACATATACACACAAATAGTTTCTATACACAGTTATAAGACATTATCCGCCAATATGTTACCACAAAATTAAGGTGTTGGTGGAGGAAACGATGATACTCAACTTTCACCCAAAAAAAAAAACATTTTTAATCTTTTCGGTGTTTGTCATTTATGACGAAACTATCTGAGCTACAAGGACGAACTATAGCTCAATTAAAGATTATTAAATTGCCTACAACTTGTTCGCTTGACTTTTCTGTAGGACGTGTCATTTTGTCGGAATTCAGTTCGAAACACGAAGAAAACTTAAAATTTTAACTTTTTGGGAAAAAAGGTCAATCTTGGAAATCCGTATCTCGGTAACTATACAACTTACAAAAACGATTTTGATCTCATATTTTAGAAAATTTAATTTACTTTGAAAAAGCTAAGAACGATTCTTTCCAACAAACGCATAGTTTAGGAGATATTGTCGAACAACCGAAACAATTCCGAAAAAAACCGGTTTATTTCAACGCCATTCCGCGAGCACAGGTTTCTGAGGGTTGCAAAATTCTGGATTTGTGATCCCAGTAATGGTCCTAAACTCCCCTCCAAAAATCATTAATACTCCATTTAATGTAAGTTCTGATGTAAAATTTGACTGGGCTACATGTCAGCACTGTTAGGCCTATCTTCATAAATGAAAAGCTGCAGCTTACGGCTTAATTGAGGGCTGAAATATGTTTTGTTGCTTAAAAGAGAAAGTTAGGTAATACCACATCCTCGAACTGGACATCCTGTCAGCGGGAAACAGTACCTCTATTTCCAATACACAAAACAATTGGGTTAGAAATTAAGTACTTGTAAATAGAATCGTAAAAAGGAAAATGTGATAACAAACCGAATCTTTGATCATGATAAAGAGTATTGTTTCAATGTAGCAGTATTAATCCGTATGGAACTTCGTAAAAGTGATAACATTATCTGATTGGTAACATTATCCGCGATTACATTAAGCGGCGTTAACTTTATTCCGCAGCGCGTGATTCCCAAGTGATGTCTTGAAACATTTACCGATATCATGAACTAAACTTCTAGCCTCAACGCTCCAAGGTCCAAAAGTCTCAAGAGTGAAACAATAGAGAATTGGTTGTCGATATTGTCTTGGTATTTATTCCTTTTTATTTTCACAGTTGATTCTGCAGCAGAACCTGCAACTTGCGGAGATGTGGGAAGCTGGTATCTCACAGAAATGATTCTTCCGTAAATAAATTGACAGTCAACCAGAATATTTACAAAACGATGTAATTGCATAGCCTATGATTTTTATGAGTAGGATACAAAAATATCGCGAGAGGTTCAAACTTTATCGATAAATTCATGAGCAATCAAGATGGTATGTATAAGCTGCATACAGGCCTATGAGCAAAAGGAGACTTGACAATGCACAATTTTATGTGCGAAGTGTTTTAGATCTCATATAATAATAAATATAATATGAACACTAGATATTATTAGTAGGTATATTAGTCTACCAAAGAATTTTTTTTAAAAATAAAACAGTGTTAGTAATAATCGCACGCAGCGCTAATATACCTATATTGACTGTCTCGCCATCGGCAATCTCGCTTACAATGATATAATTAGCTATGTGTTTTATTTTTTGTGGTTTTACTTAGCCTTGGCATGTCTAATTCTGTAAGTAATTCTGTAATTATGTAATAGTCACAATAAATAGGCTATAACTCGAGGTCGTTGCTTGTGAATTTATCGATAAAATATGGGCCTGTCGTTACATTACTTATAATAAAAAGCGGGAAAATCTTCCGAGTAATTCTATTGTAACATCCTTGAGTCACATAAGTATAAATAGAAAGCTAATGAGTAAGATTTGCAGTTCGGCATTATTAAGGTTAGTATCTTTCTACAATATATTTAAATCTTATATTTTTCCATATGTATTCTAACTTCATCCTACGTTCATACTCTGGTCTTACTGGGAAATGAAGATGTCATGCCAGAATCATGTCGAATTGCATCTTCTGAATTAATTCTACAACATACTGAGCAACCTTATGGAAAAAGAATTCTCTAAACAAGACACCAACAAGGATTCTTCGGACGAAGTACCAGAATAGGCCTAACCAGTATTCCCAACAGAATACAGCTTAAACGATCTGTTATAAGCAGGAATGACATGTCATATTTTTATTGGTGCTGCATAGACATTGCCAATTTGTAGATAAATCTTAATCATGACCTCTGGATAACAGAAATGCATTTTTATTAGGTCATTTTTTGCCATTTTATGCAATTTTATATTTTTAGGGCATTTATTTCAATTTTACGTCATTATTTTGTCATTTTCGTGTCATTTGTTTCCTTATTTAGCCATTTTCATGCATTGAGTGTATTAACTTTTTTTCGTCGCTAGCGGTGCTGTCATTGAAGTGTTGTTTGCTTAATGCAATAAGGACATACTCTTTGTTAAAATGTTGTCATGTCTCTGCCGGAAATGAGAATAAAAGAAACGCCAACATTTTATATTATTTACTGTTGTTATTAGATTGACTTGGCAACAGAGTCTGCCACCTGCTTGGATTTGAGAGTGCAAACTACTGTTTACCCTCAATAAACAATAAAATAATCCGGCAGACCGCAAAAGGAAATGCCGAAGTTTGACTCGCCACTCGCCAGTATAAATTTCCGTGAGAAAATAACATTCACAACATTAAAATTATTTACAGTTTTTACAATTATGTACACATTAGTCTATAACTTTATGTGCACAAAAATAATTTTATAAATAAAATATCAGTTTTTAGGTAATATTTTATAATCATTAAGTCATTTTCTTGAAAATTTAGGGTCATTTTATAAGCCATTTTTTAAACAATTTTAGGGCCCTACTCAACAAAACATATGAAGGCGAAAATATCTCCAGACAATATAATTTGATTTAAATAATGCACGCTTTGTGATCTTTTTATAGGCCTAATTAATATTCCAAATAAGACTCTCAACACAACTTTATTGGTGCAGTGACATTTGGAGATTACAAACATTCAGGGCCGTAGCTAGGCGGTGGCTAGGTGGGCGACCGCCAAGGGCGCAGGGTCGAAGGGCGCAAAATTAACCATGAAAAATCCCGTTTTTTTTTAGGCTGGTGCAATTTATCAAGCAATATAAATTCCACGTTAGTGGAAGAAATCTTTCAGGTTATTAAAAATTAATGCACGTGAACTATCTATACCTATAGTATTATGCCGATTGTCTACAAGCAAAAAGCAGTCATGCAAAGTCCTTTAATTAACACGATTCATATTGACAGAGTAAAACATAAATCATGAACAGTATGGAAAGATATAACGACAATGAAAATTAATATGTACGTTATTATTGTGATGAAAGTGGTTCAACTCAATCCCTTTCCAGCTGATTGTCGTCCTCAGTGCTACTACTGTCGGCAGGATTGATTACAAAGCGATCAACAATGGCATCGCTCATACTGTTACATGCTACATGCAAAAATGATTGACCAACTATATTATTCCAACAGAAAAAGCCGAATGTGCAGATCTCAATTCCTTTTGTTATTACTATTTTATTATAAATTAAGTGTGAACTAAAATTTCTTATTTTAAAAATGTTTAGTTTTTTAAATCACACAATGTATTAATGTACATTAAAATTAATTTCTGTAACTTTACATTGAATAATGTGTTGTGATCCGCGGCCGATGCACGCTCTGCCAACTGGCAGTACACATGCTGTTTGTTTTGATCAAGTTCCCTTCTAAGGCCGGCGCTGATATTATAGTCGCTGCTATTATTTTTAATTATATTATACTGTATTATTATTAGGGCCCCGATTCTGATGACCTAAAATTGTTTGAAAAATTACCTAAAAAATGACCCTAAAATTTAAAGAAAATGACTTAATAATTATAAAAAAATGACCTAAAAACTGATATTTTATTTATAAAAAGTTATTATTGTGCACACAAAATTATAGAATAATTTGTACATAATTGTTAAAACCTTAAATTCAGAGAGGATGTTGTAGGTCTAAAAAACTTTGATTTTTGCTGTGAATATTCTTTCCTTACGGAAATTTATACTGGCACTGAGGCACTGGCGAGTCAAACTTCAGCATTTCCTTTTGCGGTCTGCCGGATTATATTGTTTATTGAGGGTAAACAGTAGTTTGCACTCTCAAATACAAGCAGGTGGCAGACTCTGGTGCCAAGTCAATCTAATAATACAACATTTTGGCGTTCCTTCGATTCTCGTTTCCGACTGAGACATGACAACACTTCAACATAGAGTGTGTCCTTCTTGCATTAAACAAACACTTCAAAGACAGCACACTGGGGACGAAATAAATGCCCAAAAATATAAAATTGCATACAATGTCAAAAAAAAAATCCCTTTAGGCAAGCCTACAGGCTGTGGTAGATTTCAAAGTGCTTTTGGTTTAATTTACTGTCGCTGCGTAGCACTCTTCTTCTTTAGCCTTGGCATGATAAACCCGCAATAATAATTGCAAAAAAGAGGAAAGAGCACTTTTTCAAACATCCAAATCTCGCCTTAAATGAGATCTATCGAGAAACTAGTTATTGATTTGTAGAGTACTCATTAAGAGCTTTTCAATGATACCCCACAAGACGTGGTTTCAAAAATTTCGAATTTCCATCCCCCCCACCCCCACTCGTACCCCCAAAACCCCCGAATCGTTGGTGTCACTGTGAACTCCATAGGGAGTACTCTAATTTATTCACACAAAGTTTCCCTCTATACTTCATAGGGGCCGAGATAAAAATGTTTTAAAATTTCAACCCCCTCCCCAATTTTGCTCATTAACGAACTTGTCCGAACTATTGGGCCTAGAAATAACATATTAAAATTTGGTTCAAATATCTTCAAAATTACGGCCGCTAGTGTGTAAAGATATATATATAAAAATTAATAAATATATATATATATATATATATATATATATATATATATATATATATATATCACAATTTTTTTTTGAACGGGCGGTGGTTTCGTACTTAGGGAAGCATGAAACGTAAAGATATGAAAGAATTTTTCTAAAATCATGACATGGTATCCATTGCAATAGGTAGATTTTTCTTCGAAATCTACCTAAAATGACCTAATAAAAATGCATTTCTATAATCTAGAGGCCATGATTATGATTTATCTAAAAATTGGCAATATCTATGCAGCATCAATGAAAAGATGACATGTCATTAGAATCCGGGCTCTGATTATTATTGTATTTTTTAACTAAGCGATTTTTAAATTAAACAGTGAAACAATATTAATGTTTGTGTTGTTTCGTCTCTTGTTGATGTTGGCGTTGCTTCTGTTGTATAGGTAAGAATGATTTCAGTAAAAAAAGTGCCAACTAAAACTACCATGACCATCATAGCTTAGTCTACATTATTAGTTTTGATCTATTGGGCAGTGGTTTTTTAAAGAAATGGGACCAAAAAAATCCTTCTGCAAGCGAATTTAAGAAAATCAGTTTTACAGAAATTTAAAAAAAATTGTTCATTTGGAGGGCGCAGATTTGTCAAACTCGCCAAGGGCGCAGAAGGACCTTGCTACGGCCCTGCAAACATTAGGTTAAGAACTGTGCACGTTGGACATGTGCTTATTAACAACACCTATAGGCTATATAGGCCTAGTATGACATGGTTCTACGCTGGCAATTTTGATTCTTATTTTTTAATAAATCATTGTATTTGTGTAAAAGACGATCCAAATTTGTGTTGTTGTTGGTAATAACTAGGGTTCGGATGTTTATGACCTAAGAGTAGAAAATATAACTGCAAATGTGCCCTTAAAATTGACTAAATATGACTCCAAAATATGACCCAATAAAAAACATAGTCTTTAAAAATAAATGTTCCAATTTAAAAAATTTAATTACACTAAATTATTACATCACATGAATTCAAACAGATAATCTCTTTTTAAGAATTTTGGTGATTTACAGTTTTAGTTGTAATGAACTCCTAATTTTAAAGAATTTGTTCCTGTTTGCTCGTTTCATTAGCTTCAATGTCCAAATGTTTTGTAGATCAAATGTATCGCTATAAAATATGAACAATTATATTAATTTTAAAATTAAGTTGCCTATTAAATGGGCATAAACATGAAATTAATGACAAAACTTTCAAATTTAACTCGACCCTTTTAGTGCATGTAGGCCTACTTTATAAATTATAACTGTGCTCCTTTACGGAATTTATAATTGAAATATGACAAATTACACCAAAATGTGACCAATGCCATAAAAATACCCAAAATATGACTTTATATGCAAAATAACAACGGTCCTAGAGGGAAAACAACTGTGCAATTCGTGTTTAATTTGTGTTTGCCGCGAGAAAGGCGATCAAGATAAAAATATGTCTTGAAAATCCGACACGTAGATACATAAAAATCTTTACATATAAATGTTGTAACTGTTTGTACAAAGTCTACCAGTCTGTTCAATAAGGTTAGTTTCCTTTTCTTTATGAATTGGTATAAGGAGTCACATTTTAAATAAATTCTATATATTCTCCCCTTTAGATCAATATAAAGTTTATCAATTACATAGACTAAGTATAACTCGATCGGTAAGCCCTGAACCAAACACGATCAGATAGCTTATCGTCCGCCGGTAGCAATGGAGTAGGAGCAGAAGAGAATGCATCTACTGTAGGCCTACTATTCATTCCAAAATATGCGGTTCATAATAGCCCGTAACTATTGAAAACTAAAATAAAGTGAATAAAGTATTTTTTTTTTTTTAGTTATGAAATATTATTTAAGTAATGAATGCTGTGAGGATAACTAAGATGTCTTTACATGGTCTACGACAAAACCTATACTGAATAGGTTTTGCCATTTTAGGTTAAGTTAGGTTAGGTTAGATTAGATGACATCTTGCGGCGATTTTTGAGAATACGGCAAAACCTATGGTGAAAAAAAAAGGTTTGCGGTCTGTACAGTATGAACTAGGAAAGAACATCACATGCTATGAAGGTCAGGCAGGTCTAGATTTCGTCATCTTAGACTACTGCGCAGCCGTTTGTTTGTCTCAGGTCTTACCGAACGAATTACATAAACCTTACCCATAGTTACCTGATTTGTAGTAGATGAAATTTTCTGTTGGTCTAGATATGAAGAGCGTTGCTGTTGGCAGGAGTAAAGAGAAGCAAGGAGCTCATTTCAATATTAAATACCCATTCAAAGGAGCTGCTTACTTCTCTCTACTCCCTGCAATTCCTTGGGTGCTGTAGATCCAATGAGACGTAGACCTAAATACTCAACAACATCAGCATGGCTCCAGTATTAAGCTGAAATACTACGCAAAGGAAAAGAGAATTACGCATTCATTGTTATTTGAATTTTAAACCAGCCAGGATTATATTGAATTACACTGGTTACATATTTTAGCCTTAAACAGCGTGTTCAAAATGCAATGTCCAAACTGCTATGGATGATAAAAGGTACTAAAATAAACATGTTTTCTTATAACTAGTCGCTCTCCAATTTAGTGCAGTTATTCATTGCATGGCCAGGCGGTTTCAAAGGAACAAACTATTAAGTCGGTGTTTCTTTTATGTTAATCGGTCTTGACTTCCTCTTTCGAAAACAAAAGCAACGTTGCAATATTCTCTCATTGTTATCACTGACCTTAGTTCTTCCCTCTAAATAATCAATTCACAAGTGTTATTGTTTACTCTATCTAGATCTTGCAACCTCGCGTTTCACTCCACGCGGAGTTGACGAGTAGCTGTCACAGCCGTCGCAGGACATTCTTAGATTTTGATTGGCTGGGGATGAAGTTGAATTATTTATGAATTTCTGTCAGTTTAAATGGTGGGGTATTGGTTAGCTGATTGGTGAGGTAAAATAAAGAACATGGGTTGACCTGTCGGCAAACTTTTCCTCCTAACAAAAGGAAGCCGCCTGGCCATGCAATGAATAACTGGACTATAGCCTACGTTTCTACAGGTTCTGCAATGAGGTTCACGATGACCACTTTATTGTAACTGAATACTGATTTCCACAATAAAATAATGAAAAAACATGTTATATCGTTTTATTTTCAGTCATACCCGATATTTCTCATTTTGTATTGCATGAAGAAAGTTATGCACTTAATCCAATTTCCAACCAATAATTCTTTAACAGCACGTGTTCATTTTAGTCTCCTCTATCATCCCTAGCAGTTTGGTCATTGAATTTTTGAACACTCTGTATAAGGTGGAAAAACGTAACCAGCACAATACATACCGGTAATTCAAATTTTAATATCACTGTTGTGTTTTTTCCTTACTAGCATGGGTTCAGTAGATGAAATGTCAGCAGACCTACTATCTCCACATCAGCATATTTCCAGTTGATTCGCAAAAACAACAGCCCTATCTCCTTTAATATATTGACTGATTTGGTGTATTTTCTTCAGGGTTAATACCAAAAGTAGTATTATTCATTTTAGCTTTTCTTTCTTATAAACTGCCAATTAGTTTTGGATTTATGAGAGCACTGATTTATATGATCACTATAGAATTACCCTTAGCTCCCCTTAACATTTTTTTGTATTCCTGATTCATTTTCACATAATCGTTTCCTGTTTGTTTATATAAGTTAAGCTAAATTATTTAAAACTTATTTTTTTAAAAGCCCTATGTCCTTTAGTAAACCAACATAGCCTATTGTATGAATTTTACATTTCATTTTTACCTGATTAAGAGGAAAACATTTTTAAAACAATCAATAACTACCTCCATAAACGTCTTAAAAGCTTCCTCTACCACAATAAGACATCCTGGTATAGGATATAAAATTCCAGTCCAAATTTGTCATGGTTCTAGTAACCTTTGAAAAATTTAGTTCTGGTTAGGCCTATGTCGTGGTAGGATCAAACCTAGTTTTTTCCTCTTTATCATATTTTAAAGCTAATACAATGCCAAGTGGTCATCAACATGTAAGTTAAGAGATTTTATTTCATATCTGTCGATATAGTAAGAAGTGAAGAAGTAGCCTAACCTATACAGGCTTTTAGCCTGGTAGGAAACAAACTGGAAGGTATTTACATTACCGAATTAGGGGCAGTGACCATACGCATTGTTGGCTAAACGAGCTTAATGTCCACTGAGGATGCTACATTTCAACTTACTACAGAAATATTGGAAGCGTTAGATAAAAAAGAAATATGCTCTGGGAAATGTCTGCGACTTAGCTAAAGCATTTGACTATAGACTATTAATAATGCAATTTTACTTAAAAAACTGGATCTTTATGGGTTGGATAATTTAACATTAAAGTGGTTCAAATCATACCTGTCTGAAAGAACTCAAAAGTTGGAATTGGAAATGAATCTAACTTAGGGGTTGTTACCTCAGGGATCGATACTAGGAGCTTTGCTTTCACAGGGGTGGAAGAGAAGATAGAAGAAGAAGAAGAAGAAGAAGAAGAAGAAGAAGAAGAAGAAGAAGAGGAGGAGGAGGAGGAGGAGGAGGAGGAGGAATATGAGCCAATTGCTGGAATCTCCCGCCCCAGGAAAGTCAAAACAACATTTTCTTATGAATAGTTTTACGTAAAACTAAATGTTACGATAAAAAAACTCGGTTGTTAGTCTTTTTTTCAAATCTTGGTTGTAATATGATACTTAGAATCAACTAGTTTAGTCAATTAATGTATTTTCCATTACAAGTAGGCCTGGTCTACTATAGGCCTACTTGTACTGTGATCGGATTTGGATGTTTAATATATAATTGTCCTCTCAGCATGTTTCACACTGTAAATACAAAATACTTTAAAGAAAATTTACTGCTCTACGACATCTTTTATGCTGTACAACTGAACCGCTAGAAGGCAAGTTCGTCGAAAAGCGAGAGGCAAAAATGAGTTTCACGAAAATTTTCTATTTTCGCTGGCGGATATCTCGAAAACTAATGGGAATACAAAAAATGGTAAAGAATCAATCTTGTAGAAAATTTTATCAGCTTGAATTTCCAATAAGATAACATTTTCTCTACGATACACCGTTGTTTAGATATAAGCGATAAACTAAAGAAATGGACCTTCTACGTGCCCCATTCATTCATTCATTCATTCATTTTTATCGTTTTGAACATACACATGTTGTCAGATACGTCATACACTATAAACACATATATGTATAGGCTAATTATTTGATACATAAAACATCCTAAATCAAAATCCTCTTACATTTTCCCACCTAAATACTGTTTTATATTATAATAAGCTTCATTTAGTAGCCGTTCCTTCAGCTTTGTTTTAAGCTCACCTGAAAGGCCCAGGGGCGTTTGGTATGTTCACTTCCTAACTTCCCGAAACACAGTTATAAAGTAAAAAATTCTGTTACCGACCACGTCCTCTGAGCATTCATTGACTGGACTTACAGGTCTAGACCTACACTACAAACATAACATGCAAGACTAAACAACTATAAAACGAAATGACGAAGGTAAGGAATAACTCGAAACCAGTCATTCCACATGGGCCTAATAGGCTAGGCCTAATTTGTAAATACTTTTAAAAATCGTAAATGTTGCTATGAACATTTTATTGTGAGAGATTGCTCAGATTATTCTGTAAAAAAAGAAAAGCGTATATATTTTATTTTAATTTATTTTACCTTTTAAATTAAGGTAATTTATTTGGCCTTATTTAGTTGTATGGCATACGAAGGTGTTTTCTAATGTAGACGGCAGCAGACAGACAGAAAGCTCCTGGTGAATGTATAAGTAATATTCAACCAGAGACTTTTAGTCTATCCGCCACTGCAACTCAGGAATCCAGGGGAGTGATCGGTGAAAGCATGGGTGCCAGAGGAAAACATTTTTGCTTGAAATCACAAATATTTGCTGCGACGTATAGGACAGCTACTAAAACACTTACTTAATTACTTACTTACTTACTCAATGGCAATAGATAATTCCTAGGCAAGCTAAAGGAATATTATATATTTTATGGAACCCAGAGGTTCATTGCCGCGCTTACCATAGCCCGCCATTCAACCCTATTCTGTGCTAACTCCATTCAAACATCCCTCTCAGGCCCTACTTCTCTTAAATCTATCCTAATATTGTCCCCCCACCTACTTCTAGGTCTTCCTAAAGTGGTCTTTTCCCTTCGGGTCTCCCAGTCAATATTTTTTAAATAGGCCTATGTCTTTCCTCCCCTCATGCGCGCAACATGACTAGCCCATTTCGTCCTCCGTGATTTAAATACCCTTACTATATCCGGTGACGAGTACACATTATGAAGCTCGTCGTTATGCATTTTCCTCCAGTCCCCATTTTCATCTCTCTTAGGTCCAAATAATTTCCTAAGCACCCTATTTTCGAACACTCTCATTATGTTCTTCCCGAAGAGTAGGCCTAAGTGACCATATCTCACATACATATAATTACAACCGGCAGGATAATTGTCTTATAAATATTTATTTTTAGATTTCTGGACAGAAGACGAGAACTGCATAAAAGCAGGCATTTCCTGATTTGAGTCTGCACTTAACTTCTGCCTTAAACAAATTGCAAACATCTTATCTTATTATAAAAAAGTATCACATTAAAAAAGAAATTAAAATACAATACTCTTTGATTTCTTAGGAATTCGTTGCTTTTTTTTGTGTATAATAAATTGTACTCATGCCAGAAGTTGAGAGTCATTTTTAAAGCTCCCGTGTATCACTGTTCGTGTGCAAAGGACTGTAGTTCCAGTTATTGCATAATGCATAAATATGAACAAAGTGTTTATAGAGTAGGCCTATAATACAAGTTGAATTGCGAAACTGAAAGCATAATTGCAAGAAAACAGCCGGAGAATGTCATATGGGCCAGGAGAGTTCTATCCAAGAAAAGTTAGATTAATGATTACTCTATTCCAATGCATGATAATCTATGATTGCAATTTACCTTGACTTAATGTTTCTGCTATGTAACCCTGCGCTATGCAGATGAAACTGGTACACATGCTCTCTAGGCCACCAGAAAGTATTTCTCTGAAATAAACTATTTTTTAGTCTCATTAAAATGTACGCTCATCTCTCGCCAAAGAAAATCAATAAAATATTTTAAAGAAATTGGTTGCCAATTTTACAATTACGAAGCCACATAATATTATAATGGAAAATAGTGTAACTTGGTATAGACTGTTCCAATTCCTAAGAGCCTCAGTGTTTGGAGCTACCCATATTACATTTCCCCCTGCTATTTAACTGTAGGGATCACTGAACAATAAACTAGCCTCATTAAAGGCCTAGAAGCAATACTGACAGATTTGTGTCTTTCTGGAGATGTTCAGTCCAGTGACGTGTATCGTGTTGAATAATTCCACCCGCTGTGTTAGTGTATAATAACAATAGGCTATGGCCTTTTTCGGACCCAGGTATAATAATGGTCATCGGCGATCGCCGACTCTCTATATACACAGCCTCTGGGATTGGCGGACAATAAGTGACCCTCATTCGGAAGGGATTCATTGTGAAATCATCCCCCAAAGTGAGCCCTGGCCTCGAGCGATGGAGTGAGTCGAGGCTCTTAAGTTATGGCACAATCTATAAAGTTAAAATTCGAGCAAAATATATTTAACAGGAAAACTGCACAAAGGCAGAGAATAGGCTACTGCTACACAGGACATGCAGGTCGGCCAATATCACTTCCTGTAAGCCACTGACCTGTAGGCTGACAACCTTATCACTAGGGTTCGGATGTTTATGACATGTATTATTTTTATTCTGACCGCCGTTCTCGCCGTTAACACAAATTAAACACGAATTGCACGTTTGTTATCCTAATCGGACCGTTTTTATTTTGCATATAAAGTCATATTTTGGTCATTTTTGTGGTCTTGGTCATATTTTAGTCATATTTGTAATTTAACGTCATATTTCAGTTATAAATTCGGTAAAGGGCACCATTATACGGTGTATGTACTTCATGGTCGAGTTAAGTTTGAAATTTATTTAATTTAATGTTATGACAAATTAATAGGTAACTTAAATTTTAAAATTAATGCAATTGTTCATATTTTATAGAAACATGCACTACTAACTATTATGAGTATTTGGAACTGATGAAGCGAGCGAACAGGAGCAAATTCTTTAAACATATAAGTTCGTTGTATGTAAAACTGTAAATCACAAAATTTGTTAAAAGTTGCCTGAATTCATGTGATGTAAGAATTTAATGTCTTTAAAATTTTAAAATTGAGACTTTTTTTTAAATACGTTATTTTATTAGGTCATATTTAGGTTGTATGGGTCATATTTACTCATTTTTAAGGGCATATTTGCAGTCACATTTTCAAGTTTTTAGGTCATAATCATCCGAACCCTATTTCACGTTCACGTTCCGAATGTCCAAAATCTGGGAGCCTCAACCTCCTAGAACCCTCTAGGCCTCCATGGCCTGTATAGGGATCACTTTACTTTTTACTTTTACCTGAACATAGGCGTTAGCAAAGTTCTGCAATTGGAGGTTTTCTTCGGTGTAATGTGACAACTTCTTTAAAGTTATAAAAATGATCCGTGCTTCTACAAAGCCAGAACATCCGCTATAAAAGCATACAAGGTCTCTGTGTCGTGGGGTTTCGTTTGTTACATAACGTAATATGTTATAGGTCTACAGTATAATTCGCAAAGATAAGGTGGACATGATCTTATGGAAAACAATAGGAAAAAAAATTGAGATTTTATGTTTAGTCATTAGCTATCTTTCCATAACTGCAAGTGCATGAAAAGCTTCCATAAAGCCTGAATTGCTCTCCAAAATGTAACCAAACAGCCTTACTAAAAAAGCTGCTTATATCTGCGTTGAACGGTTGTTTGGTTGTTCTCTGCGCAAGTTCTAGCAATAAACGCAGTATAACTGTCAAGGTTTACACCGAGTTTGTACGTGCAACGTCACATTTCACGCTGGTCATGACGTTACTAGCCCCTGGCTATGAAGGACTGCTGAACGCCATCTGTCGGAGCCGTGAACAAACAGCAACATGTCGACTGCCGACATAAAATCTAGTTTCAGTATTTCATTATATTGTTTTCAGAAAGCTGTAATCATGGGTACAAGTATGAAAATATGTCCCCCAAACAAGGAACAATGTTTATAATTCCGCAAAAGCAGCTCAGAATATGCATAGCCTCAAAATTCAATCTCTGATATCTACGAAACGACCGGCTGTTACGAATACAGGCCATCTTGATTATTTACGTGAAGCTTATACAAGGGGGCCAGGCTGTGCAAAGCGTTGCACACATTCAGCCTTATGCAAGGATTATTAGTACATTTTTTCTCCTCAGCTGTGTATATTCCTGGTATAAATGTTACAACTGGATTATTAGTAACACTGTTAATCTTTTAAAAACATTACACCTGCAACTTCTTATGAGTTAAAGGAAACATAATTTGCGATATTTAAAAAATAATCACGACTTGGAGTCTTCCTGTCCTGTCCTGTCTTCCTATATCCCCAATGTTGGGGCGAAGGGGCCTCCGAGTGGATTTTGTTTCGCTTATTTTCCGAGAGAGGGCAGAGAGACAGGACTTGGAGTACCTAAGAAGAAGCTATACTTTTATATTTTTAATGTTATATTGTTAAATACTGAACAGATTGACGATCAGAGACTGTTGTGCTACCTTCCTTAGTCTGTGTATTTAAATATTATTACTCTGATTTCAAAACGTTAAGGAAAAATAAAGGACCAATGTCTGCTGTCCGTTGCTAGGATTCGGAACCGATTTCGTTCAACCTCGTTTCGGAAGCAAACAAAATTAGCAATGTAAAATAATTCAAAATTCACCAGTTTGAACAACTATTTGTCTCACTATGGCATCGTCAGATCATATGAACAACAAAGAGCTAATGAAATCCATCATCTAAGCTCTTGCCTTCATTAAGGAGTCAAAGAGATCTACAATGGGGCCGATCGTGCGTTAATCGAATCCTACCTCGCTGAGAATATGGAACATTATCGAAGCAGCCTAAACTCTTAAGATACAAAAAGCTCTTATCGCGGGTGTAAAAGATGGCTGGCTCACCAGTCGTGATAAAATCGCACTCAACACCAGGGAAAGATACCTAGCTCTCGAAAGCGTAGATTCAGCTGTCGAAGGAAGTGGCCTGGCATGGGATGCGTAAATCTCGGTGCCAAAGGCATCGAAGGCGTAAATCCACCTATTGAACGAAGAGGTCTAGCTCTGGAAATAGTATCACCAGCTGTAGAAGGAAGAGACCTAACTCTGGAAGGCGTGAATCCAGCTGTCAAAGGAAAAGGCCTAGCCTGGGATGCCTACCTCCTGCTGCGAAAGGCATCGAAGGCGTAAATCCACCTATTGAACGAAGAGGTCTAGCTCTGAAAATAGTATGACCAGCTGTAGAAGGAAGAGACCTAACTCTGGAAGGCGTGAATCCAGCTGTAGAAGGAAAAGACCTAGCTTGGGATGCCTAAATCCTGCTGCCAAAGGCATCGAAGGCGCAAATCCACCTATTGAACGAAGAGGTCTATCTGTGGAAATAGTATCACCAGCTGTAGAAGCAAGAGATCTAACTCTGGAAGGCGTGAATCCAGCTGTCGAAGGAAAAGGTCTAGCTTGGGGTGTGTAAAATCTTGCTGCCAAAGGCATCGAAGGCGTAAATCCACCTATTGAAAGAAGAGGTCTAGCTCTGGAAATCGTTTGACCAGCTGTAGAAACAAGAGACCTAACACTGGAAGGCGTGAATCCAGCTGTCGAAGGAAAAGGCCTAGCTAGGGGTATGTAAAATCTTGCTGCCAAAAGGCATCGAAGGCGTAAATCCACCTATTGAACGAAGAAGTCGATCTGTGGAAATAGTATCACCAGCTGTAGAAGCAAGAGACCTAACTCTGGAAGGCGTGAATCCAGCTGTCGAAGGAAAAGGCCTAGCTTGGGGTATGTAAAATCTTGTTGCCGAAGGCATCGAAGCCGTAAATCCACCTATTGAACGAAGAGGTCTAGCTCTGGAAATAGAATGACCAGCTGTAGAAGCAAAAGACCTAACTCTGGAAGGCGTGAATCCAGCTGTCGAAGGAAAAGACCTAACTTGGGGTGTGTAAATCCAGCTGCCAAAGGCATCGAAAGCGTAAATCCACCTATTGAACGAAGAGGTCTATCTCTGGAAATATGATAACCAGCTGTAGAAGGAAGAGACCTAACTCTAAAAGGCGTGAATCCAGCTGTCGAAGGAAAAGGCCTAGCTTAGGATGCATAAATCCTGCTGCCAAAGGCATCGAAGGCATAAATCCACCTATTCACCGAAGATATCTAACTCTGGAAATCGTATGACCAGCTGTGGAAGGAAGAAACCTAACTCTAGAAGGCGTGAAAACAGCTGTCGAAGGAAAAGGCCTAGCTTGGGATGCCTAAATCTTGCTGCCAAAGGTATCGAAGGCGTAAATCCACCTATTGAACGAAGAGGTCTTACTCTGGAAATCGTATGACCAGCTGTAGAAGGAAGAAACCTAACACTGGAAGGCGTGAATCCAGCTGTCGAAGGAAATGGCCTAGCTTGGGATGCCTAAATCTTGCTGCCAAAGGCATCGAAGGCGTAAATCCACCTATTGAACGAAGAAGTCTAGATCTGGAAATAGTATCACCAGCTGTAGAAGGAAAAGACCTAACTCTGGAAGGAGTGAATCCAGCTGTCGAAGGAAAAGGCTTAGCTCGGGATGCCTAAATCTTGCTGCCAAAGGCATCGAAGGCGTAAATCCACCTATTGAACGAAGAGGTCTAGCTCTCGAAATAGTATGACCAGCTGTAGAAGGAAGAGACCTAACCCTGGAAGGTGTGAAAACAGATGTCGAAGGAAAAGGCCTAACTTGGGATGCCTAAATCCTGCTGCCAAAGGCATCGAAGGCGTAAATCAACCTATTGAACGAAGAGGTCGATCTGTGGAAATAGTATGACCAGCTGTAGAAGCAAGAGACCTAACTCTGGAAGGCGTGAATCCAGCTGTCGAAGGAAAAGGCCTAGCTTGGGGTATGTAAAATCTTGCTGCCAAAGGCATCGAAGGCGTAAATCCACCTATTGAACGAAGAGGTCTAGCTCTGAAAATAGAATGACCAGCTGTAGAAGCACAAACCTAACTCTGGAAGGCGTGAACACAGCTGTCGAAGGAAAGTACCTAGGTTGGGGTGTGTAAATCCAGGTGCCAAAGGCATCGAAGGCGTAAATCCACCTATTGAACGAAGAGGTCTATCACTGGAAATAGAATGACCAGCTATAGAAGCAAAAGACCTAACTCTGGAATGCTTGAATCCAGCTGTAGAAGGAAGAGACCTAGCTTGGGGTGTGTAAATCCAGCTGCAAAGGCATCGAAAGCGTAAATCCATCTATTGAACGAAGAGGTCTATCTCTGGAAATATTATAACCAGCTGTAGAAGGAAGAGACCTAAAACTGGAAGGCGTGAATCCAGCTGTCGAAGGAAAAGGCCTAGCTTAGGATGCATAAATCCTGCTGCCAAAGGCATCGAAGGCGTAAATCCACATATTGAACGAAGAGGTCTAACTCTGGAAATCGTATGACCAGCTGTAGAAGGAAGAAACCTAACACAGGAATGCGTGAATCCAGCTGTCGAAGGAAAAGGAATAGCTTGGGATGCCTAAATCATGCTGCCAAAGGCATAGAAGGCGTAAATCCACCTATTGAACGAAGAGGTCTAGATCTGGAAATAGTATAACCAGCTGTAAAAGGAAGAGACCTAACTCTGGAAGGCGTGAATCCAGCTGTAGAAGGAAGAGACCTAGCTTGGGGTGTGTAAATCCAGCTGCAAAGGCATCGAAAGCGTAAATCCATCTATTGAACGAAGAGGTCTATCTCTGGAAATATTATAACCAGCTGTAGAAGGAAGAGACCTAAAACTGGAACTTGTGAAAACAGCTGTCGAAGGAAAAGGCCTAGCTTGGGATGCCTAAATCTTGCTGCCAAAGGCATCGATGGCGAAAATCCACCTATTGAACGAAGAGGTCTGGAAATTGTATGACCAGCTGTAGAAGGAAGAAACCTAACACTGGAAGGCGTGAATCCAGCTGTCGAGGAAAAGGCCTAGCTTGGGATGCCTAAAACTTGCTGCCAAAGGCATCGAAGGCGTAAATCCACCTATTCAACGAAGAGGACGATCTGTGGAAATAGTATGACCAGCTGTAGAAGGAAGAGACCTAACTCTGGAAGGCGTGAATCCAGCTGTCGAAGGAAAAGGCCTAGCTTGGGGTATGTAAAATCTTGCTGCCAAAGGCATCGAAGGCGTTAATCCACCTATTGAACGAAAAGGTCTAGCTCTGGAAATAGTATGACCAGCTGTAGAAGGAAGAGACTTAACTCTGGAAGGGGAGAAAACAGCTGTCGAAGGAAAAGGCCTAGCTTGGAATGCTTAAATCCTGCTGCCAAAGGCATCGAAGGCGTAAATCCACCTATTCAACGAAGAGGACGATCTGTGGAAATAGTATGACCAGCTGTAGAAGGAAGAGACCTAACTCTGGAAGGCGTGAATCCAGCTGTCGAAGGAAAAGGCCTAGCTTGGGGTATGTAAAATCTTGCTGCCAAAGGTATCGAAGGCGTTAATCCACCTATTGAACGAAGAGGTCTAGCTCTGGAAATTGAATGACCAGCTGTAGAAGCGCAAAACCTAACTCTGGAAGGCGTGAATCCAGCTGTCGAAGGAAAATACCCAGCTTGGGGTGTGTAAATCCAGCTGCCAAAGACATCGAAGGCGTAAATCCACCTATTCAACGAAGAGGTCTATCTCTGGAAATAGGATGACCAGCTGTAGAAGCAAAAGATCTTACTCTGGAAGGCGTTAATCCAGCTGTCGAAGGAAAAGACCTAGCTTGGGGTGTGTAAATCCAGCTGCTAAAGGCATCGAAAGCGAAAATCCACCTATTGAACGAAGAGGTCTATCTCTGGAAATATTATAACCTGCTGTAGAAGGAAGAGACATAACTCTGGAAGGCGTGAATCCAGCTCACGAAGGAAAAGGCCTAGCTTGGGGTGAGTAAATCTTGCTGCCAAAGGCACCGAAGTCGTAAATCCACCTACTGAACGAAGAGGTCTAACTCTGGAAATCGTATGACCAGCTGTAGAAGGAAGAAACCTAACTCTGGAAGGCGTGAGTTCAGCTGTCGAAGGAAAAGGCCTAGCTTGGGTTGCCTAAATCTTGCTGCCAAAGGCATTGAAGGCGTAAATCCACCTATTGAACGAAGAAGTCTAGGTCTGGAAATAGTATGACCAGCTGTAGAAGGAAGAGGCCTAACTCTGGAAGGCGTGAATCCAGCTGCAGAAGGAAAAGGCCTAGCTTGGGGTGTGTAAATCTTGCTGCCAAAGGTATCGAAGGCGTAAATCCACCTATTGAACGAAGAGGTCTAACTCTGGAAATCGTATGACCAGCTGTAGAAGGAAGAAACCTAACTCTGGAAGGCGTGAATCTAGCTGTCGAAGGAAAAGGCCTAGCTTGGGATGCCTAAATTTTGCTATAGGCATCGAAGGCGTAAATCCACCTATTGAACGAAGAGGTCTAGCTCTGGAAATAGTATGACCAGCTGTAGAAGGAAGAGACCTAACTCTGGAAGGCGTGTATCCAGCTGTCGAAGAAAAACGCCTACTGTAGCTTGGGGTGTGTAAATCTTGCTGCCAAAGGCATCGAAGGCGTAAATCCACATATTGAAAGAAGAGGTCTAGGTCTGGAAATCGTTTGACTAGCTGTAGAAACAAGAGACCTAACACTGGAAGGCGTGAATCCAGCTATCGAAGGAAAAGGTCAACTTGGTATGCCTAAATCCTGCTGCCAAAGGCATCGAAGGCGTAAATACACATATTGAACGAAGAGGTCTATCTCTGGAAATAGAATTACCAGCTGTAGAAGGAAGAGACCTGACTCTGGAAGGCGTGAATCCAGCTGTCGAAGGAAAAGGCCTAGCTTGAGTTGCGTAAATCTTGGTGCCAATGGCATCGAAGGCGTAAATCCACATATTGAACGAAGAGATCTATCTCTAAAATAGAATGACCAGCTGTAAAGGAAGAGACCTGACTCTGGAAGGCGTGAATCCAGCTGTCGAAGGAAAAGGCCTAGCTTGGGATGCCTAAATCCTTCTGCCAAGGGCATCGAAGGCGTAAATCCACATATTGAACGAAGAGGTCTAGCTCTGGAAATAGTATCACCAGCTGTAGAAGGAAGAGACCTAACTCTGGAAGGCGTGAATCCAGCTGTCAAAGGAAAAGGCCTAGCCTGGGATGCCTACCTCCTGCTGCCAAAGGCATCGAAGGCGTAAATCCACCTATTGAACGAAGAGGTCTAGCTCTGGAAATAGTATGACCAGCTGGAGGAGGAAGAGACCTAACTTTGGAAGGCGTGAATCCAGCTGTCGAAGGAAAAGGCCTAGCTTGGGATGCAAAAAATCCTGCTGCCAAAGGCAGCGAAGGCGTAAATCCACCTATTGAACGAAGAGGTCTATCTTCGGAAATAGTATGACCAGCTGTAGAAGTAAGAGACCTAACTCTGGAAGGCGTGAATCATGCTGTCGAAGGAAAGGGCCTAGCTTGGGGTTGTGTAAAATCTTGCTGCCAAAGGCATCGAAGGCGTAAATCCACCTATTGAAAGAAGAGGTCTAGCTCTGGAAATCGTATGACCAGCTGTAGAAACAAGAGACCTAACACTGGAAGGCGTGAATCCAGCTGTCGAAGGAAAAGACCAACTTGGTATTCCTAAATCCTGCTGCCAAAGGCATCGAAGGCGTAAATCCACCTATTGAACGAAGAGGTCTATCTGTGGAAATAGTATCACCAGCTGTAGAAGCAAGAGACCTAACTCTGGAAGGCTTGAATCCAGCTGTCGAAAGAAAAGGCCTAGCTTGGTATGCCTAAATCCGTCTGCCAAGGGCATCGAAGGTGTAAATACACCTATTGAACGATGAGGTCTAGCTCTAGAAATAGTATGTCCAGCTGTAAAAGGAAGATACCTAACTCTGGAAGGCGTGAATTCAGCTGTCGAAGGAAAAGGTCTAGCTTGAGTTGCGTAAATCTTGGTGCCAAAGGCATCGAAGGCGTAAATCCACCTATTGAAAGAAGAGGTCTAGCTCTTGAAATCGTTTGACCAGCTGTAGAAACAAGAGACCTAACACTGGAAGGCGTGAATCCAGCTGTCGAAGGAAAAGGCCAACTTGGTATGCCTAAATTCTGCTGCCAAAGGCATCGAAGGCGTAAATCCACGTATTGAACGAAGAGGTCTATCTCTGGAAATATAATGACCTGCTGTAGAAGGAAGAGACCTGACTCTGGAAGGCGTGAATCCAGCTGTCGAAGGAAAAGGCCTAGCTTGGGATGCCTAAATCCTTCTGCGAAGGGCATCGAAGGCGTCAATACACCTATTGAACGAAGAGGTCTATCTGTGGAAATAGTATGTCCAGCTGTAAAAGGAAGAGACCTAACTCTGGAAGGCGTGAATCCAGCTGTCGAAGGAAAAGGCCCAGCTTGGGATGCATAAATCCTGCTGCCAAAGGCATCGAAGGCGTAAATCCAGCTATTCAACGAAGATGTCTAGCTCTGGAAATAGTATGACCAGCTGTAGAAGGAAGAGGCCTAACTCTGGAAGGCGGGAATTCAGTTGTCGAAGGAAAAGCGTAGCTTGGGGAGCGTAAATCCTGCTGCCGAAGGAAGAGTTCCAGTTCCCGATAGCCTAAATCCAATTGCCGAAAGAAGACGCCCAGTTGCTCAAAGAAGAAGCTTATAAGAGATGAGTGATAAAACGACACTTAGGGAGAAGTCTATTAATAGCCCGGCAAATTTAGCATTTTATGTGCCAGTATTTTAGGTTTAAATTCGAGGATTTACTCTTGACTTCCTAAAACGTCCCCTAATTTTCAAAACGACGGTTCAAAGAGAGCCACCGAGCATATTTTACTTTGTTTAATCTTTTTCCTTATAACTAAGAAAAAAAATATTTTTTCAGTTATGTAAAACTTGTATTCTCTGCTAGAATTGCTTTATCGATGTAAGCCTATAAAATAAGATAACAAAGTTACGAAGTATGCAATGGGTGCAGATTTTTTATGGCGATATCTGAGGTAAATTGTTGGTGGAATATTCGTCTGGTAAAATTGCGAAGAGTGGGTTTTGGTTACCTCCTTACTGTAGTGGTGTTTCAGGAATACTTCTGCAATTTCAATTACCTTTTGTGGAGCAAATTGAAGACGAACTATGAAATCATAGAAAGCCGTTCGTAATTTTGCTTGATCAAATTGAAAGCTGTAGGTTCCCCATTTCTGAATATTGCAGAATATAGGAAGAGAAGGACATCCTTTATTTATAACTAGCTGAAAAGGCCCGGCGTCGCCCGGGCTTTGTATTTTGTATTTTGAAATTTACTTATGGGGGACTTTCGATTTTGACACTCTAGATCCTTATATAAGGACCACCGGTGTGGTCTTGTGGTTAGCGTCGCTGACTACGGATCCGTCAGCCCGGGTTCGATCTCCGGTACCTCCTCGGATTTTTCTGAGGTAGGGAGGTGATTCAAATTGAGGAGCTACATGATAGAGAAGTAGCGGCTCCGGTCATGGAAACTACCATTAACGGCCGTGGGTGTCGGCATGCAGACCACATGCCCCTCAATCCTGCCATTTGGCTATAGGTATATAACGCAGCGGTCGGGTGGTAGGCCTTGTCCCTTCGGAGATGTCGCGCCATGGAGTAGAGTAGGTCCTTATATAATACTGTATGTATGTAAAATTTGAAATGAGGAAGAACGACTTATCACACTCAAACTATTCTCACAGAAAACGCTAGATATAGGTTTTTATGGCTCATAGAGGATGTCGAATCTTGCATTCCGTTGCTTCTACGTACCATTCCCGATAGGGGTTGAAATAAGAAGAAAGAGAAATACCGGTAACATAAGATTGTATTGTCTTGATGGAAAATTTTATTTCTCACTTTCATGTTATCATACAACCGTTGAAATAAAAAAAATCAGTATCACTTTCATACTTTCCTCCCCTAAAACCTGGGACATAATATACTGCGGGCATAGGACTGAAAATGTACCATCCTATTTTGTCTTCTTTTAGATGCTTAGGGCCTATGATAAACCTCCCTATTTCTCAAACAACACAAAGCCTACAGTTATGAGTAACGTATCAGTTGATAGGATTTTTTTACAGACATCTGATAGAGCATAGGCAGACACTTAAGCTGTCCCTGCAATACGGCATAGCAAAACATTTAACGCCTGGCTGTTCAAGTATTTCATTTTACACTAGCCATCACTGCATGCCAAACACTGTTATCTTCATAAATAAAAAACTGCAGCTTAACTAAGGAGGAAACATGTTTTATTGCTCAAATAGAAAGTTAGTTAATGCCACCCCCTCGAACAGGTCATCCTGTGAGCCACAGAATTGCCACCTCTAGTACAACACAATACAGTTGAGTTAGATAACATTAACCGAATCTTTGATCACAGTAAACAGCATTTTTTTCACTGCATCAGTATTAATCCGTACAGGACTTCATAAAAGTGATAACATTACCCGATTGATAACATTATTTGCAATTACATTAGGCGGCTTTCACTGTACTGACATGCTTTTGGGTTCTTATGGCTTAATATTAGCTTTTCACAGTTGGTTTCTAAAGCAGTTGTAACACATACAATTATTATGCGTTATACAGTTACTTATTTATCATGAGTGCATTTCATACTCGTGGAAATCAGCTCCAAGGCTATGAAGTTTGATTTTAAACTGAGGCAACAACGTGCAGGTACGCTTGCAGGTAAATCAATCCAATTCTTGATAGTCAAGTTTAGAACAAAAATTTACTACAGGTACGTACGTATATTCTCTTCAATGGCGGCGATAATACTTAAAATTAATTATATCGCGAATTATTGTTTATTAAAACTTAATTATGAATAACTGCAGTAAAGACGTGGTATGTTTACCGTGAGCAATGAGATAATATTTTAAGATCAACTTGTTAGCCTGATTCTCCAGCGTAGCTACAATAAGCAAACAAACAAGCCGCCAAAACACCACCCACTACAATATCAAAATAATAGACCTACTGCGGACAATTCGTAGAGAATGCTTTTGCAAATTGGATGCTGAGAAAAGTTTGTATTTACGTGTAAAGTGGATACGATATACCGGTTTGATGTAAGTCCTGAACAAGAGCAACTTTTTCAAACTTTTGGCTCACATTTTTTTCTTACTGGATTAACCTGCTATACCTAGTAATACACTTTTTATGTCCAAGAAATGAAAAGATAACACTAATTAGGGAAACAAGTTTTAAAAAGTAGCCTACTAGCTTTTTCTTGAAAAAGAATTGCTGCTATGTGTTCTAAATATAATTAAACATATTATCCCCAACATTTCTTAACATGTAGGCCTATAGTGGTTCCAGATATAGGCTATGCCTATCCTTTGCGATGTAATGGATTTTTTCTGTGATCAGTAGAGAACAAAGTGATGTAATGGCTCGACTTTTCATCATTATAAATCAAACCACCACATCACCTTGCCCTCCACTGAACCATCTTCAGCACAGTATCTCTGTTGTCATCTGGAGGTAATCATCAGAATCCTGTGAAACCAGTTATGAAGTACACTAAAAACATAGAATTTACTTAAAATGTCCCTCCTTATACCCTTTATAACGTAAGGAAAGAAAACTAACCTTAGGCCAATGCAACAGATTGGCAGACTTTATGGAAACAGTTACAAGATTCATAAGTAAGCAAAATTTATTACCAACAACACCAATCAGGATTGTTTTAAGATATCTACAGTGATTATAAAAATATAATAAACAAATTGGCAGTTATGACGTTTTAATGCTAATGAATAGGCCTATTTTAAGTTAATTTGAATCCCTATAACCTCATGTATAGTAAAATTATGAAAACACATTCCTATAATCTAAGACCTGAATATAGAGAGAATAAAAGGCGCAATAGCTAATAAAAATCAGTACAGCCTATTGATAGGCCTATGTATATATAGCCCTATAAGAAAAATGTGATATTAAAGTTAAGATTAAAAACTGTCCGTTAATCATAAAAGAATATCATATGTGGTATAAGTTGTGAAGTTTAGTTACAACATACGTTGTTACAGTTCATGATATAATGTTTGTAAATCCCAAATGTTACTAAGTTACAACTATGAAGTTGAGTTGGGAGTCTAATTTACAAGAACTTAATTAGGTTTATAAAAAAGATCATAAGTGTGCAGTATATAAACCCAGAAATATTGCCTCGAGATGTTGTCTTCTTATGATGCACAGTTCGTTCTTGCACAGGTCATTGAAATGGTGTTCCGTTGGTAATACTGACTAAGCATATTTTCTAGTGTTGCGTCGGAAGAATAATTCTTGATCTTGTGTAGAGAATTCCATTTCTACAAGGATGCTCAGTAGCCTATGTTGTAGACTTTAATTTAAAAGATGCATTTCGACATGATTCTGGCATGTCATCATCAGTTTCTTGATAATGTCGAACTGTAGAGCTAATGAGTAAGCATTCTACAACGTTAAATAACAATGAAATTAGCTAAACAAATAGACCTACTCCTGATTTAGTGGTTTTGTCACTGGTAGACTAACATTTAAATGCTAGTATATAATAAAATCAGGCACACTGACGTAACAAAGTGCCAAAATGCTTTTGTTTAATTCTATAATTTCAATTATCATATGCAGGAAGTAAGTTGTTTTTTTAATCGATTTCCGAGTCAAGTTCTAGATCGATTCATTAAGCAGGGCTTACGGAAGAACAAAGGTCTAAAGCTTGATGAGCACATGTGAAGGAATATGTGGGTGGTGTTATTTGTCAAAGCTAACTGTATTGCAACTTCCAAAGCCCATGAGAACTGATTTGCATTTGATAACTTCTGTCTAATATATTACCATAAAATAGGCACTAAATCGGGCATTATTTGGTCCAGTATTAATAGGCCTCTTTCCATAGACGTTATAAATGCGTATATAAAGTTTAATGGAAATCCGAAATAGCCTATTTGAGTTATCGCAAGTACACGGGCAGACCGGTAGACAGACGGACAGAAATTTCCCCGTCCCCACACAATCTCATAAAGTGGTAGTTCCGCTTACTCGAGACTCCGTAATGTGTTAAATAATGGCATGCCACATAATTTTTGCCATAACCCCCGAGCTACGAAGTCACAAAGGCATGAATCATCACTCATCACAGAAGGAAAACAATCAGTTCTATTGGAAGACTTGTGGAAGCAATGTATTCTGTCGTCTAAATTCCTCTTCCTTATCCCTAGACTAGATGCTGCTTTCACGGCATTCTCCTGATCAATTTGTTGTTGTTTGGTGCGACATGTAGGTCTATTCACTACAAACATGTACAGATCTAAAGAAATCTCGTCAATAGATGTTGTCCTTATGACTTGTTTAGATAGAAAGGAGGGTTCCATGTTATCAAGTAAATCAATGAGTCACAATCCATCTCCGAGTAAACTATTCACGATCTAGAATGAATCCATATTGATGGTTGGTTCCATGTTATCAAGTAAATCAATGTGTCACAATCCATCTCCGAGTAGACGATCCAGAATGAATCCATATTGATTGCTTCACTAGTTTTTGCTTTGTGCTGTGAGTGACTGTAACAGAATGCTGGTAAAGAGGAACAAGAAATATTTTATACCACTTCCTAGCTCCTCCTTACCATCATCCTGCTGCAATTTGCAGTTAAGTGACCTTAAGATCTTCCCTTTTCGTTGCCTTGTTAGCGCTTACGAGATGGGGAAGGAAAGCAAACCGTTCTCCAATTGGGGACGTAAAATATTGTGATCTACAACAATAAGATTGTCAAATCATTATAATAGGGTCCATTTGTCACTTTGGTAATACAACTTAGTACAGAATTTTTATTCACAATACCTATATAAATAGGCGGGGATAGTTTCCCACTGTACTGGATTGGTTATATTTTTTCTACACACGAGAAACGGCTAGATTTCATATAATATTACTCTCCAGAAGTTTTAGAATCCATATGTAGGCACATTTTGTTTCTAAGAATATTTTAAATATAGGTAAAATCAGTAAGAAGTTCACAGAAAACTAACCTAAAATGGCGCTCGGAAAGAAAGTCACACACCAGAATCGGCTGCTCAAGACAGCATGCTGGGAAAAAGCCGATGGGTCACGTGGTGCTGGAATCAGGGCTGCCAACATGATAAGAGTCTGACAAACCTCCGGGAGATATAATATGCCACATTTTTGAAACCTACAAACAGTGTATCGTACATTATTCGAAAATGCAAGGGCGCTTCGCTACGCCTACCGCCTCCGCTTCGCGCACTTAACTATGTGGTAAGCGTTATGCATTATTTAGCTATATGTAGAGGTTGGCAGCCAATGGGAGTGTTGGTCTGCAAGCCAGAGCCCGCATACCAACGCTGAACATCGCGTGTGGAAATCCAGTACAGTGGGAAACTAAACCCAAATAGGATAATACTGATTCTCTTCTAATGTTCTCCACTAATTGTAGGCTTACTCATTGTAACGGCTTGGACTAACCTTCCTATAGTGTCCACCTTGCAATCAGAGAGTAGCCTACGCTGCCAGAAAAAAAATTATATCACCTATCCGTTTTCTCTCACAATAAGCAATCGTATAGTCCCTGTAGATTCGTTGTACCCTTGCTGTAACGATGGTGAAGGGATCTCGCTCTGAGGAGTATGCTGCATGAACTGAAAATAGGCCTTTTTTTTCAACCCTCGTTCGCTCCACGTTCGTTTTAAGAACGCGCGGGAAGCAAATTACATAATGCACTGGCAATAATATTAATGTTGTAAGTGTATGATTCACTGACATGTAGGTTATAGCTTTAGAATAGCCGTAATTGATAAGTTAGGAGCGAATTACAACTAAACCACATTAAAAAATGTTCAGTAACGTGAAATCTCATCCTATAATACGGGCAGTATTTGCTGGTGTTTCCTTGTCATGTTATTTGATCACATCTGTGACTAGGAATAGGCCTAGAGAAAATGACGGACAATAAGAACACAATCTTGCATTGTGCCTCATGAAGCGTTGAACAATCCAAAGCACAGAGACTATAAACCCGCTTTGCTACATGGATCAGAAGAAGACTGGGTACGAAAAAATAACAAGAGCTACAGTATAAAGTAGCGTGCTTTGTTTTGTAATAAAAGGTGGCATTTTGAAAAGAAGAAACTGAAATATTTCGTAAGTTAATCCATTTTTAATAAATTCACATTTCATGTTCTGAGAGATCTCTTGCAATATGAGGTCACACTTTTGAAACAATAAGTGAAATGTTTCATCATCCATTTTTAAGAATTTCACCAAGCTGAAGTTTTGTCCAGAGTTTCATAGATAGTCTATCTTCTACCTATTCAAACACTAATCCAAATATGTTTTTTTTTTATTTCTACTGTGAAATTAATGCAAAAACCATCAAAGCACTTAAGTTATACACCATCCAAGTAAAAAATGAAGTAGATGTAAACAAACAAAGCGAAATGTATCTCTCCGCCAACCACGTGGATTTTAATGCGGAAAATGCAAACAGTTAAAAGGTGTCTTGAGATCAGGTTAACAGACTATTTTGGCTCCTCTAATAGACATTGTTTGACTATTGTTTGTAGTCTATTTACTGCATCTGTATTCAGTAGTAGGCTACCAGGTTGGGCCGCTAGATGGTGCTCACGAAATTGTCCCGCGATATATCGCAAGGTGTCCTGTATTGTCCTCTATTGTATTTGCACAAAGTCAATATCCTGGTATGGGAGTCGTATCCTTATCGACTGCTAACATCTTTTTACGAATACCGTAATGCTAGTTTCTTACACTCCAGTGTCTATTTCACGGAGTGAAAGCTGAGGGAACTTTTCACAAAATGTATTACATGCGTTTAATAATAGACCTATAGTTTTCTCCACTTTTAAATGACTTGTCCCTCTT
Source organism: Ectobius pallidus (assembly GCA_964059195.1). Taxonomy (NCBI): domain Eukaryota; kingdom Metazoa; phylum Arthropoda; class Insecta; order Blattodea; family Ectobiidae; genus Ectobius; species Ectobius pallidus. The sequence continues at coordinate 26,661,083 of CAXKWD010000007.1, forward strand.
ATGTTTTACAACACGAAATAGTGTAGCACAGTGGTTCCCAAACTTTTCAGTCCGCGGACACCTTGAAAATAATTAAAATTTCGCGGACCCCCTCTGGGTTTTGAAACAAAAACTACGGTAAATAAATACTTTGATTCAAATTTATTAAATTCAATAGACAAAATAACAATATCAATAGTAACAAACAGAGTTTACTCCTTAATGTGAACAGTGAAGCTGCTTTTGATTAATTAGCTCTGCAATGTTAGGTTTAATGTCTGATAATTTCAATATTAAGTCACTTTCAACTTCATGTTTATTTCTCAACTTTAATTTCAAGTACGAGAGGTGGGAGAATGCTGTTTCACATAGATAACTAGTGGGGAACACAGTTAAGCACTTCAAAATTACGGGATATCCTATTTCTTCTTAAACCGCCTACGGACCCCCTGAAACACCATCGCGGACCCCACTTTGGGAACCACTGGTCTAGCATGTCCCACTATGACTCTTCTTTATGCTTAAAATAAGCCTTCCAATGTAAAAAAAGCCATATTAATAAAAAATATGTAGGCCTACTGAAATTAATAAATTAAACTTTTAGAAAAATAAAATGATTAGGCCTTAATTGAAATCAACAACTTTTATTTTGTGCCTAGGCCTTTCGATCTTCAGGACATCTTTCTATGCAGTTCTAGGCCTACTCATTAGGCCTACTTCGAAGGTTCTAATCATTCACATAAATATTCAGAATTGTTCATTGGCGGGATGTTTACATCTTAATTTGACATGGGAAAATGTTATTCAACATCATCGCCAGTATTATAATTTTTTTTTTTTCCTCTTTGCGGACCCCTGACCCACGGGCCCCGTTGTCATGGCCCAAGTGATTAGGCATTTTAAAATATGGTGCTATAAAAATATAGTCCGAAAAGGATTTACATGACTGTTTAGCTTATACGTATTTCTTTCGACTTTGATCAACAAGATAGGCTTACAAAAATATTTCTGAAATCAGTCAATCACATACCTGATTTAAGCTACTCAATCTTTATCGAATTTGCTTTATCACCTTCTACAAAACGATAAAGTCACGTCCTCTTTTCTTTATATTCTAATCGGGTCGGAGACTCTCTAGGCAGTGACTTATGTACAGGTAGGGAAAAAAAGCGGACCGACTAAAATATCTGAGTTGCCGATATGAGCCACTGCACATGCCTAGCGGCATTCACAGGATAGCAGTGAATGTATTGAAATTTGTTCTACTGTCGACTGTTGACTTAGCCCGTTTCGAAACCCATTAGAAAATAAACTAGTAAAATTCATTTTCTGGGAATAATCCGTTAATTAATTCTGGGGACATATTATCTATTCCAGCACTCTTCCTTTGTTTCAAATTCTTCACTGCTTCCATAAATTCCGATTTCAATATAGCTACAGCGAATATTCATATGGAAACTTGGAAAAATGTTTGTATTCTGAAAAAAGGAGTGAAGGTGTCTGCCATCAGAAATGTAACATTCAACGGAATTGAAGGGCCAAGAATATTTAGCAAAGAAAGAAAGAAAAAAGACTTGTTATCGATGTTACTATATATGGATAAAAAAATATAGGTCTTTTATGAGAACTTGTGTCGTACTGATGTAGACCTATTTTGTTTTTAAGTTTCTTCCAAAGGGCCTATCTGTACTAAGACTGAGACTACCTCTGGCACTTACCTCTGGCACTTACCTAGTCAAAGTGTGTTGGCACTTACCTATGTTTAGTACTTCTGAATTTAAGAATTTTATACTAATTATGTTACATGTAATATCATTAATTAAACATAACAATCTAACTACAATTATCCTTCAATTTAGTGTACACTACATTCTGTATTAAAATTTAAAATCAAAACTTCTGGAATACATTTTTTACTGTAACTTCTAAACAACTTTTTGGCATTTAGTAGGTATTTCGTATTTGGGTTACACTCTTCAATTATAATCAGGCTTTAAAACTTAGTGCCCGATCGAATATGTTAACAGCAACCGTACCGTACAGACTTTGCTCGGCGTATGCCCTAGCTACCATATGCTAGTTCACGTGATAGTAAACAAACAGAAATACAGATATAGCACAGATATAGAGGAATAGATCGGCAGCGTAAGGGGAGGGACTGAAGCCAACGTGTTCGCTGCGTCGCCATATTGCGATCACCAACAATCTGACGAAAGGGAGGGAAGCGAGCGCGGGAATCAAACAAGAAATGTTTTTTAAAGCTGTTTAATTGGAATTTCACAATCCAGTAAATAAATTAATAAATATAGTTTAATGTAATTCGGCCATTACAGCAGTAGACGTCACACTTAGGTACTAACTTATATTAAAAACAGGTAAACTGATATAACAAAAGTGCCAAAGTGCATGTACTACCTAGTCTTAAATCTGTATACAGAAGATGCGTCTATAGGATTAATGTTAATGTTGTTAATGTTAACTCATAGTCACATATCTTTTACAGTTATTCAGCTTTGGCTGGTAAACTGGTGACTCGTCAATTTGAGCTTACTTGCTACAGTTACTAACTAGGAATATTCTAGCTTAGGCCTACACTATATTACTTGTAAATCACGATTACAAATAAGGAAAATCTAATACTAATGTAATTATTTTTCTAATGCTATTAATGAGTGCTTGAAAATGGAATGATTTCTTTTACTATTTTTTAAAGTGAAACTTCTTTAGCTGCGGTAGGAGTAAATCGAGAGCTAACCCAAAGTTGCGTTACAGATAAAATCGTCACGAAATTGTTACGCTCAAAATCGTCACGAAATTAGTGGGTCTTTGACGGAACGGACTGCACAGAAAACAATCAACTCAATGATTAGGCTTATCCAAAATCTAGAAAATCCAAAATTAAAAATCTAAAAATCCTAAATTTAAAAAGTAAAAAATCCAAAATTAAAAAATCGAAAGTCCAAAATTTAAAAATTTTAAATTTAAATTAAAAATCGAAAATCCAAAATTAAACATGCAAAAATTTAAAAAATCAAAGATCCAAAATTTAAAACAATCCAAAATTGCAAAATAAAATATTCGAAGATTTAAAATTTAAAAAATCCAAAAATCCAAAATTTAAAAATTAAAAAATCCAGAATTTAAAAATCCATAATTTAAAAAATCCAAAAAATTAAAATTAAAAATCCAAAATTTAAAAATCTAAAAGTCCAAAATTAAAACATCCAGAAAATAAAAAAGATTAAAAATTAAAAATCCCAAATTCCAAATTAAAAAAATTAAAAGATCAAAAATTTAAAAATTAAAAAAAAAAAAATTTAAAAGTCGAAAAACCCAATATTAAAAATGTCCAACAATTCAAAATTCAAAAAATGTAATAATCCAAAATTTAAAAAATAAAAAAATTAAAATTAGTTTCACTTCTGTCGGGTGGCGTTTCACGCACACTTTTTTTTAGTTATTATAATTATATCTTAACCTCATATTCAAGGAATTCTCTGATTGAGTAACATGTTCTTTGCAAGAACCAGTTTTTATTTTTAATTTTGAATAGTCAGCTATTTAATGCTTTCGTTTCGTTTGAAATTTTATTGTATGTTTTTATGCCCATGTATTGTGGTGTATGCTGTAGGTGGGTTAATCTATGGGAACAGAATTTTAACAACAATGTTTCTGGTGTTGTATTTGTATGTTGGGTGTTGTATTGGTCAAAATTAATGTGTACATGAGTTAGACGCTCTAGTAAATATATTGAAGGAAATGTTACTATTTGTACATTTCTAAAGAGTGTCCTTCATGATTCCCTGTAGGATGAATGGGTCATAATATTTTTTTTTGTTGCTTTCCCATTTGCGGCAGTTTCCCCAGACAATTATTCCGAAAACCAGTATTCAATGAAAATAGCCGTAAAGACCCAGTTTAAGCAATAGTAATTTGCCAAATTTATAAGTGAATGTTAATTTGACCTCAAATATAGTGGTATAGTATGTATTTCAAATTACAGGGATTCCCAAACAACACTGTGGTTCACCATTTCACTATAAATTCGGGATTATGTAGGAAGAAACACAATTTTCCGTAACGAATACGTGGTACTTGAGCGGGCACTTTGGTGATACCAATATGGCGTCGGCACTGCTTCCCTTGCCCCTCTTCACCCCTGACTCGGCTTCACTGCTACCTGCAGTTAAGGATACGACGCTGCCGATCTATTCCTCTATATCTGTGAGATATAGGAAGACCACAAAATAACTTCTCACTATCTAAACTCACATTACAAGCATGCAAAACGATACTTTCTCCTGTTTGTGTATAATAGTCCCTCCCAAATGTTTCAATATATGTTTGCGTTTTAGAACACTTTACTTTCGGCATGCCGAACACGTATAAACACGCACAATGACAAGGTACACTGTTGACCAATTTGAGAGGCACCGTACCACAAGCGCATTCACTTCTCAGTACTGCTATCAGCTACTGTCTTATCAGCCTACGCAATCAACCCCCACCCCCTATACTCAGGTTGTTGGTAACCGGAATCAACTCCCTCTGTGTGTTCGGGCACTAAGTTTTAAAGCCTGATTATAACTAGAATATTTATGAAAATTATTATCCGCATATAGGGGCCTACATAAAAACCGTAACCAATCGAACATTTTCATGATCTGTTTCGAAATCAGTGATATAAAAATATCCAAGGTTGATTATTGGTATCTCGTAACAAAATGAATTTCACAGTAATCTGACATACAATAATTCCAGTTAGCCGCATGAAAATAGGCAGAGAGGATAATAAGTAAATAATGAATAAATAAAAAACTATAAGTTATGTGATAAGACAAAAGTAAAAACAGATCTCAAATCAGCACGTCAATTTCTACCTCACTGGACATTTAGGCCTAGTTTTTTGGCGAAATTTCATTGTTGACCAGTGTTACATTTAGATCTAGGCCTACAGCTCTTCAGTAATCAGCATTAAAGCCTACGAGAAATGTATTCCATAGTTCATCAATGTTGTAATCTTTATAAAGACATAACTTGAACAGCATGAAAGCACACTGGTCAAAACGCGCCCAGGGGAAGCAGTTCAACGAGACAAGCACCGCTCCCATTCGATATAGGCCCTATACTCGTCCAGGCAGGTCGAAACAATTATATTTTAAATTCGGTACATAGGCCTAGGTCTAGGCCTACGTTCCTACGTACGTGTGTAATATCTTCTTGAAACACTAGCCTACTTACAGCAGGCCTATGTATCACTAGGAACCATAACAGTAATATATTTCTGTTTTACGCAAGATATCTTCAATATTAAATTTCACCAAACAATATTTGAATAAATGGATGTGTATTAATTGGATGTGATTGATTATACATATGTAAGTTATACGCCTATAGGCCTACATACTCCCTAAATAGTCGTTATAAATGCAACTCGTTAGGCCTACTTGAATACGCCATAGATAAATCTATCAGCGAATTCGAAGTCACTCGTGGCCTTATCCATGGTAAGTTATTTATAAAACTTAAGCCTATGTTAGCCTAAGAAAATTATGAACACTATTTCAGTAGGCTAATCCAGCGTTTCTCAACCTATGGTCAAGATGGTGCAGATGGTCCGCAGACATAGGCCTAATTAAAACATAGGCTATCATATTTAGCAAGTGGACAGTAAAGAAGTAAAAAAAATTTCACATATTTCGTTATAATAACCTACAATTAATACCCCAAATATTAAGAATATAGGCCTTCTTTTAAAAATGGGATGTAAAATTAGGAGCCCGTAAATTTTTTTACACATTATTAGAGGTCATCGGGTTCAAAAATGTTAAGGAACGCTGGGTTAATCTAAATGGAAGATTTGTATTTTTTGAATGCTGAAGTGTAGGCTAAGTTACTATTTTTAACATTATAATGTTTTAAACTTTAAAATATCTTGGCTATAGGCTATTGTAGATCATTGGTATATTTTTAATCTAAATAAAATACACTAAAGTGTAATCTAGAAAACACATTCCATTGTATCTAGCAAAACACTGCAGTTTACCGACTACTATGTTCAGGTTATTGAATTAGATCAAATTACTGGTTATTAGCCCTATGCCCTCAGTAATTAAGCAGCAATAAAGATGCGACGACCAAATTTTAAGTGTGGAGTACCTAGTATAGGCTAATAATAGGCCTAGTACAAGATACAATCCTATTATAGGGGAGACTGCTCCGTGGCCGGTCAAGCCTCGTTACCGGTCAACAAGTAGTTACACATTAAGACGCTAGGTAACAGCCTACTGTAGACTATAACAATGAGGGGTTAGAAGTTAGACTAGAACTACAAATTCGTTAAAGTACATAGTAGCCTAATACAACAATATTCTGGTCCCGATAATAGGACTAAGTCAATTTATAAAACTAATAACATATCCAGTCAAATAGGCCTATTATTGGTAATAGTGCCAGAATTATGTTAAAAAAATCACTGAAAATTCACTTAGGCCTAATGTTAAATTACGGATATACACAATCAGTTGAAAAACAATGAGATAAGTTAGGCGTAGCCGACTATAGTAGTAGGCCTAATGATTCCGTGAACTTCCACTTAATGAATTCAGTTGTTATAAAATATATTGTAAGCTTAGTTTATTAGGCCTACTAAAATTAAAGTTTTCCCTATTATTGGCCATGGAGGCCCAGACGGTTCCAGCAGGTTGAGGCTACCAAATTTTAGACATTCGGCACATGAAGGTGGTATGGTTGTGAGCCTTACGCACCGGCCGTCTTTACCCCCAGGATTGCTCCTGGTAGGCCTACTCATTTCTGTTGGAGGCTGAGTCGGCCCCACGGCCATAGTGCCACCAGAAGGATTAGGCCAATTGAAAAGCTCCAACTACCTCATCGGGGATCGAACCCGCGACCTTCCGGTATGCTTGGTATAAAATCACTGAGAATATGCCTGTATTATTCAGTTCAGCCAAAAATTAGTCAGATAGGCTAAGCTAATTAGTGGTAGTAGTAGGCCTACTACTACTACTAGTAGCCTATTTTATTTATAACATCCATTAAAATTTGACTTAATTTAACCTTAGTTCAACTGTAAAATAGTCTATAGACTATAAGTTATGTAGGCCTATATGTATTACTTCGCTGTAAGAATGATATAACAATATCGAGTATTTCTGTAGGCACAATTATTGGTACGGTATTAGGCTACACAAAACAGTTTATCCTTAGGCCTATTGATACTTAATGTGTTATTTTGTTAAAAGTGGTGTAAAAATAATATAAGGAGTCAGTATGTTTAGGCTACATCAAGCTGAAACACAAGGTTAGCTCTTCATTGCCTTAGCCTACATAAATTAGTAGAAGATCACTTTAAGAATTAACTATTAGCCCCACAAGGCTCCTTTATTAAATTCCTTTCTTGATTTGATTATATTTTTAGACTAAATATGGTAGGCTTACAACATTAGGCCTATGCGGAAATGTAGGCTTACATCTCGACAAAAATAAGAGCAAAAGAACTATAGGATACTAATTCTACAATCTACATTAGTAGTACAATAAAAGTTTTTGTGGACTACCTTTGATAAGCTTATATCTGCAAGAATAGTTGCTGATCTTAATTTTGTTTATTGAATTAAAAATTGTAAGACTGAGTCAAGATAGAATAATGTAGGCCTATATAAGCCTACACCTCTTCATAAGTGACTTCTGCAAGTGTGTAATAACACGTCTGCTTAATAGTAAACAGTTTCAGAAAACCACGAAAGAAAGCTTGTCGACTAGGCCTACATGTTTGCCTATGTCATACAATTATGGTATTCGTGTTTATAATTGTAGGCCTATATAATCTTTTCACCCACTTTTAACAAAATAACACATTAAGTATCAATAGACCTAGAGCAAACATTTTTTTATTGTAATATCAATAATTGTGCCTAAAGACAATACTCGATAATATTATATCATGCATAGGCCTATAGCGAAGTGATATACTTAGCCTACTTAGCATATATTTTTTTCAGAAGAACTGAATATAGGCCTACAACTAAGGTTAAATTAAGTGAGATTTTAATGGATTTCATAAATAAAATACTAGTAGGCCCTACTACCACTAATAAGCTTAGCCTGATTAATTCTCAGCAGAACTGAATAATAGGCCTATAAGTTATAGCCTACTCAGTGATTTTAGGCCTAACCCTAATTAACTACATTATATTTTTATTACTCAACTGAATTCATTAACTGAAAGTTAACTATCATTAGGCCTACTACTAATACGCCTATCTCATTAATTTTCAACTGATTGTATATATTCGTAATTAATTTGATATTAGGTAACCAGGTAGTGTAATTTGCCTATAAAATGCATCGTTCCACATTTATGTCTGTTTCTCATAAACTTGCAATGCTATCTGCTTGAAATTTTTAAGAGAGGTTGAGGAAGCATAGATACACATTTTCTGAGAGTTTTGTCATTCTGCTCCAAATAGAAAGCTTTTCATGAAATATTAAAGAAAGATATGTTATGAAAAAAATATGAAAATCCTGAAAAATTCAGTGTAACTTACCTTTGTTCATGAACCAAAGGAAGGATTGTATTGATTTTTTACCAGCATTATCTACAGGCATAACTTATTTTTGGGAACTAGAGTCATTATCCTATCATAGTCAGAATAAGAAATAGGATTTTTTTAAATGTGAAAATGTAAAGATAATTTTTCTTAATTTTCCAATGATTATTGACATGCACTTTATAAAGCAATTAAGATATTGCAATGATTTTAGTTACCAGCAATCACACCTGTTAGAAATAATTGTGTGAAAATTTTCATGCAGATCTGTCCATCCAATCCTGAGAAAAGTGCACCAATATAATTAAAATTTAAGTTTTGGGGAAATTAAGAAAAATATTTATGAGTGAGTATTAGAGGATATGGTCCTCGACTGATTAGTTTAAAGTCCTATTTCAAGGACTAAAAAAATACATTTATACAGTAAATGATACACCAAATTGTTCATAAAGAAATCAGCTTTCTTTTAGTACTAAAAACAAAAAATATATAATTATTTGCCATTTTACACTTCCTGGCGAATTTTCAGTGATTTTATAAATATATTTCTGGCACTGTTACCAATAATGGGTCTATTTCAGTGGCTATCTTATTGCAATACAATATATTGACTTAGCCTTATTATTGAGACCTGAACATTGTTGTATTAGGCCTACTATGCTCGTATTAATGTATTTGTAGTTCTAGCCTAACTTCAGATACTCATTGTTAGCCTATATTATATTATAGTAACTTATATTAGGCCTATACTTTAAATAATATTACGCCAATCAATAAAAAGGTACTGTAAAATAGGGTTCTATCTTGTTCTATTATTAGGCTACATCTACTAGACTAGGTACTACACCCATATTTGGTCGTCGCATCTTTGTTACCGCTTAAATGCCGAGGGCATAGAGCTAATAACATGTAATTTTATCCAATCTTCCCTCATATATAAGATGAAGTTAATTAATTATTGAATTAGGCCTAGTCCTACTGTGTAACTAACTAACACCTGCATTAAAATCTAATTAGAATAGGCCTATTTCCAAATAGGCCTATTATAGTTATGAGGAAAACAGAATTTAGAAAGATTACTCAGTAGGATAAAATAGGCTAGGTGTGAGCACCCAAGGGACAAGCTCTCCAACTAAAGGCCAGAGCTCTGTAAGTAGGTCTATTATATGTATCCAGATAATGTTTACACAGAAATAAAGTTTCAAATCAAGGAAATCATGAAATAAAATTTGCACTTTCTAACACGCCCGAGTTAGATCCTTTCAATAGGGGGGGGGGGGTGTGGTTGTAAGACTCAAAAGAGCGCTACACACCGGGTCTGTGATACCCCCCCCCCCCCCAGAATAACCCGATAGGCCTTAAGCTTTTATATTCTTAATAATGTTTAATAATTAAATATGAAACGTTCCGAACCAAACAAATGAAATTAATAGGCTACAATAAATTCAACCTTGTTCAAGTCAACTTATATTCTATAGGCTATTCGAATTAGAGGTGAATCGAAACCTGAATTTAAGTCCCAAAAACTTGACTTCGAAACTTAGATGTGGATCTAAGCTAGATGTAGGCTAGTTAGGGCCTATCTCGTTCTGTAGATCCTGTGTTTAAATGCTAATAAGACGAAACTATTGAAACTCGGAAATGATTGACATTTTCTGCACCTACGTTCAGTTTCGAGTGTTCCACCTCCAATCTGAATAGCCTATTTACCGGTACTTAATACAAAAGACACAATATATGAAATTACGAAATGGACTATTAAAATCCATCTGCAATGCCGTATTTTTGTAATTGGAAAGATTGGTAAGATTTAGCAATTTTACATTAAAAGGATTTGCTTTAAAAAGCTGGGCCCGTGTTCCAGTATTTAAAGGCAGGTATAATAATATGAATTTTACTAAATTATGTTTCAGAAACAATGTAAGTTAGAACTAAAGTTACGGAAATGTAAAAAAAAAGTATGTACATATTGTAAAACCATATGAAGTGTAGTTTAAATATTCCTTGTCATGCAATCTAGGCTGGTCACAGATTCTAATCAAAACAAAAAAGCTTTATGCTTCGTTTGCAATGTTGATTTCAGAACCCATAAAGCGGGGCTAGAAAAGCATGCCAGCTTCAGGAGAATAAGGCTAGTCTCAGTCCGATAAAACAGAAAGCTTGAAGTTTGAAACTGTTGGTAGGTTATATATAAGTTATTTTATTTTTACTTCGTTCTTGAAAATATGGAGCGATAGGCCTATCATTTTAAGTAGAAAGACGAAATGTTAAAATCTGCACCGATGATGAATACTTATAAATAATAGTAATTTCAGTGCTTTAGTTGGGCCGGTACGCACCGGTACTGCGTACCGGTATAAAATTATTTTCCTTCTACCATACCGGGAAAAATATGTGCTCCGGTACGTCGTACTGGCAGTACAGGAACGATATTGTCCTAAAATACTTATTAAATGTCCAATTCACGAGAGTGTATTTGTTAATAATGACAAACACTATTAAATTCGCAATAGATATGCGTTCTATGGAAAGTGAGTACCCCCATAAAATATTTTCCAACTAAAGCACTGAGTAATTTTATAAGGATACGGGACCAGGGGCTGTAAGGGTGCATCGGACAAAAGGAGCAGTGTCCCCCTGTCCCAGCACGGGCCTAATTTATAACATCAAATATATAAATTCTGTCAACACTTACTTTGACATAATGAAGAAAACACACTGAGGCTTTTGTAGTCTGCAATTTTGGTGTTCCCTGAATACACACTGCACAAATTCAAGTTCCAGTCTCTCCAAATGAAATCAACACATCGTAATCAAACAACACTAATCTGTGGTCTCCCGGCTACAACTGAACAGACACTTTTCCCATCTCTTGTAGGGAGCTCAACAGGACGGCAGCAGAAACAGACAATTCCTATTTGTCGGGATGACGTACAACCCACCAATCAACTTCACTTCGATGGCCGCTAGCGCCCGCTGAACTACTCTGGTTGGCTGGCCAGAAAGAAAGGGATATTTCACGCCTACTTGTTAAGATGGAGGATAAAATATAATGTTTAGGATAATAACAGACTATTTAAAACCTGTAAAAAAGGAAATGGGGGAACGCTTACTTTTTAACGAGTTAAAATATTACCTATTACATAGACATTATAGTAGAGTATAATTAACTTACCAGAAATCATACACTAAACACCCATGACAATGTTACCTAAGTTACTCAATGGCAATAGACAATTCCTAAGCCAGGAATATTATCTTTTTTATGGAACCCGGAGGTTCATTGCCGAGCTTACCTGAGCCCACCATTCAACCTTATTCTGTGCTAACTCCATCCACCCATCCGTCGGAAATCCTACTTTCCTTAAATTTATCCTAATGTTCTCCCCTCACCTGGATGTAGATCTTCCAAGTGGTCTTCGGGTCTCCCAATTGGTATTTTTTAAATAGCCCACGTCTTTCCTCCCCCATACGCGCAACATGTCCAGCCAATTTCGACCTCCGTGACTTAATTGTCCTTACTACGTTCGGAGGTCTCGTTCAATACCCTCTTCAATAGGCTGGCGGCAAACTTCTATGAAGATGGTAGCCTACTTGAAAGTTGCACCACGCTTCGACAAATGTCTCAATCGGAGCACGACTAAGTAGAGAAGTAGCTAGAAAGTGTATCTAAATGTTCCAAATAAAACAGTTTTGATTTTCACTGTGGTTTTCATTTTATGCCCCATCGGAGGTTTAAAAAAATTGCCATCGTATTTCCGAAATTGAAGTTACTTTTTTCCGAAATTGAAATTACTTTTTCCGAAATTGAATTTACTTTTTCCGAAATTGAAATTACTTTTTCCGAAATTGAAATTACATTTTCCGAAATTGAGGTTGAAAAGGTGTAGATTTAATTTACTGTATTAAATGTTATCATGAAAAATAACAATATTTATTACCATACTAGCTTAAAAGGCCCGGCGTCGCCCGGGTTTTTATTTTATAATTTGAAATTAACTTGATGAAGGACTTTCGATGTTCAAACTCTAGGGCCTTGTATAATATGTACGTAGAACTTGAAATGAGGAAGAACGACTTATCGCACTCAAACTATTCCCTCAGGAAACGCTAGATAGGCTATAGCTTTCTATGGCTCATAGGCCTAGAGGATTTCGAATGTTGCATTCCGTTGCTTCTACACACCATGCCTGGGAGGGGTTGAAATAAGAAGCAACATAAATTCCTACTAGGCCTACATAAGATTGTATTGTCTTTATGGACAATTTTATTTCTCACTTTCATGATACCATACAACCGTTTCGGAGCTGAAATTAAAAAAAAAAATCAATAACTTATCACTTTCATAGGCCTACTTTCCTCCCCCAAAACCTGGGACATATAATACTGCAGGCATAGGAATGAAAATGTTCCATCCTATTTTATCTTCTCTTAGATGTTTAGGACATGATAAACGTCCCTATAAAAAAGCCTACAGCTATGAGTGACGTATCAGTGGATAAGATTTTTCACCGACTTCTGATATAGGCTAGTCTAGCATACTCACTGGCACACATTGCAATACGACCGCTTATTCTACATCAAAATGTGAAGTGAGAAAATGATATTTTCTATGTTGAGGGTAGAGAAAGTTTTGTGACTGTATCACACTGGACTTTATTTTCGTGGATTTTATTTTTCATTAATTATTTTCACCAATGTATCACATCGATAGCCTCAGAATATGTTAAAGCCCAGTATTATATAGTTCCCAAAGCTCTATGTGAACACTATAAACAATACCCTGTTGTCATGATAACTGAATTGCATTCATTTTTCAGAAATTATATAAATTTTGAAGGGAAGGATTGGTTTGTTTGAATTTTAGTGTTCACCGCGTTACTTCCCGGGCTTAACTGGGTATGTGTGCAACATTTCGTGCAAATTGGTCAAGAAATGTAGATTTGTATAGGGAACAAACATACCCACATAGGCCTACATACATACACACTTTCTATTTGGCTTGGTTGCAAGACTCCCACTTCTTTTGTTTGTTTGTTTGCTTTGTTATGAAAACATGTGAAAGCGGAACTCTCAAACTGTGAATATGTCACACTTCTTTTGTCACACTTCAATTTTTTTAATCTTTTTTTTATGTAAACAATTGACAGCAGAACTATCTAACTTTGCCTCATTTCACATTTCCGACTTTTCCCGTGGATTTTCCAAAAATTTTATTTCATACAAACCTTGTCCTGACAATTACGAACACAACAAAAAAAGAATCAGCCAAATCGAACGAGCCGTTCTCAAGTGATGCTCCGTCATACATTTTGGAAATTCATTTTTATTAATATAGGCCTACGTTAGATAGATAAATGGATTAACACACAACTTTTTAGCCTACTTATTTTTATCTATGTTAAAATAGATTGGCACCTTAAAAACAAAACTTTAAATCAAAACATGATATATTGTCATAAACTATTAGGCTATACCAGTATCTTCTTTAAACAAAAATAATAAATGCAGACAGTTAAATATGTCATCAATTACAACATTAGCCTAATTACACCTCCATGGATAGGACTCGAGAGTAACAGTAACGGAGGTGAGGGTAACGGAGGTGAGATTTTTCTCTAATTTGTCAAACAGCTTGGGAGCATTTGAGGTTAGAAAATCTCAGTAGAGTTTAACTTTGCATTCCTTATTATTATAATTTATAGCAAAAGTAAATATAAAAGATACAACTTTACCGTTGGGTGTAGGTAACGGAGGTGAGGAAGTTCAATTACCAACTCTGCATTTAGCCCTTTTACACAAAGAAAACAACCCTTAAAAGCACACTGACAGCTTGGCTTTTTATAAATGATAAGAAAACTGCCAAAAGTTGGAGTCCAAGGAAAATAGAAAGACTACAGTGCCATCTCTGTGGAAATAATTGAACTTTTATATTGTTACACGGAGGTGAAGTTTCACTTTGGGACAGGCATGTTTAGTGCAAAAAATTGTCTTTACAACATGATATATTTTCTTTTAAGTTATTAATGACTCATTTGTTGAGCTGTTTGTTCTTGTTATAACACTAAAATGGAATAAAAATTAAAGCCTGTTGAATTATGAAAGAATGAAAATGTCAAGTCAGGCATGGGGACATGACACGGAGGTGAGATCTCACATACTGTGCCCTAAAATGCAGAAAATTGTAAGTTTTGTTTAAAAAGTGGAATATGGGATCAAATAGACCTTATTTCAATCTAACTTATCATAATAATTCATAATCCATAAATACTTATTTTACACCAGAAAATCAACTGCGACATGAATCTGCCCTTTTCTGGAGAATAACCCATATACTGTAGGCTATATATTTTACAATTTTTGTTTGTTTGAACGGGCGGTGGTTTCGTACTTAGAGAGGCATGAAACGTAAAGATTTTTCGAAAGTATCTACCTAAAACGGGCAATGGCTTTAGGCTTAAGCTACTTTACTGCACTCATGTGTTTGCGGGCAGATTTTCACGGCTAACGTTTTTTTATTTAGCCTGCCATAGGCCAATTTTCCTCTATATTTTGTCTTGTTTTTCCGTTTGTTTACCTTGTTTTACCATTTTTTTACCTTGTTTTCCGTATCACATAAGTTACAAGCACCCATGCCCGAGGCGGGACTCGAACCCACAGTCTCCTTCACCGCGGCTCCCCGTATTCGTACTCATTACAAGCGAACTTGACAGCATAAAGACAGCCGGTCTACCAAAACAAAAATAAACATATCTGCACAATCACACAACTAGATGAGAATGTGTGTATTACTTACGACGACGAACTAGGCTGGTGTTGTCAAGGCGTAATCTCCAGAAGACAAGCCAGTGCAATGAATCCAATCACATCGAGCGAAATATGAAGATACAGTAATAACAAACCGTATAGTTTTACCACTGTCACTACTGAATATTCCACATAAAAATTAAACAGAACACAGTTTTACACACTAGAAAATTCACTGTCCGCCATTTCCATGGTATAATCGAAACAAGATTATTTAAATCGATCGGTAAAGACTCGATACACAATAGCTATTGCCTCTAGTAGTAAATGAATCGAACACTATGACACTGGGACTGATCCCTCGTAGTGTCCAATTTTAATCATTTTGTCTCACACTTGTTAAGTTATAGATTTCATTGCAACCTTGTACGACTTGGTCGTAACCAAAGTTGTCGTCACAGACGAATAGTCCAATATTACAATCGTGTGTTTTAGAAGGATATAAAAATCAATCCGAGCAAAAGAGCCCGTTCTTCTCACAGGTAGGCCTAATAGTAACGTTCAGTTGTCTCCATTTTCAGGAAAAATTACATTCTCTCGTGGGTAACACAGATAAACAAAAAATATTTTTCTGTCTCAGAAAGGAAAATATGCCATTCTGATAGTATTTTTCTCCTGAATTCATAACTTATATGATATCGGGTTTTCTCCATCATGCAAGGTTTTCGAGAGACAGACATTTTTAATTTCAAACATTGTAGGCCCTAATACTATCTGCATTCTTAACTACACAATATTCAAACGTTGTAACTCACATAACTCACCTCGTAGAAAGCAAGAAATTACTATTTTCTACTATAGGCCTAGTCCTATTTCACATGTGGAGCATCCCTCTTGATGGTCTAACAATAATCGGCCAGCATATTAGGATTCCATTTTCCTTGATACCTCTTTTCCATAGCTGAAATCTCCTGATTAAAGTTAGTTGGTATATGGTTATTTAACGACGGGGATGTACTGCAACTTAGGCCAGTGGCCGTCTCCGGTGTGCCGGAATTTTGTCCCGCAGTAGTTCTTTTACATGCCATTAAGTCTACTGACATGGGCCTGTCACATTTATGCACACATAAATGCCATCGACCTGGGCCGGGATCGAACCCGCAACCTTGGGCTGAAGAAAATGTTCCCCATGCTCGTCGCTCATTGCGCCAAGATTTTCCGAGAAGAAAACTAGGCGCGAGTACAGTAAGTGCACTTTTAAGGACGTATTACAACTAGAGGTGTACAAATCTCGATTTTAGCTTGCCCATACCCGCTTGAACGCCAGGCAAGCAAGTTGCCAGCGTCATAGCTAGGAAGCAGGCAGGTTTCTTTAACCTTGATGGGTCAGGTCAAATCCAGCCTAGCCAAGCCAGAATAAGCTTGCGACATTCCTATCATCTAAACAACTGTAGTTGCTAAGTCTAGGTAATACTTTCTTGCCGTTCTACATGCTGGTAGAAGAAATTCACCATGCAGATAAATAAAAGGTGGATAAGTATTAAAAATCGTTTTAGCGTCTTAACACAATTATTATTAGGTAGATTTTCGAAGAAAAATCTACCTATTGCAATGGATACCACTTTATGATTTTCGAAAAATTCTTTCATATCTTTACGTTTCATGCTCCCCTAAGTACAAAACCACCGCCCGTTCAAAAAAAAATTTTGTGATATAAGGTAGGTGGTCCAGTTAAGGCCACGTTAATTTTCAAAATCAAAAACAAAGTATTTATAATTTCCAAATTTATAATTTTCACACTCAGCTATCAACAGATGACTATAATAAGTTGTTTCGGGCAAGAAACAATGATATTACTTAATTACATTGATAGCAAAAAATATAAAATGAAATCAAGTCACAGTGGCCTTATGAGGAGCATGTAGTCATGATAAGGCCACTTGGGTACACTGTAATCTTCTGATCAGCTCTGTACTCTTTGCCTCACTTTTTTATGCATCTGAAATAAATTGAACGTATGGGCAAATCAATATGTGTGAAGTAGTGTAAAAATAATAAAAAAACTCAATTAATTAATTGATTAATTAATTAATTATAAACAATTAAGCAAATTATGTATGTGTTCGCGGTCAAACCCAGGTCAGTATGAAAAGTGTGAACATTATTGCTTAAATGTTATAAATTAAGTAGATATTCACAAACAGAACTTGAACATTATGACCGAGAAATAGCGTTCCTCTTCGCATCGCATCGTATGTGGCCTTAACAGGTGCACTATATTTTTTTATTTGCAATCTCGGTTATTAAACTTGGTATGTTAATGCAGATACAACAAAGAGATGCTTTAAAAGATCACAATGTAAGCTATATATCTACGTATAATTTTATGCTGATATGAATCTACTTAAATAGTTAGATGTATTTTATTTCTTATCTTGTTTTTATTTCTGAAGCGCGTATTTCACAACAGTTTCTGCCTTTCCTCGAGGAATGGAGAAGGAACCCTGAAATTCTGGTCAGTTGACCTTCGAAGGACGAGCTTCAAGTAGGTGTTGAAATCTGGGGCCCAAGTATGATACTTTTACGTTAAAGTATTAGTGGTCTTATCAGGAGCATGGCCTTAACTAGCGCACCTACCTTATATATATATATATATCTTTACACGATAGCGGCCGTAATTTTGAAGATATTTGAACCAAATTTTATTATGTTATTTCTAGGCCCAATAGTTCGGACAAGTTCGTTAATGGGCAAAATTGGCCCAAGGGGGTGGTCGGGGGAGGGGGTTGAAATTTTTAAAAATGTATATCTCGGCCCCTATGAAGTATAGAGGGAAACTTTGTTTGAATAAATTAGAGTACTCCCTATGGAGTTTACAGTGACACCAACGATTCGGGGGTTCGAGTGAGGGTGGGGGTGGAGGTGGGGGTGGGGGATGAAAATTCGAAACTTTTGAAACCACGTCTTGTGGGGTATCCTTGAAAAGCTCTTGATGAGTACTCTACAAATCAATAAATAGTTTCTTGATAGCTCTCATATTACGCGAGATTTTAATGTTTGAAAATAATAACACTTAAAAGAATTATTATAATATCATAATTTTGTCTTGTTTAGCGGCTTTGCTAATTTTATTCATTGCTGATCTTGCACACGGCCTCCCAGAATATTATATCCTATTCTTGTTGTCAAAACAAATGATTGTAGGCTCTTCCTCTTTACCGAATTCAGTTCTTATTACTGCAGGTTTACCATGCCAAGGCTAAAGAAGAAGAGTGCTATGCAGCGACAATAAATTAAACCAAAAGCACTTCAAAATCTACCTCCGCCTGTAGGCCTGCCTAAAGGGATTTTTTTATTATTAGGTAGATTTCAAAGAAAAATCTACCTAATAACTTTCAAAAAATTCGTTCATATCTTTACGTTTCATGCCTGCCTAAGTACGAAACCACCGCCTGTTAAAAAAAATTGAGATATTTATATTTATATAAAGTATATGTATATGTGTATATATATATATATACATATATATATATATATATATATATATATATATACATATATATATATCTTTGCACGCTAGCGGCCGTAATTTTCAAGATATTTGAATCAAATTTTATTATGTTATTTCTAGGCCCAATAGTTCAGACAAGTTCGTTAATGAGCAAAATTGGCGCTAGAGGGTGGTCGGGGGAGGGGGTTGAAATTTTAAAACATTTATATCTCGGCTCCTATGAAGTATAGAGGGAAACTTTGATTGAATAAATTAGAGTACTCCTTATGGAGTTCACAGTGACATCAACGATTCGGGGGTTTTGGGAGTACGAGTGGGGGTGGGGGTATGGGGATGGAAATTCGAAATTTTTCGAAACTACGTCTTGTGGGGTATCGTTGAAAAGCTCTTGATGAGTACTCTACAAATCAATAACTAGTTTCTTGATAGTTCTCATTTAAGGCGAGATTTGAATGTTTGAAAAAGTTCTCTTTCCTCTTTTTTGCAGTTATTATTGTGGGTGTGTCATGCCAAGGCTAAAGAAGAAGAGTGCTACGCAGCGACAGTAAATTAAAACAAAAGCACTACGAAATCTACCTCAGCTTGTAGGCTTGGCTAAAGGGATTTTTTTTATTGTTATTAATGATTTTATGATGTTTTCTTGAAAATGTTTGAAAATTTTTCCCATGCCGGACTAGTAGGCCTACCTTTGTTCATTGATAGTTCAAACTGTCCACATTTTAGTTTCTCCTCGGCTTCCTTCAGGGTAAAATTCTCTAAACACATCTGAAGTTCCTCAACTACGTAACTGCACGACTTTCCAGTGCACTGCTATACCCAGTTTCATATTCTTTCCGCCAGGCCTTGCAGTTTCCTTAGGTCCTGTGCAACCCACCAAGTTATGAAGAGCTTGTAACTCATAGCGACAGTATTTCTTATCATCGTTGTAATCTGGCTTGCTTTCAAGTCAAGCAAGTTAAAAGCTGTGACTGTTGCAGAATTTCAAAGGGGCAGGCAAGCTAAAATCAGAATATGTACACATCTAATTACAACCCAAATTTTTATAAGATGTTATAAGGTCGTTGACAACATCACGGTAATTTTCCTCCTTTCGATCCCCCCCCCCCCAAAAAAAAAACTCTGAATAACATATTTGAAAGCTTGCCAAGCTGCTTTCTCCAGTGGATTCCGTAGAAAACTTTTCATCATGAATTAGTAATCGCATTTGTGGTGCCACAAATATTCCTTCTTTAATTTTTGCATCACTAATATTAGGACACTTCTGTTTTAAGTACATGAAACCCTGAATATTGTACATGGCTTTGACGAAATTCTTCATTAATCCTACTTTGATATGTAACGGATGTAGATACACAATTTTAGGACTATACAATGGGTCATGTTTCACATTTTTATGTTCAGGAATGAGTGATTCGCAATTAGACCATTCCTTTCTATTGAAATACTGTAGTTTTTTTCTTTCTGTCCCTACTATCCCATTCATATAACAAAAACAGTAGGCTAGTTTGTGTAACCAAGCTGCAGACCAAGAACAAGTGTAATTACTTTCAAATCACCACAAATATTCCATTCATACACTGAGTATTGAAACTTTTCCAAAATAAATTTCAAGTTTTCATGTGTTTCTTTCATACCAGAAGAGTGAGCCACAGGTAGTCTACTGATGGGAATTATTTCCTTTAGGCAGAAGCGCAGCTTTTAAACTAACTTTAGAGGAATGAATGAACAAGCCCCATTCTCCACGAGAGAGGAAATGTCATTACAAAACACTAAGCCGTTTTCTACAGAAAAATAGTCTTTAAATTCAGAATGACAATTACGATAAGTATCTTTGTATTCTTTTGAAGAAGATTCCATCCTTTTAGCCTTTTAGCAATTCAGACTGTTTTTCTTATAACTTAACCTTAAGTCTCGTATGAGATCTTTCAGATCTTCTTAAGTCAAGAAATGAGGCTCAGATGAACAGCATTGTTCAAAAGTTTTATCACCAGAATCTGTTTCTTTTTCTTCTTTACTTCCATCAGACACTGAGCTCTCTTCATTTTATGTCACATGTTCTGGAGGCTTTGGTATGGGCAATTCTTCGCAGTGTGGATTGCAATTGCTATGTTCAGATATACGAACGGCTCCTAACGGAGTTTCCGAAAGGGATTAACGTGAGGTATAAATACAATTCTTACAAAGGGTGTGTGCACATTTTTCGTGCAAAACTTTAATGACCGTTCATGCGACAGGAAACACCGTTTTGAGTTCTCGAGGAGGAATTCCTTCATGCAAGTCCTAGAGACTCATAAACGTTAAGCCCATTGTCGGAATGTCAAGCAGGTATTGACGGCTTCCTCCCTTGTCAATCAGCACAAAAGAAACTAATTTCTGTACCACCTCAGGCATGGAAGTCCGCAGAAATTTTGTCAAGGGGAGACAATTTAACAAATTACCGCCACCACCACCATCAATATGCTGTTGTTACAACCACTTTATTATTATTACTATTGTTATTATTAATATTATTATTACTATTACTATTATTGCAATCCACATAAACACGCCTTTAAAAGAAGAATTCTTATACATTTATTTATTTATTCTAATCAACGAACAAGTTAAAAACACTGTGGTCGGCCAGATTTATTTAATTCTGTTAAAAGACCTTAATGACACATAATATAGGCACTGTAGTATAAGTCCATTAGGACTACGCAAAGTACTTAGAGGTGTGTATTTGCCTTCCTTTATGCCCATATCTCTTTCATTCTTTTATTGTCTCTCTTTAGACCACGTTATTATTTTATTACTACTATTACTGCTACTAGGCCTACTACTACTACTACTACTACTACTACTACTACTACTACTACTACTACTACTACTACTACTACTACTACTACTACTACTACTACTACTACTACTACTACTACTACTACTACTGCTGCTGCTGCTACAATCCCCCTACACATTAAAGTTCTCTTTTGAAGCATATTTTATTTCCATTCAGCAGTACACAGTTTTCTACGTCTGAAACAGCTCATTGTCTTTCGTAAAACTCCATTCCGTACTTTTATAGATTGCACTTTTTGAAATGTTTACGCAAAAGTATTTTGTTTCACGATTTTGAGGTCGCATATGCACAGAAGCTCTAATTTATTGTTTAATTTCAGTTTTATGTTATTGAGGCACCATGTTTTCTTGTAATAACTAAAGTTATATATTAAATTGATTTATTTTGTTATGTTTTATTTTCATTATTGTATTACTATACTTAGTACAATTATACATTTTATATTACTCCATACTCCGTGGCGCTACATCCCTGAAGGGACTTGGCCTACCACCCGACCGCTGCGTCATCTGTCGCAGGCAGATGGCAGGATTGGGGCATGTGGTTAGCATGCCGACACCCACGGCCGTTAATGGTGGTTTTCTTGACCGGAGCCGCTACTTCACTATCAAGTAGCTCCTCAATTTTGAATCACGAGGCTGAGTGCACCCCTACCAGACCTCCCTACCTCACCGGGAATCGAAGCCGGGCCGACGGATCTGTAGTCAGCGACGCTAACCACAAGATCACGCCGGCGGACAGTAATTGTTGTTATTGTTATATAATAAGTAAACTAATCCCTATTCAGACCATGGAGACCCAGTCTATTACACATTGGCCGGATTTCTCCTAGTACTTTTACATGTTAAAGGCTCCTATGCTCCCAGGGTCAATATTGAACACAGTGATTGAATACATACAGAATTAACTTGCAATTTTATGTGTGGCGAAGCATAATAATCTCTTATAATCTCGTATAATAATTCTGTCGGTAAAGTGATCCCTATACAGGCCATGGAGTGTTCCAGGAGGTTGAGGCTCCAAGATTTTTGGACATTCGGCTCATGAAGGTGGTAAGGTTGTCAGCCTTACGCACCGGCCGTCTTTACTCCCAGGATTACTCCTGGTACTCATTTCTGTCAGAGGCTGAGTCGACCCCAGGGCCATAGTGCCACCAGAAGGATAAGGCCAACTGAAAAATCTCAATGATCTCATCGGGAATCGAACCCGCGACCTTCCGGTTTGTAGCGCAGCGCCTCAACCACTCCGCTACGGCGTACCCCAATACTGTCAGTAGGCCAACAATATTAATAATACTAAACTAAACTCCGTGGCGCAACATCCCTGAAGGGACAGAGCCTACCACCCGACCGCTGCGTCATCTACCATAGGCAGATGGCGGGATTGGGGGCATGTGGTCAGCATGCCGACACCCACAGCCCTTAATTGTGGTTTCCATCAAGTAGCTCCTCAGTTTGAATCACGAGGCTGGCCTCCCTACCTCACCGGAGGTACCGGGGATCGAACCCGACAGATCTGTAATCAGCGACGCAAACCACAAGACCACGCCGGTGGTCATTAATAACACTAGATTGTGTAATAGTGTTAAATCAGAAGATAAAACAGTATAATTTCATGTTTAAATTCTGTAGTCTGTTCATTAGGACTCGTGTGGCACTGGCAGTCGATTCGAAAAGTTTTATAGATAAATATAAACACTAGTAATGATAAATATAAACACTATTAATGAAAATAGAATATAATTAATAGAATGGTAGGTTACTAGATTATAGGCTGCAAACACCACATGACAATCCAGCTTCTGTAGTAGGTCGAAGGAGAATGACAGTTATTACCTAGGTTGACAAGGGTAGGATTAAGTTTTGCTGGTCCAAATATGAATACTCCTTTCGGAAACTCCGTTAGGAGCCGTTCGTATATCTGAACATAGCTTAGGCAACTTCTACGTATAGGCTACAACTTGGTTCAAGGCATGCCGACAGACCCTCATAATCCGCAGTAAATAACTTGAAATGAGGGTGTCTTGGACAATAAAGTTGTATATTCTGGATTTTCAGCGAGTTTCTTGGGCGTTGAACTTGCCTGACAGCCAATAGAATTTCGTGTGCAACCAATCAATGCTCATTTATGAATTTTTGACATTTAAGCTATGACTCCACGTGGACACCAGACGAGTGCCATTCAGGCAGTTGTTGCTCCCCCGTACCACTCCTTAAGTGCCAGACAATGGCTTAATCCTCAAAGCATGCCGACTGTCTACATAGGTTTTGCCTACACCACTGTATGTTTAATGTTTGTTAAGCAGAAATAAGAGTCAGAAAAATGATCTTTGGGGTCCCTCCAAATCATATAGAGGGAACATAGCAAATAGGATGTGTCGTGTGCCATTTTTCCATGCAGTGAGAACCCTAGAACATGATAAACAACAGGATAGCCTATGTGGGGTCCAGGGCTTGTTTGTCCCCCACATTACACCCAAAATAAATTTCATTTCGTTCCACCATATTTACGATCCTCTAGGAGCTTTCACTTGGACCGCCGGCGTGGTCTTGTGGTTAGCGTCGCTGACTACAGATCCGTCGGCGCCAGGTTCGAAATCCGGTATCTCCTCGGATTATTTTGAGGTAGGGTGGTCTGGTACGGGTGCACTCAGCCTCGTGATTCAAATTGAGGAGCTACTTGATAGAGAAGTAGCGGTTCCGGTCATGGAAACCACCATTAACAACCGTGGGTGTCGGCATGCTGACCACATGCCCCCCAATCCTGCCATCTGCCTATGGTAGATGACGCAGCGGTCGGGATGTTAGCGCCACGGAGTTGGTTAATAAATATCATAATATAGGCTACGACAAATTATTCTGGTAGGAAATTTAAACAAAGATTGTTTTTATAAAATCGTAAAAAATGTCACTCTTTATGTAAATTGATTGTGGATTAAAAAAAGTAGGCCTATACCAATTTAAGAAACTGACTGTTCATACATGAATTAAATGCCTACAAGAAGTAGAATCATAGGCTATAGGCTTACAAAATCCTGGCGATATCAGAGGTTTCGAACTGCACATTCATGTAAAGAAACTGAAATGTAAGTAAATTGTCCATGGCATACTTCATAGGTGCTGTGAGTCACGTTTAACACAAATTCCACTTGTGCCTGATTGCAACTTGATAATTGGTTGTTCTCTCGCAATATCAAGTAACGGGTACGTAATCTAATATTCTGTAAATTACACACTGTGATTCACTATGCGAAGCTTTTCTCAGAACTCAGGTCCCAAGTCAGCAGTGAATGTTTTCATAAATATTTTCCCACAACCGCTTCAGACTTGTTACGCAATACCAATGATCTGGGTCTGTTATAAAACTCATACGAGTCTATTTTGTTTTAAATAAATAGAAGGGGACAAACTAAAATTACAATGTTAATTATACAAAGTCTTACTGATATACTTTCCAATCCCTTAGTTTTATCTCGGGAGTATGGGGGAACCTCATCCTGGGGGAGGCTTCCAGCCTATTCCCCCCAAAATTGCTGAAAATAAAAATCGAGAGGGTGTAGGCCTAATGCGAATGGTCAGCCATCTTTAAGAACCTAGGTCCCAAGGTTTTCACTCCCTCTGAGTGGTATTTTTTGTTTGGAAAAAATGCTGAGATTTGTTTTTAGTTTCAAGGTCAGGCGGGATTACAGATATTATGTGCACTGTTTAACATGATACGACAGTCTATGAAACATCCCCTAACGAGAGCGTCGTTCCATCCCAATTGTTATTTTCAGCCTGTCAAATGGATTTTCAAAGTCAGGCAGGCTTGTGGACGTGCGCAGTTTACTGACCGATTAACCCATATCATCGTCCAATACGGAGCAAGCATTCTATTTTTTCCACAAATAGGCCTACCATCTATTGTATGAGGGGTGAACACTTTTCTTAAAGATGGCTGCCGCTAGGTTTAACATCCTCTTGATTTTTATTTTCATCAAATTTTTGGGGATGGGATGAAGGCCTCCTTGGGGCGAAGTACCTGATACAACTGACTTTTCCCGTTGTATATACAGGGTGCCCACTCCCCCCAAACGTCATGACTCACCCCCCAAACTTCATTGCTCACCCCCACCCCAATTGGATGTCGACAAGGCCGCCTTATGATATTTTCTAGGGGGGCAATTTTTTTAATTAATTTATTTTTTGTCGCTTTAACTTCTTGGGCCACTTTGTAATATTATATTAATAATAATAATAATAATAATAATAATAATAATAATGTAATAAGTGCAACAATGACGTAGCCAGAAAATAATTCGGGTCGGAAGTGCCGGGGGGGTTTGGAATGCCCCCCAAAAAGGGGATCGGGGGTCCATCCCCAGAAAATTTTTAAATATTGAACTAATGAAAATCACATTTTACGCTATTTTAGCACAGAAAAACTAGTTAGGAAATTTGTTTACCATACTCGAAGACATGCCAATGTAAATAAGAAATCATTACCTAAGTGGGGGGCCCACCCCCGGAAAATTTTTAAATACTGAACTAATGAAAATCACATTTTACGCTATTTTAGCGTAACTCAAAAGCTAGTGAGGAAATTTGTTTACCATACTCTAAGACATGCCAATGTAAACAAGAAATGTTACCTAAGTCAGATGTCCACCCCGGGAAATTTTTAAATACTGAACTAACGAAAATCACATTTTACGCTATTTTAGCACTGAAAAACTAGTTATGAAATTTGTTTACCGTACTCTAAGACATGCCAATGTACATAAGAAATCATTACCTAGGTGGGGGTCCACCCCCGGAAAATTTTTAAATATTGAATTAATGAAAATCACATTTTACGCTATTTTAGCACTAACAAACTAGTTAGAAAATTTGTTTACCATACTCTAAGACATGCCAATGTAAACAAGAAAATGTTACCTAAGTCGGGTGTCCACCCCCGGGAAATTTTTAAATGTTGAACTAATGAAAATCACATTTTACGCTATTTTAGCACTGAAAAACTAGTTAGCAAATTTGTTTACTATACTCTAAGACATGGCAACTTAAACAAGAAATTGTTACCTAAATTATAATACTTATTACTATTTATAAGAAAAGTTAAATAGCACATGGAACAGTGGACATAATAGGCCTACTCATTATGTTATGAAAAGAAAATAACTGCTATATCATATTTGACACACCAACAAATCTTGTTTAATTAAATAAATATATATATTTTTAATACAAATATAGAATTTTAGGTTTTGACTCTTGGGAGTCCAAACCCCCTGAACCCCCTTTCCTAATCCACTTGGATTCTGATTCCATGTTGTCGATTTGGTGAAACTTCTGCAATTCAAATAATTGTCTTAAAGGAAAAACACCTGACTATAAGGCTAACAATTACACTGGACAACAAAACTGACCTTCAAAAACTTTTTTTTACACAAAACATATCATTTCTTATGTATTTTGATGTGCTGAGTTCAAATATGGCCTTTGTTTTTGTCTAGCACCCTCAGGTTTTTAGTAAATCGTATACTTACACTTCTAATCGTTTATAAATAAATCGTAAAGTCACCGTAATATCAAAGACTAACTGGTAATATTTTTTTACACAAAACATATAATTTCTTATGTATTTTGATGTGCTGAGTTCAAATATGGCCTTAGTTTTTGTCTAGCCCCCTCAGTTTTTTAGTAAATCGTATACTTACACTTCTAGTCGTTTATAAATAAAACGTAAAGTCGCCGTAATATCAAAGACTAACTGGTAATATTTTTTTACACAAAATATATAATTTCTTATGTATTTTGATGTGCTGAGTTCAAATATGGCCTTTGTTTTTGTCTACCACCCTCAGTTTTTTAGTAAATCGTGTACTTACGCGTCTAGTCGTTTATAAATAAAACGTAAAGTCACCGTATTATCAAAGACGAACTGGTAATATTCGTATGTAGAAGAATCCTTCATAATAAAATTATATTTAATTTTGTAAAAGTAACCAATTAACATACCTGAAAACATTGCCAGCTCGTTTGAAGTCCATCCTCTACTGCTGTCAGTTGAATTTCTGCCGTTTGCTGCTTCTTCTGTACTTTCCTGTGGTTTCTCTTTTGAGGCTCCAGCAGTAATCTGCAAGCATATTGGGTTTCCATCTTCTTGATACCTTTTCTCCATTTCGGAAATATCTTGGTGGAATCTTTCTCCATGTTCATCACTAACTTGTCCTAGATTTGCAGGGAAAAAGTCCAAATGGGAAAGCAAGAAGTGAATTTTGAGAGACATGTTGCAACCTAGATTTCTATAGGCTCCTAGTAATTTCTCAATTAATTGTTCGTAATTTTGTGCTCTAGTATTACCTAAGAACTGTTCGCAAATGGTCTTGAATGATATCCATGCTTCAAGTTCCACATGATTCAGTTTGCTTTCAAACAGCTGATCTTTCATTAGTTCTCGAATCTGAGGCCCAACAAAAATGCCTTCCTTCAACTTAAGAAGCACTGATTCTTGGAAATTTTTCTTCTAGGTATTTGAAACCTGCTCCAGATTTGTCTAATGCGTTGACAAAATTCTTCATTAGGCCTAATTTGATATGAAGTGGAGGCAATAAAATTTTTGATCTATCAACCAATGGTTCAGCTAAGATATTCTTTTCTCCAGGGACAAAATTCTTCCGGGGAGGCCATATTTTAGTGTCGTAATGTTTGGTTTTATCACGGTTATCCCATTCGCACAAAAAGCAGCAATATTTCATGTATCCGCTTTGCAATCCTAACAGTATTCCAATCATTTTGAAATCGCCACAGATGGACCAGTTGTACTTGTCATAGTGCACTTTTTGTAATATTAGCTGCATATTTTTGTAACTTTCTTTCTTTTGAACTGCATGACCAATTGTCATAACACCACGGTCCTTACTAACTAAAGCAGTAAAATAATAATAAATAAATGTTATAATCGCTATTAGGTCTTGTTTACTATGTCAATCATTTTAACAGAAATTTAAGCATTTACAGCCAGTGCTAATTCAGAAAACAGGCTTTCTTTTTGAAACTGAGGGTGCCAGAGAAAAACTGTTTGCATAATTGAATTCAGCACTAAAATCCACATAATAAACGCCCAATTTCATGCAAAAAATTTTTTGGCTATTGTCCAGTGTTATTAATATACATTTTTCCCTTGCGCCCCCCCCCCCCGCGGCCCGAAATTCTTCATATTTATCTTTATAAAGAATTAGAAGAGACCTTTTGAAGTTATAGAACTTGACCGTTTTTATTTTTAACATATAAAACTCTAATTTTGCAACAATTTTCTACCCCCCCCCCCAGAAAATTCATAAAACGATAATATTTTGCCCCCCCCCCCCCAGAAATTTCAATGACGCAGTCTGCGTCTTAACCACCCCCCCCCCCGTGGGCACCACTGGTATATAGGCTTGGAAAAAAGGAGAGAGAAGTTAAACTAGAAAATACTCTACAAAACGTGAAATTCGTTGTGTTGGGGCTCAGAAAAATAAGGAGATTCGGCGAAGACATAACTAGAAATTAAACGTAGATCTTATGTTGCCAAAACAAAGGAACAAAAAAGAGTGGGATTTCTAATCAAGAAATGCCTAATATACAAGACGTATAGCCTAACTCGAACGGTAAGACCTGAGCCAAACAAACGGATGAGCAGCCGTCTACGATGACGAAATCTAGACCTGCCTCACCTTCATAGCACGTGATGTTCCCTACCTATATGTACAGACCGTGTAAAAACATCTTAGCCTCACAGCATTCAATAGTGAATTGTGAACTGAATAGATAATAAGAGCAATGGAAGGCGAATGTAGTTGTTCTAGCAAAGAGGTTGGTGGTAGCAAAGTGATTCCCAGTCAGAGTAGGGAAATAGCGTGGAATGTATATAGGTATTTCAAACAGGTAAAGATCTCGCACGAAATCTGTGCCGATGAGACCGTTACTCTCTAGAGAGAGACATGTTATTGTGCGAGAGAGAGAGAGGTAGATTGGCCTTTACAAATAGAAAGGGAGGTACTGTTGTGCGAGAGAGATAGTTAGCAGGCCAATCGACGCTACAGTCCCCACGAAAACGTAATGCAATGACTTAGGCAATCGGCACAGATATCGTGCGGGAACTTTACATCAAGATGACCCTAAATATGCAATTCAGCAGCGTGTTTCGGATGCTACAGGAATTTCATTCAGCAGAATTAAGAGAATTGTAAAAGAAGGTGAGAAATGTGTTAAAAAAACGACCAAGAAAAAAAGTGAAAACAGACTTAGATGATTTTGAGTCGGTAATTAGAAGGGCGGTGAATGAATTTCACAAAACAAATGAGGAAAGGGCAACTTTAAAAACACTATTACCTGTCCTAAAGAACAAAATTAAATTTTTCTGGAGATAAATGGGCTTTAAGGCAGGTGTTGAAAGATTTACATTTCAGGTGGAGGAACAGTGAATAACCGGAAGATATTAATTGAGAATCAGAAATTTATGTCTGAAGTATTTACGATGTCTTACAACTTACAGGGAAGAAGAGCGACCAATCATCTACATGGACAAGACCTACATTCATTCATTGCACACCAAAAACATGCATGGAGTGACAACAGTAACACGGGACTGCTAGCTCCGGTTTCGAAGGGGCAATGGGCTATAATTGTGCATGCACTTGGTGAAGACGGTTTTGTGCCCAATGCACTTCTAATGTTTAAGTTGGGTACAAAATCAGATTACCACGATGACATGAATTTTGTCAATTATCAAAAATGACTTACGACTAAATTAATACCCAACCTTCCCCAAAACTCTGTTCTGGTAATCGATAATGCACCATACCACAACGTAGAACTTAACCCGGCTCCAAATTTCGCATGCAAGAAAGCAGTCATGATGGATTGGCTTACCCAATGGTATTCCATTTCACTCGAAAATGCTGAAACCAGAATTATATCACTGATTAAACTCAGAAAGCCCTCTTTTAAAACATTCAAAATTGAATACAACAAATACAAAGAATTATTCAATATAAAAAGATAAATAAATATTTTAAATTTATTGATGTAATTTGTGACAGGATAGGATTTTGTCTCTGTAAATTGGTTTGCAATTTTCTCATTAGAAAGCCATGAATATATTATGTTAACAAGTAAAATAAAACATGTAAGTGTACAATAATTTATTTCTGTTTTATTTATACAGTAGCATAGTATACATTTACACATATGTACATATTTTTATTTTATGCAGGTATTGGTATCAGGATCAAAATATATTTTGAAAACATTTTACCTTTGTACTCAACGTACAGCAAGACTATTTGTATCTTGGACCACAGAGTGACAACCTATATTGCACAACTATACCAGTAATATAGTATGATACTGAACCTACTAAAAGTAATAACAGAAGCCATTTTTTTTTAAAATATTCAGGAGATTAAGATTCAACAAACACAATAGCTATCAACAATAGCTTCTTTCGTTTTACTGTATTATCTATGTCAGTTCAATGTACGTAGTACAGTAATTTATCACAGTAAAAGATAATTTGGGTAGTATTAATTAGTTTGCTCCAACTCATCATTATTGTTACTAGTTGCTGTAAGGGCTCACATGCAAAGAATAGGTATGCCTTGTAGGGGACTGATATAGGATGTTCGGTTGCATTTAGCAGTCCCCCTAGCAGCAACTGACCTGTAGTGGAGTTGAAAGTATGACAGCTGTAACAACCACCATACAGCGATCTTATATAGAGAACTGGTGTTCTTCATAGCATAACCTACTCAAGTAGTATTGTTTTATGGCATACTGAACAATGATACAAGTCTTTTCCAACAGAGAAGTTAATCCCTTAAGTCAAACAACTTTTGTGTCACACGATCAGGATGACCAGACTGGGACAGTCCCAGTTTTGAAAACACTGTTCTATTGTCCCAAGATTTTTTTTGGAAAATCTAAGTTACCCAGTTTTTTAGGAATTGTTACTTCTGCCAGAAAAAATATGTTATTTTATTTTGTGCAACAGATAGCAACACTTATGTGCAACAAGAGTGTCAGTTACCTACTGGAGATACATGACTGCAGATTTAGAGATTCTTGTGAACATTTGTTGTTTCCATGGATTAGGTTGGCATCAGGTTGAAAGTAGTATTGTTTCTGTTGGTTCATGCTATTATGCCTAAAGGCTAGTTTATGCAACAAAATTAGGTTTCGTAAATGAGTTTCTCAACTGTTTTTTACTTGAATGTGCAAGCACTAGATGAAATGGCGACAATGCGTTACGACACTACACAGTTTCGGCTGATTCCAAATTTTCACGAAACTATAATAGTAATTTAGAGATTATACGCTTATTTAGCTTGTTCGCGTTTTGTAAAATGAAGTAGGAAGTGAGGAAACTGTGAAATGCCTGGATTCATACATGTTTCAAAGGTGCATAGGCCTATGGGATTTCAGCAAATTGTAGTACAGAAATAAGATGAAACGTGTGGTTGCCCTGGAATTAGTTTTGAAGAAAATGGGTGTAATTAGTTTAATGAACTCACTTTCATGAAAGTAGATACGAAACCTAGTGTCATCATGTAAACTAGCCTTAATGCTGGCTTGTGCTGGCCTTTTTTACTTTGAGCCTGTAACTGCCAATTTTTGCAAAGGGTGTAGCTTGATTGTTTACAATCAGTGAAGATGTCCAAAAGAAAATGTGTAGGCCTACACAGTGATACACTGAAGACAGATTTTTCTATTATAAGACAAACTATGGGAAGAAAAATCAGAAGCTCCTAAACAAACGGATACTTCTGAAGAATACAAATACCTTACTGTGAACGATTAATATCCACATTTGATCTCCAAGTGCTTCAATATTTTTCTAAATGTAACAATTTTAACGCTTTATTCATTAAAAATAATATGCTGAAATAAAGAACACACTGAAAAAAATTGGAAATTGTTCGGAGTCCTGTTTTGTTTTGTTTTACAATCTGGTCACCTGCACACTGTAGGCTACAATGTAGAGATATAGGATAAAGAAAGAAATATACTGTTATTACTTGCTGTATGTAACTCAATTTCTTTTTACAGAGTATTCTATTAAGTTATGTGATACCTCTTTGGTATGACAGCAATCCCCTGACTTTGCAAAATTATTTTGATGCTTTATTCTCATCCTCAAAGAGCTATCTCATTGGTGTAAGGAGCAATATATGAATTACATTGCTGCAAGGCATTCCTAAACTTAAACTTATACAAAGAAACCGTGGAATGATGGTATCCATGGATCTCTGGATATCTGATACTATAGATTTTCACACACTTTGCATTAAAATACACTCTGAGATCCAGTCTTCAAGTATTTCTGCTGTACAGTTTTAAATGCTCTAATAATAAAATGAGACCAAAATGGAATAACTGAGGTTTGAACCTTTAATAATTTTATTTATGATGGATATTTATAAAATGAGCATAGCACACTAATAAGCATCTGTGATAAAAGCTATTGGCAGTTTTGACCCATTATTTACATAATTAAAACACCATAAATATGAATAAAAATATTAAGTGTTTTTGTCTGGAAACCATAGAAGAGACTCTGGTGTCAGTTGAATTTAATTTAATAATTAATCACTCTTATACTCTTTGAAAGGAACATACAAATTACAACAATACCCTAGTTTAATAGCTACCAGTAATTCAATGTTACATATTCAAACGTATCGAGGGGGAAAATGTACTCTGTGCTCTCACAAACTTTTTTTTTATCATTTTGGAATTCTGTATGTTGTGTTGGGAAATACATCAAATACTGCATTTACAATGTGCATAGTAATTTGCAATTACACTTCAAAAGTTAGTGTAAACCTTGCAAAGGATAAACAGTTTAAAAATTCAAACCCCTTATTAAAACTCATAACATGTCAACTACTTTGGATATGACATTTACTCATAAATACAATTATTGTCTACATTAAAATAACTTAAAATAAAATTGCAACTATGCAGCAACTTAATCCACGTATAAGTAAATTTACATACAATACTTCAACAATAATGCTAGAGATGAGTACTGGTTGGGTGAACTCTGCCTTTTTTCTTTCTTAAATACATGTCTCTGATACAGTTGTCTTAGCCAGCATTGCAGCCGGAAATATTTTTAAAACTTTATCATTAAAGAACTGCTTGCCAAAAACTATCAGTGCTTTCAATATTACTGTTGTTGATACATGAGAGAAGGTAACTACAGTATTGGCAGAAAATGAATGCAACTAATACCAGTATATCATTTAAAAATTGTATCTCATTCTATTAGAAAAATGAATTGTGTGAATGAAATTACTGAGAAGTTGACATACCGGTAAGACTTATCTCGGTAAACGTGATCTGACAAGAAGCCCTCATAGGTTTTCTCTATTCTTTACTAGCTTAAAATGCTTGGCATTGCCCGAGTTTTACATTTTGCTGCAATTCAAAAATAAAATATGGAGGACTTTTGATTTCCTGATAGTCTTCATATGTAGGGATCTAGAGTTTAAAGCAAAGAAGAAACAGAAATTCTGGTAACATAATATCTTATTGTATTTACGGGATATTTTATATTTCCCATTTTCATGTTGCCATACAACTGTTTCGGGGCTAAAATCAAAAGAAAATCAATATCACATTCTCACATTCTTGCCCAAAATCTGGGACATAATAATTTACTGCGAACATAAGACTAAAAATGTTCCATCCTATTTTGTCTCCTTTTAAATGCTTAGGGCTTACAATAAACACCCATATTTCTCAACTGATACAAAACCTACAGCAATGAATAACGTATCAGTGGATGGAATTTTTTAGAGATTTCTGATATAGCATTACTCACTAGCCTACCCATCTTTGGCACAAACTCAGGCTGAGACAACTGAAAATGTTGTCCCTGCAATATGACCTCTTGTTCTACATCAAAATGTGAAGTGAGAAAATTATATTCTCCATGCCTAGGGTAGAGAAAATAATGTGATGCATCACATTCAATATGTGTTTATGTGGATTCCATTCTCCATTATTGATTTACAGAAATGAGTTATATATAGCCTCTCTAATTATAATGATCAAAGCCCAGTAACATACAACTGCCAAAGTCCTATGTAAACACTGCAAACAAATAAATATATAAAATGGGAGAAGTGGTATAAACAGTAAAGCTATTGATTCATTAGTTACAATGGACAATTTTTAAACACTTGTAGCTCTACTTACGTCACAATTTTCGGACTAGTTTCGGGGAAGACTTTCATCCCCATCACCGGCACCTCAAAACAAATATAATTTAAGAAATTTGCTTAATCACCCACTCAAAAACAGCACTCCGGTCACAAAACTATCAGGAATTTACCAAATGGAATGCCAAGATTGTAACAAAATTTATATTGGACAGACTAAGAGAAATTTGGATATTAGAATGAAAGAACACTTGAGAAATGTAAAACTCATACAGACAGAAAAATCAGCATTAGCACACCACTCTTGGACATGTGACCACCACATCAATAAAGACATCAAACTTTTGAAACATGTTAAAACACCACAAGAGCTCAACACTTGGAAAAAGATCTTCATTTTGAAAAACCAAGATAATGTTATGAACTTCGAAATTCCGCCAGTAGACAACATCATTAGGATGACCAATATAAACAAAGAAGTCACCTCTAGACAGACCAGCACTACCAACCAGAGCCGCGCGAATTCCAGTCTACCAACCGCCGATGATGGGGATGAAAGTCTTCCCCGAAACTAGTCCGAAAATTGTGACGTAAGTAGAGCTACAAGTGTTTAAAAATTGTCCATTGTAACTAATGGACTGCAAACAAATTTGTCATGAGACCTGAATTGCATTTGATAAATTTAGTTTAATATTTTCAGAAATTATGCCCCTAACTTTCTTTTTACTGGTCACATCGAGGATTTCAATAGCTTTAATCCTTCTCTGGACAACGTGAATAATTTTGCAAAAACCACACGTAAATCAGTCCAGTACTTTTTTAGTCTAATTATTTGTCAAAGCCCAGTAAAATATAACTGCCAAAGTCTTATGTGAGCAGTACAAACAATACTGAGAACTGAATTTCATTGTGAACAGTACAAACAATACTGAGAATTTGATGAATTCAGTGTAATATTTTCAGAAATTAGGGTCCTAACTTTCTTTCTACTGGTCACATCAAGGATTTCAATAACTTGAAACCTTCTCCAGACAACAAGGATCACTTTGCGAAAAACCATACGTAAATCGGTTCAGTAGTTTTTTAAAATCTATAATGGACAATGTATGTGTATATGAATATATATACAGAGAGTGAGAGACAGAGAGAGAGAGAGACTGAGAGAGAGAAAGAGATTAGTGTATAATTTGAGGTTTTTAAAATTAAATTAAATTTGTCAGCCACTCCCAGAAAATTCATAGTTGGTGATCTTACCTAGTGGGATTGATCCTTTAAAATTACTCTCTAAATGTATAACCCATAGATATAAAGCAAGTTTTTATGCTCTTGAGGCCTTTAGGCCAAATAGTAGGCCTAAGCATGCAAACAGTTAGTCAACTCTTGATAACTTTTACTAACAGAATCAGGAATACGTCAATTATGAAAAGACCATCACGTTAAGGGGAAATGAAGAAGTCTAGAGATAATGAAAAATGACACTTTTATATAGGCTACCGGTACAGATTTTTTATGGCTGTATACTCACGATTACCAACACAATTAGATAAGACATGCATATAAGACAACTGGATAATTTAATAGGAAAGGCTAAGCTTAAGGTCCTGCACTATATGTGTAGAACAATAATAATTTGACATTATTTACCGTTTTAATTGTGGTCTGTGTTACAATTTGTTTTTTGTATTGAAGGGACTCGATAAGAATTGGTGTGCTACTGTATAGGTTTGAAAAAAAGTTTTAATCTTCTTTTTTTCTCTCTTTCTTTAACTGATTTATTTCCTTTTCAAGGGTCTTAATTTCAATGCCCTTAGGGGAGGGGGACATATTAATCACAGTATATTATTCAAACAGGGAATTCCTGGCATGTGTGAACAGCACTATGTGAGTCCACAATATTATAATCTCAGCCACCTCACTCGGTATCTTCTTCTTCTTGTACTTGCAGTGCTGAAGTTGGACCGGAATAGATCAGAACGGCTCTCCAGCAAAGTAAAAATCTACTTTTCATCACTCCGGCATAAACGCATGGAAGAAAAGAGTACATATGAAATCGGCATATATTTTGTCAACCCTGTTTTAAAGTAAAGAGCCATTATTAGGGTTATGATCCCCTGTTCTTGTTGTAACGGTTGCTTGCCTGTGCATTTGCCATAGATTCAATGCATATGTGATGACATTGGTTGCATTGGTTGTTGTTATTTTAATGTAATTTCTATGTGATTCATTTAAAAGGGTAATCATATTTGGGATCATAAGATGAAAATAAATAGATAAATGCTGCATATAAATTTATGGGTTCCTCCTAGAAAAAATTTCCAACTTCAGTACTGTGTACTTCTAGATAAAATCTTATTTTCTAACAATTTTGACTTTCATAAGATATGGGTCCAAGTCATTGAAAGTTAAGTATAGTCTTGAAAACGTTTTAAAATGATCATGTTTGTCAGTCAAATTAAAGCCATAAAACTTATTTCATGTTAAAGGTACTTACTTCTAGACATGTGCAATCCAACCAGCACCCATCCTCTAATAAGTAACAGTAACACTTAACTATCATTATTACTACATTTGACATAATGATATGATGTGAAAAATACAATATACAGTAAAAATTGTATTCCGAAGATAACAATCATGAATATAATAACTCAGTAAGATAAACTGGCTTATTAATCTTACATCACAACCACATATTACTAAGAAGCAATAACTTGCTCACCTTAATAATATCAGTCCATCAAGAACATGAAATAGAAAAATTATTTATACACAAAACTCCCTCAGTCGGTTATTTTCTAACCCGAGCTTGTGCATTATCTATTAATTTTGGACTGATTCAACACTTTCAAGAGGAGGCACAGACCTACTGGTTTCTAGAAGGAAGTTATCAAAAGTCTGATAATTTAATTTTGTCAGTTGCTTTTCTCTACAAAAACCACAACACTTAAGGCCTATATGACAACCTCCTGATAGCATATTTATCTGCCAGTAGAGAACTTACCTGAAAGTTACCAAGAATTGAGTACTTTGATCTCCTGACAAACTTTCACGGCCAGAGCCAATATTAAAAACATTATCCAGGCTTGTAGGCCATGGTCCAATTGACATTTGTGTGCTGCCAAACGTTTCGTCCACAACAGCTGTGGACATCCTCAGTAGCGGTGGAGTCTCGGGCGCAGACCAGAACGCTTTGCCCAAAACTCCACTGCCACTGAAGATGTCCACTGCCACTGAAGATGTCCACTGCAGTTGTGGACAAAACGTTTGGCACACAAATGTCAATTAGACCATGCCTTCAAGCCTGGATAATGTTTTTAATACTAACTGCCAGTTAGGGAGGCTTAGTGGGAACAAGATGGCAGCACTCCAAAGCTTCATAGCCACCTGAATTTCAGAACTGATGCTGGAAGATTTAGCTTACACAATAATATTTTTTTTTCATTCACATCTTCCAGTTAAGCTATCTGGAAGTCACGTATTGGGAGGAATTGTCAGGAGGTGGTAATACAGGCCCTTAATCTTAAAAAACAAAAACAAACTAAAAAACAGAAAAAAAAAAAAACATTTGATAATGGAACAAAGATTTAAGATTGACTGTGCATTCATTAAAGATATTAATTTAATTGCAACAGACAAACCAAAATCCTAAATAAGTTTAATTGTGAAATTTTAAAAGAAAATGCAATATAAAACCTTGGAGGAAGAAATTACATTTAACAAATAGCAGAGAACAAAGATCATGAAATTTTGGTGCTGAATCTACAATAGACTTAGAAATGAGGATGACAAATGACAGTAGAACAAACAGAAAACTTAATTTTGAAATAGAAAATAAGGCAAAGTAATGAATATAGTAGGAAACCAAACGTATATATAAAATGTAAAATAATGATTTAAATTATATTGAATTGCATCTGGTCCAACTTTAGAAGAGAAAATCAGGATGAACATGAAATGTCACAAAATAAATGTTGGAACTCTTCCAGGCTAGAGTGCTATGGTCAGTAAAAGGCATTTACTTTACTTTTCATCTGCAACTGGAGCAGATGAAATCTGAAGTAGTGCCAACTGACCATGGTGCTGTGGCCCAGATGATCTCAAATATTCAGACCTCGGCCACAAAAACCTGCAATTTTTATTAAATATGAGATAAACTTGAAATTATAGGCACCTATCAAAGTGCCTATCAGTCATTTGTCTAAAATCTCTGTACTTTATATCTCCTTGATAAAATGTTCAGAGGGTAGAAATATTTCTGAATGGCATATTCGAAAACCAGAAAATCATGTTTCAAGTACCGGTACATGTATTGGGTTAAGTACAAGTGCTCCATTTGTTACATAACTCTTTAAATAATACCATATTGTTTTAAATTTTACTTTCATATATTAATATAAACACATTAATTGGGTAATATTATTAAAAAGTGCTGGTAATAGCTCATTCTATGGGTATGAATGAAACATATTATGCATACACATCTTACCAAAATCGATTAACCCTTCAATGTCAGCTGCTGTGTTCACAGTGGCACAGTAAGGATTTTAATCTGGGGAGTGCTGAAACTTACAAAATACCGTAACTAACATGCTAATAAAAAATTTAAAAATAATTTATTATAAGCTGGGTGGAATTACTTCTTCAATTTTCTTTACAACTTATGCTTATTAAATAAAGTTAATATCCTATTCCAAACAGCATTCATTATCATCATTGCCATCGTCGTCGTCGTCATCATCATCATCATCATCATCACAATTTTCCATCTCATCTATTAAAAAATAAGTTTGATATTCCATTTTAACACATCACAATACAAAGCATTTCATTCTAATTTGAAATACACAGTTATCATACCAGTAGGTATGAATCTGCTCACCTATAGAATTAGGTTCCATGTGTTTTTAAAGCTATCGTGTGAAGCGCTGTAGCAAATGAGTTAAAAAATAGTATTAAGACAGATGTTTGAATGATGAATTGATGGAGAATTTAGCATTGGTTGTTGTAAAGGTAAAGTAAAGTATTTCCTATACAGGCCAAGGAGGCCCAGAGGATTCCAGGAGGTTGAGGCTTCTAGATTTTTAGACATTCAGCCCGTGAAGGTTGTCAACCTTACGCACCGGCTGCTATTATCCCCAGGATTGCTCCTGGTACTCATTTCTCTTAGAGACTGAGTCGATCCCAGGGCCATAGTGCCACAAGAAGGATTAGGCCAATTGAAAAACCCCAACGACCTCATTGGGGATTGAACCCGTGACCTTCTGGTTTTTAGCGCATTGGTTGTTGTTACTGCAGTAATATACAGAAATTGTTTCTAATTCCATGATGTATTGAAATTATTGTTACTAACAGAAGATTTTACCATGTTCTGCCATTATGAATCCTGCAACAAACTTTGTGCAGTGGGATTTGGACTCAACCTGGCGAGTGTAAAGGAACTGAAAAATAATGCATTTGAAATAATTATTGAATTTATATTATGTATGGCAAAAACTAATGATTGATCCAATCTACAATTTCAAACATTATATGCGAAATATTTTAAACAATTTTGCATTCTTTTCCTAAATGAAGTGAATATGAAATATTAATTTAAAAAAGAACCATTCTAATCTGGGAGACTGGGGGGAGTGCTTTAGCTCTTTAGCCCTCCCCCATGGCTGCGCCAATGACATGGACCATTTTATCATATGGTTCTGGTGTATCCACACCATAATGCCCTAGATGCATGATGCATCATTCAAACAGCTCTGATGGACTGAGTTTTGAAGATAACTCCAACCTGTTGGTCAATCTTGATAGACTGTTCACTGATAATGTTTTGATATTTTGAATGGCTGTGGAATAGATAGCTTTCAGCTTCTTTTAATATTTGTCAGGATCAAAGTGACTGAATTCTACTGCCATATTCAAAGTGTTTGAGAACTGTCTAAAATAATTATCCACACTGAACAAAAAAGTAAATGCAAGCCAATATAATTGGTACATGGATTAACAGGATTCTCCAAGATATGTATACTATATACCGTATTTAAAAGTGAGAGATTTCCAAAATATGTTTTCAGTCAATAATACGAGGGTCATCCAGAATCTAAGTTCCGATAGCCGATAAAGAAAACAAAAACATCAATAAGCAAAAAAATATTTATTGTAATATTTACAGAGATTCACTGGCTAGTTCTCAACATGGTCGCCACCGTTATTGAGACATTTATCGTACCGCTGCACCAACATTTGTATGCCCATGTCATAGGACTCTGCCGCCAACGTCTGGAGCCATGAAATCACTGCA
Source organism: Ectobius pallidus (assembly GCA_964059195.1). Classification (NCBI taxonomy): domain Eukaryota; kingdom Metazoa; phylum Arthropoda; class Insecta; order Blattodea; family Ectobiidae; genus Ectobius; species Ectobius pallidus. The sequence goes on from CAXKWD010000007.1 coordinate 26,702,210, forward strand.
TTCAGTATTCCAAGTCTCTTGTTTTGTATCGTCGTCCTCGGATTTTTAAATTTTTGACAATATCGATCAGTATTTAGGTCTCCCCTCGCGGTAAAAACTCGCACAGGACACCACGTCGATCCCAGATTTTTCTCAGGGATTGTTTGCTTGAATTTGATCTTCACAGATGAATCACTATGCCGCCAATGCATGTATTCTTGTTTTGTTTCTGGTATGGCATGCGACATACATGTTTTATCCCCAGTGACAACACTGTTGAGAAACTTATTACTCTCTGCATACTGCTGGTGGCAGAGTCATATGCCACGGGCATACAATTGTTGGTACACCGCTAAGATAAATGCCTCCATAACGGTGCCACCTATTAGAGAAGTAGCCAATGAATCTCTTGTAAATATTGCAATAAATATTTATTACTTATTAATGTTTTTCTTTTCTTTATCGGCGATCGGAACTTTCTTTCTGGATGACCTTCGTAGTAACGGGCCAACACTTCTTCCATTTCTGTTGAGCAATCATTTGCAAGTTTCATTAAAATTAAATAATATTTAGCGCAATTGGATAGTTATAATTTGATCATTAAAAACTGCTAAATCTACTCATCATTGAACATCACCATTGAAGGGCTAAACTAAATTAAATTAAAGAAACTAAATTAAGAACTCATTATGAATCAAGTTTACAACTTCCATTTTAATGAATTAGAATAATACAGATACATTAAAATTGCTTATCTTATTACAGCATGGACATTTTGAGATTATCATGCATTAGCACCTTCACTATTGCTCCCACATATTATCAGTCATTGACAAAAAGTGCAGATACATTAGTCATGAACCATGATGTTTCACTATTGATTACACTACCTAAGGACCAGCATCAGAGATTAAGTACTGGAATTGGTAATAATATCCTGCCTTAATTTCCATTCTCTTGAAGGTAGCAGAATAGTCTAAACTAGCTCAATTTATGTTTAGCATCTGTAGGACTTAAGGAGATATTCTTCTGGTGAAAAATGGATTAAAAATGAAAACATCAATATAAATATTAGATGGAAATTTACAGAGAAGTGTTGAAATCTGTAGCAAGATTGAGATCGGAAATATACACACTAAACTTCACTAAAAAGGTATATTTACCCAGGATGATCATTTCAACGGGTCTTCCCGCCATCATCAGCTGATTCCGACTGGCCCACTGGCGGCGGATGAATGAACTTGTCGATCAAGGTTCCTTGTATGCCAACTGAAGTGTCAAAGTCTAAGAGATTTTCTCGGTTCTTTTTAATGAATATTTTTTCCCAAACCATAAGATCTATTGGTTTTTCAACTTGATGCATTTCTGGGAAGTAGTCCATGAAATTGAAAATGAAATTGAACTATTAAAACAAGTTGAAAAACCAATAGATCTTATGGTTTGGGAAAAAATATTCATTAAAAAGAACCGAGAAAATCTCTTAAACTTTGACACTTCAGTTGGCATACAAGGAACCTTGATCGACAAGTTCATTCATCCGCCGCCAGAGGGCCAGTCGGAATCAGCTGATGATGGCGGCAAGACCCGTTGAAATGATCATCCTGTGTAAATATACCTTTTTAGTGAAGTTTAGTGTGTATATTTCCGATCTCAATATTGCTACAGATAAAAATGAAAACTTTAAGAAAATTTTCGTAGCAATTAAACACCTGACATTGTCCTTCATGGAATATTTTTTTATGTTGAGAAAATTTTAAAACATAATGTAAGTAATTTGACACTTTGTTAAACAGGTTATTTCCAAAACAACTTTTAAACATTTATTTATTTTCAAATTGCTCCATGCACAATGATTTTTGCTCTATTGTTTACCTTATTTTGTACTCTTATTCCTTGACAGCATCTAAAGGTATTTACAGATTGTTTTCTACAAAAAAGTTTGGTAGGTTGATTTTTTAGATTCATTATAATTATATACAAGTAATTATTTTACATTATAAGAACCAAATAAAAAAAATATATCAGCCTAATACAGTGAATTTATAACACAAATCCTTTCTGAAAGGAATGTTTGCTATTAATTTCTACCATTTCTTTATTAAAATGCACAATTTAAATATCTCTAAGCTATTAAACATAAGCTTCCAACTTTCTTGTGGAGTGTGGTTCTACACAGTACACCAAACTTTCACCATGTTTCAATTAAAATCTAAAAAATCATAGATTTTAGTATTTTCACTAGGTCATTCCTTAGTGTCGGATCGACAGTCGTCTGCCAGGTAAGCATGCTTACCTACCTAGGTAGCAGGTGATTGATAGAGGCCTGGTAGCAGGCAAACCCCTAACACTGTCAACAACACGCTTTCCGTCTGCAAGCCATGAGGCACGAGCTTCCCATGTCAACATTGACGTCAACATGCTGGAGTTTGCGAACTACGTGAAGATCATGATGAGGAAGCGACATGGAGGATCCTTTTCACAATTATAGGGATCGCGAATTTAAGGTGCAATTCAGATTTGAAAGGGAAACAAAGGATGCAGACCAGTTCCTGCTGGCCCCTCCTCTCTGCCTTGAACACGTGGTATTTCCAACGATCTTTGCCGAAGGCGTTCGTAGCAGGTGAAGATGTTCGGTGCGGCCATCTTAACATATACTATTGCCAACAACCACTTTGAATAATACAATGTTCTTATGCTTAAAACTATTAAAATAATCTTTTATAATAGTAAAACTAGAAGATCTTGTTTAGAAAATGTTTAGTATTCCTCATAAATGTTCGTAAAAAATACAACTATTGAAAATTTATACTGACATTCTCCCTATCATATTGGTAAGAATGATGTAGCCTAGCTTGACCGTAATGTATTTACATGGTTGCCATTCACTGCAAAATCCGAACCCCTGCCTACCCCTGCGGAACCTATGTTGACAGGGCTTTCATGATACCGAAAGCAAGCAGACTGCAAGGGGTTTGCCAGCTAGGTGTGGGTAAGCTGTCATATCTGGCAGAGCTTTATAAATCTGAATCTAAAAATCCCATTAGGACTATCTACAACAGGTTTTAAATTGATTTCTGCTGATTTGATATGTTACACCTTAATACAAATTAAAGAATTCAGTCCTAAAAATTGGTTCATCCCATTTATATCTTCTTATTGTGAAGCAATTTTCAATGTCTGATATGGCCATGTTACTATCAATTTCTTTCTACAACTTTGAAACACAACTATTTTTTTGTTGGAAACATTATAATTATGATTGATTTCATAGATTTTTATAAAATTCCAGGCAATTTTCTAATAATTTTTACATAATTTTGTGACTTTCATTAAGGAGTTTGCATTTTCCATGCATAAAAATAAGTTTTCCCAACACATTTTGCTTTATAAGCAATACAAAAAAAAATCCTTTGGTAATGCAAGCCTGGGAAAGTCAGCAAAAGTTGGGAACTATCATATTTTTTTTATCATGCTAACAGCAATACCCCAGTAGTATCCTGGGAAAAAGAAATCGAGAGTGTCATCGATGATGGTCCATGTATGGCTATTTTATGATTCTCAAATGGCTTTAAAAATATTTTCTTAATCTCTGGATTTGAATACTGAACGGATACCTTCAGCCACTCTGTGAAGTCAGTATGCAAGGCAGATGATGTGAATTAATATTTTTCATTTAAAATTTAGCTTATTTATCCTTTGCTGCTTTCAAATCAATTTGAATATCATCTGTCTTTCACACGAACTTCTCAGTGTGGCTGAAAGTACCCATTCATTATACAGAGATGTGGACAACTTCACATTCATGATTAAAAAAATATTTTTGAAACCCCTCAAGAAATGTAAAATTTATGGAAATGAACCAACTCCTTCCTTCAAACTGCAAGCCAAAACTTTCAAGATGGACACCATGATTAGACACTGCCATGGATTTTGTAGTGCATTACAAGACAAGTATGAATGCTTTACATGATGTATATACATTTTGCATTGTAAGTGTAAAATCAATGATATTGCCTCAACTGTTTGAGATCTTAGTTGATAAACACAAGTATCAAAATGTGTGAAAAACTAAAAAAACAATAAATTAATTAAATGGTTTAAAATTATTCAAGGGCATAAAAGTAGTAGAAAATGTATATGTTGCCACCAGGAAGATTCTCATTGTTAAAAATTATTTGAGTGATAAAATCATAGGCGGAAGAATGAGGTGTACCTGGCACACTTTTACGATTCTCCTTCCTGAACAAAATTATTGAAATGAGTTAAAATTAAACCTTAAAGCAGTCAAAATAAGAACAGTTAGCAATGTGCGTGGTAATCCCTATTGCTATAGATCACAGGTTGGCACTCACTCCATGAGTAGCCTAAGTTTAACTTCCAAAGTATAACAATTGCATACCGTAATTAATATTTTTTTTGTCTATTAAAAACCTATTAACAAACACTTATTAACTTATTAACAAACACCACAGCAAGCATTTGGTACATGTTATACACCTCCCCTCAACACCCTTGCTGTAATAGTAAAAAGGAATGAATCTTGATTCAGAAAACTGAGAAGACAAAATTTATCACTGAATCAGTGTGTTCGAGGACTGAAAAGACTTTTAATTTACAGAGGTTTCAATTCATTTTTTGAAATGAATCATAGATTTCATAGTTGATTCACAAAGAAATCAATTTGTTTCTTTAACTGAATCATGATTCGTTCGTTCAGTACAATGATTTGTTCAATATGGTTGCTTTATTTGTATGAAGTTAAACTAATTTACGTTGCAAAAGAATGGATCATTTTGTAGTGAATCTGGATAAAGACATCTACCATTGCAATAAAGGCTAAGGAAGAAATCTCAAATGTTTAATATTGGCACACCCTAATGAATACTTCTAGTTACACCTATGGATAAAACGTTGAACTTTTTTCTTTCATAATTTATACCACGGTCATTGTAGTCCAGTGAAGTGCACCTTGTAATCATACTGGAGGTGGTCATTTAACCTTTAAGGCAGGTCACTAATGAAATTCATTTCCGAAGAGGTAGTACTATTAAAATGTATTAAAATTTAAAACCTTATATCCCCTATAAAGTATTATCTTATATAAATAATATGTTAAAATATCTTATTTTATATGTTATATTCCATTATTAAGTGACAGAATAGTACTTTATGAGGTTGTCTGGTGGATGGGAAATGTCCGTCCATCCGTCCGTGTGTCTATGTGCACGATAACTCAAATACTGGTATGCTTTATCGGATTTACATGAAACTGGTATATGTATTTAAGTGCCAGATGGGAAGAAGCCTATTGATTTTGGACCAAATCGGTTGACTGAGACTGGAGTTAAGCCCAATTTAGCACCTATTTTATGGTAACATATTAGACAGAATTTATCAAATGCAAATCAGTTCTCATGACAATATATTGTTTTACAGTGTTCATATACGGCTTTGGAAATTGCAATACAGTTAGCTTTGACAAATAACACAATCCACATATTCCTTTACATATTCTTATCAAACTTGAAACCTTCGTTCTTCCAGAAGCTCTGCTTAATGAATCGATTTGGAGCTTACTCAGAAAATGATTACAAAAATAGCATATTTTCTGCATATCATAATTGCAATTACCACTGATTAAAGAAAAGCGTTCTGGCACTGATTTTATTATACATTATATAGTCAGTAATTTAAAAAAATGGCGTACTTAAAATACAATTTTACTTATTTTGGTTTTATTGCACTGACTTTGTTTTTAAGTACACAAATTTTTTGGTGGAATAAGTATAATTATGGAATATAACATGTAATGTAAGGTATTTTAATATTTTATATATATATATATATATATATATATATATATATATATATATATATATTTATATACATTGTAGAGAGTATAAGTTATAAATGTCAATACACATTAATACTCTAAGGTAGGGTTTTAAATAAGATAACTATATTAAAACTGAATTTAAATAGCAGTAGATTCTGAATTGTGAACATTCAATACAACGGTGAGGTTCTTATTATCAGACTGTACATTCCTGTTACTGTTTGTGTGGTAACATCAATAAAGAGTTCATGCAGACTAAACTTATGTGAAAATGCACATTTCTTTGGGCTCTATACATAACCAAACTGGGAAAGCTTCAAGTCTTTTATCACAAGAATACTGTAATCCAAAATAACAGTAAGCTCATAACTAATACTGGACATTATACTATGTCATAGTTACGTGTTCCCAATATTATACCACTCCCATGATTCTTTAACTGTTTTCACTTATATATCTAAATTTTAAAACAAAAATGCATCTTACAAAAATTAAGTTTCTATCTACAAATTACAATGGATTTCTCTAAATTCTTCGCTTGTAAACTTTTTGATATCATGGAGAAGAGCCACTTTGGAAATAAACTTTAAATTGGGTTAAGAATGTGAGGTCACTGTGATTATTCAGAATCTGGCAAGACTTTTTCAGGACTAATGCTACAATTTCATAATATTTTAAGGGTAAATTTGTTTTCTGGGGTTTTCAATAAAGTTTGGTATGCCATTATGAGCCCCAATGAACTGATCAATGACTTCTACTGGTACTGGTACTTTCCTTTAACAGTAATATTTAATTTCCAAGTCTACACCCAGGTCAATGGTATTTCACCAGGTGCAAGTGCAGGTATTAGTTATTAGACAGTCAATTCAAATCTTATGATTTAATTTTAGAGTTTAAAAGTAATAATTTTTATTGAACAAATGAAATTACTTTTAATGGTCTCATAATTATTGTAAAAGAAGAATATGGTTATTTGGTAGAACTCCTGTTTAAATAGGTCATATTTATGCTATAGAATGAGATAAGTTGCTGGAAACTAGAATTCAGTAAGCTGTTTTCCTCATTATACCAGTCTTACACCTTGTCAAAATTTCATAGAAAAATGCTTTTACCTGTGAAACTTGTTCCAAAATACATTTCAGTTATAGGCTATATTATTATCATGACATTACTGCCAAATAATCTTTAAAAAAAATATTTTTACATTAGAGTACATTAGAGTAAGTAAATTTAAAATCATAAAATTTTACTAAACAGAAAAGTTGTGGGGTGTTTCAGCAGACAGTCATTAAGATCAATCATTTGTACTTAGTATGAACTTACTGAATTAAAACATTATATACTATCAGATTATCTGTGGTTTAGCTTTTTGCTAAAGTATTATGTTTTTGACATTATAAACATAAGTAATAGAGGAATGTTGTGATATTTAAACAATATTATACCAATTAATTAATGTAAATTAGAAGAATTTTTTTTTCAGTGAAGTATGTTAGTTCAAAATTACAAAATAAAAGCAGTCTGTTGTATAAATAGGTTTATATTTATTTTAGTCCTTCAGAAATAGAAATAGGTGGTAGAAAGCTATGACGAAATAAGGCCAAGTTATAAGATTAGATTTTTAATATTTAATTTTAATTTTTTTTTACCTTCAATTGATTAACATTGTATTTTATAAAATCAGGATTATCTGCAATAAAAATGTTATAGATGTTTAAACCATGATCACAAATAAATATGATTTAATATTAACTGTAATCACACACAACCACAAATACTATCAAATCAAAAACATCACCAAAAAAGCATGATCATAAATAAATATAAATCATAAATAATCTGTACATAAGGTTATAGGTACCGTACTAAGGTTATGTAATTCTATACCAGAATAATTCATTTTTACAACAGAATCTCGTAAGGACCACAATGATTGAAAGCTACAGCAGCAAAATAAAATAGGGTAATAATGTATATTCCATTCCCTCAGAGATTAATGGAAAAATTATGTCTGTAATAGTCAATAGAAAAGAGTAATAAACATAATGAATATAATTAATCCTTGAAATAAATACTGTACTGAAATACTGTAAATAGCAAAAATAGAGAGCTAAGAAACTCTCGCTCCATTTGAGTGAGCATATTTTTTCTACCTTCCATTTATATACCTTTTGTACGTCAAAATTTTCCAGAATATTTAAGATGAAGTTTTTCAGAATATTTAAGATGATACTGAAATGTGTAAAATGTTGAAAGGTTAAGTTTTACTAGCAAGATAAGTAATATTATTTGTTATTGGTTCCTAAGAAGTATGTTACCATCATCAACTAGTCCAGTTTGCAGTTGATCATACAAAATTTCAACATCAATACCTTCCTTCATAATTGATTTACAATGCCGTTAAACAAAGTTAATATAAAAAATTAGAATCTCAGGAGAGCTAGCAGCCAGAAATAGATAACATTAGCTGCCCTATTTGTAACATCTAACTTTTTTTTTTGCACTCTGTCACACAGATAATCTAAGAGTGTATTGTACATTATTATACTGATAATGACATTAAGTACAGTCTCTATTTTGTTAAAGTTGTATTTGAGTAGACAGAACCAGTAGCATTAAGGAGTGCAATGGCTGTTGGTGTGAGATCAGGAGTGACAGTGTGTGCTGTCAACCCTAATACTGTAGTGGCTAGGACGGTAGCTGTGGCGGTTGCCGCACTGCTTACTAATGCTGTAGCTGCAGTACCAGCAACTGTGGCATTCAGGGGACCAGCTAATTGGTTAGGGGTAGTGCTGGACCCTGCCATAGTGGGTAAAATAGATGACAGATTTGTCATTGCAGCAATGCTACTTACAACAGGGGGTAATCTGGTACCTGGTGTGGGTCTCATCATGGGCTTGCAAACATCTCCATGCGAAGGACCTATAATTGCATCTAAGAGATATGCCACGAGCGATCCACCAGTGAGACCTATATTATATGAGAGAGTCATAATGTTACCTGAAACAAATATAAAACAAGTTACAAGTTAGTAACAATAATTTAATAATAATTTTACTATAACATCTATTGACAGTACACCAAACAGAATATTTTTCCTATAACTAGGCCTACCCTCACTGGTTAAGTTTAAGTTCCCCCAAAAATAAAAATCATACAGTAAGATCTGGCCATAACCCCTTACTAATTACCCTATCTTCAAACACTTCTTCAATTAAATTTGCATTTTGCCAACAAGACTCCACTACAGCGCATACTGCAGATCTTTCGTTAGATTTAATTGAACTTGAAAAATAATGTGACTGTCGGCGGGGTCTTCTGATTAGCGTCGCTGACTATGGATCCATCGGCCCGGGTTTGATCCCCGGTACCTCCTTGGATTTTTCTGAGGTAGGGCGGTCTGGTAGGGGTGCACTCAGCCTCGTGATTCAAATTGAGGAGCTACTTGATAGAGAAGTAGCGGCTCCGGTCATGGAAACCAATATTAACGATCGTGGGTGTCAGCATGCTGACCACATGCCCCCCAATCCTGCCATCTGCCTATAGGTAGATGACGCAGCAGTCGGGTGGTAGGCCTTGTCCCTTTGGAGATGTTGCGCAACAGAGTTTAGTTTTTTGAAAAATAAAGTGTACAAGAATAACCCTCATACAGTACAACTGACGAACTGAAAGAGAACATAAGAAGAGAAACTGCAGCAATTTCACAAGAAGAATTAATGTGTCTGAATGCAAACTTTCTTAAAAGATGTCAGAAATGTGTAGACAAAAACAAATATAATTTTTAACATCTCCTATGTCAAAGGTAGGTGATTATTCTAACTGTATGCCTAATTCAGAAATCGAGCACTTGAATTGAGGGGTTATGTACGAGGCCCTTCAATAAGTAATGCAACACATTTTTTTTCTTACAGCAGGTTGGTTTTATTCAGGATTCAAATACAACATATTATTCCCCAATCTTTTGGCTACAAAACCCTACTTTTCAACATAATCTCTGTTCAATGCTACAGCCTTACACCACCTTAATGGGAGGGCCTGTATGCCTGCATGGTACCACTCTACTGGTCTATGTCAGAGCCAATGTCTTGCTGCATCAATAACATCCCCATCATCCACGAAGTGCTTCTCACAGAGTGCATCCTTCATCGGGCCAAACAGATGGAAGTCAGAAGGTGTGAGATCTGGGCTGTAGGGTGGATGAGGAAGAACAGTCCACTGAAATTTTGTGAGCTCCTCTCGGGTGCGCAGACTTGTGTGAGGCATTGCGTTATCATGGAGAATGAGAAGTTTGTTTGTATTTTTGTGGCGATGAACAAGCTGAAGTCGTTTCTTCACTTTCCTTAGTGTAGCACAATACACTTCAGAGTTGATCGTTCCACCATAAGAGAGGACATCAAACAGAATAACCCCTTCAGAGTCCCAGCCATGACTTTACCAGCTGAGGGTACGGCATTGAACTTTTTCTTCGAAGGAGAGTTGGTGTGGTGCCACTCCATAAACTGCCATTTTGTTTCTGGTTCGAAGTGATGAACCCATGTTTCATCGCGTGTGACAATGTTTGACAAAAAATTGTCACCACCAGCCACATAATGATCAAGCAATTCCGCACAGATGGTCCTTGATGACATATGCCTCGCCCAACGACTAACCGTGCTAACAATGCCAATGCCAAGGCCAATGTCTCCGTAGACATTCTGCAAGCACCTATGAATATCTGTGATGCTCTGGTTTTCTGCCAAAAGAAACTCAATAACTGCTCTCTGTTTGAAACCCACCTCCATTACAGACGCCATTTTGAAGGCTAGTTAAAGAGCTGCCACCAATCGGAAATTAACGAAACCACATGAGATGAAGCAGGAATATTTTAAAGATGCCCCAAACAAAATTCCAATTTTTTTCAACCAAAATTGGCCGAGAAAAAAATGTGTTGCATTACTTATTGAACAGCCCTTGTACATGATTCTTTACCTGCCGATGACTTGCTTCCAGTTGCTGCACAGACTGTGAGTTCATGGCACATCACAAAAATTATGTCTCTATAGTGATTGGCTCAAGTACTGAAAAGAAAATTGCTTACACAGTCTGTGTTATAGCAGACTGGAGCAAAACACATGCCCCTCACATTTTGCTCACTGGAGCTAGTTATTTTCCCTGACTATTCTGTATTTTTTTTACAAATTTCTCAGAATTTTTCTTCTATTTTACAAAATTCCCTGACTTTCCCTGACCGATTTCAATTTCCCTGACTTCCATTGACTTTCTCTGACATTTCAGAATGTGGACACCCTGAATGGACTTCAAATATAGGACAATTTAATTCTTTTCCTGGACACCCGAACCCACAGTTGAAATGTAGACATGTCCTGGAAATGAAGGACTCAGTGGTGGAAGGGGGGTCCAGGGGGTTTGGACCTCCCCCGTAATTAAAACCTAAAATTACATTTAAGTTATTTAAGCTCTATTTTGCCAAATATTTAATTATTTTATTTAATAATAAAATACTGAACTTGTAAATGTAGACCTATCATTTGCACTGTTCCATGTGTTATTTAACTTTTCTTATAAATAGTAATAAGTGTTATAACTTAAGTAACGATTTCTTGTTTAAGTTGGCATGTCTTAGAGTATAGTAAACAAATTTGGTAATAATTTTTCAGAGTTAAAATAGCGTAAAATGAGATTTTCATTAGTTTATTATTTTAAAAATGTTCAGGGGAGAGCCCCCAAAATTATTTTCGGGCTATGCCACTGGTAGGACCTCTGGTCACCCTGGGTATTTGCATGTTTAGAATTTTAATTCCAACATTTTAAAGTAAACCAATATTAAAAGCTAACACAAAATTTCAAAAAACTTAGTCCTGCTAGATACGAAGCTTCTGCTAGATACGAAGCTTCTCAATTTATAACACTAGAATGAATCGACAGATCAAAACTATTCTCAGTTTCTTTAGTTACCTACTTTACTCTTCATACAGGAAAATGGCAGTAAATAATATCCTTCAGCAGTTTGATTTTATAGTACTTACTTAAGTATCCCTTTCTCTTAATTTGTATTAATTTGTATTATCTGCAGTAAAACTTGTTTTGGGATACAAACTGAAATATCCTCAGACACTGCAGTTGTAGGTTTACAGTGTTTTTTCAAGAAAATCCAAATTACAAACAAAGTTTGATATGTCAATTTTAGATTTAAATATGCAATGATTTTTTTGAAATCATAACAATTTGTGTAAGTATACAATTTTAACCATGCAGAACAAGGTGAAAAATAGTGTAATGTTCTAAGATGAAACAATATGTTTGACAACTCTAGGTTGACTGTTTAACAATTATTTTAAAATTTTATTTTTCTCTGATAAAAGTATGCAGTCTTAACTAAACTTTCTGCTCTTTCAGTATCTTACAAATATTCTCAGGCCTTTTTTAAATGTGTTTGTAATCTAACTATGTAATGACCACCAAGAAAATGAATAGGCTTACCTGTCAGTTCCCTGTGCTCTTCAGACACTCTGCTTGGAGCCTGGATCATAGGAACACTTCCTACCAGTCCATTTGTCACTCCCAATAACAGAGAAAAGAGCATGGGATACCCCTCGCCAGGTATCAGAGGATTTTGCCGAGGAGTTGCACATAATAGAAGAAGTGGTACAAGCAACGTACGCAGCCATGCAAATACTATGAGTTGTGTTCTTGACCAGTCATATGGTACGGAAGCCAAAACCTGTAAAATAAAGACGGTTAGGTTGTAAGCATGTTATATAAGTATTGTGTAAATATTTAGATTTAAATAGTATTAAGGTAGCTTAATATTAGATTTAAGTACTAGTAAGTGTATGTGTGTATCTAATGCTCTGGAGTTAACAACGAAGTCATTCTCCTTCGTGCTTCCCAATATTTAGAGGTCAGGTCTTGATAATCTTGAAGAGCTGCACAATGTTCTAGATGTTGTTTATCCATTTCAACGTCTTCACAACACAGTATACAATTTGGAGAAGTAAATATTCCAGTTCTTTGTAGGTGCTTTCCTAGGCAGTCGTGACCTGTAATAAGTCTCATACTAGCAACTGCAGATTTTCATGGTAGGTCTGGTATTACTAGGGGGTTTTCTAATAGTATTTTTATATTTCTGTTTCTCATTTTTTTCAATTAATTTAGCACTGCAGGTATCATTCATTTTCTTTCTGATGATTCTTTTAATTGATTCATAAGGAAAGGTGTTTGTTTCTTTCTGCTTAATTGTACACCCTTTCTTTGCCGATATATCAGCTCTTTCATTTCCCAGTATACCACAATATACTGGAATCCATTGTATTACTACACGTTTACCAAGTTTTTGGATAGTACAGATCATGTTTTGTATTTATATTATTTTTTCCATTTTTGGGTAAGATGGATTGGATTGGATTGGATTGGATTGCTGCTTTAGATCTAATAAGATAACTATACTTTTGCATTGCTTGAGCCAGTTGAAAATGTTCTGGAGCGACTGGTAAATAGCTGATACTAGTAAGTAGTATTTAGTGTATAGTTAATAAGCTTTGGCTATGTAACTACCACAGGGTGGAAACCCAATTGTAGTTAATAAATATTCATTCATTCATTGCTTCATTGTTTCTTTTCCTAAAAAACAAACTGTTAAAGACATGGTTTAGATAATAATGTTGATTAATTAAACTAAATATATTTACATTGAATGAAATTATTCGTCATTTTTATCATTTTTTGCAACAAAACTTATTACGCCTTGTTAAAAGAAGCAATTGTACAAGAGGCTCATCTGAACTCGTTTCTTTCAACTAGCACTCGTGGTCTAGGGGACTAAGCTATGGCTTATTAGTAATGCAAACTTCATGCATTCGCACCCACCCCCAGTTGTTTAAAATATAAAAAATCATTATAATCGAATTTATTTCTTAAATTCAGGATTTCTAAATGACGTTTTACTATGCTTGTTAATACGTTAATACTCAATGAACAATAAAGCCCTTAACATGTAAAATTGAACTTACACTGGGAGAAACTGTAGAGACATCTAGGATCCACAGTTGGAACTACGTCCACTAGGGGTTACCATGGCAACTTTACCGGCCTAGTACGGTAAAATTACTTTACCGGCCTAGGTTGGAAAAGTGCTACTTTACGGCGTGTTAGCAGTCCGAGAAACTTGTGGAGCATGTACTAAAAAAGTCTTTACCTTTCCTACGAGGTCAGCAGCATTGAAGACCGCCATGAGTATTACTGGCATCCAGCTCCCAAACTTGCAGCTCACTATCTCACTCTCAATGCCTGGGTACAGGCAGAGTGTCACAAAATATGCAAGTCCGATAGAAAGCATGTAGGGCCAAATGGATTTAGCAACTTCCCATCGTGCCATAAATCCTCCTGTAAAGAATCTGAAATCATTAATTTGAACCCGGATTATACTGTACATACACAATGCAAGTAAAGCAGGATTCTCTAAACCAGTACACCTTCAAAGTAGTAGACAGTTTCGTATATCTTGGCACGGTTATAACATCGGAAAACAAAGTGGAGGCAGATATAACAAATTGTATTAAGGTTGCTAATAGAGCATATTGTACTATCTGCTGAGAAGTAAAAAGTCTAAGCAGGAGCTCTCTACAAACAACAATCAAATCAGTTCTAATGTACAGTAGTGAGGTACCGGTACTGAATGAGGCTATAATGAAACAATGTCTAGGAAAGGAAAGTGTTGAGGAAGATATTCAGCCCAGTGAAAGAATGAAGGAATAGAACTAATGAAGAAATAAGAGCCTTGTATAATAAATCCAACATGGCCTCGATCAAAATGGGAAGAATAAAATGGCTAAATCATGTGGAAAGGATGGAAGGAGAAAGATACCCAAAGAAGGCTCTAATGGGACATCCTTGCAGTAGAAGAATGAGAGGACAACCACGTGTGAGATGGCTGGATAATGTGAAGGCAGTAAGTAAGTAAGGAAGAAATAAGTAAGTAAGTAAATAAGTAAGTAAATACAGTAAGTAAGAAACCAGTAATTAGAACTTCGCCTATTACTTGTTTGGTTATGATGTGGATTTAATTTCTCAAATGAGTAGCACAGGTAAAATATTTTAAATTGAAATGGATGCATAGTACATCCAAGGAACAAAAATTATGCATTTGGAAAGAAATAATTAATACTGTAATTTTATCCAGTGGTAATTTGATTACAATGTGGTTGTTTGTACTATAGGTAGGCCTACTAACCTCTGTTTGCAGGCCAAGAAGGTACCATATTTTACGGACCATAAGACACTCCAGACAGTGGCGTAACTAGACCATTTGGGGCCTGGGGCGGATTTATTTTTGAGGGCCCCCCCTACAAAAGTTACCAACACGGCTATTTTTAACTTATTTTTCTATGGCTAGTCTTTTTTGTCTTTCTGATCGTCTCCATGGGCTAATCTATATGGAAAAGTAATAAACAGAATAAGGGAGGGAACTCATGCAATATTTATTATATTTATTTACTAAATACAAACAGGCATTAGTCCAATAATATTAAGCTATCTGATTAGCAAAATACAAATGTGTGCATAATTAAACAGTATTGAAATGAAAAAAAGATTATGTTTAAATATGACAAAACAAGAAAGTTACGAAATTTGATGGTAATTAACGACAGTTTTAATTTTAGTCGGAGAGTCAGATAATAAATTAGCAAAATCTGGATTATATTAATTCAGAATATGTAATAGTCACGCTTAGAATTGTCTTTTTTTAGCTTTTACATCCGAATTGTCTAATTGAAGTTTATTTTCGTAATCAGATTGTTCTTTATGTATAACACTGCTAGACCATTTAGTCTGATTTGGCTCATTGTTGACCGCAAATAGTTTTTGATTAAATTCAGTTTTGATAAAATTCTTTCACAATAGTTAAAAACACCTTTAGTGCTAAACAATTAAACATAAGTTTGGAATTGATTCTTGAAAGTGTTTAAACTCTTTAAAGGATGTCATACACAGTAAGTGTTTTGTTAAGTTAATTTGTAAATTAAGACTTGCTCTATTTTCTTCAGTTAATTTATACATTTTCTGCACGTGACCTATGGCGCATCTCCTAGTAACCTCTCACGGCCCACTCATGAACCTGAGACCAAAACATTGGTAACTGGTGTCAATTTTTTTTATTCTTAACACGTCAAATACGCTATATTTTTATCTAATACTAAACTGCCAATGAGTAAAAAAAAAAAAAGAGGTGGAACATTAATTTTTACATTAGGGTGGGGCATCAATGGGGGGCCCCCATAGTGAGTGGGCCACTGGCTCCGGACCATAAGACGCACCTTGATTTTAGGATGGAAATTTAAAGGAAAAGAAATTTAATGTGATTCTATACCAAAAATATTAAAGGGAATAATACACTTCATTACATAAACAAATTATAACCTTGTACAATAGAATCAGTTTAAATCACTTCTAACTTAAAACCTGCGCTGTACAAAAATCTCTTCTGTACAGGTGGCATCGCGTAAATTTTAACTAAACTGATTTCTCATGAAAGACTGAATAGTTTTACATCCTCCATTCCTCAATTCAGCATACGGTAAGTGTAATGGGACAAGGCCATTTAGAGGTCATTTCCTTCATTTAAACCACCTAGCAGACACAACTCCTTTCTTATAAAAGAACTCAACATTCCTTTCTTTTCGCATTGTATACCCTCATTTTACGATTGTGACAAGTTCTCTGAAGTAGGCCTACAGTCTGCCAAAATTTGTAACAATCTTTTCGTTTAAAACTCCTTGTTTATAACTATGGTATTCTGGCAATGTTTACCATAATTTTAATTTTTTTAATGTACTTCAGACCATTAGACGCACCCAACTTTCAAGGTTCAGTTTTCAAAGTAAAAAAGTGCATCTTATGGTCCGTAAAATATGGTATCTAAAACATTTTTCAGTAAAACCTCTAAATAATTATTATTACTGATAAATAATAATAATAATAATAATAATAATAATAATAATAATAATAATAATAATAATAATAATAATAATAACAACAATAACAACAACATAATAATTTAATAAATAACAATATACTGTATGTAATAATTAGCAACAATAGTAACAAGTTGTAAACAGAAATAAAAGGACAGTGCATTTTTCTGCAAACTATAAGTCCTTCTTTCTCTTCCAACACAGTCATGTGAAGCATGACAGTCAAGTGTCGGCATCTCTATCAGTCTAATCCAATTTTATCAAGAACAGTGCAATGGAGGGGTCAAATGAAGCGCCTCTTTAAAATCATTTGTAAATCCAATAATGGAAATGTCCATTTTGTGATGATTTTTATGATTACTGTTGCCCTTATCAAAAGTTTGGTGAATTTTGGCAGGAGCATTTGAGTTGTATAATAATTATTGTACCATGGAATTGCAAGAATTGGAACTTAATGATTCATTTAGAGCATATAGCTTTTTCACTGACACTCACTACTGTGGTATGGCAATGTTGTTGGAGCACTTTCAACCACGTGGAAAGGCCATCTTCAGCAACTGACTCCCACATTTAGGAAGACATTTTTGAATGATTGTGTCGTAGAGTGCACGTGATTTGAACTGTAATTGTTCGTTCAAGATGTTGGTGTTGTCTTGTGTGGTGTGTTTGTATATTTCATATTGTTCGAGTGTGATGAGTAAAGCCCGGATTTTCATGCACTATCAAACTTAAAAATATGCATGCATTCATGCATTCATGCACTATCGTATCTCCAAATATGCACAATGAAGGGCGAAACATGCACTATCAAAAATCCGCACTGTACTGCAATATATTTCAATTTCTCTTAAAACAATATACGAGTTTTTCCAATTTCTCCTCACTTTAACTCATGCATTTATTAGTTAGGACATTCTTGAAGGCAGAAAAGGATCTTTCTACTTCACAAGAAGTAAAAGGGAAGAAGTTTATTTAAGGAACAGTTAAGGGAAGAAATTTGACTGAGGGTGAGATCGAATTCCATGTATTTTACACTTTTTCAACACAATACGTCCTTCACTATTTTCAGAAGTTTAAGATCAGGATTTGAACTAAGTAGGTACCTTCTTAAGTTTTTCCCTGTCACACCCATTTCTCCACAACACGATTATAAAGTTAATTAGTCAACGTCTTCAACAATGGCTAGTGACTGACAAATACAAGCAGTGAACATTCTGTTTAGCAGTTTTCTTTCAATGGAAGGTGGTGGGGGTCGGCGAGTCGGCATTTTCTTTTGTAGCCTGGTGTATTATATTACTGTTTATTTAGGGTAAACAGTACTTTGCACTCTGAAATTGATGCAGGTGGCAGACTCTGTTGCCAAGTCAATCAAATAACAATGATAATACAATACAACATATTTACGTTTCTTTGAAAAGCCGAGATTTTAGGGAGGCACATTCATAATATGCACAGTTATGCATGGTAACTTGATATTATGCACTAAAACCAGAAAATGAGGGTTTATATGCATTAAAAACGTGTTAATATGCTACATTAAACCAAAAAAATCCAAAACATGCATTATGCATAAATTTTGCCATAAAAAGGCCGAAATATGCAAACATGCACGGAAAAAATATGGTTATTTGGAATCCATAAGTCATGTAATGAGTAAAGACAAAGTTAGAGAAGTGTAACCAAAGTATATAAAAACATGCATTTGCATGGAAATCCGGGCTCTAGTGATGAGCATATGACCTTTGTGGTTAGTGTCTAGGATTTTCATGTCTGTATTGATGTATGCGTATTCGTGGCCCAGGAGCGTATCCAAGATTTTTTTTCGGGAGGGGCTGTGATAAGCCTAACAATATTATCATAGGGCTCAGAAGTGGATGACCTAAAAATGCCTGAAAATGACCTATAAATGACCTTAAATTTATGAAAATATGACAAGAAGAATTGAAAAAAGTGTCTCAATATTTCAAAATACATATTTTACAAAGTAGTGTAAAAAAATAAATGGACAAGATTTAAGTATTTTATATTACTACTTTATTATCATGCT
The DNA here is from genome assembly GCA_964059195.1 of Ectobius pallidus. Classification (NCBI taxonomy): domain Eukaryota; kingdom Metazoa; phylum Arthropoda; class Insecta; order Blattodea; family Ectobiidae; genus Ectobius; species Ectobius pallidus. The sequence continues at coordinate 26,721,042 of CAXKWD010000007.1, forward strand.
TTCTATTATTATTTTTACGTTTACTATGCATGAATGTCCCATAAATGAGATCGCTTTGTCTGTAATGTTTGAAAAGTTCATTCTGAAGACAAAATAGGGAAAATACAATGAAAGAATGAAAATTTCCTAAAGTGGACTAGTAAAGAATAAAATACCGAAAAATGCAAAGTAAAGTAGACTACTTTTGTTCATTTTGAGGCGAGACGAATTTATACTACACCCTGCATTGTATGTGATGTCTCAGAGAAAATGATGACATTTCATGAACTTTTGAGCCAGGCTGAATTTTCTACAATTGCAATTAAACTGTCTACAATCTAAGAAATTAAAGTGCCCTCATATGCAACATATTAACATGACTTAACATTTTGGGGGGGCTGCAGCCCCCTCAGCCCCCCTCTGAATACGCCCCTGTCGTGGCCTGTGATTATTAAATGGTTTGCGAAGGCAGAGTCTATGTTTTGTTTGAGAGCTCGTATGTGTTCTGTGTATCGTGTTTTGAAACTTCGGCCTGTTTGTCCTATGTACAGTGAGTCCCACGCAAGAGTTGGCCAATGACGCGGGTTTCTGCGTCGCGGTTGGCACAGCTCCAACTCCCGAGTAATCGGGTGAAATATCTACGCAAATAATGCCGCGGTCGGTGTAATGATTCAGGTTCTCACATTTATAGTTAAAATTACAATGAAAATAAACACGTACCTCATCACAGGAGGTATTGGAAATGTTCTTCTCTTGCATCCACCCAACACTGGCACCTTTTTAGAAAAATTTCTTTCACGCGCATAAGTTCATCTATCAAGACAGAGTTACTTTCTCTTGTGATAGGCCTATGTGATATTGTCTTTAAGTTCTTCTAACAGTATGTAAATATTAACTTATTTATTGGGAAACTTGAAAATAAAGTGTATAGGCCAATTTCCCATACATAAGAAGAACTTAAAGACAATATTACAAAATAAATTAACTCTATCTCGGAAGCCGAACTTATGCGCGTGAAAGAAAATTTCCTAAAAAGGTGCCAGTGTTGGGTGGATGCAAGAGGAGAACATTTCCAACACCTCCTGTGATGAGGTACGTGTTTATTTTCATTGTAATTTTAACTATAAATGTGAAAACCTGAATCATTACACCGACCGCGGCATTATTTGCGTAGATATTTCACCCGATCGCCCGGGAGTTGGAGCTGTGCCAGCCGCGACGCAGAAACCCGCGTCATTGGCCAACTCTTGTGTGGGACTCACTGTAGAATTTTGGACAGTCATTGCATTTTAGTTTGTAACCTCCTGGATTATTGTATTTATTTCTGTGTTGTTTGTCTGTGGGTTGTATTTTGTTGATTGTTCTGTTCTTCATTCTGAATGCTACTTTGTATCCTTGTTTTCTGAACTGTTGGGTGATTTTCTGTACATGTGTGTTGAAGTATGTGAGTGTGACGTATTTGTGTTTTTTCTTGTCTGTGTTTTGTTCATTTTTCTTCGTTTTGATTTTGTGTAGTAAGTTGTCAATGACTGTGTGGTTGTAGCCATTGGTAACAGCTAGGTGTTTTATAGTGTTTAGTTCTTCTTTGTAGTCTTCAATGGTTAGTGGTGTGTTCTCAAGTGTGTGGAGCATGGAGCGGAATGCAGCATGCTTGTGTTGTGTTGGATGATTGGAGCTGTTGTTAATCAGTGTGTCTGTCATTGTGGGTTTTCTGTATATTCTGAATGTATGTTTCTGTATTGTCTTTAGTGACAGTGAAATCTAGGAAATTGGGGGTCTTGTTTATTTCAAATTCTCTTGTGTATTGTATCTTTTTGTGAATTTTATTGATGTGGTGTAGTAATTGTGTGCACTGTCTGGTATTACCTCTGTATAATGTGATAATATCATCTATGTAATTGTGCCAGTAGATTATTTCGTGTCCGCCATATGTTGTTTTGTCGGCCGCGGTGGTCTGGAGGTAGCGTGTTCGCCTCTAGATCCGCAGGGCGCGGGATCAAACCCGGCCGCGGTCGATGGATTTTTCAGGACGTAAAAATCCTGGGCACGGAGTCCTCCGGGAGGGACTTTAAGCTGGGGGTCCCGTGTCGTAGATTTACGGCACGTAAAAGAACTCCAAGCCTAAATTAGAGCCTCTGGAGAAAATTTCTCGGCCCTTTCACGTCCAAGAAATACTTAGTTTCCAGAGGGGGGTTGCGAGGCGATGGGCTTACCACCTGTCCCTCTACCCTCTCTCGGAAAATAAGCATATCAAAATTAGTATAGGTAATGAAACCTCCATTGGAGGCCCCTTCGCCCCACCTGGGGATCATAGGGTACCAGATACAGATACAGATATGTTGTTTTGGAGGATTTTGTTGTGCTCTGTGTGTTGGAGGAATGTGCTGGATATGGGGGAACCCATGGGAAGGCCATATGGTTGAGTGTAGTGGTTGTTCTCAAAGGTCAAATAGTTCTGTGTTGTAATGGTTTCTAGGAAGTTTATGATTTTTGTTATGTGTTGTTCCGGTGTGTTATTTTCCTGTAATGTAGTCTTTAGGATGTTCAGGGTTTCCGTGACTGGTAAATTATGTTTATCTATTGATTGGTGATGTCGAAAGATGCTAGAGTTGAGTTGTGTGGGATTTCTATGTCTTCAATTTTCTGTACTAGGTCATTGCTGTTCTTCAGTTGTGTTTGTGTGTTGGGTTCTATGTTCTGTCTGATTATCTTGTCCATGTATTTGGCTAGTTTGTATGCTGGGGCTTGGGTGTAGTTGACAATTGGTCGTATTGGCTTGTCTTGATTATGTACCTTAAGTAGGGCTTTTAATGTTGGTGCTGAAGGTGAATTTGTTCTAGGCATCGTTTTCTGTTTTTGGGTATTATGTATTTTGATTTGTTTATAACCTGTTTTATGGTGTTGTAGTACGCTTCAGTGGAGTCTTAATTTATTTCTGTGATGTTGTTTTTGTTTATGTATTCATGCACTTTATTACTGAGATCCTCTGTGTGTATGATGACTGTTGTGTTGCCTTTGTCTGCATTTGCGATAGAAAGGTTATGTTCTTCTCCTTTGTCTCGTATTTGTTTAGCTGTGTATAGAGTTTGTTGTGCTTATTGTTTTTGTTGTGATGTGGATTTATGTTTGAGACTCGTGTGATGGTTTTACTGAGTTCATATCTGAGTTTGTCTTGCTCTATTGTGTTGGTTTGTTGTACCCCTGATTCTGTGTAGATTATCATTTTCCTTAGATTCGTGGAGTTTTGTTTGTATTGTAAGTTGTGTTTTAGTCCTTTCTCAAGTACAGTGAGTCCCACGCAAGAGTTGGCCAATGACGCGGGTTTCTGCGTAGCGGCTGGCACAGCTCTAACTCCCGAGCAATCGGGTGAAATATCTACGCTAAAAATGGCGCGGTCGGTGTAATGATTTAGGTTCTCATATTTACAGTTAAAATTACAATGAAAATAACCACGTACCTCATCACAAGAGGTGTTGGAAATGTTCTCCTCTTGCATCCACACAATACTGGCACCTTTTTAATAAATTTTATTTCACGCGCGTAAACTCAGATCCAAGACAGAATTACTTTCTCTTGTGATAGGCCCAATGGCATAACTGGACCACTTGGGGCCTGGGGCGGATTTATTTTTGAGGCCCCCTCCCCCCAACACGGATATTTTTCACTTTTTTTTCTTTGACTAGCTTTTTTTTTTTTCTTTCTGATCGTCTCCATGGGCAAGATGAAGGTAGCGAACTCATGCAGTACTTATTGTATTTATTTATTAAATACAAACAGACATTAGTCCAATCTATTAAGCTATCTGATTAACAAAATACAAATGTGTACATAATTAAAAAGTAATTAAATGAAAAAAGGTTATGTTTAAATATGACAAAACAAGAAAGTTTATGATAACAAACAACAGTTTTAATTTTAGTAGGAGAGTCGGATAATAAATTTGCAAATTCTGGATTATATTAATTCAGAATATGTAATAGTCACGTTTAAATCTGTCTTTTTATAGCTTTTACCTTTCGCGGCCGACTCATGAACCTGAGACCAAAACAGTGGTAACTGGTGTCATTTTTTTTATTGGTAACACATCAAATACGCTATTTTTTTTTACAAAATTCCGATGAGTAAAAAAGAGGTGAGACATTAATTTTTATATTAGGGTGTGGTATCAATGGGGCCCCGACAATAAGTGGGGCCCAGGGCGGACCGCCCAACCCTAGGAACGCTACTGGATAGGCCTATGTGATATTGTCTTTAAGTTCTTCTAACAGTATGTAAATATGTATGGGGAAACTTGAAAAATAAAGTGTATAGGTCAATTTCCCATAAGAAGAACTTAAAGACAATATCACAAAAGAAATTAACTCTATCTCGGAAGCTGAACTTATGCGCGTGAAAGAAAATTTCCTAAAAAGGTGCCAGTATTGTGTGTATGCAAGAGGAGAACATTTCCAACATCTCTTGTGATGAGGTACGTGGTTATATTCATTGTAATTTTAACTGTAAATGTGAGAACCTGAATCATTACACCGACCGCGGCATTATTTCCATAGATATTTCACCCGATCGCTCAGGAGTTGGAGCTGTGCCAGCCGCGATGCAGAAACCCGTGTCATTGGCCAACTCTTGCGTGGGACTCACTGTAGTTTTGTTTCATTTTCTGTGAATGTGAGGTTTATTGTTCTTGGGTGGAAGTTGTGTGTGATGGGGAAGTGTGTTCTCTATTTTGTTTGTGATGATCTGAGTGAGTTTAGCTTACTACACAAAATCAGAACGAAGAAAAACGACCAAAACACAGACAAGCAAAAAGACAAATACATCACAATCAACACATACTTCAACACATACTTCAACACACATAAACAGAAAATCGCCCAACAGTTCAGAAAACAAGGATACAAAATAGCATTCAGAACGAAGAAACAAGAAAACAATCAACAAAATACAACCCACAGACAACAAACAACACAGAAATAAATACAGTAATCCAGGAGTCTACAAACTAAAATGCAACGACTGTCCAAAATTCTGCATAGGACAAACAGGCCAAAGTTTCAAAAGACGATACACAGAACACATACGAGCTCTCAAACAAAACATAGACTCTGCCTATGCAAACCATATAATAATCACTGGCCACGAATACGCAGACATCAATACAGACATGGAAATCCTACAAATTAACCATAAAGGTCATATGCTCAACACACTTGAACAATATGAAATATACAAACACATCACACAAGACAACACAAACATCTTAAACGAACAATTACAGTTCAAATCACATGCACTCTACGACACAGTCATTCAAAAATGTCTTTCTAGCCACAACGGTGGAATCATGGGAGTCAGTTGCTGAAGACGGCCGCTCCATGTGGTTAAAAGTGCTCCAACAAGGTAATTAACATTGCCATACCACAGTAATGAGTGTCAGTGAAAAAAGCTATATGCTCTAAATGAATCATTGAGTTATTACATCACTACACAATGGACAAAACACAAGAAGAATTGGAAGTTAAAATACAAGATGGCTGATGGGTAGAGACTAATAACCAATTAAAATCATTCTTATAATTCATGTTATCAGCATACTAAAATGCAACAATTTACCTTATATAAATAATATGTAATGATTCTTATGCATCTATTGGTTGCTCTTCATGCAAAATCTACACAAATGACATAGCTGAAATTTCTATTAACGTACCGTACGGTAATTTTTATACCTGGAGAGAACACTGGATTAAGTTATAACCATTTTGAAACTTTCAAGATGATGGTGACACTGGGATAACAACCAGTATCTTCCTTGCCGATATTTAGCACCATCTGCTACTTCCTGTCTAAGAAAAGTTGTACCTAAAGTTTGATGAATCTGATGGAAATCGATGAATTTCATCATAGAAACATTGGTACATTTGGAAACTGCCAGATACTTCTTTGTTGACTTTAAGAACACATTGATGGACGTATGATTGCATCTATGAAACCCATCAATTACTTTAAAAATGTAGCCATTATAAGGTAATTTAAGTGACTGACCTTATCAGAGAAGAGATATATTTATGAGTTGCTACTGTCAGTAATATAAAAACCACTGCCTTCTAAACAGTATTACTCTTGTATACACTGCCTGTCCTATACGGCTAATTTTGCATACGCGGCGACATTACAGATGGCAGCACCCATAACACCCAGATTGCTTCTTGTTTTTTGCTACGACATTGTTGATTATGTAGTGTATTATTCTAGGTACCGGTACTTAATTGCTAGGAATAAGATTTTGTAAAATAATAATTATAAAATTTACTATCAATGCGTCTAATTAATTTACATTTATTTTAATTATTGCTCCAAAATTCCATTTCAAGGTAAGTGTCATATACTGGAATAATATTATGTTCTAAACAAATAACACAAGTATCTGTGTCTGTGTCTGTTTAATGCTTATTTTGATGCAGCAAACGCATAGAAGCAATGTACGGTAATGTATAGGGCACTGCCTTTTAGACTCTATTACTCATGCATTCTCGAGACGGCGATTGTATAGGTGGCGGTGATTGCTGCAATCTGGGTGTGAACTGTGTCGCCTCTACTGGAGAAATTAGGCAACTGAGCAATTCTCTAAACTCCATGTTAAAATAAAGCATAGGACAGGCAGTGTAATTCTCGAGACGGCGGTGATAAAAACAAAAACAATAACTTACATGGCCACCCACTACTAAAACACTATCAGAAACCAGACCCCATGTTATATGAGGAACTAGCTTCACTCGGGTTGTGTATTTACACCAATGAATTCTATCGATAGGTTCTATAATTTGTCAAAGTCCCATATTATTTACTTCCAAAGCTACCTGTGAATATTGCCACTGTCGTCATGAGAACTGTACATAGAATTTGATAATTCTGTGTAAAAAGGTATTAAGTATCCTCAAAAATATTTGAATTTTGGCATTTAAAATCAAAATTTTTCAAAATCCTTTCTTAGTGTGCACTTACATTATGAAATGAACGTACTGTCAAAATTCCAAGTCTCAACCTATTATAATTTAGGCTCTACGTCGATTCTCAGTCAGTCAGTCAGTCAGTCAGTTAATCATTCATTAAGTCGGGACAAAGCAAATATCTCAGGGGAAAAAAAAAGATAAGCTGTTTGCTGAGCAACTTGTAAAGTGTTACACCACAAAACTTATTATTACCATAGAAACACAATTTAAAAAATATATATCTTTAGAAAATATTTTTTAGAAAATATTTTTTGCTGAGATGATTGTGAACGTTAATGCTGGTTAGTTGCATCCCTCTGGAATGTTCATGGTCTGCTTTCATAAATGAAAAGTTCAGATCAAAGATTCATTACGCTATGGTTAAAAATATGGTCTCAAGAACTTTCTTCAGTGAACTATTCAGAATGTGAACTGGTTTTAATGTAATTTTTTATTTATGTTGCAGTAACCAGTTGAAAACTTCAAGAATGTCAGTACCGAAACAGCGTCGAAGCATACGTCATGGGCCCAGAAGAATTCCGGAGATGGGTCCATGGCAGAGAAGTAAAAGCGACGCTGGATTAGGGAAGCCCGTCAGTACCGAAACAGCGTCGTGGCGAAGGTCATGGGCCCTGAAGAATTCCGGAGATGGGTCCATGGCGAGGAATAAAGTGACGCTGCAGTAGGGAAATCTTGCAAAAACTTGTATACTGGTGAGTTGCATCCACAGCCCGGTAATTTTGGTCTCGGCAGTGAAGCCTAGCCTTGCGCTCACCACCATCTTTGCTCACTATAAGACACCCATTAAACTACATGTAATTCAATAAGAAATTGTTAAGAGAACTTAAATTAAAGTCTATTTTCCCGATTTTCTACTTTTATAAATGTTGCATCCACTAGTGAAAGATATTGAAATCACAGCAAAAAGCATGCCCTCTTACTATTATTCTTAAGTGTTGGTTTCTATTACATACTAACAATTATGTTTTTTTTATGGCACAAAATTTGACGCTGTAGAATAATGTAGATATTAATAGAAATACGAGCTATCCACCTATTCTACCAACACTTAGTATTAAATAGTCCTATAGAAGAAAATATATAAGTTTCTATACTGTACGAAAAGTTGGCGATCTTGGTCATGTCAGACGATTTTCCAGTAGATTACCTGTTTCAGAGATATTTACTGTGTAATATTAAGATTCTTAAAATATTCAAGCTTTCTTGTGCACATTCTTTGCTCAAATAGAGTTCTTAAGTTATGGGCAGGTAATAAATTTTGTCAAATGCATGATTAATGCCTGTTGCTCACGGTCAAATTTTTCGTTAAATTTATTGCACAACTATCACTTTTCAACAAATTGGTATTGCTAACGATCAAATTCGCCTTTGGGCAAACGTTTGGTTATTGGATTTGGCATATAGGACATGCTCTAATTCCAGCAAATAATTTGTCGTACCCGCCAATCAGCGCAACGAACGTGAACTGCCCGCGCCCCCGACGGTAATGTGGAGAACTTGTTGTCTGCAAGCTAAAAGATTGCAAGTGCAGCCATTTTCCTTTCTCACATATTCTTCTTTTCCTAGCATTGCAACTCTATCAAAATAGCATGGGTATATGCCTGTGTAGATACCGTTATTCCAAATGGATTAGTATAAAAAACATGACGAGAACACGACTCGTTGACATACAGCAACGAAATGAAAATGCGAAGCGAGAAGACAAAGGAGCCGTACTTGTATATGCACGATTCATGCTTCTTTCCATTATTCCTTGATAGCTTCGTGGTAGCAAGCAAGTCTGTGGTGCTAGAGGTCTTCAATTCCCAGGATAGTACAAATTTTTTACTTTCATAATTATTTTAAATGATCTTAAACAATGTATGATTTTAATATTTCAAGGCTTCACGCACTGTTTCCTTTCTTTAAAAAAAAAAAAAATTCTGATACACAGGGCAAAGGAAATCTTACAACAGGATGTGAAATTTATAAAATTACAATAATAATTATAAATAGCTAAAGTATTAATGTTCGGGAGATTTAAAGTCACCTTTAATAATATCATAACACTGAAATAAATTATTTAAAAATTTTGTAAATTATCTTAATAATGGGATCTTGTCCCATCCCAATTAATCTGGATAATTGTTGTCTTTTATTGAAACGATACAACAAACTACCATTAGCAGCAGAGTATGAGTGGCTCAATATTTAGAGTACAAGAGTCTACCACTAGGTGGCAGGGTAATACTATAATCTTGTGAAATGTAGTACACAGAGGGAGAATCTTTTGCTAGTATGCATTTGATGACTCATTTGACCGTTAGCAAAGGTGGATTTGACTACACGTTTGGTTAAATTAGTTGTACAACAAATTTAACGAAACAATTTGACCGTGAGCAACAGGCATAGACAAAGAAAATTTATTGACTGATGTATACACCCACTCAAAATATTCTTCTTCTGCCATTGATTATTACTATTGTTATTATTATTATTATTATTATTATTGTTATTATTATTATTATTATTATTATTATTATTATATTATTATTATTATTATTAGATGGTAAAGGCACTGTACATGAAGATTCGCCCTGTTGCCTTCCATTCAAGATTCCTGTTAGTGTTATAAAAATGTATTAAAACATTTAATTGCCTCTATAATTTACTTTTTCTGTGCTTGCTGTCTTTTAACACATATTTGCGAGAAAGTTTGTACAACATATTTTGGACAATTTATTTTCACCAAAATTAGGAACACTCTAATTGGAAAGAGGACATTAAAGTTAGTGCAATAAGAACAACTCATATTGGCTTCATAGGTTATTACTGGTCTGCACAACATTACTCTATTTTTTTATTTTGATTTAATTTGTTTTTAGTCCATAAAAACATATTTGAAATTTTATTTGTCAGTATCTTGCAAAACAAGCGTCTGACGTTGATGGGTGGACCGCCATTACTATACTATAACAACTGCTCAATGTGGCTTCACTGCCGCCGATAGTACAGCTTACACCATTGCCAATCTATCTCTATATATCTGTGGTTGCTTGCTCTAGGGTCTTTTTGTTTTTCTTTTATAACAGAATAGTTCAAACGAGAGATTCACTGCTCTGTACTGAAGAGTATGGTGTCGTGAACTTTCTCCAGAGAACTATTCAGATTGTGAACTGGGTTTAATTTCATTGTTTATTTGTTATAGTTGCCTACCACATCATCAATGTCAGTACCGAAACAGCGTCAAGGCCAGGAAGAACTTCGTAGATGGGTCCATGGCAAAGAAGAAAAAGCGACGCTGGATTAGGGAAGCCCGTCAGTACCGAAACAGCGTCGCAACGAAGGTCATGGGCCCTGAAGATTGCCGGACATGGGCCCACAGTGGGGAAGTTAAAGTGATGCTGTAATAGGAAAGCCTTGTACAACATTCAATACTGGTGAGTTACATTTCTCTAGGGTCTTTTTGGTTCTCTTTTATAACTGAAGGGTTCAGATGAGAGATTCATGGCCTTATACTGAAGAGTATAAAGTCATGATCTCTCTGCAGTGAACTGGATTTAATTTCATTGTTTATTTTTTACAGTTGCCAACTACATACTTCATCAATGTCAGTACCGAAACAGCGTCGAAGTGCAGGTCATGGGCCCAGAAGAATTCCAAAGATGGGTCCATGGCGAAGAAGAAAAAGCAACGCTGGATTAGGGAAGCCCGTAGTACAGAAACAGCGTCGCAGTGAAGGTCATGGGCCCTGAAGATTTCCGGAGATGGGTCCATGGAGGGGAAGTTAAAGTGACGCTTTAATAGGGAAGCCTTGTCCAAAATTCAATACTGGTGAGTTGCATTGCTCTAGGGTCTTTTCGGTTCTCTTTTTTAACTGAATAGTTCAGACGAGAGATTTACTGCTGTGTACTGAAGAGTATGGTGTTGTGAACTTTCTCCAGTGAACTATTCAGATTGTGAACTGGGTTTAATTTCATTGTTTATTTGTTATAGGTGTCCACCAAATACTTCATTTATGTCAGTACCGAAACAGCGTCGAGGTACAGGTCATGGGCCCGGAAGAATTCCGGAGATGGGTCCATGGCGAAGAAGTAAAAGCGACGCTGGATTAGGGAAGCCCGTCAGTACCGAAACAGCGTCGTGGTGAAGGTCATGGGCCCTGAAGTTTTCCAGAGATGGGTCCATGGCAGAGAAGTTAAAGCGACGCTGTAATAGGGAAGCCTTGTATAAAATTCAAGTCTGGTGAGTTGCATTACTCTAGGGTATTTTTGTTTCTCTTTTATAACTGAATAGTTCAAATGAGAGATTCACTGTTCTGTACTAAAGAGTATGGTGTCGTGAACTTTCTCACCTAACTATTCAGATTGTGAACTGGGTTTGATTTCATTGTTGTTTTTTTCTGTTACAGTTGCCTACCAAAAACTTCATTCATTAATGTTAGTACCAAAACAGCGTCGTGGCACAGGTCATGGGCCCTGAAGAATTCTGGAGATAGGTCCATGGCAGGGAAATGAAAGCGACGCTGGATTAGGAGGCCCGTCAGTACTGTAACGGTTCGCCCTCCTCAATTTAGGGTACGAAACAAATTACAGCCACGGTTTCGCTACAGTCGAAGCAGAGATTATCTTCAGTATCAAAGGGGCAAATCTGGGTAATTATGGTTCTTATAACAGTCTACTTTATGCTTTGATGTAATTAAAAACTCACTGATTAACTGGTAAGAGTGGTGTTTATTTTACTTTGTTTGCAAAACAGTTAATAGGCTTTCTCAAAATACTCGTCGTTCGTGAACTTTGACTTCAGATGGGTGGATCTCGTTATTAAGGTATCTTTTTCCTTAATCTCGTGTATTCACTAGAATACCTCGTAAAGTCGTTGATTCACTGGTACTTACAGTTTGATACACACTGAATTTAAATTGGTACTCAGCTATAATTGAGCCGTACCTCAAACCTGAATATATTCGTCGTGTAGATTTAAAGTAATACTGCAGCAAATGATATTTAAATCATTCACTGATAGAAGAATATAGTAATAGCTCCCCGACTTCTAACAAGTCGGAAGCTGTATGCCTTGAAGACGTCCCCGCTCACCAAGAGCTTAGACGAGAGAGTGCTGATACCAGTCATTGCGTGTCCCCACCTATCATCGTTCAAAGTCCGATACGCCTCGTATTGCTTTTAGCCGCTTATAGCTATGTTTACATTGAGTTACATTGTTTTTCCGAGTCTTCGGACACAAACCCTTATTTCATTGGCTACTGTTCTCACCAAGCATAGATGCTAGTACACGTGGCTGGAGAAGCCTGGCCACGCGTTCAGTAAGGAGAAATAATTCTGGATTCCCCGAAACGCTATTGAGTATGAAACTTCCCACTTACTAAGCCTTTAAATTTCAATAGAGTCAGTAAGCTCTCCTTTCTTTGCGTTTTTAGTTCAATAGCAGTGAGTTTCGTTATGAATAGCTGTCTGCTACACCCCACTGAGATTCTTTAGTTCAGTTCAGAAGTCCATTCTTACGTTCCGGGAAATCCGTCTCGTTTCAATATCTACACAAGTCCAGCCTGAATATAATATTGCAAATATTATATTCGTATTTCATTTTTGCTGTAACCTGTTCAAATAATTTTAGTTGAATTTTACTTATTTCTATAATGTTATTGGTAATGCGATGTCTTAATTGATTAATATTTATCTCATTATTCTGATTAATAATTTTATATAATAAACTTATTTCGTTCATTATTATGATTTAGGCTGAGTAATTTAATTGCTAAGTAGCAATCGTCTCAGTACCGAAACAGCGTCGCGGCGAATGTCATGGGCCCTACAGAGATTTCCGGAGATGGGCCCATAGCGGGGAAGTTAAAGCGATGCTGGATTAGGGAAGCCTTCTATAAAATTCAATTCTGGTGAGTTGCATTTCTCTGAAGTCTTTATGTTCCTCTTTTATAACTGAATAGTTCAGTTGAGATGACATAAACACAATCTGGAGACATGCTGAAAATCTTTTCGATGCCTGCAAGAATGTTGGATTGGAAATTAATACAGAAAAACTAAATATATGGTCATTAAACGTCAAAATAATGTGGCACAAATTATTAGAAAAGCTGGTAAATCATTCGAACAAGTGGAGAAATTCAAATGTCTAGGAGCAATAATTACAAATACAAATAATATAAGGTAGAGTTTAAGTGTCGACTGTGATCAGGAAATACTTGTTTTATGCATTTCATAAACCCTTATCTTCTCGTCTTCTGTCCAAAAATCTAAAAAACAAAAATTCATACGACAATTACCTTTCTGGTTGTATTATAATGGATGTGAGAGATGGTCGCTTACTTTTCGGGGGAAAAAAAACATAATCTGAGGGTGTTCGAAAACAGGCTACTTAGGAAAATATTTGGACCTAAGAAAGAAGAAAGTGGAGATTGGAGGAAAATACATAACGACAAACTTCTTAACCTGCAATCTTCACCGAATATAACCTATGAAACACGCTGAACATGTTGCGCGCATGGGGGAGGAAAGACATATCTCAAAAATTGACTCTGAGACCCGAAGGGAAGAGACCACTTGGAAGACCTAGACGTAGGTGGGAGGACAATATTTGGATAGATTTGGGGGAACTAGCATTTGCAAGGAATGGTTGGAGTTAGCACAGAATAGGGTTGAATGTCGGGTTCCATAAAAAAAGATATCTCTTAACTTGTTTAGGAATTGTCTATTGCCATTGAAAAGCAAGCAAGTATAGTTCATTTGAGGGGTTCATGGTCTTATGCTGAAGAGTATAGTGTCGTGATCTTTTTTCAGTTAACTATTCAGATTGTGAATTGGTTTCAATTTCCTTTTTTTTTATTTATGTTGCAGTTCTTCAAAAGAACACGTCTGGTAGAAATAGAAATAGAAAACTCAAGACAGCAAAAAGCAATTGATGCCAAACGACGACAGAAGACAACATACAACATTATCCCAACTGATAAGTTCATCAATGTTTACACTGACGGATAAGAAAGTAGGCCTACTTCAAACCAAGATGACAATTTATTATCATTATTATTATTGTTGTTGTTGTTGTTGTTTAATATCCAAAGATGGAAACCCTATTTCACCACAAAGGCATGTTTACAAAGTAATTATAATCATTATGTAATTCCATACTTTATAAAATACTTCAATTACAGTTCTTCTTGAATGTAAGTTATGAATCTGATAAATTCTATGATAAATTCTTGAATACATGGAAACATGAATGGATTTATTTCTTTCAAATAACAGACAGTCAAAATGTGTTTCCCCGTTTCAGTTGAGAAGTGTAATCTGCAAACATTGTTTCGATCAAGATAAAATAGATTTTATGTATTTCATTCCATATATTCAAAATACCTTTGAACAGGCAATCTGAATACAATTTGTATGTATATAGCAAGCCAAACTTACAATGAGCACTATAAATTGCTATCTAAAGGCCTGGCTTGTGTTTTGAATTTTGCTTGTACAGTAGAGTCTCCATTAACTGAGCTTCGATTTACCGAGGTTCCATACTTTCCGAGCCTAAACTAAGGAAAAACATAAAATTAAGGATTCGCTTAAGCGTAAATCATGATCGAATTTTCGTTTAAGTGATTTATTTTTTATTTTTTCAAAGATATGTGTACTGTATTACTTTTATTTCATGTGAATACAGTGATACTACTGCTTTTGTAATTTGATCATATTTTCTTATTCTATTTTTCTGATCCCCTTTTATTGTATATCCATGTTAACCAAGTATGTGCTTATCTGAGGTTCTGTGGTCCACATTAACTCGCTTAATCAATTGAAATGTATTACTGAAAACTAATGCTTCAAAAGCACAAAAAATGCACGTTTTCTTCCAGTTTTTCACTCAAAACTCGCAAACAAAAGCTAAAATTAAAAATGTACTATGCTAGAAACCTTCACGGGAGTGTACTCAACAACTTCCCAAAGTTTCATGGCGATTGGATGAATGGTGTAGTAATGCATAAAGACAGACAGACACACATTCGTTTTTATATACAGGGTCCAGCAGAGAAACCTGTTGGTTTTTAAATTGAAATTATGACAAAACTGTATCGTTTGCTTACATTATTTTATATCAGAATTACAATAAATCTCAAAGTATTTTACCTACATCAATTACTTTGTTAAAATTGTATTCTTACTTCAATCCACAATGCTAAATAAGCCCACTACATCAAAATTATTATTATGGTTTCTTGAAAAGTGGAGTCAGCCGAAACTGCGTAGTGTCGTAACTCAGTGTCGTAACTCATTGTCGCCAGTACATCTCGCGCTTGCGCATTTAAATAAAAAACAATTGCGAAACTTAGTTATGAAACCTATGTGTAAACAAGATCGCATCAGTTTCGCCGCCTATGGAATGGATGGCCAAGCTATATATATTCATCAAAATGAGAATATTCCATGTTGGAATACCATACTGTTGTGGGTGGCAATGGTTTTTTACTTGAATGCGCAAGCGCGAGACGTACTGGCGACAACGAGTTACGACACCACGCAGTTTCGGCTGATTCCAACTTTTCATGAAACCATAATAATAATTTTGATGTAATGGGCTTATTTAGCTTTGTGGATTGAAGTAGGAACACAATTTTCAAAAAGTAATTGATGTAGGTAAAATACTTTGAGATGTATTGTAATTCCAAAATAAAATAATGTATGCAAACGATACAGTTTTGTCGTAATTTCAATTTAAAAACCATCAGGTTTCTCTGCCGGACCCTATAGATAGATTACTGTATTTACAGCGAAAATAAAAATCTTGATGTGAACTTACTTTTAAGTCCTCCCCAAGCCTTGCCTTGGCTGGAACCATAGATACTTCCTCTCATGCGAATCACCACATCCTCCACTTTATAAGTTGGTCCTCCAGCAGTGCCTGAACCTGGAGCATTGGCTGCTGATGGCTCATATACAGGGTTGGAGAAGCTAAATGGTGAATACTGCCCTTGCCCAGCTGCATTTGCTCCTGCAGGGTTGTCTGAACTGCTGGTGCCAGAATCTGTGGCTAGAGGGCTCTGTTGCAGTTTTAAGACTCCATATTGACTCTTCATACCATCAGTCTGATCTAGAGGATCCATCTGAAATTTTGTTTCCATAAGTTAATTCAGGGAATGTAAACCTACTGGGGAAGGGGTATGTGAATGTACAAAAATAGTATAGAATAGAATTTTATTGTCACTTAGCCTTTACAGCTAAGTAAATGTCTTACATTAGTGTATACGAGTTTGAATTAAGGTTAAGTATCAAACTTTAGACCTTTGTTCTTCCGCAAGTCCTGCTTAATGAATCGATCTGCAGCTTAACTCGGAAATCGATAACAAAAATAACTTATTCTCTGCAAATCATAATTCCAATTAACTTTTTACTGATTAAACAAAAGCATACTGGCACTTTGTTACATCAGTTTACCTGATTTTATTATATTATTGTTATAGTTCCTAGCAATGCATATTGGTAAGTACAGTTTCTTGAAAGATATTATGTACATGTAGGAACACATAAAAGATGGTCAGCTGTCTGCACATCAGAAGAGTCTATTATCGAATGACAGCTCTGAATTCATCCCCACCTCTCAACAACCTCCCTTCGTTCTCATGTAACAGTATACATTTATGCTGTTGAGGTTATATGTTTATAGTGTTTACAGGAGGTTATTACAATCATTAGGCCTAAATGACAATGTTGCTTAACCATGGAATACATTTCTCATGAATGAATGAATGGACTTAGCCTATTTCATTCCTTAAGGGCCATGGCCTCCTGCTGACACAGGGATTTGCTAGTTATTTTTACTCCTTAAGTGAGTGAGTCTTAAGGAGCTTCTGCGTTTTATCAATCCTCCTCTCTACCTCTCTATACCTCTAATACTGCACTTTCACTAATTCTTTTTGATTAACACTATTCACACTGTCGCACTTCCACTAAGCACTGATATTGAGTCATGGACGATCCAGGTGTTTCCATCTTTCCCTATCTTTTGCAACTCTTGACTGCTGTCCAGCTATATTTTTGAAATGGTCTGCCCACCTGGTTCATTGTTGTCTCACATGCCCCATCCTGTTCATGAGTCCCACATGGAGATTCACTGTGTCCATCTGTGATGTTCCATCTGTGCCACATGAATGCCCAATTTCCATTTTTGTGCTACTGTTTTGGTGACCATGTCACACATGCCTTCTTCTGCATATTTCTTTGTTTCTGATTCTATCTCTCAATTAACGTGAATAATTTTTCTCTCCATCCATCTCTGGCAGATCAGAAATGACTGTTTTTGCCTCTCATTCAGGGACCATGTTTGGCAGCCATATGTCAAAGTTGGTATAACACATTTTCTAGTACCCGGTACCTCAGATTTTATACTTATTTTCTGATTTTTGTCCATCAAAATAAATTTTAAGATCCAAAATTTTCTCCATACAGACGACCTATCCTCTGCTTAACTTCTTTATCTCTGCTTGCATTGTATATGCCATCTTCACAGGAAATTTGTTACTTTTCAGTTCGCTTATTGCTGTCCTTACTTGACAGGATGTGTGGGATGTGCTCTTTGTTCCCAGTTTTATACTGGAGTCATGGGTTGGACTTCTCTTTGTTATGTGGCTGGTGTATAGTTGATGTAGAACCCAGTGGCTTGTGTTAAGGTCTTGTCTCTTGAAGTCTGTCTTCGCCCTATGTCATCTTGCACTCCAACTATCCAATGCTTCCCCTCTGCCATACATTTCCATATTTTTTTAACTGATTTGGAGTTTTTGATTATCATCATTATCTGCTTATGGTTGTGTTCTGTGATATCTCGTCTTATTTCTCGCTTGGTGTCCCTCTTTATTTCTGTGTAGATCTCTTGCAGTTGTGAGTTATTTTCCAGCTGTGCCTTCAGATGTTCTCTTTGTTCTACCAGGTTTATGGTTTATTCTTTTAGCTTGCTCTTTCTCGTCTGTCTGGTTCTGTTATCCTAGAGTCTTTGGGTGCCTGAGTGATGCATTTCTCCATGTCTGAGTATAATTTTTGTGTTTAACCCTCTTTCTGCTTTCATAATCATAATATTATTATTCTAATTCTTAAACAGATCTAGGCATAATATTTACTGTATTTCCAGAATAAATCTTAACATACTGAGAGAATGGTGACATAGGCTTTGAATAAGTCACTGCCTGTAGAGGCTCTGACCTGATTAGAATATAAAGAAAATAGCATGTATCTCTAATCACTTTTGTAGGAGGTGATAAAGCAAATTCGATGAATATTGAGTGAATCAAGTCTGTCTTTGGCTAATTTCAGATTCATTCTTGTAATATATTATAGGTTCAAATGGAAAGAAAGACATATGAGCTAAATTTACTGTCATACATTATATGTAGCATTATAGCACTGTGTATGTTATCAGTTTCAAATACTATCATTAAGGTTTAATATTAATTTTAAACGAGCATCTCCTAGTTTTAGATTATTTTTATTTTTAACTATTGCAAATACATTTTACATAGACCTTCTTGGCATAGCATATTGCTATGTGAGCTTAATAGTGAATAAGGATTATGATTATGATTATAATTGTTTTAGGTTCACAAAATAAACTGGTGTTAGTTCAAGCAAACTAAGATAAACATACCTTCAACCCTGGCAAATTGCAATAGAAGCTTTGTAAATATTGCTATTTAATCAGTAATGATTACTGAACAACATAATTAAAATCATTTAAAATTGGATGGTAGGAACACCTCTTATTATTTTAGTTTAGATTAAAAATAATTTATCTTCTTGAATTCCTAAATCCACATTCCTACTCATATTATGAAGAAATTAAAATAAAATAATTTCTTACCAGTCCAACATCTTCTGTTGGTTCAAGAACAATTTTGCGAGATTCACGACAGAGTGTGATGTAGAATTGAACAAAATCAGTTCTTCGTACAACCTGGTGCAGGCAGAAACACAATGCAACTATTCCAATAGACATTATAAAGAAGATTATAGTATTAATCCTTGGATCATCAAGCAGAAGCTTGGTGATGATACGATTTCCAGATACCAAAAACCCTGCAGCACCTGAAAGTTAAAATGCAAATTTACTAACGTTCTATACTCACAGTCCCCTTGACTTCCATTGAAAAGGGTTTTACTGTCCACTTTCATACTTATGGGAGTCAACATTTCAGATCTCAAAAAATTAAGTTCTAAAAAACATTAGGGCAAGAAAGACAAGAACAAGAGAAATATTATCAAGGTTGAGAGATATCTCACAAATAATGCGAGAAAATAAAAAGTACTTACTTTCTCCAGCCATAACAGCTTGGGTATAACGACTTGGCAGCATGCTGGTGTAGCCATAGAAGCTGGACTGTTGTACTGGAAAATAAAAACAAATTTAAAACGATAATTCGGTTTAGAAAATGGAAGATAATTTGTAGGAAACTGCCCTCTTAAATGTCCTTGGGACAATTCGCTGTCAGGATAATATATCACGTTCATGAAGAAGTGGTATGATTTTGCTTTCAAAAAATCTATTCAAATTAAAAGACAGAAGAATTTAACACATTTTTAAATATTAGGTTCACATCTATTATTCAGATTATAATTTATAATTTTTTTCTTTTGTACAGGATTACAGCACTGTACATTATATTTCAGTTGCATCCTACAGAATGTTCCTCTAGTACTATACTCAAAAGACTTTAACTATTTCCTTACCTGGCCATCATGTTGAGGCAAATTTTTTTACCCATGCAAAGTTACCTTTACTTATCTGGCTGTCGCTGGGACATATATTTCCTTTTCATGCAACAGTATAATGTATGTACTTAAAAATTCCCATTAGTAAAGTTACAGTCAACGTTGGGCCAGTAAATTACCTCACGTAAAATATGTAAAATAAGTAACTTAAAAACAGTTTTAAACACGTGATGTAATAAACTGTAATTAGTGTATTTTGACAGTTTAGACATTCATTACTTTATTATCTGTATTGTCGTTTTTTGTTATAATAACTTTTTATATGCAAAATACGGAACTGAAAGCTGAATTCAGTCACATTATCACAACCCTTAAATTGAGGTGAAGCATCACAATCCTTCTGTGATAATTAATATAGCACATAAATTATAAAGTGTGGAGTAATCTGCCACCATGATTCATTACTACTAAATATATAGTAAGAAATATAAAGTAATTTCTTACTATTGAATTTCTTGCATATGTTATATCACTGAGACCATGAAGTTCTGCCTATCTCGTATAAAACTAGGAGGTGCCCGTGGCTTCGCCACGATAATTCTTTTAAAAATTAAAAATTAAGAGTATAATAATTATTAAAGCATTATATTTATTAACACTTGCATGCGAATCATTCATAAACTAAGCCATTAATAATTAATGAAACCGCTAAAATTCCTGCTTTAGAGTACATTCCACGACATGAAAGCGCCCCCTGGGAAAACTATATCAGAATCGATTATGCAGTTCCAAAGAACCTGTGAACACATAATACGTATTGTTTCTCAGCTGTTTATTGACATGAATATGATGTGAATTTTATTTTATCAATTCAGTGTAATTTTCAGAAATTATATAATGCTTCAATGGTTTGTTTGGATTATTATTATCAGCGATATTTCAAGAGATAAAACCATCAATATTTTACAGCTGTTGCCCCCGGCTTCGCCCGCCATTATTCATTGACTCCAGGATTTTTAAGAAAATTACACTGGTAAATTATTAAAAATGTTTGTGGTTCAGAGCTATGAAAATTGTAAGTAAAAATAAAATTAGAATATTTGTTCATTGTGTTCATTTCACTTAGGCCTTATATAATAAAGAAACGGTTTTCCTTCCTAATTTTGTAGTCGTCAAGAAAGTTTAGACTGCGAGAGACGAACATCGCCGAGTATACCCAATGTCTCACGAAGCGGGCGAGCAAGCATGCTATTTAGGGCTGTTGAATTGTATAAGAGTAGATTCCCTTCACTGTAAGAAGTCTACAGATCAAAAAGTATAGGTAATATAAATTACTTTTCTTTCTATTTTAGTTTAGCAAGAATGTAGTTTTAGTGTTGACATCGAGAAGGTTAAAAAAATTATACTGATGCCGTGGATAGGTTACATATAATTATATATATATATATATATATATATATATATCCAGTGAGTCCCACGCAAGAGTTGGCCAATGACGCGGGTTTCTGCATCGCGGCTGGCACAGCTCCAACTCCCGAGCGATCGGGTGAAATATCTACGCAAATAATGCCGCGGTTAGTGTAATGATTCAGGTTACAGTTAAAATTACAACAAAAATAACCACGTACATCACAAGAGATGTTGGAAATGTTCTCCTCTTGCATAAACACAACACTGACGCCTTTTTTAGGGAATTTTCTTTCACGCGCGTAAGTTCAGCTTCCAAGATAGAGTTAATTTCTCTTGTGATATTGTCTTTAAGTTCTTCTTGTGTATGGGAAATTGACCTATACACTTTATTTTTCAAGTTTCCCCATAAATAATATTTACATACTGTTAGAAGAACTTAATAGATAATATATAACTAAGAAGATAATATAGGACCTAGCATATTGAAGAATGAAGTAGAAAAGGCCATAAAAGAAATGAAGAATAGAAAGGCCACAGGAGACGATGACATACCAGTGGACCTACTGAAGGAATTAGGAGAAAATGGGATGAGGAAACTTACCAAACTTATCAACCGAATTTATGACACTGGAGAATGGCCTCAAGATTTCCTAGAGGTAACTATGATTGCACTAAAGAAGAAGAAATGTGCCAAGATGTGTAGTGATCACAGAACTATCAGCTTGCTATCTCACGTAGGAAAAATTGTGGCACGGATACTAACTAGAAGACTGGAAAGAAGAATAGAAGACGTAATAGGAGAAGACCAATTTGGTTTCCGGAAAGGAAAAGGAACTAGAGATGCAATTGGAATGCTAAGGATTATATCAGAGAGAGTTTTAGCGGTCAACGAAGAAGTGTGTGTCTGCTTTATTGATTGGCAAAAAGCTTTTGACCGAGTGAACTGGGAAAAGTTAATGGACATACTCAAAAAAATAGGCATTGACTGGAAGGACAGGAGACTAATCCGCAATTTGTACCTGGGACAAAAAGTGAAAGTGTGTCTAGAACATGGAGTGACCAACAGTGTAGAAATAGGAAGAGGTGTGCGTCAAGAATGTTGTATGTCACCCATCTTGTTCAACCTTTATGGAGACTGGCTAGCAAAAGAAGCCTTAGAAGGAGTTAGGGATTTTGTGATAGGAGGATACGCTATTAACACCATCAAATATGCGGACGACCTGGTGATTCTGGCAAAGAAACAAGAAATATTGCAAGGAATGATTGACAGGCTGGTGGAAACAGGAAGAAAGTATGGAATGGAAATCAACATAGGTAAATCGAAGGTGATGAGGATATCAAAGAGAGAAGAGCCGCTTCAAATTATCATGGGAAATCAAGAATTAGAGAACGTGAACCAGTTCAAATACTTAGGAAGTGTACTGACGAAAGATGCCTATTGCACCAAGGAGATAAGATCAAGAATTGCCATGGCCAAGAAAGCATTTATGAAGAAGAGAACTCTGCTAACTAGTAGTCTGAACCTAGAGCTACGTAAAAACCTGGTGAAGTGTTATATTTGGAGTATTGCTTTGTATGGATCAGAGACATGGACTTTGAGGAAATTAGAGAAGAAATATTTAGAAAGTTTTGAAATGTGGTGCTGGAGACAGATAGAAAATATAAAGTGGATGAACATGGTGACAAACGAAGAGGTTCTGAGTAGAGTGGGTGAGAAGAAGTCAATCATACACACAATTCGTCAGAGGAAAGCAAACTGGGTTGAGCACATTCTCAGAAGGAACTGCTTATTACATGATGTCGTAGAAGGAAGATTGGAGGGTACAACTAGACTTGGAAGAAGAAGAATTCAGCTGTTGGACGATTTAAGGGAAAAGCGGAAATATTGGATGCTGAAGGAGGAAGCAGAGGATAGACAGTTTTGGAAAACAAAATTCGCGTACCAAGTTTGAAAACCTGCCGGAAGGCAGAATACTTACTACTACTACTACTAGAAGAACTTGATGACAATATCACAAAGGCCTATCACAAGAGAAAGTAACTCTGTCTCGGAAGCTGAACTTATGCACGTGAAAGAAAATTTCCTAAAAAGGTGCCAGTGTTGTCTGGATGCAAGAGGAGAACATTTCCATCATCTCTTGTGATGAAGTACGTGGTTATTTTCATTGTAATTTTAACTGTAAATGTGATAACCTGAATGATTACAACGACCGCAGCATTATTTGCGTAGATATTTCACCCGAATGCTTGGGAGTTGGAGCTGTGCCAGCCACGACGCAGAAACCCACGTCATTGGTCAACTCTTGCGTGGGACTCACTGTATATATGTATGGAGTAAAAATCTGTTTGTCCACAGTGTCAACAACAATAGCTGTCGCTTTCGGTCCAAGTGTAATATTAGCTTTATGAGTGGAAATAGGGTTGCTACATAAAGAGGTTCCACGTTCAAATTCTAGTCCTTTGAATTTATGTAAAATAATAAAGAGGTTTTCTACATATTTTACATTTATTATGTTAATCAAGAATTTTTATAAATAATTTACCTGTCTTAAAAAAAAATTTTTACATGATAAGTCCCACCTTGTTTGCAGTACAGAAAATGTTATTTCTGAAAATTCGATCTTCACTACATATATACAAATATACTTATGCCAAACAATGACTCTTATTCTGTCTTTGAAGTCAGCTTGTTCTTGAGTATGATTTTATACATCATTTTTGTCAATTCTTTTTATGGAGGATCTCTGATATGTGTAACATACTACCTATATTATCATGTTATCACACACACTTAAAGTATAACTTCTATATAACGACCTCAGTTTGTGCGACATCTCATCTACAGTGTCAGATATTCAGTGGTACCAACTAATTCCCCATAAGACACATGCTTTCCTCGCTTTCTTAATACAATACACATAAATGTATCTAGCTTGGGTATAACGTTACCCTAATCTTAAATCTGAATGAAAGCTTTCCCGTCTCTATTTCCAGGAAACATATCAATATAAAATTTGGAATGGTGTAAATTCTTTTTCAAGAGAGTCATTAATTCTTTTATTGTAACAAAACCCTATTGTCCAGTTAAAATGTTTGGAATACCAACAGTCCTGCACCCATGTGTTTCTTTTGTCTATAACCTGTTACACAACATGGTCAAGTTAGTGGTCGGGAGGGGGTCAAACGTTAAGGTGAAACTATTTCCTCACAACTGTTTAGTGAATTCAACAGAACAAACAATTTGGAAAACAGAAATAAAATTGTTGGTGTTTGGAATACCAGCAACCCTGCACCTTTGTTTTTCTTTTGTCTATAACCCATTACACTTAACACTTAGGATTTTTTAAGAAAAGCATAGTAATTGAACAAAAAATATTTTCTACTTGCAGAATATTCTCATATTATTTTGAGCTATCATTTGTTTCACCTTTATTTAGACAATATACTTATATTATTGAAAATAATTAACATGCAACTGGAAATGAATAGAAATAAACAGAAGTTATACATCATACCCACTTGGTGTCATTTTATTACACTTGTTATGAAACCACTTTTACACAAACTTAACCAACCCAAACCAATAACTGTACATAGATAAGCTTGAAAACAACTCTGGATACTCAATGGGTGTTACCACCCCTAGAACCAATAACAGCTTGCATTCTATTCGACATCCTAGCAACTAAGGTTCGAATGTCATTTTGCAGAATTGTATTCTTTCCTTCAAGCAGTGCTCCCACATTTCAGCAAGGGTGTAAAAAACTTATTGTCGGAATCAACGTCCAAGAATGTCCCATACATGCTCATTTGGATTGAGGTCAGGACTTCTTGCTGGACAGCCTAAAGTATTTGATTTCCATCTCCTCTAGGAACTGTGATATACAGTGAGCAGTGTGAGGTCGGGTGTTGTCATGCATTAAGAGTCCCACCGGCATAGAGGGCAAAAGGGATGACATGTTGAAGAAGAACCTTCTCAATGTATTGATTCGTGTTCAGTGCCCCAGTGCTTCAGTGCAAGCATCAGAGCTGATCCCACCCCATACCATAACAGAACCTCCTCCATAGGCCATTCTTGGCGACAAGGTATAGGCAGCATAACACTCAGCATAACACTGCCCAGTCTTCTCCATACTGGTACCCTTTCCCTTCCGTTTTAGAGACCTGACACTGAACCTTGATTCGTTAGTGTAGAGAATATTGCTTCATTACTCTTCTGTCCATTTCTGTGTTCTTGAGCAAATTGCAGACAAGCTCTGTGATGTTGGAATATCAACTGGGGGCCAGTTAGAGTTCTTCTTGAGGCCAGGTTTGCTGCCTTAAGTCTTCGCCTACATGTTCACTTGCTAATGCATTAACATTACACACCTGCTCCAGACGATTTCTTACCTCTTCTTCTGTAAAGTGGTGATCTCTCAACACTTCTAGAGTTAAAAAGCGATCATCTCGGGCAGATTGTAGACTTACGACAACCTGATTCTGGTAATCCATGAAAAATATGGTCTCAATAGCATCTCACAGCTGAAAGAACATTTTGAGCAATATTTCAGCATATTCGCAACATATCGGGAGTTGCATACATCATCAATTAAAGCAACAGCTCTTGCAGAGTCTTTAGGATCCAAACCATCTTTTAACATAGAAGTTCATGACATACTGAATGAAAGTTTGGAGAATGTATTCAAAGAGCGCCAAATGCAGCAAATTCAACAATTGAGAAATGGAAATGCATGAACTCAACATAAATCTGTATAAATTGCTACGGCTCCTTGTTCTTTTCCGTTGGTGATTTCTGGTATTGTCTCCAAAGCCTTAAGTATCGCAATCTGTTCTGCTTGGTTGTTTGAGCAGCGGGTATGTAGCCTGTACTTCATAGTTCGAGTTAATATGTGGTTCCTGAATATCGCAACTCCAGATCCAACTCCATTTTCACTTCTACTTCCATCAGTGTAAACTTCCATGGTGTAGACTTCGTTGCTGCTTACCTCTTTTATTGGTGTGAATTCAGCTGGATGTGGCCAAGTTGCGAGTGGCGTGGGTAGGTCAAGAGGTAGGCCTGCAAATTCTTTCTGCTTTTTTATATTGTACAGGGTCGCCGTCTCCTCTATCTTTAGGACTATTGGGCTTAATCCAGCTACTATGCATAGAGCTTCACTTGAGATGGTACGGAAAGCTTTACTGATTCTTATGTTTATCAGTCTCTGAACTCTGATGTATTTTAGTTGATTGTATTGTCTTTTCAAAGCGTTACTCCATATGGGAGCACCGTATGTCAGCAGAGGTAATATCGCTCCTTTATAAATTGTTTTGAGTGCCTCATGATTTAGTCCCCAGGTGATTTTTGCAGATTTAGATAATGAATGAATTATTTTTTTACATCTTGCTGTTGTGTAATCTATGTGGGCGTTGAATGTGAAGCGGGCATCAATAATTATGCCAAGATATTTAATTTGGTTGACTTGTTCTATTTGTTTGTTGTTTAGAAATATGCACAATTCTTTGTTTTGTTGTCGGTTTTTCCTGGATATCATCATTACTCTAGATTTATTTTCGTTGAATTTTACTTTGTTGTGCTTGGCCCATTTTTCGATCTTTTGAGTTTCAATGTTTGCATAGTTTTCAATATCATCCTTGTCTTTCCCTTCTGTTAATATGATGAGATCATCAGCGAATGCTATTACCTTGCTGTGATTCGTGAAAGGTAGATTGAGAAGAGAGTTATATTGTAGGTTCCAGAAAACGGGTCCGCAGCAAGAACCCTGTGGACATCCTTTGGTCACTTTTGTTTCCATTTCAAAATTGTTTGCAGATAAAGTTGCTGACCTCTCACTGAAATAACTTCTTGATAAGTTGTACAGATTCCTTGGACACTTCATCTTCCTCAATTCATTTAAAATTGCAGACCACCATGCAGCATCAAAAGCCCCTTTTACGTCTAAGCTGACTAGTGCAATACTCTTTTTGTCTCTCAAATTCCTTTCTACGAATTCTTTTAATGCCATCCCTGCATCCAGCTTGTTTCTCTGGGGTGTGAAACCAAACTGATTATTATTCATGAGGCCCTTTGAAAATATGTGGTGTGATATCCTGTTGATCAATAGTTTCTCTAATACTTTTCCACCAATATTTAGTAGGCTGATTGGCCGATATTTTGAGGCTTCATTGCAATTTTCTTTTCCTGGTTTCAATATGGGAATTATTTTTGCTTTTTTCCAGCGTTTTGGGAATTGCCCTCTTGTTAAGCAGCCATTATATATTGCCGTTATAAATTTAGGGAATTTATTGAACACATGTGATAGTATTTTACTTGTGATCCCATCTTCTCCAGGAGCTTTGGTATGGTCGAAACTTTCTAGGACATCTATGATTTCGGTTTGGGTGAAAATAATATCGTCCTCTGTATCTATGGGCTTCTTTGTTTCAACACGTAGTTGTTTATGATATTCACTGTCTTCGTCGTCTGTAGGCGTGAAATGCTGTAACATGTGCCTCAACGTATCTTCTATTCCAGTTGTAGGTGTTCCATCTTCCTTGATCAGTGTTGTAAGAACAGTGCTTTGCCTTTGTTTGCCGGACGAGAGCTTGTAAATTTCATTCCATGGGTTGCTCGATTGGGTCATATTACAATATTCTTTCCATGAATTAAATTTTTTTGTTCGGATTGTTTTTTCGTATTCTTTCTTTGCTTCTAAGTATTGAGCTTTGTGTGTTTCTCTAAGCGCATCATTGTTTTTTTGTTTTTTGGTATCTTCTTCGAAATGCGTTGGTTTTCTTCCTCATGATAGTGAGCTCTATCGTCCACCATGGCACTAATTTCTTTCTAGTTCTTTTGTATTTTGCGTTACTAAATTTAAAAGTTTTGATGCAGGCTGTTTTAAGTGCATAATGGAATTTATTCACTATACTGTCCATATCTCTTTCTTCATTTACTAGGTTCTGCAGTTCTTGATCTAGTGCAGCTACTTCTGAGGTGGGCATGTATTGTATGAATGTTGCTGTTATACTGTTGATCAAATTATCCTTAAACAGTTTATAACTTGTGTCGTTAGTAATGTATCTTAATCCGTGAAAATTATATCCCTCGTTTAGTTGGGTTGCTGGTCCTATTTGAAAGGTTATATAGTTATGGTCTGAACAACTTTCCAGTTCTTCTATCATCCATCCTCTTGTGTCAGTAACCAATTTGTTGTTTGTAATAGTTAGATCTACATTGCTGGATCCCCTGGTACTCTGAAATTTTGTCAATTCACTTTCATCATTCAGTATGTACAGTTGTTGTCCCACTAAAAATTCTTCTAATAAATTCCCCCTGTTATTGGTTACTACATTGTGCCATGTTCTGGATCTACAAATACTGTCCATGCAAATTATTATTCCACTTCCTTTTGTGTATACCAAGACGTCGACTATTTTTTTCATATCGTTGTTCAAGTCTCCATTTACATCCATATACATACTAAGTGCATAAAATTTGCGTCCCATGATGGCTAATTCTACTAATACCATGTCTTCGTCGGACAGTTGGTTTATTAATATGGTGTCTATGTTGTCGTTCTTGACGATTATGGCTGCCCTAATTCTCTCTAATCCACTGGTATAAGTTTTATATTTGCGTGGTATTGCTACAAGTTTATTATGTATAATATATGGCTCTTGTGCAAACAGGATATCTATACCTCTTTCTTCTATTGTTTGGATAAGGTTGTGTGTAGCAGCTCTCGAATGTTGTAGATTTATCTGTACACACTTTATATCTAGATCAAAATTGTTGTATGTAGATTTCCTGGCTGCCATAGTTAATAATCTATGTTTTGTCTATATCTTCTCAGCACATCTTGAAAGCTGGGGCAATTTTTGTCCAAGGAAGTATGTTGTTCATTAACTTTGTTGCTTGTAGTGTACCTGTTGTGTGAGACGCAATTTGTGCATTTGAAAGTACTTGGGTGGGCTTGACATTCTTTCAGTTTGTGGGCCCCGGTGCATAAGGGACATGTTTCTTCCCCTTTGCATTCTGTGTATTTATGTCCGAATTTGCTGCATTTATAACATCTTAATGGCACTAGATAGTCTTTGGCGTTACATACATGCCATCCGATCTTCAATTTGCTTTGCAGTAATTTTTTTATAACAGGCTTCTGCTTACATCTTTAGTATTGGTAATATAAAACATAGTCGCACCTTAAAAATCGCAATGTGCACTTTTGACAAAATTGAGTTATATACACTAAAAGGAGCAGGATACTCCTTAGAATTGATTCCTAAAACTAGGCATGCGAATTTTGGATTGTCACGCTTGCACAAGCAAACAAATAAATTTGGCTATGCACTATACATGAAAGGTGTTCCTACAAAAGTGGCCATATACATTTGAGCACATGTTTTTGATGGCCAACATGGCACACATTTTTGTACACATAGCTGGAAATTGCTTAGCTGTGTGTGGCCAGGTGGTGTCATAAACCAAAGGGTTTCCATGTGAAAGCATTCCACACCACAGGGTTCTATTCTGGGACCGCTTCTATTCATTCTTTATGTATAAAACATTGAAACAATACTACCCCAGGATAACATTATATCGTATGCAGATGATACTACCTTAGTATTTGCAAACAAAACCTTAAATGCTCTAGAATCTCATATGAATGAAGCCACAAATAAAATAGTCACTTATTTCAATAAATTAAATCTACAGGCAAACTCAAATAAAACTGAGTTGATTTCCTTCGGCTTCAACAAAAATCAGAAACCGAAACTAGTCATAAACAACTCTGAAATTAGCAATTCAAATCATATTAACTTACTTGGAATGACTCTGGACCAAACTTTCACATGGAATCAACACATAGATAAAATAGGAAACTCAGTCTCTAAAGGCTTATATATCTTTAAGATATCTAAGTAAACTGGTCCCCACGTCAACAGCAAAATTAATCTATTTCGCATTGATCCAATCTCACATTACTTATGGAATCGAACTATGGGGTGCCACCTCAAAAACTAACTTCCACAAAATCTTTGTACTACAAAAAAGAGCAATACGTTATCTGGCCAACTTACAAGATAGGGAAACATGTAGACAAATAAACTAAAAATTATGACTTTAGCTAGTCTCTATATTTATAAGGCAATAATATTCGCAATTAACTACAATTCACCCATTAAAAACAACATGATCCACGCATACAATACAAGAAACAAAAATAACTTTGCAACTATCGGTCATAAACTTAAGTTATACGAAAAGCTTCCCATCTACACAGGGGCCAAATTCTTTAACTTGTTACCCAGATCTCTTAAAGAATGTCAAATCAGTAAACAATTCAAAAATAAGCTGTTTCAGTATCTCCTGGATGGAGCGTACTACAGCACTGACAAATTTTTAGAAGCAAACAACCATAAATAACGTTGGTGTTTTATTGCTTTCTGTCTTTTCTTATTGCCCATTTTAAGCTAGATCAAACTGCCTTACTAGACTAAGCATATATATCTGAGAATGTGCTGAGTGGATGTATGTCGCTATGATATGGCAGATTTTTTGT
The DNA here is from genome assembly GCA_964059195.1 of Ectobius pallidus. Lineage (NCBI taxonomy): Eukaryota > Metazoa > Arthropoda > Insecta > Blattodea > Ectobiidae > Ectobius > Ectobius pallidus. The sequence continues at coordinate 26,751,678 of CAXKWD010000007.1, forward strand.
ATATAGGATGAGTGTGTGAATGTTGCATGGTACTATAAACTTCTGTTATTGTGTTTCAGCTTTGAAAGTTCATATGTATGTTTGTAAAAACACAATTTTGACAATGTTCTGAAATGTATTGACATTATGCAGAACAGCAATAAATCTTATCTTATCTTATTCTATCTTAAATAAACTCAAGCTCTGATCACATTTGATTGGGGACAATTCGACCCTCCCTATAGTCCGGATTTGGTACCAAGCAATTTTCATCTGTTTCTTCATCTGAAGAAATTCCTTGGTGGAAAACACTTCAATGACAGTGTTGTGAAACAAGAAGTGCAGACTTGGCTTTCATCACAGGCGGTACCATTCTTTGACGAAAGCATACAAAAACTGGTTTCCTGTTATGGCGGTGACTATGTGGAGAATTAGTGTAAGGTGTAAGGTAATGAATATTGATAAAGTATTTGGAAAATAATATTCTGCTATTTTTTTAAATTATCAGAATTTACTTTAAAAACAGGCCTTGTAGAAAGCTTATCTGCAGTATTCCCTGACAAAGTATGGCAAATGTGATCTTTATCAATGAAGAATGATGCCAAATGTATTTTTTCGTATATATTTTATAATGTAGGAGTCTACAAATTTTAACTGGAAAGGAAATAGTTCTTAGCATATTTATTATTAAGATTACAAAAACACTTGCAGAATTTAACCATAACTATGTGATTTTCTTCCATCAAAGCATCATAATATAATAGAAAATGGTAACTGGAAGATTGAAAGGGACAGGTAGAACCCACGGACAGGCGGTTTTAAGTATCTAAGTGTACATAGTAAGCATAGCACATTACAGAATGTAATATTTAAAAATGTGTACATAGTTTATGATGTAAGTTGAAAGATTTTTTTTTCCTTTATTAAATATAATAGGCTACACTTGATCACAACTAATCAGAAAGTTGGTATGTATGTATAGTACAATCTACACAGAAGTTATTTTCTTAAATAAAATTAATTCTATAAATCTTTAATTATATTTCATATCTTCCCTCATTATAAAACTTTGTTTGGATATGATTTTTGTTCTCGAGTTAATCTGTTCATTGACACACAGACATGCTTCTGAAAATAGTAGGCCTACTGTATATATTCAAATACTACCTGCATATTTATAAAAAAAAAATTGCAAACGAAAAATTGGGGTGCAGGTATTATTTGAATACTTAACTCCTCCCATCTGAATTATGACATTTTGTACCAAATTGGCGGAATGTAGCATAATGCTTTGTAGTAGCATCACAGTATAGTATAACAGTAGCAAAGCTGTAATGAAAGGAAAATAAGACAAAGATGCTTTCTTTCTTATGGTCTGCCATGACTGGCGGTGAAACAAAGCAGTAACAGTGCAGTACAAGCTAAACCACTAATTTGGAAAAAGTTCAGTGAATTCCCACATGACTTTGACCTTGGGTCAGACCACATTGGATGCACATCGTCGCATATGGGATTCCTGCTGCACTGCTGGATTCATGAATGGAGAGTGTTGTTGTTGATGAAAGTGTTATGCTGCGTGTATTATACAGCGAGATTTTGACTGGCTGTTACCATGTACGTTATTTTTATAATTACATTTTAGCCTACCATATTTAATTCTTGTATGATATGTAATGTTAATTATAACTGTATAAGGTATATACGGTATTTTTAGATTCAGTGGACCTCAAAATGTGTATTTATGCTAAATACCTATAGTACCTATAGTACCTTTGGTTCAGAAGAGAAAGTAAAAAATAATATACAAAAGGAAATACTGTATTTTATTCTTTTAAATGCTACATCAGAGTCACTTCCAAATATGAAATCCTAAGAACTCACAGCTTCTTGTATCAGAGAACCTGCTGTGATTCTACAGATTCATTTCTTTACTAAAGAACATTACATTTACATTGCAAACATGGAAGACACTGCACTCTTAAACCACAGGAATTCTCGCCACTACTAATACAGGAAATGTTACTAATTCTATGTGTAAATTTATCTTACCAGTACATCCCAAAGCTACAACAGCTACAGCAATTAAGTTGATGGTATAAGATGTGCTGGCATCAAAGATATCCAGTCCAATCTCACATATTGTCACGAAGAAAAGAGTGAAGAAAGAAACCAAGTAACCTGAAACAGTAAGATTCTGACATTAATGAATGTTTTAAATTAACCCTTTCAGCGTCAAGGGGCAATATTTCCTTTAACTGTCAGATACGAGCGGATAGGCCTGACCGAGTTCAACCTTTTTAGTGCCAGAGACTTCTATATTGGCTTGAAGAAATAACACTCAATAGGGAAGGAATGGAGACCCTTATAATCTTCTAAGCTTTGTGCATTGACAGTCAGGTATCCCCTTCACTTTTCACAACATCAAAATACAATGAATGTATTCACTCAGTTTATGTTTGAAAGTGGTACAGTTCACTCAAAATGATAAGTGTTTCTTGTGATTTGTTCTATTTAGGGGATGATGAAAAGTTATTGCAGTATTTAGACAGTTGTGAATTGCTATCGGATACCAATAGCAGCAATGACAATGATGATTACATCATGATCCCTGGTTCTGCACCTCGCAAGCAATTCTGTTTGGATGTTTTTAACACAATAAAAGTGTTTTTAATACTATAAAGGTAAATAAAATCTAGTGTGAAAGATTATAATATATACAATTCAAAAGAAATGTTCCAGAACAATGTTTCATGGCTCTAAAACAATAAATTTTTACTTCAACTGCCCTTGGTGAGTAGGCCCAAAATTGTGTTTTTTTTTAAGTAAAACTTCTTTTCTCGCGGTTGGGGTAAATCGGAAAATCAGTCACACTAAAACCGTAACAAAATCAGTCACGAAATCAGTCACAAAATCAGTCACACTCAAAACTACGTGTTTCGGAGCGGACTGCACAGAAAACAATCAACTCAATGATTAGGAGTAATCAAAGGAAATTTTTCAGCCATTACTTCCTCAATGGCAATAGACAATTCCTAAGCAATCTAAAGGTATATTATTTATTTTATGGAACCCGGAGGTTGATTACCGCGCAAATCCAAAATTAAAAATTAAAACATCCAAAAATTAAAACAATAAACTCAATGATTCAACTCAATGATTAAGCTTATCCAAAATTTAAATAAATTATCCGACATTGGGAAAGTGTGTTAAAACCACCGCCTTCTCGAGAATTACACTGAATCTTTCTTTTCGTTTGACTGTGTACATTTTGAAAAAAGTTGAACAGCACTAGCCACCACCTTCTCGAGAATTACACTGCATCTTTCTTTTCGTTTGACTTGTGTACATTTTGAAAAAAGTTGAACAGCACTATAATCAACAAAGTCGTAGCAGAAAACGCATACGATTTTAAATTAAGTGCATGATAGAACTGATACGTATGAACCTATATTAAAATCTATTTTGCCTTATGCAAACTATAAATCTTATAAAAAGGCACACACAGACTTTAAAAAACCGAAATCAATTGCAGAAAGAGCAAGAGGCTACCGTGAGAGGATGAAAGTGACAAAGAAAAGGAAAATTGAAGAAAATACATGAATTGTAACGGCCAAAACTGCAGCAGAACGCAAGAGAGAAAGCCGATCACGAAGAATAGCATTAGAAAATGCTCGTGAAGCATCGTGAAGTGCATGATAGAACTGATACGTGTGAACCTATGGTAAAATCTATTTTGCCTTATACAAACTATAATTCTCATAAAAAGGCACACACAGACATTAAAAAACCGAAATCAATTGCAGAAAGAGCAAAAGGATACCGTGAGAGGATGAAAGTGACAAAGAAAAGGAAAACTGAAGAAAATACATAAATAATTAAAGTTTTACTTCTGTCGCGTGGCGTTCCACGCACTCTTTTTTGTTTGTTTGTTTCTTTTTTTTACTCTTCTGTATGTTATTGTTTTAATAAATTCAGCAAATCTAGAATAATAATGCATGTTATTGCTTTTAGCACCGCCATCTCGAGATTTACACTGCCTGTCCTATGCTTAATTTTAACATGGAGTTCAGAGTATTGTTAAATTGCCTAATTTCTCCAGTATAGGCGACACAGTTCACACCCAGATAGCATGAAATTCCAGCAAATTTCAGTTTCCGAGTTTATACTTCAGAGGGCAACACAGAGCATAGAAGCAATGTAAGGTAATGTATAGGCTATTGCAGCAAGGTGCGGTAGGTGCTGCCATCTCTAATGTCGCCACGTACGCTAAATTAGCCATATAGGAGAGGCAGTGTAATTCTCGAGACGGCGGTGGCTTTTAGACAAATCATCTGAGAGAATAGTGGGCTTTGGAAATTTGTGAAGCTGAACTATTGTAGCTCTTCACTATATTAGTTAATTTTCATCACTACAAGTTTAGTAGTCCTGTTTAGTGTTCATATAGTTCTGTTTTATTCAAATATATAGTGATATTAGTGTTATACAAGAGCTTATTATTAGAGTTCACTGAAATAATTTCATTTTCATATTGCCTGCATAATCTCGTCATGGATGAGAAAGATGACAACAATTGCCAAAAAAGATCAGAAACTGAAAATCAGTGTAAGTCTTTATATATTTCTCCAAATCCTTTTGAGCCAATATCAAAGTTATCAAATGGTGTTGATAATACAGAAGCTATGGATAAAAACAATAATTCTGCTCAGAAACCTTTAAAACCAACTCCTATTTATGTTAATAATGTATAAAATATAATTGCAGTACTTCACGATTTGACAGCAAAAAATGTACGCCTTTTCAAACATATTACACTTGACAATCAGAGAGTGAAATTTTCATTTCAAACTCCTGAAGGTTACAGAACTGAGATAAAATATTTTGAAACTCATAAAGCAGAGTTCCATACATATCAAATGTAGAAAAATCGCAGAATTTAGTAATAGAGGCCTGCATCCTTCATGTGATATAAATGCAGTTATGAATGAGTTGAGCCCATTAGGATTTGAACCTGCACAAACGGTTCCATGCATCATCCTGTTACAAAGATGGCTTTACCGTTATTTTTTATAGACCTTAACTAAACTAAATTCTGTGGCGCTACATCCCTGAAAGGACAAGGCCTACCACCCGACCATTGCATCATCTACCATAGGCAGATGGCAGGATTGAGGGGCATGTAGTCAGCGGCTGTTAATGGTGGTTTCAATGACTAGAGATGCTACTTCTCTATCAAGTAGCTCCTCAATTTGAATCACGAGGCTGAGTGCATCCCGTTATAGACCTCCCTACCCAGAAAAATCCGAGGAGGTACCGGAGATCAAACCTGGGCTGACGGATCTGTAGTCAGCGACGCTAATCACAAGACCATGGCGGTCTTCTAGACCTTAAACCAAACGTAAATAATGAAAATATTTATGAATTAAACAGACTGTACTACGCTGTGATAAAAGTAGAGCCCCCAAAACCTAAATGGCATATTCTTCAATGCATAGTTTAGTTTAGTTTAGTTTAGTTTATTTCATCCTCTGGATCATTACAAAATGATATGAGACACAATTTGATGGAGTTATACAATAAGTACTGTTGAAGTGGACAACAAAATACAATACAATACAATGCAAATTAATTAAATATAGACGATTACAAAACAATACAATACAAATGAATAAAACATAGATGATTACAATAAAAAACAAATGAATAAAACATAGATGATTACAATGAAAATTATTAATTACTACAGGATTTAGCTTGCTTACATTAACATGGTCGAGACTATGAATGGAGTTGTTTTAGTTAAAATGTTGAGTCTAAGTAATCTGAACTTTCAGGAGTATAACTTTTAGTTTTCCCTTAAAAGTTTTGATGTTGGATTTTGTTATTTCTGGCGGCAGTTTATTGTACATGAGAATTCCTGTTTGAGATATGCTAAGTAAGCTTTTGGTAAGTCTATGACTGTCCAAATGTAAGTTATTAAATGTTCTTGTGTGATAATTGTGTATCTCAGAATTTAGACGAAATTCAGTTTTATTCTTGTGGATGAAGAGTAATGTTTCAAGTATATATAAGCACGGTACAGGTAAGATTCCTATTTTTCCAAGGAGCTCTTTGGTTGGTGTTCTAATGGGTAAGTGGAAAATTGTTTTTAGTATCCGCTTTTGCAATTTGAAAATGCAATCAGCTTTTGGAGATGAGCCCCAAAAGGGGATCCCGTATCTAATTAGGGATTCAACACAGGAGAAGTAGACTACTTTCAAGACTTGTGTGGAGCAGGTTTTAGACAGGACACGAAGAGCAAAGGAAAGTTTGCAGAGGCGTTTGCTGAGCTCACAAATGTGCTTTTCCCAAGAAAGATCAGAGTCGATCCAAACTCCTAGAAATTTTGTCTCACTTTTGTTAGCTAAAGGATTATTGTTTATTTGCACAAGTAAGTTATTGTTTTGGGCCTGGGAATTAAAGTGAAGGTATACGCATTTGTCAACATTAATTAATAGCATGTTTTCTTTAAGCCAACATTCAATGTTGTTATTAACTTCATTGACTTTAATTTGAAGTGAGTTAATATCAGTAGCCTACAGTTTAGTATTAGATTTGTGTCGTCTGCAAACATGATGGTTTGTGCAAGGGGGATATTGAATGGAAAATCATTAATGAAAATTAGAATAAATTGCCAAGAATATGGTCATAGCAAAAACTACTGCCATAAAATAGCTAGATGTGTTAAATGTGATGGGAATCATTCCACTTCAAAGTGCACAAAACCTCATGATGCTCCACCAGTGTGTGTGAATTGTAAAAGGCAACACACCGCAAGTTATAGAGGCTGTCCTGAACCTCTAAAGCTTCAAAAAGCATTAAATCCTACTTCACAAACTAGGAAATTCCAAGCAAATGAAACAAGAATAAATTGTTGAATAAAAACACTTTCTTTAACGCACTTTATTTACCTTAGTAAACTTCTGGACGGCCGTTTCACAGGCGGTGTTCCTGCATCATCAGCAGAGTGCATAGAGTGATAAATTCAATGGTCAAAAAAGCAGAACGAAAAAGACACACACAAAACCCCCAACAAACACAAAAAGATAAATTCATCACACTGACATACCAAAACAATAAAATGTACAAAGTCGCTGCCTCATTCAAAAAACTGAAATACAAAATTGCATACAGAACAAACAACACCCTGAAAAAACACCTCACAAACAAACACACACACACAGACAAATTTAATTCAACTGGTATATACAAACTCAAATGCCAAGACTGCCCCAGTTTCTACATAGGCCAAACAGGCAGATCATTTTGAACCAGATACAAAGAGCACATCACAGCTATCCACCAAGCACAAAACAAATCAAATTTTGCAGAACACATCATCACAACAGACCACAACTACGAAAACATAAACACAGACATGGAAATACTACACTTCACACACAAAAGCAAGAAATTAAACACATTGGAACAATTCGAAATCTACAAACACACAAAATCACACCCAACATCAGTTTTAAATAACCAACTCAATTTCAGGTCACACACCCTATTTGACACATTAATACACACAGGCAGTCAAACCAAACCCCCATCACCTACCCCCACCCCCACCATAACAGACACCCTCACAAACACCTGCTCCAGAGACCTCAGTTGGCACTCTGCTGATGATGCAGGAACACCACCTGCGAAACGGCCGTCCAGAAGTTTACTAAGGTAAATAAAGTGCGTTAAAGAAAGTGTTTTTATTCAACTATTTGTTACACAACGCTAAAGTCGGACACAAGAATGAAGAATAAATTCTTCTCAAACGGGAATCAACTTATCTAACCAGAATTTTCCTTCCCTTCTGACCCCTCAAGTTCCACAAGACTCTTCTCATCAAAAAACTTATGCCAAAGCTGCTTCTCCTGAACCAAATATAAATCAGCTGGATCGTATTCTAACCAAGCTGGACTCACTCCTAGAGCGTTTTTGTCCTCTTATTAATACACTATCTCAAATTATACCTGTCCTTTTAAAACATAATGGCTAGAGGCCCTAATAGAGCAATATGCATTTGCACTTGGAACTGTTAAGGCATTAAAAATAAGTATAATGAATTATTGTATTTCCTTCAAACTTATAATATTGACATATTGTTAGCTACAGAGACCAAATCGGCACCGCATTTGCATTATCCTCAGGTTCACAAGCGACTCTTGGTGATCCCGTAAGGGGATAGAGTATTCACAGCAGATTTGTTACCGGGGTGCACCAGTCCCCTACCTACTTAAATCTAAGGACACACACACACCCAGTCCTGAACCTGGGAAAGGAATTTTTCAGCACTGAAAAATCCCCAACCCGGCCGGGAATCGAACCCGGGCATCCGGAGTGGAAGGCAGGCACACTACCAACTCACCCACAGCAGGATATTATATGTACAGGGCAGATCATCCCAACCAAGAAAGGAAAGGGGGTTCTGCTGTTTTTATAAAAACATCATTACTACATTATGAACTTCCACCCATAATTGAAGAAGAATGTCAGATATCACGCTTACAAATAGAATTCAATAATAAAAAATTACAAATTGCATCACTTTATTCAGCTCCAGCCAACAAACTAAATCCATTGGATTTTTGGGCTGTTTTCCATGAATTGAAATCTTATTATCGACTTGGCGGAGATTTTAATAGCAAGCATCCTCATTGGGGATCGAATGTAGTCAATCCGCAAGGAAGAATACTACATAATGTATCATATCAACTGAATCTAGAACATCTGTTTCCTGTGGAATCAACACATTACCCAGGAGATGGCATCACACCAAATGTATTAGATTTCTTTATTGGTAAAAACGTTGCGCAGCACTGTTCAAATCCTGCTGTACTACATGAATTAAGCTCAAATCATTATCTTGTACTTATTATACTCAATGGCACTGCTGAGAACTATATTTCTTCTCCTGGTTTAATTAAACACCCTTTCAACAGAACATTGTAAACTTCTACATTAAAATCACTGACCGACCTACACATACCTTTGAAAACACCTCAAGATATAGACGTTGCAGTTGCTACTATTACCAGAAATATCCTGCATTCTGCTAACCTAGCAAGTAGCTCTACTGGAACTTTCACTTACAGATTTACAAAAGGAAACTTTCCTCATCATATTCAAAAACTTCACCAGATTAAAAAAATGTGTAGAAAACTTTGGGAACAAACTAAATACCCTCAACACAAAATTTATTATAACAGAGCAACCAAAGAACTAAAAGATGCATTAAAACTTGAAAGTACAATTGCTCTTGAAAATCAGCTCAAGACTCTTAATGCACAAGATGGATCTATATGGAAGACAACAAAGAAAATATTAAAATACAGAGAAACTACAACAGGCACTAAGTGGTCTTCGACTCCAGAAGAGAAAGTGAAACTAAGTGGTCTTCGACTCCAGAAGAGAAAGTGAAACTATTTTCCGAACAATTGTACAATCAGATTCAACCGAACGATATTGCTGATGCTGAATTCACTAGAACCATGGAAGAATCAATTTCACAGCCTCACCAACTATCTCCTTACAATAACTTCTTTACACCTGCTCAAGTAAGGAATGTCATAACTAGGGACCAGATTTTTAGGTTTTTAAAAACACTGTTTTAGGTTTTCCATTAGGTGAAATAGTTTTGTTTTAGGTTTTTTGTCCAAAATATTGTTTTTGGGTAGAATAATTGGTTTAATGAATTTGAATGTGCTACATAGGATTGTATACATAATACTTGTAAAGTTTAACTTAACAAAATTGAGTTAAATTTGTGTAAACTTGCTTTGGTACAATATTATACAATTGAAGAAAGATAGCATAAACAATCAAAAGAAGCAGTGAAAATAAAGATTGCCTCACATTTCCTGGTTACAGTATATCACTGAATATCTTTCAAGATTCTCAACTGTGAAGTTCTTCCTGTTATCTCTTAGTTAATAGTTAACACTGTATCTAGACACTACCCTTCTCAGGATTCGAATCCAATGCTTCTAATTTAGCAAGTAAAATACTTTATGGTTGGATGTGGATAACGTGAAACTGATTATTTTCCTTTCTTCGGTTGTTATGCATGCTAACCGCACAATAGAACAACTAGGGACGAAAACTTCCCCCTTTTCTAGAAAGGTAAATAACACTTACGTGCTTCTGGCAGGCTTGACAAAATATTACTTTGCCATCGGTAGTGAAATTCAGGTCATCGCCAATCCACTGCCGGAATAAACTCGATTTCATTTGTTTCGGCATAATTAACACGTCTACTTAAAACTCACAGTATGACCACTCAGTATGAATAACAGGGAAGTACTAAAGGCAAACAAGCGCTTTAAAACACAGAAATCTATATCCTTGTTCATACACGGCAACAATGGTTGTTTGTACGAATATTTTAAAAGGAATACGCTGGTACTCTTACACTTCCTCTCTAGATACTGTCCACCCTAGATGACAATGAGTTGAATGAAACGCTGGTGGTATTAATTTCAACCCGACAAAAATTATTGTCTCTCTGCAAAATACCGATTTCTCAACTGACAAACAAAAAAGACAAAAAATAGCCTAAATTAGAAATTTTAGGTTTTATATCCCGTTTAGGTACAGTATATTTAGGTTTTTATACCCCATTTAGGTATTTTTAGGTGCCACAGAATTAATGTGGGTAAATCCTATGGACATGATTATAAAAAGTGTATGAGCGCTTTTTGTTTTGGAAGTAAGGGAAAAAATAGGTAAAAACCTAAGAATCCGGTCCCTAGTCATAACTCATAACTAGGTCACCTAAGAATAAAGCTCCTGGCCAAGATTTGATTGTTCAGCCTCTACTGGAAGCTCTCCCTTGAAAAGCACTAGTATTTATAACACAAATATATAATGCTATTCTGCGCTTAACTTATTTCCCTTCTAAATGGAAGCATGCTACTATAACTATGATCCTAAAACCACAGAAAGTCAAAAGTGATCCAAAGATTTATCGTCCTATAAGTCTTTTACCACTCTTTTCCAAAATTTTTGACCATTTACTCTTACCACAATTACTGAAAGAATTAAAACACATTCTACCCACTACACAGTTTGGTTTCAGAACACAGCATTCATGTCTACAGCAGGTCCACCGCATCGTAGATACTATATTGGACACTTACAAGGAAAAATCCGTTTGTCTTGGACTATTTCTGGATACTGAAAAAGCTTTCAACAAAATATGGCATGATGGTCTTCTTCTCAAAATTAAGCCTCACCTAAATGATACTCTCTATAGAATCATTAAATCATATCTTTGCAGCAGAACATTTTCTGTAAAATATGAATCAGCTGAATCAAAAGCATTAACAATTTGATCTGGAGTGCCTCAAGGCAGCATACTTAGACCCAGTGGTGTCTCCTGCATAGGATCACATGATCACGTGAACCCCCTAATAATTTTCATCTTATCTAATTTTGTCAGTATTATTGATTAAATAATAACTATTGTATGGTTTGCTGTCTCGCCGTATAGAAAGATGTGTATTTTGTTCCCTTTTACGGGCTTCCTCGAGGTGGTTCAATAGCTATGGGGTGAACTGCTTAGTAGTGCGTTTTGCATTACCTAAAGTTAGCAGGGGCACTGCAGCTAGCTTAGGTCACAGGATCACATGTCATTCGTGATCACGACCTTAAGAGGGCAGCATCAGGCAACGCATCTGATTTTTTCACCCTTTAACTGAAGACGGCAACATCGGTAAACGCAGACCTCTATGGCGCTGCAGTTCTCCCACGTGTCTTTCTTACCACCCCTCCATCTCATCCAACTTGCTAGCTGTCAGAGGGAACTGATTTTATTACCCATCCATCTTCCCTTACTGTACAGGTTTGCACAGTGTTGTCGCATTGTCACAGCTCACAGTGAAGCTTTGATTTGCTGATTATTTCCTCTGCATTCCATCTTTTATGTCACAATTACCTACATCAATATGCTTATTATTATTCATAAATAAATAACTACAGTATTTTTCATATGAGAAGCCTTTTCCTTCACCGCCAATCACGTGTACGGGCTAAAGTACTGTCGCTTGCAGTAAGAGTCTTCCCTCCGTCTCGCCGTCTCTGATTGGACCGCGTATCTAAGCAGGAGAAGGAAGAAAGGGCTTGTCATCTGCAAAACACTGTAAATAAATACATTTTTACTTCAGTACATTGATACATAGCCGAACAGTGATTTCTTTTTCTCCCTCAGCTGGAAGGTAATAAGTTGCAACACAGTCTTCTATCCCTGTCTATACCACGTGTTTTGCTCAAAACTTCAAAATATATATACCGTATATATATATATTTTTTTTTTTTTGGCCAGCAAAGATTAACCAGTGGGTGGTAGGTGGTCTGCTGTTCCTGTTAGTGGTAAGGGGTGCGAAGTGTACAGTTACATTCTCTCCCAGACAGGAATTCAGTTATCAGTTCAATTGGAGTTCTCACAGCACAAAGTAGTACCGGTAGTGTTTGTTCTTCCAGCTTCTTCATGGTGTCATGATTATTTGTTTAGTTTAGTAGTGTACATAATATTAGTAATTCTAGCCTAGTTTAAAGAATAGTTATAGTAGTTAAAGAATAGTGCACGAGAAGAAAGACTTCAACTTTAAAGTTATCGAGAAATTAGCTGCACAGAAAGAAAGAAGAGTACATTTTCTCTACAAGTGATGAGATTAGTAAGTTCTGTATTTTGTTTTTCTATTTTCAGGCCCATGTGAACACCCAAATATTACCCACGTGACGCCACTGCTTGGACCTCTATTTTATATCACGTATACTTCAGACTCTTCAGTTTCTGACAAACTCATAATCGAACATTTTGCAGATGACATTGCAATGCTGAGTAAAGGTGTCATTGAAATAGCTGTACAGTAACTTCAAGAATTTTGTGATAAAATAGACTTGTGGAGCAAACACTGGAGAGTTGTGATGAACCTTAAAAAAAATAACGTCGTAAAATTCACATACAAGCATGATCTACTACAACAACCAATCATACTGCAAGGTGATAAGGTTATTGAGTCTAAGTCAGTCATATCTTGGCCTTATACTCGATCAACATCTCATGTGGAAAAATTATTTTTCCTACTTAATTAAGAAAATTCGCCGCTGTCTCCATGAGTTGAAACATATCCTGACTTCTTCTGAATCATCTAAATCTTCTAATCCTCACCTTCCCTTCAGTACAAGAAGCTAATATATACATCACTCATCGGGCCTATCAGGATGTACTGTACAGTTGTCCAATTTGGGGATCAGCATCATCTTCACAAATACAAAGAATTCAGACTATTCAAAACAGGTGCCTTCGATTAATAACCAATGCTCCATGGTATGTCAGAAATTCAACCATTCACTCTGATCTAAACATTCCAGATGTAACAACAGTACTCAGCAAATCTTACTTAATACTAGCCAGATCATTCAGTGCCAGTATGGTACTTTATGAGATTGTGTGGGGGATGGGAAAATGTTTGTCCGTCCTCCTGTCCGTGTGTCTGTATGCACCATAACTCAAATACGCTTTATCTGATTTTCATGAAACTTGGTATACACATTTATTACATCCATGGGAAGAACCCTATTGATATTGAACCAAATCAGTTCACTGGTACCGGAGTAATGCCCAATTTAGTGCCTATTTTAATAATATTATATTAGAAAGGTGCCATAACTCAAATACCCTTTATCGGATTTTCATGAAACTTGGCATACGCAATTATGACGACCATGAGAAGTAACCTATTGAATTTGGACCTAATTGGTTGACCGGTACCAGAGTAAAACTCAATTTAGTGTCTATTTTAAAGGCGCGATAACTCAAATACACTATATTGGATTTTTATGAAACTTGGTATATACATTTATAATGTCCATGAGAAGACGTCTATTGATATTCGACCAAATCGGTTGGCCGGTACCGGAATAATGCCCAACTTAGTCCCTTTTATGATAATTTATAAGAAGGCACAATAGCTCAAATACGCTTTATCAGAATTTCATGAAACTTTGTATAAGTTACCCATTTATAATGTACATGGGAAGACGTCTATTGATATTGGACCAAATCGGTTGACCGGTACCAGAGTAAAACCCAATTTTGTATCTATTTTAAAGACGCGGTAACTCAAGTACATTTTATCAGATTTTCATGAAACTTGGTATACTGTACACATTTATAATGTCCATGGGAAGATGTCTATTGATATTGGATAAAATTGGTTGACCGGTATTGGAGTAATGCACAATTTAGTGCCTATTTTATATAGAATTTAACAAATGCAAATCTGTTATACTGACAACATGTTTTACACTGTTCATATACGGCTTTGGAATTTGCAATAGTAAGCCATGACACATCCCTTCGCATTTGATTATCAAACTAGCCAGATGTTTATTTTGTTCAACAAGTTGGATAGGCCTACTATTATATACAGAAGATATACAGTGAGTCCCATGCAAGAGTTGGCCAATGACGCGGGATTCTGTGTCGCGGCGGGGACAGCTCCAACTCCCGAGCGATCGGGTGAAAGATCTACGCTAATTAAGTCGCGATCGATGTAATGATTCAGGTTCTCACATTTACAGTTAAAATTACAATGAAAATAACCACGTACCTCATCTCAACAGATGTTAGAAATGTTCTCCTTGTGCATACACACAACACTGGCACCATTATTAGAAAATGTTCTTTCACGCGCGTAAGTTCAGCTTCTGAGATAGAGTTAATTTCTCTTCTAATGTTCTAATGTGTGGGGAATTGACCTATCCAATTTATTTTTCAAGTTCCCCATAAATAATAGTCACATAGGCTATTGTTAGAAGAACTTAAAGACAGTATCACAACAGAAATTAACTTTATCTTGGAAGCTGAACTTACGCAGGTGAAAGAAAATTCCCTAAAAAGGTGCCAGTGTTGTGTGTATTCAAGAGAAGAACATTTCTAACATCTCTTGTGATGAGGTACGTAGTTATTTTCATTATAATTTTAACTGTAAATGTGAGAACCTGAATCATTACACCGATCGCGGCTTCATTAGCATAGATATTTAACCTGATCGCCCGGGAGTTGGAGCTGTGTCTGCCGCGATCCAGAAACCCGCGTCATTGGCCAACTCTTGCGTGGGACTCACTGTATTACTCTGAAATAATTAGGCCTACATACATTAAGTGGAGTTCTTTGCCAGTGTGTTTTGTGAAATGTTGACATATTTTAAGAATGTCTTATATCAGCGTATACGAGTTTGAATTAAGGTTAAGTATCAAACTTTTGACCTTTGTTCTTCCATAAGTCCTGCTTAATGAATCAATCTGCAGCTTAACTCTGAAATTGGTAACAAAAATAACTTATTCTCTGCATATCATAATTGCAATTAACTTTTTACTGATAAAACAAAAGCATTCTGGCTTTTTGTTACATTAGTTTACCTGATTTTATTTCTGCTGTAATTAGCAAAACTCTAACGTATTATATACATTAAAGTTACCAAAACATTTAAAAAAATCATTCTTTACTTTAAACCAATTAATTTTTTCATGTGCATTTTTGCATAAGCATGTGTAATATATATATATATTCATTGAAGGGAAAGTTAATATGTTTAGTTCTTTAAAACTGTTTTTACTTGAAGCTGGTTTGTTTATTTTTTCCATGATTCTGATTGTCTTTTCCTGCAGTTTGAAAATCTGTAGCAATTTTTTTTACATGTATTCCCCCATAAAATTATTCTATAGCTTAAGTGTGAATTTATAAATGCAAAATATACTTGTCTCACTACCTTAGGTCTATTAATTGTTGAGCATGTTTAAGTATATATATCCCTGTATTTATTTCTTTGCTTATTTTATCAATATGTGAGTACCCGGTGAGTTTTTTGTCAATTGTAAGTCCTAGAAAAATTGTGTTGGATACTTCAGGTATTTCTTCATTCTGAGCTTTGATTATCACTGAATTTTCTTGGTGTCTATCTTTTAAACTGAACTGCATCCATACTGTCTTTTACACATTTAAAATCATGTCAAGGTTTTGAAAATAGTTTTTACCATACTAAATAGAAGATTTATTCTTTCACTCATGGGACAAATGGCCTGTTCATATGACTTTCTGAAACCCTTGATCCTGCAACCTCTAATCTGAACCATCCGAACATTACTAGTGTAAACTGATTCACCAAGAACTCAAATTCTTCAAGATAAAATAGAATGATAGGTGTCTTTGCTAATTGACCAAGTGATGCAAGGTCCTATTGTAACTCAACCATTCAGCATTGTGTCTGTTTATTTGTAAACTTTTTTGTAATGCACAGCTGAACATGTTAATTTTTATCCGATAATTAATTCTTGCGGGAATACACAGTGAAGTGGTTAAATTAAAACAACACATTAATTTAATCACTCAACTTCACTTATTAAGTAGATTATTACCCATAACGCGTTTCACAAGGTGTAGCTTGCATCATCAGATGGACACTGCCGGTTTCATTGGATTGCTGGTAGATGGCTCTGTAGGAAGGATCCATCTTGCGATCAAGTCCGGTGGACCTGAGTGTATGGGAAAGAATTTATATCCAAAGGAACAAGAACAATTTAGTTAATTTTGACATACCAAATGAAACGACTTAATCGCAAGATGGATCCTTCCTACAGAGCCATCTACCAGCAATCCAGTAAAACCGGCAGTGTCCATCTGATGATGAAAGCTACAGCTTGTGAAACGCGTTATGGGTTATAATCTACTTAATAAGTGAAGTAGAGTGATTAAATAAGTGTGTTGTTTTAATGTTAATTTTTCTTCCAAACTGGCATGAATGTTCCTTGCAGTCATGTGCAAGGATTATTATTTTTATTTTTATAGGGGCTGAAAAACAAAAACATGCATGCAATGAACTGCCAATAAACATGAAAGATGGTACCTATGCCAAGGATAATTTACTCTCCTCAAGGGGAAGGTGGCATGCAATAGAAAGTTATAAAACTGATACAAAGACCAAGCAACAGAAATTACTACTGATATTTGTTAAAAGGCTCCCTTCATATTGATTGTATGGTTCATCATCAGATAGTGTTGGCTCAAGAGCCTGTAAGTTATAAGTTTCAAATTTGCCTATGTGTTGATTGTGCGGGCTTGTCATGCATTCCCGCGTTACGTCACTTCCTAGCAGTGTGTGGCACGCTAACTAGCCTCCACGCCAAATTAGTATTGTTTGAGATGCAGTAGCATGCAGCTGTGTGGTACGCTAGCTCCTTTGCGCGGGACAGCGTCCAGCTTGTAGGCTTATTACTCATCTTCTATCCACACCCTTTCGCTCCTAGACATTGGGCAGCGTGTGTGCGATTCCGGGCTTCATATTGTATTTTCTGTGCGAAGTGCATATGTTCCCATTGTGTTAATTGGCATAGCCGCCACGTGTACTCTTAACAAAGAAAGTCGGTGCATTTTATTGTCAGCGCATCAAGAAGCTACATGTGTATGCTCCTGGCATCAGTAACTGTGTCTGACTGCATTTATAATTATCCTATGCTAAGTGTTTCTGTAGTTTCAACTACTCAGAGTTCAGGATTCCTGAATATATTGTGTTGCAAAAAATCAAAGTCTAAATCCCTGATTTCAGCGTCCTAAAGTCCAAGCTCTCTTTATTTATTTAAGTTGGTTTATAGCAAACCTGGTCCTCCAAATTCTACTAGTTACCCATCATTTGGATCCTCCGTGGCAGGATTTTGATTTTGCAACAATTTTCTGAAAGTTGAACATTGTGTAACACGTGTTAGACTTTCGTGTTACTTTGTGTACTCTCAGGTCGTCGTATCGCGTTCGGCTCTGCTGGTCCGACCTTCAGCAAGCCAGCCACGTGCTCCGCGACAGCTGTGCGTTCTTCTGCACGCGTGTTCATGGCCGCCGTCTCCAAGGAGAAGACAGCCACCCCCAGTCTACAGTGGGCTGCCTAATCACTTTCCTCTGTCAACATAGAAAATAGGTGTTTCGTCTCATCATGGAGCAGGAGAATGTTAAGTCTTTGGTCAGGCGTCGAGGTATCATCAAAAGAAAGTTTACACTGACACAGAACTTTCTCAACGACATATCTGAAGATGTTAGTGTATGGAAACTGATACAGAACTTGACATTCACATACAATATGCAGACGAGGTATCAATGCTGTATATTAATCTAAAGGCAAGGTTAGGTGAGTTAATGCATGCTCGTGAGTCTACCTCAGTTAGTGTCAATTCAAACAACAGTGACACACGACAAACAGTGAACTCCAGTTCTTCGCAGATGAGCAATGTGATAAAACTGCCAACGATTCAGCTCCCATTGTTTGAAGGAGACGTAACCAAATTCAAGCATTATCATCGCCCATTCAAAAGTTCCATTATCTCATTGTTCCGTAAAGCTAATATGTTATTGCAAAATTTACCAGTGACAAGTGATAACTTCCAAGTTGCCTGGGATATACTGTGTGCAAGATACAACAACAAATGGTTGATTGCTATAACCCGCATTAAGCATCTTCTGTCCCTACCTGTAGCGCGACAAGAGACGGTTGCAGACTTGCGAAACTTACTGAATCAATTCCAAAACAACTTGCATGCTATTGAAGCGTTAGAATTAGAAGTGCCACTTCATGAAGTCATTCTAATGCAATTGTTATTGGAGCACCTGCCAGACAGCGTGCAACGTGAATGGGAATCTAGAATCGATTCTCAAACCTTCACTTCGTTAAATGAGCTTGAGTTGTTTCTAGAAGCGAAGTCTCATTCTCTAGAGGTGCTATCGAATAATTCCTGCAGCAGGTCCAGCCCATCAAAACCTAGAAGTGAACGTCGTGAGCCTAGGAGTCAGCATAATGACAGTCGTCAGTCATATGCGTCGACAACTGAGCAGTTATGCCCTCAGTGTCAAAGCGGCCATAACCAGTCTCAGTGTAAGCGGTTCCGTCAACTGAGTGTTGAACAGCGATGGAAGGTTGTGAAAAGAAGAATTTGTGTTTCAACTGCTTTTCTAATACACATCGAGTGAATCAGTGCAACGTATCTTCATTTTGCAACTGTGGTAAAGTGCATAGCAAGATGTTGCACAGCAATGGTCACATGAGAGCGGTTTCTCACTCTAGTGAAGGCAGTGATACAGTGGATAACAACAGGGCTGATGCGTCTGCGAGTTATTGCTCAGTGAAAATAAAGCCAGTGCTCCACGTCTTACTTGCGACTGCGATGGTCCAAGTGCAAGACAAGCATGGTAACTATATCCAGTGTAAGGCCCTTCTAGACTCTGCCAGTCAGGCCAGTTTCGTGTCTGCGGATCTAGCGAGGCGTCTGCAACTGCCCACGATGACAGCTGATACGCCTGTCAACGGGATAAATGGTACCTCATCGAATGCCAGTCATAGTGTTAACATTAATGTGAGATCCATGGTTTACAACTATCGGATGAATCTAGATTGCCTAATCCTTCCTCGCATAACAGGGAAGCTACCTGCCGTCCGAATTGACCCAACCTCATGGAACATCCCCTCGAACATTCCATTAGCCGATCCTAGATTTAATATCCCTTCTAAAATTGACTTGCTTATTGGAGGAGCATTATTCTTCAAGCTATTCCATGGGAAAATCTTAACCAATCCTGGGTTTCCTACACTTATTAGTACAGAACTAGGATGGATATTGTCTGGAACCATTCCTAAATCCTCTGTTAAAGGCAATCTGGATGCGGATTCCCAGCAAAACTTCTTCATCTCTACGGACAATGTGGACAAGCAGCTGCGGCGGTTTTCGGACCTCGAAGACCTTCCACAACACATGTTAACACAGGAAGAGAAACGGTCCGAACAGCATTACGCAGCGAATACCACTCGCAATGACGATGGTTGTTTTACGGTACGTCTGCCAATGAAACAGGATAAAACGTCATTGGGTGAGTCCAGACAACAAGCAGCTAAGCAGCCTCAGGAACTTGAGCTGCAGGACATGGGTGAACAGCGTGACGCAGTCTGCCTAGTTACACATGCTGCGGAAGACTTTATGCTACGTTTTTCCAAGCTGGCACGTTTACAGAGAGTGACTTCGTATATGCTACGCTTCATAAACAACTGTAGATGCCAAGCTAAACGTCACGGCCCCCTCACAGCTGAGGAAGTACAATAAGCTTTGTTGCTTTGTATAAGAATAGCTCAGCAAGCAGCCTACTCTCACGAACTGTCCGATCTTCAGAGCAAGATGCAAGTGAGCTCCAAGAGTTCTCTCCATTCCTTGGTGCCTTTTGTGGACAAGGATGGCCTACTCCGGGTGGGTGGACGTTTGGAGAAAGCTGAGTTACCACATGATGCACGACATCAGCTTATCCTCCCTCCAGGTCACCACCTCACTAAGTTGATGATTGAATCCGAGCATCTGCGACTGCTTCATGCATCACATCAGCTGCTCATATCTTCTCTGCGAGAACGTTATTGGATTCCTAGTGTACGAAGAATTGTTAAGTCTACGCTACACAGATGCCTAACTTGTTTCAAATTGAAGGCCAAGGGTGCTCACCAGCTAATGGGCAGCCTACATAGCTACAGGGTGACCCCTGCTAGAACATTTCTACGTTCTGCGGTTGATTACGCCGGACCGTTCTTCATAAGATACGGCTCCCCCCGCAGCAAAATGCAGGTCAAAGCGTACATTGCTATCTTCGTATGCTTGGCTACGAAAGCTGTTCACATCGAGCTGATTTCAGACCTTACTTATGATGCCTTCATTGCCGCTCTGCGCAGATTCACATCTCGTAGAGGACTTTGCAAGGAAATATTCAGCGATAATGGGACGAACTTTGTTGGTGCTAACAACAAGCTGCGCGAGCTGCGTCTCTTGCTTCAGTCCAGCGCCCATCAGCAAGTCCTCCAAGACTATGCATCATCTAATGAATTCACATGGCACTTCCAGGGCCGCCACATGGGGGGGACTGCCGGACCCAAGGGACCCGGGCCCAGGCCCCAAAGGGGCCCGGCTCGGTTCCGGTTATATAATTTTATGGAAATTTCGGGTTGAAAACTGAAAAAAGTTATTTTGTATTATGTTTGTAAGTTATTTTGTTATTATTTTCTTTCTGTCACCACAGATTGCAAAACACAAAGAATACCATTCCATTAAACAAACAGGGAAAAACAAACCACAGTAGAAAGATATGTAGTACAACAAACTCAACGAACTGAAACAAAATAAAACAGTATGCAAACTATGAAACATGAAAACATTAATCCTAGAAACACACTCTATTAGAAAATTAAATAAAGTACTTTTGTATGTAGTTTCAGTATAACCTACATTACGTACGAGAGTGACCATATAGATGGTTACGCATCATCTGCACAGAGTCCCTCAATACGAGCCAGTGGCGGCTCGTGGCCAGAAAATTAGGTGAAGAGAAAAAATGCCACATGCTTATGTTAATAACGGAATTCACCTATGTCTTGTATACCAAAACAATCCTTCGGTAGCCCTTTAAGGCTGCAAACCTATCGGTGATATCATCATAGAATGACTGCTTTTCTTCTAGCTGCAGTAGAAGTTCTTTCTGAATTGAAATATTCGCTAAACAAGATACTTGTCAGGTTAGTTAGTATCTGGCAACATTTTTTTATTCTTCATTTAGTAGGCCTACGTCGTGATCTGACAGCTGGCACAATGATGATTTGATTTTAAACAATGCAGGTAAGAATGTAGTTATTATTTATAAAATATGATACATTTTATTCATGGAATACTCTTAATAAATCCTACTCGAGATTATGTGTTTCATGAGATAAATTCGATCCTGCTTCTCCGCCGCGAATCTATCTATGTTTATCGTAATAATTATTCTCCTAATCAGATTATTCAGAATATTCTATTCATGCGATGCGGACTTGGTATTGACTAATAATTTTGAGCAATCGACCAATAACTGTTGTTTATTTTATAAATTAACATATTGCGAGGGTCGGAAAAATGCAATTTTATTTGATAAACTTCAGCTCGTTACTGGATACTTCAAGGCATTAATATGCAGTGATTAATTTGTCCCATGTCGTATGATTACCTATGAAAAAATATGCATTGTAGGAATGAAACGTCATGATCCACGTACTCTTTGGAGTATAAACTGGCAAATGGATTGGGATTAGAAGAACAATTACAGTGTAATTATATTTGTAGTGTTCAACGTATTAACATCAAGGCTGTGATGGATAATATATGTGCTTTATGAACCCTGTATTCAAGTGCAAACGTGCCCACCTCTTTCTCCGAGCTGACAGTGTCAGGTACTGGCGAAGAAAATGCCTGAACAAGAGGGACAGCTTCGTGGGTAATCTGTTCGCGTCGGTATGGGGACGTGGGATAAGCGAGAAAACTGCTGCTTGCCATCCTCATTTGAGTGGATCAGACTACCCATGCAACCGAGGGAATGGGAACCAGTTCCGTTTCACCACGGCCGACTTGAAGCACTTGCAGGATCTCAGTGTCTCCTAGCTTTGACACCAGGTGGTGGCGTGGCGGGCAATTAAAAAATACAGATACATTTATAGTAAAAACCAACATTCGTGATATGGAAAATAAACTTTACAAATACGTAGGCCCTATTGTAAAGGAAAAATACTGGTGAAGTGCTACTCCACCTACTTCCCCTGAATAGCCGCCACTGATACGAGCAGACTTATTTCAGAATACAGATGTTTGTGTAGTAACCTCTTTTAGCAAATAGGCCTACTTTTATTTTCATTTTCATCTAGGTATTGGTATAATATAATACTGCTGTAATGTTCTAGTTTTTTTTCTTTTTTTGAATATTTACAGTCCTTATTTACTTTATTCTTGGTTCCAGTAGACTAGTTCTTGAAATTGTTTTGATTGTAATAAAAACACAATTCATTTTAAAGCAGTGTCATGTTTTGTATTTAGACTTTTCAACACAAAGATTTATTAATCAGGATAAACATAATTCAGAACAAAAATGAATACAATTAAATGGCCCAGTATAAAAAAAAGTTGGAAATATGGTTTCTGGTATCATTTGATAACTAACGATCAACTTAACATAAATTTACAGTGTTTACACCAATTAATATGGCCAGAGCAAACTATCCTTTTTTTATTACTTAAATCAGAAATCTGAATGAGAATGGTCGGCGGTCAGTGAGGGGCCCGCAACCAGTACGATATAGTCCTGGGCCCGACCCCGAGATGTGGCGGCCCTGGGCACTTCATCCCTCCTAGCTCCCCTCATTTTGGAGGCCTCCACGAGGCGGCTGTCAAGTCAATGAAGTTTCATTTACGAAGAGTGATGGATAGCCAAGTGCTTACTTATGAGCAGCTGTCTACAGTTCTCACCCAGATTGAGGCCTGTCTAAACTCTCGACCTCTCTTACGCCTAAGTGATGATCCTAGCGACTCATCCTATCTATCTCCTGGACACTTTCTCATCGGGGAAAAACTCACAGCCCTCCCTTCCCCTCCTAAGGCAGAGAATGTCTCTCATGTTGCTAAATGGCACCAGCTGCAAACCTACATGCATCATATATGGCAGCGTTGGTCAGCTGACTACCTACATTCCCTGCAGCAGAGGCAGAAGTGGTCTGCGTCCAGCGAGAATATTCAAATTGGTACTCTCGTCCTCCTGAAAGAAGATAATTCTCCCCCGCTCCAGTGGAAGCTGGGAATCATCTCATTAGTACATCCTGGTGACGACGGTCTAGTGCGCGTTGTGACTGTGCGTACGTCCAGTGGCGAATGCAAGCGGCCTATTGTAAAAGTGTGTCCCTTGCCCAGCCAGTAAAGTGTTATGTAAAATCTGTCGATTTTAGGCAGGAGTATGTTGGCTCAAGAGCCTGTAAGTTATAAGTTTCAAATTTGCCTCTGTGTTGATTGTGCGGGCTTGTCATGCATTCCCGCGTTACGTCACTTCCTAGCGGTGTGTGGCGCGCTAACTAGCCCCCACGCCAAATTAGTATTGTTTGAGATGCAGTAGCATGCAGCTGTGTGGTGCGCTAGCTCCTTTGCGCGGGACAGCGTCCAGCTTGTAGGCTTATTACTCATCTTCTATCCACACCCTTTCGCTCCTAGACATTGGGCAGCGTGTGTGCGATTCCGGGCTTCATATTGTATTTTCTGTGCGAAGTGCATATGTTCCCATTGTGTTAATTGGCATAGCCGCCACGTGTACTCTTAACAAAGAAAGTCGGTGCATTTTATTGTCAGCGCATCAAGAAGCTACATGTGTATGCTCCTGGCATCAGTAACTGTGACTGACTGCATTTATAATTATCCTATGCTAAGTGTTTCTGTAGTTTCAACTACTCAGAGTTCAGGATTCCTGAATATATTGTGTTGCAAAAAATCAAAGTCTAAATCCCTGATTTCAGCGTCCTACAGTCCAAGCTCTCCTTATTTATTTAAGTTGGTTTATAGCAAACCTGGTCCTCCAAATTCTACTGGTTACCCATCAGATAGCCAGTGCGAAATAAATAGTACGGTAGGCCTATAAGTAAGCTCTACCTTAAGTTACTTGTATTGTTAATGATGAAACTAGTGCCGATAACATATTAAACTTTTTCTCAATATTCTACCCAGCATGTTAAATAACAAGAAGGAACGTAACAAAATTTCTAGAAATTACTAAATTTTTGGGAATAACAAAGGACTCAAACTTATTTGGAATGAACAGATAATTTATCACTCAAACTGTCCAAATTGTCTTCTGCCTTTAGACTTTTTAAATAATATTCTAACTATATCTGTCTTAAGAAGCATTTACTTTGGATATGTTAATCTATCTCATGTTATGGGTTTCTATTTTGGGATACCTTGAACAAAGTGTTGAAATGTTTAAAATCCAGATCATAAGAATTATTCTTAAATTAGCCTACCTAATGACTAGAGCAACCCACATTATGCTTTTTTTTTTAATAATTATGCCTTATCTTTTTTGAAGATTATGCTTTTTTAAACATATCTTTTCCACACAAATAAACTTCAGTACCTTAAATGATTTTTTATGAAAGTAAAGTAAGTTTGTAATTATAGGCTCCCGACAAGCAACTTACGAGCTGCCTTGCCAATGGCAGGAGGCCTTAGCCCTCAAAGGCTAATCCTAAAAACTCAGTTTATTGCTAAAGAAGAAATGAAAAATGAAAGAAAAGTTGTGAAGAAGTGGGCATTTATATAACCTAAAATGGTGTAATTTATATGCACAAAAGTGGCAACTACTTTGGTTAAAAACACAATCTGTTGAATCTACACTCTTTGCCGCAATCTAACATAGGCATCTCCAACTCGGCACAGAGATAGCAGAAAAGGAATGTTTTGTGATTACTGAGTAAATACTGGTACATTCCTCAATGTTTGCCATACCGTTAAATGATCACAAGTATCGATAATTTCTCAGCAGCTACAGAAATAGCAGAAAAGGAAGCATACTATAAGAAATGAAGGAAAAATCACACTAAAACAAAATATTATTATTCTGAATCAAATTTTTGTACACATTTCTCAATTTATGTATGGAAAAGGAATATTTTGCGCTTGTTAAATATTTTTCACAATCAAACAAATTTTGCAACATTTCATGGATTCAATTTGCTTGATATTAGTATTTAAAATATCTACAAAGCTAAATATAGCTAAGTAGAGCTGTTTTGTAAAATTTCGTGCTTATTGTAGTTACTGAAAAATACAGTCCTTAAATATCACTTATCTAAAACTATATCATCCAAAGCTATACATATAAACCCACAAAGAAGAGCAAAAAACCTTAGAAGTAGCCTAATAATGCACCAAAGCATAAAATTAAACAGGATAATAAATTCAGTAAAGACTTTGTTCATTTCAGGTATAGCAGATTTAGAAAAGAAGTGACTAAAACTTTATTGAAAGACAAATTTTACTCTGCAGCTGAAGCGCTGTTTATCTGATAACTGTAACTAGAATTATGGGAGCAGAGGAGAAATATACTAGAATGCTAACAAAAGTGTACAGCAACACCACGGCCCACATACAAATGGACAGACAAGGAAAGGAGTTCCATTTGCAAAGAGGAGTTAGGCAAGGAGACATAATCTCACCCAAACTCTTTATATGTCTTTTGGAAGGCATAGTCAGAAGCTTTCAAGGGAATTACAGTGTCAACATTGATGGGGTCAAACTGTCCAATTTAAGATTTGCAGACAACATCGTGCTAATTACTAACACCAAAGAGGAGCTGCAAGAATACTTAATAGAAGTAAAAGAGATCAGCGAAAAAGCAGGCCTCAAAATGAATGCCAGCAAGACAAAACTCATGACAAATGATCTAGAAGGAATCATAGAGCTGTCACCCAACCACTCACTGGACTACTTAGAGGAAATAGTCTACTTAGGACAGACCATAACATTCTCAAGAAACACAAGCAAGGAAATAATCAGACGCAAAGCTACTGCATGGGCAAAATTTTGGTCGAATTCATATTCCTGGAAAGATCATACAACCTAGAGATAAAATGACATATCATGAACACATGCATTCTACCAAAACTGATGTACGGCTCGCAAACCTGGAGCACTACAAAGAGGGATAGAGCTATGCTAAAAGTGTGCCAAAACAAAATGGAAAGAAAGGTGCTGGGAGTCACATGGCAAGACAGAATGCGGAATGAGACCATAAGGAAGAAAATAAAAATAACGGATGCAGTAATCACCAGCACAATCCAGAAATGGAGTTGGGCGGGCCACATCATGTGACAACCCCATCAGATGGGCTTACAGGGCTACAATCTGGGACCCAAGATGTGGTCAAAGGGATGTGGGACGCCAAAAGACACAATGGGCCGACGAACCCAGGAAGACCTTTGGGAATCAATGGACAATGGTGGCCAGGGAGAGAGAGACAAGGAAGCAATGTACAAAGGAAGCAGCCCAAACCATCAGCGGTTAAAGAAATGCGCAACCAAACACATAACAGATGGACAACAAGAAGCCAGGGACCAACCAAAGCATGAAGACACCACACAGGAAGCAAATTTTGCTCCTAGGGGATCGTCCCTGGCATGGCTAATGGGATAACCTTACCAAACCCCCTTCCCTCAAAAGAAGAGGCCTGTGCCCCCGAGGGGACAAATAAGGGCTATACGTATACTTATATTTGTAATGTAAATATAGGCTCTATGTAGGCCTATATTCTTTTGGAAGAAGCCAAAAATCGTAAAATTTATATGGTGAATAAAGTTCTGTTCCAGGACAAGAAATTTCAACTCTGAAGGCTAGAATTTTAGTTGTCATTATTGTTACATATGGCTAGAATTTTAGTTGTCATTATTGTTACATATGGTATAGCATTACAGTCTTTTGGAATTTATGAAGAACTACAACTTTCCAGTCTGTTCTTTGCATATGAAATTACTCAGCTTACATCCCTTTTAAGTACCGGTATGTAAAAGATACAGGTATATCAGTAAAGACAAAAATCAAATTAATGCAAACGATGATTTTTCCAATAATTTTGTATGGCTGTGAGAGTTGGACAATGAGAGTTGCGGAAAAAAGAAAAGTGGACTCATTTGAAATGTGGGTGTGGAGGAAAATACTGAATGTAAAGTGGACAGATAGAAAAACAAATGAAGAAATTTTGGAAAGAATAAAGCCTAGCAGTTCTCTGGAAGCTAAAGCCACAAGACTGAAGCTGGAATATTTTGGGCATGTTATGAGAAAACATGACTCTTTGGAGAAGGATATAATACTGGGAATGGTAGAAGGAGCCAGAAAAAAAGGAAGAAAGAAGATGAGATGGCATGATGAGATATCCAGGGCTACCAATCTTACATGGAAAGAGACTCTTGATCGGGTACAGGATAAAAGTCAATGGAAGAGACTGACACATCAAGTTACAAAAGCAAGAAAGAGACAATTTGAATAATATGGCTGGCAACCCACTGCTGTGTATATCCGACAGGATCACAAAGGATCGCATGCGATCTGTGTACTCTATTCATTCATTCATGTAAAATTAAATAAATAAATAAGAACACACTAACTGAACTATCCCCCATTCAAAAAAAAATGACAAAAAACAATGTGTGACTTGAGAATTTCTTAGTGTTGAAAATGGTTGATGGTTTCTCAGGCTTCCAGCAAGCTGCTGAAAGCTAGAATCAATCTTCCTACTTATGCAGTTGGAAGCCTGAGAAACCATTAAATTATCTTACAAAATACTAGTTTGTATTTTCTGCAGGGCAGACTATTTTGGAAGTATTTCACCGATTGTAAGCTTTAACAGCAGTACCAGTAACAAATATGTCAAACAAAAACTACATTCATAAGTTCTTCACGGGCTATCAGCCGAGATGAAGTTTTAAAGTTTTTTGAGCTTTCAGAATCCAGCTCCGAGTCCATCTTCTGTGATCTGACTGAAAAGTCACGAGTGCCTGTATATATAGGCCGGAGAAGTTGGTGAGTGCAAACCAATGGATGCACCACAAGTTGATGTTGAAATACGCCGGGTCAATGGAGAAGGCAGACGTCCTGGAAGATGGACTCAGAGCTGGAGTCTGAAAGCTCAGAAAGCTTTTAAACTTTGATTCTGAAAGCTTTGAAACTTCAAGTCGTCTGATAGCCCTTGAAGAGCTAGTAAACAGTAGGCCTACTTGCCGAGAAAAATTCAAATCATTCATAAAAACTACATTGCTCATTACTAGAGGAGATTCATGAATGACTGGCTAATATATGGAACTGAAGTCAATCAATATCGTATGGGAATTTCAAATTACTGTATATAGATAACTTCCGGATATTTCCAAACACTTCCAAGTAAATAAATATTCGGTCATCAATTGACTTCTTCATGTCAAAAGTGACTGTGTAATAAATATCTACTACAGTGAGTCCCACGCAAGAGTTGGCCAACGACGCGGGTTCCTAAGGCGCTGCAGGCACAGCTCCAACTCCCAAGCGATTGGGTGAAATATCTACACTAATAAAGCCACGATCAGTGTAATGATTCAGGTTCTCACATTTACAGTTAAAATAAAATCAGGTAAACTGATGTAACAAAGTGCCAGTATGTTTTTGTTTAAACAGTTATGACTGCAATTATGATATGCAGAATATGTTTTTTTTTAAATTGATTTCCAAGTTAAGCTCCAGATTTATTCATTAAGCAGGGCTTACGGAAGAACAAAGGTCTAGTTTTTTTTAATGAGATTAAAATCTTCCAGCATCACCTGAACTGTACAGATATGTGATATCATGACAATCGCACACTCACATAAAAATGTCAAAAAAAAATTCAAATTGGCCGGTTTCGGGTTTTGAACCATGGACTCCAGAATGTGAGGCCAAAGCGTTACCATCTCGGCCACCGGGGTCATTTTAACGGTCTAGTTGGATAAGCGCTTGTAAATCGATAGTGTTTTTTGTCATAGCTACCTGTATTTTAATTTCCAAGGCCTTATAAGATAACAGTAAAACAATAGGCAGTGTTGTCAAGATAATTGATTTTCATTTTTTTATATAAATTCTTTCGAATACGTATATTACCATAAAATAGGCACTAAATTGAGCATTACTCCGAAACAGGTCAACCGAATTTATCTATTATAAATAGACGTCTTCCCATGGACATTATAAATGCGTATACGAAGTTTCATAAATATACGATAAAGCGTATTTGAGTTATTGCGCCTTTAAAGTAGACATTAAATTGGGGTTTACTCCGGTACCGGTCAACAGATTAGGTTCAAATTCAATAGGGCACTTCTCATGAACGTCATAAATGAGTATACCAAGTTTCATGGAAATCCGATACAGCGTATTTGAGTTAGAAAGGCGCCATAATCTATTAAAATAGGCACTAAATTGGGCATTACACCGGTACCGGTGAACCGATTTGGTTCAATATCAATAGGGTTCTTCCCATGGACATTATAAACGTGTATACCAAGTTTCATTAAAATTCGACAAAGCGTATTTGAGTTATCGCGCGTACAGACACACGGACGGACGGACGGACAGACAGACAGACGGACAGACATTTTTCGTCCCCACACACAATCTCATAAAGTACCATACTGGCACTTAATAAACACGTACCTCATCACAAGAGATGTTGGAAATGTTCTCCTCTTCCATCCACACAATACTGGAACCTTTTTAGGAAATTTTCTTTCATGCATATAAGTTCAGCTTCCGAAATAAAGTTAATTTCTCTTGTGATATTTGTCTTTAAATTCTTCTAATGTATGGGAAGTTGACCTATACACTTTATTTTTCAAGTTTCCCCATAAATAATATTCACATACTGTTAGAAGAACTTAAAGACAACATCACATAGGCCTATCACAAGAGAAATGAACTCTGTCTCGGAAGCTGAACTTACGTGAATGAAAGAAATTTTTTTTAAAAAGGTGCCAGTATTGTGCGTATGCAAGAGGAGAACATTTGTAACATCTCTTGTGATGAGGTACCTGGTTATTTTCACTGTAATTCCAACTGTAAATATGAGAACCTGAATCACTACACCGATCGTGGCTTTATTAGCATGGATATTTCACCAGATCACTCGGGAGTTGGAGCTGTGCCCGCCGTGCCGCAGGAACCCGCATCATTGGCCAACTCTTGCGTGGGACTCACTGTATTAAACTTGATTTTTTTGTATTAAAACTATTTTAGTTTTTAGCAGTTTTTTGCTGTTGAAAATTTGTCGCAAGCCTCAAAATTCTGATTGCCAATGGTGATCTGGCAACTGGAAATTTTGCATCCTATTCTATTCCATTCCATTCCAGAAGTATAAACTTCTGCACATGAAAACATACTAATGGAACTTTTTAACAGTGGAGCAGATACTATTCTTATTTAACTTACACTTTAGACTCAACTAACCCTAGTAGCACACTTCGTTGGCCCAATGGAAGGATTTGGTTGGCATGGTAGGGATATGTTGGGAAAAGGTTCGTTGTAATTTCCTCCTTTGGGCCCATTCATTTTTTGGTTGGCGTTACCTACCGCCCTACCGTTGGGCTTATGATTGTGGGCCAACGTTGGAAATATGATCGCATTTATCTTCTCACCAGTCTTCGGCAATTTCCGGGCATGTTCGTAGGTCTCGGCACAGGCCGTAAACGGTCAACGGTCATTCCTCATTCGCCATCTTGATATGTACAGAAGTTAACTGTTTTGATTCTCATTCATATTTCATACATAATATTAGGTAAGCCCTTTGATTGTTCTCTGAATATATAACGTTATCATTTTTACACAATACTGTATTATGAGTGTTGCATGAAATACAGCCTCTAAAAATAAATAGGCCTATCATTTATAGGCTATTCGAAATTTACATTATAATTGAAGAGGTACCTGTATTTGTTTCAGATGATTTACTGAAATCAAGGCAGAAGGAAATCAAAGCAGAGAAGGAGCATAAGCAACTAAATTGGAACAGTTCGCAAGATCAATTGGGATTTTCAAGATTTCAAACCTGCATATATGGAGCATGCAGTTATGTGTCAGAATCAAGTATTTCGATTTATTATACCGTGCATGTTACCGTAGGCCTTAGTATTTCATGTAAACGCATGTTATATAAATTTATGTAAGTCTTTCCACGTTATGCCCTCATTATATAGTCTAAGAAATCCAGGGAATGTTGCCAGTAAGTTGAGCCAACATTGAGGTTAGGGAAACATTTTACAGTACAAATAATGGGAAGGAATCGATTTATAGCGCACAATATCTAGGCTATAATAAACACATCTTGCATTTCATGGTAACCTAATCTATTTCTTTGCACTAGTAAATAATTTTCAATCTCGTAATATGTAACTTGCAGTCGGTAGTCGAAGATGAATTTCTCAACTGCTGACTGCAACTGTACTTTGTGAATGGCGTACATTACTCACCACACTTTACTTTGACTATCAACTACAGACTGCCAACTGCACATTGTGGATAGAGCTGTAAGCCTACGTTAGTTATATAATCAACTCAACCTCTATAATTTAAAAACATAGTTCATGACAGGGTTAAAAAATGCATTTACATTATGTTTGAATAACAGTCTAAATCTGATTAGCTTAACTTGATTGCTAGAATCCTTTTCCATCAAATTGTTTCATCTATCCCTAATGGCCTATATGTGCACTTAATAGATTAGGTAATTTAAAACATCTTTACCAAATCATGTAAAATCTCTTCAGATTTCTTCTATCTGTTCTATTCTTAATTTAGGCCTACATTCAGTCACAATTTTCGTTATAACCCCAATAGGCTACAGTTTGTAGAATCAAATTTAAAATTAAGTCTAAAATGTTGTGTGTAGGCCTAATCAATTTCGCTAATGATCCTAACATCAGTCTTTGTAAAAGTAAAATATTACTAGATTATGGAATAAAATGGGAATAATGGAACTTTGCGCCCCACGAGTTCCCCTTTCCACTCGCCTGGCTGCTTCCCGCTTGCCGCCTGCCCTGCTTCCCCGCAGGTCATGCCATCATGCCTGTAGCCGCTGCTCAACGCCGGTAATGCGTAATTGCGATTGGCATGTCACCTAATATTTCACAATAAAAATAAAATACCCTTGCACCTGGCATTCAACCCAATTCTGTACTAATTCCATCCTACTATCTCCCACAAATCCTATTTCCCTTAAATCTACATCCTAATATTTTCTTTCCACCTACGTCTAAGTCTTCCAAGTGGGTCTCCCACTCAGCATTTGTTAGATGTCTTTCCCCCCCATACGCACAACATGTTTAGCCCATTTCATTCCCTGTGATTTAATTTCCCTTACTATATCTGGTGGCGAGTACAGATTATGAAGCTCGTCGTTATGCAGTTTCCTCCAGTCCCCATTTTCATCTCTCCCATAGGCCCAAATATTTTCCTAAGCAGCCTGTTTTCGAACACACTCAGATTATGTTACAAACTGCATCTTACAATCAAAATTGTAATTGAATGTAAATTAAGAATATAATAAATAGAATTATTATGAATTTTGAAGAGATTTTACACAGATTTTTAAAGCTTTTTTAAGCCTATATTGAAGTCTTTTAAATATTATTTGATAATGAATAAGCTAATCTAAGTGCATAGGTCTATAGGAATAGATGGAACAGCATTTTAGAAATAAAGCTCTTACAGGTTAAGCTAATCAGATTAGACTGTTTTTCAAACATAATGTAAATACGCCTTTTAACCCTGTTATGAACTATGTTTTTAAATTATACAGGCAAATAGAATGGAAGTTACTTGATAGAGTTGATTATATTTCTAACGTATAGGCCTAATAATGGTGATGCTATAACTGGTCACAAGACAGCTGTATAACAAATTAACTAATCACAGTAGGCTAAAAGATTGCACATTGTTACTTATATGAGAATATAAAGATTAACACCATATAATATTGTAAACGTTAATGGTAACATTCTTGGATTTCCTAGACTATATTGAGGGCATAAGGTGGAAAGATCAACTTACATAAATCAACTATTCTCACATTACATAAAAATGAAGTTTATTAATATATGTTATGTAGTTCATAATATATATATCTGACTTATCCATAACTTGTAAAGCAGCAATAACAATAAACTATTCATTATTCATTTCTCTGAATTTTATTTAGCCTATAGCCAAGATTCTTTCCTTATGTTATACCATGTATCGCCATTTTTCTGAGATATAGAATTCTGGACCAGGGTGCACATAGCCTCATGAAGACGAGGAGCCACTTGATAAAGAAATAGCGGCTTCAGTCATGAAGACCTCCATCTGCCAATGTAGAAGAATGGAAGAAGAAGATGCAACATGGGTAGTAGGCCTTGTCCCCTCATGGGATGAAGTTCTCGACCATTAGTATTACAGTGCTTTCACTGTACGACTTGGCCGGCAATCGCACGGGCCGACTATCCGTGACTCATGCATCAAGCGCCCAAGTGATGCCTCGTCTCACCGCTGAAGTCTAGCATGTGATCTGATTGCGTTCACACGTGAATAATTATTACAGGAGTGTTTGTGTTTTTTTATGGTTAAAGTAGTTTTTAGTTTTGCTTGAAGTGTTTTAAAAATGCCACGACATAATTATACATTAGAACTACTGCGTGTGAATAGCAATTTCCTCAAAAGGTGCCGTAGATGTAATGATGCAGAAGGACGGCATTTCCAACATCTCCTGTGATAAGGTAAGTTTGTATTTTTATTTTATATTTTCATATTTTATTGTGATTACAATTACGGATATATATACGATTCGCCAGGAGTATCGTGATATGTCATGCGCCTGGCCCCGCATGCGGTTTATCAGTGACGGTGGAGCGGCCCTTGCGATTGCCGGCCAAGTCGTACAGTGAAAGCACTGTATAACCATCAATAAGCCATCCAAATCCAATGATTTCCCTATATTCCTCCATTAGGTTCTGCTTTTTGTCTTGGTTTCATGTTTATTTTATCATACTTAGGTAGTTGATAAAATATTTTCCTCAGCAACTGCAATTTAAGAATGATTAGCAAGTCCATGCAAATCTTTCGCACTTCGCCCCTTTTGATAGGTGCCCAGGAAAACTAGGCATTTAGCTAACTAATAAATTCATTCTTATACATTCACAAAATACAGTATACGGTTGAATTAAGAGCAACATATGAACTGTATACTGTGTTTTGTGAATCTGTATGAGTGAATTTATTAGTTAGCTAAATACTTGGTTTTCTTGGACTATTGTCAAAAGGGGTGAAGTGCGAAAGATTTGCATGGATTTATAAGTCATTCTTAAATTGCAGTTGCTGGGGTAAATATTTTATCAACTACCTAATTTTGACAAAATAAACATGAAACCAAGGCAAAAAGCAGAACCCAATGGAGGAATGTAGGGAAATCGTTGGATTTTGGTTGGCTTATGGATGGAATTATGTTGGAATTCGGATGGCAACAGTTGGCATTCTGTTGGCATTACAATGATGGCCCAACAGATCGCCAACGAACATTCCCAACTGTTGGGATTTTGTTGGATATTGGTTGGCTACAGTTGGCAATTGGTTGGGTAAAATGCACTTTGCCAACGGAACCCCGACGGACATTCCTAACCGTTAGCCAACGAAACATGGCGATCATTTCCCAACATTGGCCCAACGATCTGTGCTACTAGGGAACTTACTAACTTTTTTGCAGTAGCCTACATGTTTCATGTACATTTGTCCACTTCCACAGCTGCTAGTCAAACAATCAAACAGTATCTTTGGAGTATAATGATGTGCCCTCTGGTGTAGGTTTAATGAACTTGGTGACAGCGGCATAACTATAGGGTGGCTGGGCTGTAAAATTGCCAGGGGCACACTCATGACTTGGTACACAATTTTTGTTTCTATATGCATGTATATTGTCATGAAAGGTTCTTAACTAAGATTTATGCCCAATGCAAGTTAGTCAAATTATTTATTATAGGTGCAATTAGTGGTGGCCCAATGTTACTTTGCATTTTCTTGGTTGTTTAATAATTTCACTATGTTATAATATTTACTTTGTGACATTTCCTTTGTCATACGATAGTACACTGTACGATTATGAAACAAGTACCCCTGAGATTCAAGAGCAAAATTATCCTTAAATAATTACAAATTATTCCACTCCCAATTATTCCAAATGCTGGTCTCTTTCATTCACAAAAACAAAGGAAGCTTCAAATTAAATTGTGACTACCACTCATCATACAAGAACATCTAAGCACATCCACTTGGCTACCCCTAGAATTGCAAGTAGCCTTAAAAGTGTTTTCCATAGGGGCATTATTCTATATTACAAAATTCCTGAACACATAAAAGCCTATCAGACAAGCCTATTCAAAAAGTTAATCAGAAAAATGCTCCTACATCATATGCCATAAACACCGTTGATAACAACTCTATCTCCCAAGAAAGAGAAAACAAAAAATTCACACATCGCTCATGAAAATTTGAAAAATCTTTAAAGAATACAATATAGGCATATTCTATAGTTTAAAATAACAAATACAACATTAAACTCAATAAAAATCAACCGTATGGATAGAATAACTCAAGAAAAATAGTCAGGAATATACCGTACCACAATTGCTCAGAATGCAGTAAGACATAGGAAAAAACAAAAGGAATATGGACATAAGGTTGAAAGGGCACATGAGAAATATGAAAAACTGCACTATGAAATAGGGAAGTCTGCAGTATCAGCTCTTGGAACAATATTCATAAAATCTGTAATGGGACCAATTAGTTAAAATCAGTACCTCTTGATTTATGGAGTCAAGAAGTAAATTTGATCAAGACCAGAGGGCACATCAAGATCCTCCAAACAATGATTTGACAGTTGACTAGCAGCTGAGGATGTGCACAAATGTTCACAAAACATATACTGTACTGCAAAAATAATAATAAATTAGTGAATTCTAAAATGCAATACGGTATATCAACCTAATTCTTAATTAAGTATAGGCCTAGTCCAGTTATTCTTTGCATACCCAGGCGGGTTCCTTTTGTCAGGAGGAAAAGTTTGCAGACAACTCATTCTCTTTATTTTTACCTCACCAATCAGCTAGTTACCTCAGCCATTCTCTTTATTTTTACCACACCAATCAGCTGTGACGGCTGTGACAGCTACTTGTCTACTCCTAGTGGAGTGAAACGCAGGTTTCGTAAGATCTAGTTACAGTAAACAATAAAATGCTAGAAATGATTAAAGCGAGGGAAGAACTGATAATGATAATAAGTGACAACAATGAGATAATATTGCAATGTTGGTTTTTGTTTTGGAAAGCAGAAACCAAGACTGACTTGGTCAGATCAATTAACATAAAGAAACACTGACATAATGGTTTATTCCTTTGAAGCCGCCTGGGTATGTAATGATAAACTTGACTATATATCTATATGAGATGATCAGAGGCAATAATAAGGGAAGTTTGGACAGAGCTGATAGGCAAGGAGTAATTTATTGATTGCTTGCATAAAACAAAAGATACAGGTACCAGGTTCAATTCCTGTTTTCCTAGGTAACAAATAAAGTGCAGCTCAACAATGAAATAAAAAGAATGTACTGTAATAAAACAAACTACTCAGGCTTTATTTAACAGGATATTTTGGAAAAAGCGACCGACTAAGAATGGCACTACAACATTCATGCAATAAATTACTTGTAATTTTCCTACCAAAGGTGATGCGAGTGTTCAAAGATAATGTCTCCACAAGAACATTGTTGGCTAGAACAGCGAAGAATGCCATCACTATGTACACTAATGACATGTCAAAAACAATTGTAGTTCCAGGGTATTTTCCTTGGAAGTAGTCAACGGCAATGATGAAACTAAGAAAGATAAATTATTGTTTAAGTACGGTAGTTTTTAAAATTAAAGTAGCAAAACATACTTGACAGAAGGGAAGATTACCTGTTATACGGAAGGAGGAAACCAACACCCGCTAAAACTAATGCAAGATATATACAATTGCATTTGTCTACAGGAGGTGAGAGATGACTGAAACCATTGGTAAAACGAAAATCATTCGCAGCTCGGGCTTTGCCGAGTTGGATGTAGCCCCTACTGAGATTTTCATCCATATCACAGATTATGAAATAATTTTCCAGTAAATCAAATAAATTTATTTAAAATTACACGACACCAATATTTCTCAGATAGTTCGATTGCATTGTGTTCGTTTCTTCTTATTTTCGCCTTCACTCTTTACAGAATATAGGGAAACTAGTAGAGATTTGCACTGCTGACAGTAGATTATTGTTGCCCTAAGAGCGCCTGTCCGGTCATTTATAAATACCGTAATTGTATATTCTTACACGATACATTTTCCACTTGTTTTATAACAGTGAAAATTATACCATTAATGTGTTTTTGAGAATTCGGACTTAACAGTATGGCATACAAGTTAGCTCAAATACTATAACCAAAATAAAATTATATCTTCCCTACGCATGTCATCAAAATATTCGCATTGATTTCTGCTCAAAAATTTCTTGCGCAGAGAAGCGAACTTCTATTGCGTCATACGAAACGTCATTGTCATGTGACACCGAACCACACGAAACAGATGCAAGTGAAAAGCGAAGCACGTAGATGACTTCGAGGAAGTTTGGTGTGTAGTGTTTTATGAAGTTTTAATTGGCATAACAACAGCAAAAATGTCCTTAAACACGGCTCATGCAAATGGAGGAGTTTTAATCCATGCAGGAGAATGGTAAGCGTTTTTAAATGTGACGTTCATATTCGCAGAACTGCTTATATGTGACTCCGGAATATTCCAGATCTGTCACTAAAATCTAACCTATAATAAAAATCTTGTGACATCAAAGTTTCGTGTTGTCATTATGTAAGTTACATAGATGTTTCATAAGTGTTTGAAACTACAGTAGTTCATATTATCTATGTTGTAGGCCTATGTAGGCTTGTTAGAATATATTCGTTAAAAGTTGGAGTAATCATTTCAGAATCCAGATTGTCCCGAACTTAAGACATTAGTTAAGGAAGTATGTTTTATTGATTCAAGAAGTAAAATGCTTCCATAGTGGCTCGTAAAAAGTAATTAATTAACTGCTGAAAACTCATGCTTTATTATTGGAGGGATTAGCTGAAAAGGCTTAGACTGCTACAGCTTAAGTTATTGTGAATGATATGTGAATTTTTATCAGTTGTAGGCCTAGTAGGCCTAAACATACTTGAGCACGGATGTTTGTAGGCCTATAGGCTATGTACAGTGAGTCTCAGGCAAATGGGTGCTGCCGCGCCGTGCGTTGGGTTCCCCGCAGATGACGCTCCTATCCCCGGTATGCGGCAAAGGAACTCCCCGGCGCCGCTACAAGCAGCACCAATCTGTCTGAGACTCACTATATATAATGCTTAAAGAAAATGCATTAATGTAGGTCTATTAAAATAATTTTTAGCTGGCCCTGCCATACTGCTTTAACGATTGTTTTCTTTTCTCACACAGCAAAAGCAAGAGCGGATGTTCGCACTGTCCATCACACACATACATGTATTATTCTCATTGGGGTTATTGATTATGGGGGAAAAAATAGTTTAGGTCACGCACTAGGCTCCTCCCACCAACTCTCTAATGGGACCCACCTGGGAAGAAGGGGTTTAGGGTTTCAAATGTCGCCTACTGGATGTCTCACTATTTTAACTACTGGATGCAGCGCCATCTGATGTGCAGAAGGTGAAACATGGAAAAATTAAATGTTTATTTTACCCTTATTCTCTACTTTTCTAACTTTTCCACCCTCTTCCTCCCTATCTTTCATCTTGCCCTCACCCTACCTACCTATTTGAGACCTAAATTTCGGATCAACCAGTATACAAACGTAGGGCCACTAGCATCATAGCTACCAGTCTTGCCGGTAACCACTACTCCACGAGTTGTTGCTGAGCAGTGAAGGGAAAATTCATCTATTTAAGTTTAGAGAGCTTTGATACATAAGCAATAGCCTAGTCATTTTGGTGGAAGGTTCATTTATTATAATCGTGTTGGCTCTGCAAATAACCGTTTTGGTGTAAGGGTCATTTTCATTGCATTAATATTAAGTAATCTTCTGGATGGCACACCATTCAAGTCTAAAACTCTTCGCTGTACAATACGACTACTAGGCAGCGGGATGACCTTTGGCTTGGAAGCCATGGGAAGAAGGGGAAGTGAGCCGGTGGTCGAGAGTGGGCGGAGCTTTGCTGATACGTGATCTAAATCTATCTTTGGCAAAAGACAACTTTAAGTTGTGCACCAGCCAAGCTCTGCCGCTCTCACCCACCGGCTGGTTC
The DNA here is from genome assembly GCA_964059195.1 of Ectobius pallidus. NCBI lineage: Eukaryota > Metazoa > Arthropoda > Insecta > Blattodea > Ectobiidae > Ectobius > Ectobius pallidus. The sequence goes on from CAXKWD010000007.1 coordinate 26,791,454, forward strand.
ACCATGCTTCTGAGCCTTCGCACCTCACTATTGTACCCTTCATCATATATGCATAAAAATATACGAAATCACAGCATTACGAAAATGACCCTTGCACCATATCAAAAGTAAACAAAATAAAATTAAAAAATCCGAAAATGACCCTTGCACCAAAACGGTTATTTCTCATACTATAATGCTCTCTAAACTTAAATAGGCTAGATGAATTTTCCCTTCACCACTCAGTCGCTCGTGGTGTAGTGGTTACGGTGTTAGTGGTCACGAGTTTGAATCCCGGTCGATCCGAATTTTACAGTTAGGAATATGTCCCAAATAGGTAGGTAGAGTGAGGAGGAGTTGAGAAGAAGGAAGGAAGAGGGTGGGAAAGGTAGAGAAAAAAGAGGATAAAGGAGAAATGAAGTATTTCATTTTTTCCCAGTTTCACCTTTCCCACAAAAGATGGTGTTGGTAGTAGTTCAAATACAGAGACACCTAGTAGCTGCTGTTTCAGTTGGTGGGAGGAGCCTCGTGTGACCTAATATTCTTTTTTCGCCATCTTTTGCCGAATATGATGCTGGTAATGGTTAATCCAGCAGATCATGTAGAATCCGCATATTGCTAATCTCATCAGCAGGTGGCACTGTTCATTACTTCATTTCTGCATTGACTGTTTTGTCATTGCCTTAGTTAGGGTATGTGAAGTGTATTTCCTTAAAGTAGTAAACTGTAAGTTATGTCTAACTTGGTAAGTTGTATAAAGAAAAGAAGCACCAGCAGTAATGATGTTTGAGAGATCTACAAGTTTGGTCCTAGATGACATTTTATCGTATTTCCATTGGTTTTACTTTAGATAGATTTGGATTTTTTTTATTTTAAGTAAATTTTCCTCACATTATGTAATTTTTGACTCACTTATACAGGATAGCTAGAATTGTAAAATTTGGCAGGAATATTGGAACATCCAACTACCATAAGTGTGCAAAATTTGATTTTTCTAGCTGCCCTTTAAATATGGAAAATGACTGGATATTTGTAACGTCATTCGCATCTACAATAGGGTTCAGGGATTCACAACCTTTTCAGGAGCTTGAACACGACCCACGTGTAACACCAAGTATGCAAGCACCATGAATTTGATTAATGTTAATTAACAAATAAAGGGTGCGGCAAAACATCCTCCCTATTTTAAAGTTCAAATAAAAATCAGAGGAAGATCAAGAAGTGTTAATCAGCCATATAAGTTAAGAAACTGGTTGACTGTTTCGGATTCTCTGTCAAGTAAAATGAAGAAATAGGTTCAGTGCTTCGAGAATAGGTCTATAGAGCATTCGGACCTTAAAATGCAGTACAGCGTAAATGGAGCACCCTGTTGCCAAGTCGACTCGAGTAAGTGAAGTTATACATTTGCAGGTTGAAATTTAAAGGTCATTTGTAAATGGATATCTGAAGGATGATAAATTAAATATATCATACCTTAATCACTGTCGCTGCACTCAGACAGCGGACGTACACCTTCTGTGAATTCTGTACACCCTGATGTTCCCGCTCTTGATATCCTGGGTTCGGGAGATGAACTTGATGATGATGATGTGGACGAGAAAGAAAGTCTTATTAAAAACTGTTCATCGTCGTTATCCTGCAGTTCGTCTGCTTTCCACAAATCTGTTTCTACTTTTTTTACGTGATTTACGTAATTTGCCCAGTTTTCCACCGTAATGTTCTTATAGGCAGCTGATATTAAGTTCTCCATCTCGTTTTTCTTGAACGATACGTTATGATATCGGATGTAGTTTTTCACCTGGGCCCACACCATTTCAATTGGGTTTAACTCGCAGTGATAAGGCGGGAGACGTAGAATCTGCCGTTTTTGCCATTTCATCTATTCTCTGCTTATCATACATGGCCTTATGTTGAGAAACAATATCCAACAATTCCCGCTTTAGCATCCCGTTCTCAAAAGAGATCTGTTTTTTACGTAACCACTGTACGATGTCATCTTTTCGCCAAGAAGCCACCGGCAAAGGTTACAACTTACGAGAATGGTAAGCGGCATTATCGAGCACGATCACGGCACCTTCAGGAGTGTTCGGCAACAGTTGTTCTGCAAACCACTTCTCATAAATTTCGCCGGTCATTTCCTCGTGGGCGTCTGCAGTGTTTTTTTGGCACAAAAACGTTAGTTCAGCATTTCGAACAAAACCATGTTCATTACCCGCGTGAACTAAGGCGAATCGCGGTCCTCAGCCTTTTGGTGGCTTAAGTCCCGAGCTCACCCCCTCGATAGCGGCCTGCCGTGCACTTTTCACAGTTGTATCCCTCCATTCTTTTGTCACTGTCTGCCCAACATTTACCCAGGATTCATCTGTGTAAATTATAACTTTATTTTGTGCCCTTAACCACGCTATCTCTCTTAAATATCTGTGCCTCCAATTAATAATTTCATCGGTTTCAATGAAAGCTGCTTTATTACCCCGTCTTAAATAATGGAAGCCTATATCATTTAAGAAGTGATACAACGTAGTTTTAGAAAATTGTGGTAAAGAATCGTCTCCATTTACCCGAGTCAAAATCACGTTCAGAGTTGGTGGTATGTTTTCAAATAAAAGAGAGTGAACCACCCGACGCACTCCACTTTGCACAATATCATCATATTTAATTTTCCTTGCATTTTTCTGCCGTCCTTCTCTTTTTTGCTTTTTCTTGGCGGGAGTTCGCAAAGGACCGGGTCAATCCACATGAAATCATCCAATGAGTGTTGCTGACATATTTTATTTTATTTTTAAATATATATTTTCTGTTTCTACGAGGGGTATTCCGAAAGTAAGTTTCGTCAGTTTGTCACACGGACACTTTATTGACCCAAAAGCAATACAGCATGGCAGCATGAACTATACACCGTGCACTATTTTTCGACTTAGTCGCCAGCGACATTGAGACATTTGTCGTAGCGTGCGATCAGTTTGAAGAACCCACTGTGGTAAAACTCGGTGCCCTGCGATGCAAGGAATTGGCGCACAGCCTGCTCCACCTCAGCTTCCTGACATTACTAAAGGTTCCATACAGACCATTTTGAGTGACAAATTGATGTTCCATAAGGTTTGTGCAGATGGGTTCGTGGAGGCCGCACTTTGCGGGGACGGAAATCAGGAGATCAATTTCAAACAGCTCTATCTCGGACAATAAAAGGTTCAGCGGCTGCAGCAATGGCTCGTTTGAAAGAGGGGAGATAGCGGTACATGGCAGTGGTGCCAAATCTCTCGTGCCATCGTGAGCGGTACACTAATACCCGCGGGCACGCCAGTCTGCTGCGACTCGCTCTTCTACGGCGCAGTGCGCCTGCATCATGCCTCCGCTGACGCCACTTCCGTCGTGGAACCAGCCACGGGTGAGGATTCGTCTGGCGTTTGTTTGGTTCCCCTGGTGAATACGCCGCTCCTGCCATACATTGACGAAACTTACTTTCGGAATACCCCTCGTATGTGTATCTGGGAGTACAAAACTATTTTTTTCACATTTTTATCACTAACGTTTCGGCAACTAGTGGCCATTTTGCTTAGAAGGTTTTGGCATTTTCAAAGGTTAGCGGTAAGTTAAATAACTATTTTATTTATGAAGATATCAACTTGAAGTAAAAACCATCTTAATCTACAAGAAACATTCTACAATTCATGTTATGACCAAAAATTTGTTAGGTCTTAAGGAAATAATCTAAAACTTTATTAGAAAATGCAGTTCCGATTAGAAAAAATTAACAACTTTATAAAACCTTTTTTCATAGAAGGGATGAAAACATGTTTCGTATTTTCCCCCCACAAAGATATAGTAGATCACTAGATGCTAGTAAAATTTGAGATCATTTATGTAAATCCTTTAGGTTTTATGAGTCTTCAAATATCGAGATTTTGTAGAATTGTTGATTTTCAAATTAAAATATCTCAAATGGGACTGAACAGAAAAATCTGAAATTTTCTCAAAATATTCTTCTAGTGCCTAGTAATCAACATATAAAATTTCATCACTGTGTTCTGACCAGAAGTATTTTATTTTTAATAAAGAAAATGCTAAAAAATAACACTGTCAAATGAGCGAATAACAGGGTTAAAATACAATCAAAATTGTCAAAAATAATATAATTTTTTGTTGTTTCTAGTAAAATTAAATATGTCATAAAACTAACATACCGGTATTAAAGAATATTATAGGAGAAAAATTCCTCCGACACTGGGACTTGAACCCAGGACCTTTGGCTATTCGCGCCAATGCTCTACCAACTGACCTAAGCCGGACTGCATATGACATGACTTGTCTGTCTGTGAGGTAGACCATTAGGGCAATCAGTCATAGGAGAGAGCTTCCATCTGGTGCTGTGAATTGAGCTCCAGCTTAGCTCAGTTGGTAGAGCATTGGCCAAACCATTGGCCAAAGATCCTGGGTTCTAGTCCCAGTGCCGAAGGAATTTTTCTCCTATAATATTCTCATGTAATGTCCAACAGAGACAATAATCTGTGGTTCATGAATGCTTATATATCTTAACATATTAAATGTTCCATGGTAGTAGTCATAGTGATCAATACTCCAGCAGAAGGAGACCATATTGCCACATTTGCTGAGCAAGCCAGAATTTGCTGACTTGAAAAAGGCAAGTCTCTACAGACAGACAGCTCAGTAATCAGTAGCTGTGCTTGACTGAAAATATCAAAAAAGTTGCCCCTTCACTTAAAAAAATATCAATTTCACCAAACCACCAGTTCTGATCATAATGCAGACAACAATGTCCTTTACTTCAAAAGGTCGTATTTCAAATTTAGGCAAAATGGAAATACTACGTTCCCCATAAATATCATTTTTTGAGTGAATGTAACACCTTATGATGCTAATTTCACCAAACCACCAGTTCTGATCATAATGCAGGCAACAATGTCCTTTACTTCGAAAGGTCTTATTTCAAATTTAGGCAAAATGGAAATACTACATTCACCATAAATATCATTTTTTGAGAGTGAATGTAACACCTTATGATGCTAGAAGTTTGTTCCACAGCTGAGCCAAAGGTTTAAAAAATGTTTATACAAGTGTATAGGAAATACCTTTAATTTCTTCAGAACAAAATTTGAACACTTCTTCTGCTGAAGGTATCTGGTCCAAATATGGTCTTTGCAAACTAGCCATCGAGACAGCCCTCTTTGTACCCCCTCCAATCCCATCGCAAGCATTCTTTCCATTAGAAGTGGCAAAAAAATGCTATTCAGCTTCAAAGTGATTGCAAATATTCAAAAAGTTCTTTTTGTTTTTGTACTGGCTACCATCTCCATCGCTAAATTAAACAATTTTTTTAACTGAAGGGGCAACTTTATTGATACCTTCAGTCTAGCACAGCTACTGATTACTGAATAAAGGAGCTACAGAGGAGTCTGCAGAGACTTGCCTTTTTCAAGTCAGTTAATTCTGACTTGCTCAGCAAATGTGGCAATATTGTCTCCTTCTGCTGGAGTATTGATCACTATGACTACTACCATGGAACATTATTTTAATATGTTAGTTTTATGGCATATTTAATTTTACTAGCAACAACAAATAATTATATTATTTTTGACAATTTTTATTGTATTTTAACACTCTTATTCGCTCATTTGACAGTGTTATTTTTTAGCATTTTCTTTATTAAAAATAAAATACTTCTGGTCAGAACACAGTGATGAAATTTTATATGTTGATTACTAGGCACTAGAAGAATATTTTGAGAAAATTTCAGATTTTTCTGTTCAGTCCCATTTGAGATATTTTAATTTGAAAATCAACAATTCTGCAAAATCTCGATATTTGAAGACTCATAAAACCTAAAGGATTTACATAAATGATCTCAAATTTTACTAGCATCTAGTGATCTACTATATCTTTGTGGGGGGAAAATATGAAACATATGTTTTCATCCCTTCAATGAAAAAAAGTTTTATAATGTTGTTAATTTTTTCTAATCGGAACTGCATTTTCTAATAAAGTTTTAGATTATTTCCTTAAGACCTAACAAATTTTTGGTCATAACATGAACTGTAGACTGTTTCTTGTAGATTAAGATGGTTTTACTTCAAGTTGATATCTTCATAAATAAAATAGTTATTTAACTTACCGCTAACCTTTGAAAATGCCAAAAATGATAGATCCTTCTAAGCAAAATGGCCACTAGTTGCCGAAACGTTATTGATAAAAATGTGAAAAAAATTGTTTTGTACTCCCAGATACACATAGAAACAGAAAATATATACTTAAAAATAAAATAAAATAGGTCAGCAACAAATTATTTTATTATTGGATCATTTCATATGGATTGACCCGACCCTGTGTTTGCTCCTTCCTTATCGCATAGATTGTTCTTTCGGAACAACCTGTAGCTTTAGCCGTTTCACTGACTGCACTACTCACATTCATTGTCTTTAAAAAATAATCCAGGACACTCATAATAATACTACGTTCTTTCCCCCTTAGTTTACCTATGGGACGTTTCTTTCGAATTTGAGGATTCATTGTACACTATTCTACAAACACCACTCGCACTGGAGTTAAAACTACACAAATTTAAACACGAATACAATCCACTTGTCCTCAACACTTGTACGTCTACCACTGATTTTTATTTAATAAATATTATATTACTGACGAAATTAACACTTGTACATCTACCACTGATTTTTATTTAATAAAAATTATATTATTGATGAAATTAACACTGCACAGTATGCAACTGTCTTGTTACAAAGACTGCTACTGACAGTTCCAGCCAGCCATTAGAGTCACGCATGAAACCAAAACAAAGGAGACCTTTCTTCCTGTCATAAATTACGAACTAAGCAAGATATGGACTTGGTGTTTATTTTAAAAATAACTTCCATATCCCAAGACCGTTTGCCTCACTGTGACCCCCCACGTAAAATAAATAGCAAAGAAGTTAGCCAGCGACTGACTTTTTCATGTTTGAGCCTAAAAATCTCTGAACATAACTGAAAAGAAAGACACATGCTGCATTTTCTAATCACTCAAATTTAAAACCAGACATACCTACAATGAGCTGAAATAATCCTTTACCAGCAGTGAACAAATTAATATCATATTGCGTATCAAAGAGGAGTTATGGCATGATGAGTTCCATGCAATGAATATTTTGCATTTGGCGAAACTTTCCATTATTTTGTAATTTTCATACCCAATTATTTTTTTAACATTGTTCATGTTAACGACATCAAATGCGGCTTGAAATTCTGTACATAACTCGGTATTCACTCATTTTAAAAGAGAAAATGAAGATTTATGGGCATTTGGCAACACCGCTACATTAGAGAAGGACAGCGCTAACCTAAGAATGCGGGAGAAGGAAAGAGATAAATGATCCCATTGCTGCTGTACTGCATTTTAAGTCCGAATGCTCTATAGGGGTGATTTTCCCAGGCCTAAAGAGTGCTAAATAAAAGTATAATATGAAATACGGAGAAGGATGCTGTAGGCAAAGATAGACCAATCCCCTGGTCACAAAAGAGTAAAACATAATAAAAGTATAAATTAATCCTTTTAGGACATATAATTTGCTGCACAGGACTTAGGTTAGGATCAGAGTACGCAAGGTAAGTAAGTGTACACGAATAAGGTAAATAAGTCATGTGTCGAATAGAGGTGCATGATATTGAGATCCTAAAGAAGATCCCAAATAGGACCTAAACAAAGAGTACCGGTAATGTAAAAAGGAGGGGGAAAAATTTAACTCCTTATTTGTAACTTTTTATTGGATTAATATGTAGTGCATATAAGGATAAAATGTTCCCACAGTATAAACTTCAATCACAGAGGAAATTACGAGAGATTGGTCAGCTGAGTAGTAGGGGAGAACAGCAAAGTCAGCATGTGTGAATGGAGCAGTGTCATGTTATAGAACTTGAGAAACAAAAGCATATTATTTTAACCACAAAGCTTGCATTGTGGTATAGAAAAAATTGTCTGTACAGAGTACCTCGCTTGGGAATAAACCTAGTGTAATGCCAAGGAGATAAATGGGTTGATACAAAAATAAATTACAATTACAATTACTGCTTTCACACAATAGTCCATTTATTGATTCATGAGTTCATAGTACCTTAATTTGACCTTTCCACTGCTAATTATTCACTGTGCAAACTGGTGCTGAATTAATTTACAAATTTCTTGTGTAATCATAAATGGACAAACAATTGCAAATAATTTGTCGGTTTCATCTGAAACAAGAGCACAGCATTTCTTGAAGTGTAGGCTTATTTATGCAACCCTGGGGCTGTATGTTGTGACAATACAGCTGGCTAAAATTGAAAAAGACCTGACCAGTGGTTTTTTTCAATTTTAGCTGGTTAAAATCATGATTTTAGCCGGCTAAAATCAATTTTTCCTGGTTGGGGGAGGTGGGAGTGGGTTGAAATTTTGAAAAAATTATATTTAGGGCCCTATGGGGTTTAGAGGGAAACTTTGTCTGCATAAATTAGACACCAATGATACAGTGGTTGTGAGGGTGAGGGTGGAAATTCAAAATTTTTAAAACCATGTCTTGTGTTGTATCGTTGAAAAGCTCTTGATGAGTAATCTTTCAATCAATTAGTTTCTCGATTGCGCTCATATAAGGAGAGATTTGAATTTTTGAAAGTAAAAAACACTTTAAAATATACCTCAGCCAATAGGCATGCCAAAATGAATTCGTGAGGACCAACTGCGGCTAAAATTACCAATGAAATAAAGTTTGAAATATTAAAAATAATAGTTAAATATCTTTAGAACAATAATCCTTGGCCAAATTAAAAATGAAATAATAAAAGATATCAATTAATACATAATTAACAACTCTCTTTTTATAAAAAAATATTTGTTTTTATTCCACACTTACCCCAATAAATTCATAAAAAGCACTATGAAATCTACCTCAGCCTGTGCCCTGTAGGCCTACCTAAAGGGATTTTTTTATACTTATTTCTCCATCAATTACACAAATCTGAAGTGTAATCACCTATCGCTGGAATTTTGTCAAGCCATAGAATCTTTACATCGTATGCTGGCCAGTTCTGCATCAATCGAAAGAGTATTTTCTTCATTTGGGTTAATACAAACAAAATTGAGAAACAGACTAGGCAATGAAAAAGCCCAGAAGCTTGTATACATCAACAGGCAGAACAAAGCAAATATGCAAGAGTCTTATGATGAATGGTGAATTTACCATATTTACTCAAATATAACGTGCCCTATTTTTGTCCATTTGTAGATTTCAATACTGAGGTGCACGTTAAATTCTAGTACAAATCCGTTTCGTAAGTCGGAGGTAATATTGATCTACATAACAATGCATTGCTATAATTCTTGACTTCATTCATATTATCGTTAGCCTACACCATATGAAATTTAATTTCTGAAACATAATGGAAAAATTGTTTTTGTCAGTTCTATAGTGCAAATGTGGAATATTGTGCATTGTCGATTTTAAACTCATTTAAGAGCGGTATCAGCTTTTATTGTGAAACATTTATTTAACGTTTTGTTTGTCCATTTAGCAATAAAAAATAAGCACCTCCGAGGATTCCAGTGATGAACACATTAGTGAATAATGATGAGCCATGCCTATAGGTCTACTTGTAGGCCTAAAACTGGCAGTTAACTGTAAATGTTTATGTGTTGATTCATTATTCTATAAATACTATGACAAAATTCCAAATAAAATATCCTCCTATTGATGCACATTACATTCACTAACAAACTCTTTTTTTATTATTTTAAGTTTCAAAATCAGGGTGCGCATTAAATTTGAGGGTGCATTATATTGGAGTAAATACGGTAATTAACTATTGCTGGGAATTACACAGTGAAGTGATACAGTGAGTCCCATGCAAGAGTTGGCCAATGACGTGGGATTCTGTGACGCGGCGGGCACAGCTCCAACTCCCGAGCGATCGGGTGAAATATCTACGCAAATAAAGCCGCGATCGGTGTAATGATTCAGGTTCTCACATTTACAGTTAAAATTACAATGAAAATAACCACGTACCTCATCACAAGAGCTGTTGGAAATGTTATTCTCTTGCATCCACACAATACTGGCACCTTGTAGGAAATTTTCTTTCACAGGCATAATTTCAGCTTCCGAGACAGTTAATTTCTCTTGTGATATTGTCTTTAAGTTCTTCTAACAGCATGTGACTATTATTTATGGGGAAACTTCAAAAATAAAGTGTATAGGTCAATTTCCCATACATTAGAAGAACTTGAAGACAATATCACAAGAAAAATTAACTCTATTTCGGAAGCTGAACTTATGCGCGTAAAAGAAAATTTTCTAAAAAGGTGCCAGTATTGTGTGGATGCAAGAGGAGAACATTTTCAACATCTCTTGTGATGAGGTACATGATTATTTTCATTATAATTTTAACTGTAAATGTGAGAACCTGAATCATTACACCGATCGCGGCTTTATTTGCTGTGCCTGCCACGACGCAGAAACCCGTGTCAATGGCCAACTCTTGCATGGGACTCACTGTATTAAATTACACTAAATACAATTTCAGGTTTCTGAGCTTGTAACTTTTAAATTTGTGATGTTTGGAAATAAGAACATGAAAGAAACTTCAATTATTTTTACTCAATTTGATTTTATCCAGATAAAATGCCTGGCATTTTTCAAGTGGATAAAACTGGTAGCTCTGCATTTGCACTCAGTAGGCCTAAGTAGGCCTACTACAGGTTCTGAGCTTGTAACTTTTAAATTTGTAATGTTTGAAAATAAAAACATGAAAGGAACTTCAATTATTTTTATTCAATTTGATTTTAGCCAGATAAAATGCCTGGCTTTTTTCAAGTGGATAAAACTGGTAGCTCTGCATTTGCACTCAGTAGGCCTAAGTAGGCCTACTACAGGTTCTGAGCTTGTAACTTTTAAATTTGTGATGTTTGTAAATAAAAACATGAAAGGAACTTCAATTATTTTTATTCAGTTTGATTTTAGCCGGATAAAATGCCTGGCTTTTTTCAAGTGGATAAAACCAGTTAAAACCGGCCGGTTAAAACCAGGCCTGCTTTTTCATAACAACCCTGAATACAGCAGAGTTAGATATTGTTATTGTTATTAATGATATTCATCTTGTATAAGAAGGAATAGATTAAATTAAATTAAATGTTGTGTTTTTTAGCCTTAAACCCTCAATAATTAAGCCAGCAAATATTTAGAGACTAAAAGTGTGGGTTAACTAAAACATTTGGCAAATATTGTCAGTAAAAACCTATTAAATAATACACCTGTTTATTAGGTGAATAAAAACAATAATACTTGATTTACATACAAGTAAGAATCAGCTTGAAAAATTTTATGTCATAACCGGGATTTGAACACGGATCTCCAGCTTAACGCGCTGATGCTCTACCATTGAGCTACCATGACAACATGCCAGTACAACATCAAATTCCTCAACTGATTCAGAATACAAGGCGGACCACGGGAGGTTTCTCCGTTGAGAACACACATCCAATGGTGTCCTACATTTGTAGGTACAAATGTAGGACACCATTGGATGTGTGTTCTCAACGGAGAAACCTCCCGTGGTCCGCCTTGTATTCTGAATCAGTTGAGGAATTTGATGTTGTACTGGCATGTTGTCATGGTAGCTCAATGGTAGAGCATCAGCGCGTTAAGCTGGAGATCCGTGTTCAAATCCCGGTTATGACATAGAATTTTTCAAGCTGATTCTTACTTGTATTAATATCCCAGACATGGATTTAATGTCTATTTCCTTTCCCTCCACTTGATTTACAGTATACATAAGTGGCCGTATCATGTAAGTCAGGCTAGAAATTTATGTTACAATCTCATTAATAATATACCACATATAAACATCAAAATACATTTGCCTGGATAAGTGGTAACTACTATAAATTACTCATGCTTCTGTTTATTCAAAATTTCTAGATGATAAACTCTGTTGAGAACTTTAGAGAGAAATAAGATTAAGTTTCATGTTTTTTCTACACTCACAGGATAATATTCTTAAGTCATAATTGTTCCTATCAATTGGGGATTTTGCATTGCCTTTACTACTTCCCAAATCTGAAATTTATGATGGGGGAGGTACAATCTGTTAGTCGTCTAAGCAGGGGTAATCTTTAGCCCAGCTGAGAAAAATTGTTAGCTTTCAGAGATTCAGGAATTAAACAGCGAGGACTGAAAGATGTAAAAGCGAGTTTTGTATTTCATTGTTGCATATTGTTACCATTGACTGGTTAAAATTACCTGAATATTTCTTTCTTGTTCCAGCATCTTGCTCTTCTGTGACAATGTTACTATGGAATTTCATGGGCAAGATCAGCCAGAATTTAAGGGGACAAAGCATGGACGGTTATACTTAACAACTCATCGTATGATCTTTAATGCCAAAGAATCTCGTGATAAAATGCAATCGTTCAGCTTCCCATTTGTCACACTTAGCGATGTAAGTACAGTATATAGTTGTCATTATTAAAACCCATTAAGTTAATTGATCTTATATTTTTATTTCATTTGACCAGAGATTAGCACTGGCAGCCCACCAGCTCCCTGCAAGGCTATAAGCCCATGCAGCATGCCTGCAGTTCTTATCAGCTTTGTAGCTAGGGTTCAACCTTTGCCTGCAAAATTTTGAGACTATTAAGCCCACGATGAAAGATTGCACAGTTCAAACTCAGGCAGTGAGCTGCAATCCATTTCAAAATGACCATCCAGCTTTCTCGCTCTCTCGTAACTAAATCTCTTCATATGTTAGATCATTTTCTTGCAGTACAAATTATGCTTAGCTTTCACTTCAAATAATTCATGATAACTTAATTGTGTTTTGTGAAAAGTAAGTTTTAAGTTGCCTCAGCCTCATGCAAGCTGGAGTATGTGCAAATGATGGGTAGCAAGTATTGCTATGCCAAACTTGACCTTGTCTCTGCCCCTCCCCTCTAAAACCTTGCATCTGGCTTCAGTTTGTTGATGACACCTTTGTTATCTAGAGTCGTGGAAATGAAGAACCGTAGAACTTCCTGAAGCACATCAACTGCATGCATCCAAATATTAGATTACTATGAAGATGGATGAACTTGCATTTCTGGATGTATTAGCAATGACGCCAGATAACCACCGGACTCTTGATTGTAAAATATATAGATAACCAATGCACACCACCAGATATCTCCAAAAAGAATCCAATCACCATTCAAAACAGGAGAGGGAAGTAATAAGAACATTGATAGATCACACTTGGTTCACTTCAGAGCTATTACACCTACAGAATGAACTGCATCAAGTGAATCAAGTACTCCAAGCTAATGGATACAAGGATACAACATGCCATCCACCAAAAATAAAATAAATGCTCATCTGATGAGGTCAAAAAACCAGTAAAGAAGGTATATCTGCCATATGTTAAAGGATCACTAACTGGATTGGTAGACTTTTACAAAATATCAAAACCATTTACAAGCCAACCAAGAAATTCAGTGAGTCATCAGAACGTTGAAGGACAAAGGGATCCTCTCATCTCGCCAGGAGTTTACAGAGTCCCATGCAGAGTTCCGGGTGTACATTGGCACAACAAAATAGAATATTGCCACTTGCCTCAGCAAGCATAAGTAACATTGCTACCTTCTTAAACCAGAAAAATCTGCAATGGTTGAATATGCTTTGCTGGAGTCGCATGACCATGAAGTACTGTACAAGGAGACGAAGGGGTTCAACAGAAAAGATGAGACTCTGAAAGTTCACAGTATCTGGGCATCTGTTTTAAAACAAAACTGCACTTCCTGCAGAGAAGCTCCTTGTGGCCAGTAAGCAGTAAGTTAACTCCCCCCCCCCACTCCAGCATCACCAGTAGGCCTATAAAAAATAAATAACCGTAAACATGCAGACATCTCGCTTCAAGTTCAGCAGTCAACCTCTGAAGAACCTTGCCACAGTCACGAGAAAAACTTCAGGTTCAGAAAACAGCCCAGAAGACCATGTTACCCTACAAAACACCGGCCATGAAAGCTAAGTTTTTAATTATGCTTCTGCTGTGATTCTCTTCATGCTGTTACATAATGTCCAATCTCCTTGTCCAATCACACCTTCCTTCTTTGTCACTGGTCGTTAGCATGGAAAGTATTTTGCAGTCAAAATGGATATTTCTTCTTGTGTGTATTTCCTCCTCTGGCAACAAGAAAAGCAAAACTTACGTTAGGTCTATATCTGCCAGATAATCACCACATTGAAGTATGGTATTGGTGTCCATCACATCTTTCTCTGCAGATAAAAGTGGTCAAAACCAGTCAGGTCTTCAGAAAACTGTACACTTCATCACTGGATAATCTTCTAGTTCATATCTTCCCATTTACCTTGCCTTGAAGGTAGCTATTTTCTTTTGTACTGCCGTTGGAAGCTACTGAAGCTACATCACTGGATAAACTTTGAATACATCTTCCAGTTATCTTATCTGGACTACCTTTGAGAATGCTATAGCTGCAAGACAGCGATAACACTTCATTAACTTGTAATATCAGCCAGGAATTGTGGTCTTGGGGAGTAGCAAGATTGACTTTTTCAGCTGGTCCCTTAGCTTGGATGTTACTAGACAATCTTTTTTTTTTAAAATAATAACCTAAAGTCAGTGTCATATTTACAGGAAGTGCTGCAGGAAGTAATGCCCCCGCCAGTGTCATATTTACAGGAAGTGCTGCCCTATGCGGCCATAGGGTAATGCCCCCGCCCCAAATTTATTTTTAAAATTATTTTGATTAACGTTTTTAAAAATCACCATCATTACATGGTCTTTCTCCACCGACTTTGCTTTTCTGCATACATCACTAGGTGGTCTTATTCCAAGGCTTGCACTATTCATGATGCTATATTGAGATTTGCCAAAACATTTAACCTCTCCTGCAGCATGGAAGATCAGAGGTAGTTCTTCACTCTTTTCAACGCCGAGAAGAATCATAGCCTGAGAAATTCGAGCAGGAGTGCATAAAAAAATTATCAGTGCAATATCAACATTAGGGACTACTCCCTGTCGATCGTCTGCTTCGAGAATCTTGCTTAGTCTGAGTGGGGGCATTTCAGCTTGTTCCCATCTCCAAAGATGAAGTCACTTCACAAATTCTTCTTCAAGGTCATCTGTGTATATTTCCTTCAACGTTTTAGCTTCACTTGCAACTTCTGAAGCTGGTGTATTACCAAAGTAGGACTAAAACCCAAACTCATCATTAATGAGGAGCATCTCATTGCCATATGCGTGCATCCAAACGGAAGTCAATGAGGTTACACTCTGGTGTAAATCCAATGGTAAGTTTGATTGATTGTCCTTCAGTAATTACCTCTCTCACATAGCTGCAAACATTTTGCTGCCCCACATATTTTGCCGCCCTATGTGGTGCACAAGTTTGCCCATATGTAAATAGGGCACTGCCTATTGATATTACTTCTGAACACGTAATTTCAAGTCTAATAATCAAATTGTGCAATTCTGTATCATTCAAGTCTAAAAACTAGTAAGTATATTATGTGAGGTGAACCTTCCAAATCAAATTTGAAATTCTACTCTCTGCTCTATCCACCGGATAGCCAAACTAAAGGGTATTCTTTCAGATTGTTAGGTAACCAGGAATAATTAATAGGTTATTCGGAGGACCAGGTGCTTTACACCAATTAAGATTAAAACAAAGGAGAACTAGGACTGTAGGCCTGCTGGAACAGAGATTTAAATCTGATGGGTTTTGCAATAATATATTTTCAGGAAGCCTGAATTCTGAATAATGAAGAATAATACAAACACTTAACAAATACGATATATGCGATTCAATACAGTTACTAATTCTAGGAGCCAAACAATGCTCCCGCCCGATAATATATGCAAGTGCTAGCCACAGTACTGTTCACTGCAAGTGTCGGTTAGGCTACGAAGACAATGGAATGATTGTAAATTACACTAAAAAATACAATGTGATTCCTGGAACTTCACACGCTAAGCTGCCTTCACTACAGGAGCCAAATAGGTGTGGAATTGAAGATGAGCACTAATTATACAGAGCGAAAATTGTCCTCGATTAGGAACAACTGTGACACATGCCTGTACACTGTCTTGTCTCGATCTCAACTGAACTAACACTGGACTGGCGTGGCAACGCTACAAGCCAGCACCTGCACAGGAAATGATTCAACTAGGCGGCAAAGAATTGGCGGACGCGCCAATTAACACAGAGGCAAATTTGAAACAATATAACTTATAGACTCTTGATCTAACACAGATCATAAATAAAAAATCTAATAAAATGGTCAATGTACTAAGTAAATTATAACCAGAGGCTTATCTAGAGATGATAATACATGCTGTAAGAGGCACGTAATAGCTACTGTTTATGATAAGACAAGAAGTTACAAAATTAAATGTCATGCTATCCAAACAGTATATGAGACAAAATATTGTTCTTACAAAATACTTCTTAAATAGCATTTGTAAATCTATTTACTTAACCTATTTATGAGTATAAGGTTCTTATTAGCAGTAGTTAATATACCTATATTTGTTCTTCACAGGTTGAATTGGAGCAGCCTGTGTTTGGTGCAAACTATATAAAAGGCAAAGTGCGAGCTCAGCCAAATGGAAATTGGGTTGGAGAGGCAAAATTCAAACTTATGTTTAAATCTGGTGGTGCAATCGATTTTGGACAGGCGATGCTAAAGGCTGCACAAATGGGTAAGTTCCTTTTCATTGGAGTATTTAATAAGCTAGCATGCTAAAGTCTTCACAATTGGATACCGTACATTCCTTCCTTGATCACCAGACTTACGATAGAATTGGAATGTTTAGCATACTAAAATCTTTAATAGTAAACCTGCGTAGGGTTATTTCAGGATTGGGAATACCAAACTTGGTCTCCATAAAACCAGTCCTTTGGCTACCTGGTTTAGGAATTGATTGTGGATGTAGTTCAATATATAGAATATTTTCCCAGGCTTCTAACCAAAAATTTACTGTTATTTGGATATATATAATTGAATTTTTTTATGATTGATACAATTTGATTAATTATGGAGACTTGAAATGGTATTCCAATGTTTTGGGACCAATCTGAGGCTCCATTGTCAAGGGGAATGAAGTGCTGGGGCTGGATGGTGTTTTTTTTTTTATATATATATATAGGGATGGGACAGCTAAGGGGGGGGGGTGTCTGAATTGGAAAGGAGAATTGTTGGGTACCAACCAATCAGAAACCAAACTGTGAATTGATTGCCATATGGGGTTTGGGTGTAGAAAAACGGTCCGAGTGAGGAGCAGTGCGGCTGGTATGATTGGTCTTAAACAATTCAAGTTGGAACCAGGCAGGGCTTAATTGGATACCATTGTCTGTATTAATGTTGGATTCTAAGCGGATCTCCACGTATCCTCTCACCACTCTAACTTGAGGACTTGGCAAGAAGAGCTGTTTTGCCAAACTTAATGTGGTGACCCATGGTTATGGCATGTTCCACTACTGCAGATTTCCACAGTACAGCCAGATGTTGCGGGTTGTTCCCTGAAACCTGTATGTACCATATTGGCCCGAATATGACTGCCTTGTCTATAAGACAACCCTGAATTTTTGAAGGGTAGTTACGAACAAATAAATAAAATAGCTTATTAGTACATTTTGCTTCACAGAAAACTAAATTTTGAAGTTTATGTCGTAACTTCTTCTCTTGCCTTTATTTTCACATTGAGATAATAAGGATGCTTTCATTTCCATATGGTCTGCCATGATGGTGGTCAAACAAAGCTTTATGCGTAGAAAATAGAGATGCTAAGCAGTGCAGTACACGGCAGTACAAGGAAAAGCACGAATTCGGGGAAAATGAATTTTGGTGGGTAGGACGCACATCATCGCTTGGGGATTCCCGCTGCTCAGCTGCATTCATGAATGGAGAGTTGTTGAAAGTGTTAGGCTGCGCGTATAAGAAGAGTATAGTTTTTATAAGCACATTTTGAGGGAAAAAACATCGTCTTATATTCGGGTCCTTTGGGTATATTGTACTCCATACTACCTTCACAGGGAGTATGGTATATAGCTACTTTCCAAGGTTTTTTATTTTTTTATTCCCCACAGACCAGATCAGTTGTTTTCTTGGGGGGTGGTAGATGGATTATTTTTATGTCAAACTTCCGAAGGATACTGCTGGTTTTCCCCATGCGCCCATGTATGGTATGCGTGCTAGGAGTCAACTTTTGTAAGGTCTTTTTCTTTATCCACTGCTGGACGAGGTTAAACTGTCTCTCTCAGGGCCATTTTAATTTTGTTGAGCTTTTATGGCCTTTCTGGCTTGAGGTGGTTCATTTCCTCATGTAAGCTGTTGTGTTCTGAAATGATGAGAGCCCTGTGGAATAGATGGATGATAACTATTTCCATTCAAGTACAGGTCCAGTATGTGTCTTCTTTCTGAAGAGATCATGGTCCAGTGTCCCATCTGTCTTCCTACCAGGGTTGGAATGTTTAAAACAAAACGTTTAAAACAAGTGTTTAAAACAAGTGCTTGTGTTTTTTTAAGTTTGTTTAAAGACGTTTTAAACAATCTGTTGTAAACATGTTTTTTTTAGCATATATGTTTAAATCATTTTTTAATTGCATGTTACATTTAATTATGAAGACAATTGAAGGAAAATATCCCTTGTAAGTTTGATAATGTAAGGCGGCTAAGGCCACGTAAAGCATGGTGAAAGTCAATCATCAGTTGAGCAGTAAAGGCAGTAATTAAACAGTAGTTTGTATTATTTTTTATTAATCATGAACTATTAAATCATAAACAAATACTACTGGTTCAAAATGTATTTTCAAATACTATTAAGTCTACGACTCATAAATCTTGAACATCTTAGCACAGGGTGTCATTGGCTTGACAAAATGTAAATTGTCTGCATAATTAAATTTAACACCCAATTAAAAAGTGTTATAATCGTATGCTAAAAAATGTTTAAAACAAATTGGTTAAAATGTTTTAAACATTTCAACCCTGTATATATATATATATATATGTGTGTGTGTATATAATAGGCCCTAGGCCTATACAAAAAATGGTTGTTTTAAACAAAATGAACAATTTAAACTTTTTTTAAACAAACAACATTGTTGTAAACATAAAAAACGTTTAAACAACCAACATTGTTGTAAACATAAAAAACGTTTTAAACAAAAAAACTTTTTTTGTTCTTTTAAAAAAAAAATTTTGTTCTTTTAAAAAAACATGTTTTTTTCCAACCGTGCTTCCTACTGATAAAATATCATGAAAATGGACCTGTCTGTTCCCAATTTCCATTGTGAACTGTGTATTGTTTCTTCAACAAGATATTGGAAGATAACACAGTGAAGCTATAATATATATGATATAATATTGAGTTGGGTCTAGCACATATACTTCACGTTTTGAAAAAAAATACCTGCACTAGTTTCGAAGACCATCGTCAGTCATAATCATCAGAATAACACCAACTGATGGTCTTCGAAACT
Source organism: Ectobius pallidus (assembly GCA_964059195.1). Lineage (NCBI taxonomy): Eukaryota > Metazoa > Arthropoda > Insecta > Blattodea > Ectobiidae > Ectobius > Ectobius pallidus. The sequence continues at coordinate 26,810,942 of CAXKWD010000007.1, forward strand.
AGGTCAGGTATTTATACAAAAAGTGAAGTATATGTGCTAGACCCAACTCAATATTATATAATGTATATTGTTGTTTATTCCATTCAGATGTTGTAGGACTTCATGCAGTTTCTCTTCTTTATGGGACCAAACAATAAACTTGTCTCAATTTTATGGATTTATATCATAGTAGTTATACACCAATTCACTGCAAAACTTCACTAAAGCATTTACCAATTAATGTTTATGTGAATTCTAATCAAGAAAAGGAATCTTTAACACAACATACCCTTAAAAATAAAGTACTCTCTTTCCATCAGGTTTATTTTGTTCAATTGGTTACATGTTTGAACAAAATGGATTGCTCCATAATGAACAAATAATAAAGAAATCTTCTTAATTAAGGCAAGTTCTGTGATTCAGCCCTAGTCATCATCCTCTGTCGTTAGTAGCGTCCAGAATATCACTTAAATTGAGGTAATGTACGATTCTGAAAATGGTGCACTTCTGTAATAAACAACAAAGATTAATGACGGAATTTTTCTTGATTTCCACCACAATGGATATAAATGACGCTGAGGAATAATGGTCACCTTTGCGCTGGGGTAATAACATTCAACTCATCTAGTTCGTTTAGCTCTGAGGTAGTGTGTGGGCTTGATAATTAATCTAAAGGTCATGCGTTCAAATCCTCATCGGGGAGCAATTTTTTTTTTTTTTTTTTTTTTAAGTAATTTTTAGTATCACTTTCATAATCTGTATTGCTTCACAAGTTTTAAAAACTTAGCAAAGCAGGTGCATATTATTTAAATTATGTGTGGTTTTACTCTTGTTTTAGCTAAAAACTTGAGTAATGCCTGTTGATCATGGTAAAATTTTTTGTTAAATTTATTGCACAACTATCACTTTTCAGCAAATTGGTATTGCTATTGATCAAATTCCCCTTTGGGCAAACGTTTGGTTATTTGTTTGGGCATATAGGACATGTTCTAATTCCAGCAAATAATTCGTCGAACCAGCCAAACAGCGCAATGAATGTGCACTGCCTTGTGCCCCCGACGGTATTGTGGAGAACTTGTTGTCTGCAAACTAAAAACTGCAAGTGCAGCCATTTTCCTATCTCACGTATTTTTCTTTTCCTAAGCAATGCAACTCAATCAAAATAGCGTTGGTATAAACCTGTGCAGACAACGTTATTCCGAACGGATAGTATAAAAAAAACATTATGAGAACACGACTCGTTGATATACTGCAACAAAATGAAAATGCGAAGCAGGAAGACAAAGGAGCTATACTTGTACATGCACGATTCATGCACGCTTCCACTATACCTTGATAGCTTCATGGTAGCAAGCTAGACTGTGGTTCAAGAGGTCTCAGGTTCTGTTCCCAGTTTAATAAAAAAAAATTTCTTTCTTTCATAATTATTTTAAATGATCGTAAACAATGTTTGATTTTAATAATTCAAGGCTTCATGCACTGTTTGCTTTCTTTTTTTATGAAAAATTCAAATACACAGGGCAAAGGAAATCTTACAACAGGATGTGAAAATTATAAAATTACAATAATAATTATAAATAGCTAAAGTATTAGCAGTAGAGTATGAGTGGCTCAGAGTACAGGAGTCTACCACTAGGTGGCAGTGTAATACTACAATGTTGCGAAGTTTACACCACAGAGGGAGATTCTTTTGCTAGCATGCATTTGATGACTCATTTGACCGTTAACAAGAGGTGCATTTGACTACACGTTTGGTTAAATTAGTTGTACAATAAATTTAACGAAAAAATTTAACCATGAGCAACAGGCATAAGATTACTTGAAATCATAGCATCCTTACTTAAAAATACATTGATTCACTAACAGACATAGGCCTAATACTAACAAACTCTGACATAAGCTTAATACGACTAGTGGGTCATTCTCCAAAAAAGGCAGATTTCAATGTTAGAATTTTTTTTAAAAAAATTTATTTTTGGACCATGTAATTTTGTTATGTAATATTTCATTCTGCAGAGTACTACTGAGGTACTGGTCCTACTTACCGAGTGGTATTTTGCATTAAAAAAACAAGGTTAAAAAATGGCGCATTCATGGAGGTGAGGTAATAGTAAGAAACAGTAATTGTATACAGTGGCGGACGCAGGGGGGGATAGGGGGGTTACATCCCCCCCCCCCGAAATTTGAAAAAAAAGGCTTAAGTGGGCAGTTTTATAAACTAATTGTATATTATGTAAGTTGATTAATTTTTTTTAATATCATTTCTACCTATATTCAAATCCCCCCCCCCCCCCCCGAAAAAAAATTCTGCGTCCGCCACTGATTGCATAGAAGTTATGTGAGAATTAGATTAAATTTACTATATTAAATGCTATCATGAAAAATATCAATATTTATTAACCATATAAATGGATTAACACACAACTTTTTACTTATTTTTATCTATGTTAAAATAGACTATCACCTTTAAATCAAAACATGGTTATAGGCTATTGTTATAAATTATTAGGCTATACCAGTATCTTCTTTAAACAAAAATAATAAATGCAGACAGTTAAATATGTCATCAATTACAACATTAATTACACCTCCATGGATAGGACTCAAGAGTAACAGTAACGGAGGTGAGATTTTTCTCTAAATTGTCAAACAGCTTCAGAACATTTGAGGTTAGAAAATCTCATTTCTAGAGTTTAACTTTGCATACCTTATTATTATAATTTATAGCAAAAGTAAATATAAAAACATACAACTTTACCGTTGGGTGTAGGTTTCGGAGGTGAGAAAGTTCAATTACCAACTCTGCATTTAGCCCTTCTACACAAATAAAACAACACAGAAAAGCACACTGACAGCTTGACTTTATATAAATGATAAGAAAACTGCCAAAAACGATAGAAAGACTACAGTGCCATCTCTGTGGAAATAACTGAACTTTTATATTGTTTCACGGAGGTGAGGTCTCACTTGGGGACAGACATGTTTAGTGCAAAAAATTGTCTTTACAAAATAATACATTTGCTTTTCAGTTATTAATGACTCAATTTTTGAGCTTGTTTGTTCTTGTTATAACACTAAAATGGAATACAAATTAAAATCTGTTGAATTATGAAAGAATGAAAATGACAGGTCAGGTTTGGGGGCATGACACGGAGGTGAGATCTCACATACTGTGCCCTAAAATGCAGAAAATTGTAACTTTTGTTTAAAAAGTGGACTATTGGATCAAATAGACCTTATTTCATTCTAACTTATCATAATAATTCATAATCCATAAATAATTATTTTACACCAGAAAATCAATTGCAACATGAATCTGCCCTTTTCTGGAGAATAACCCTGGTGCATTGATTTTTCTGCAATAAAATAAAATTGTTTGTATGGAGTCAGTGGGTAAGAAGAATTAGGTCAGTTTTTTGTTTGTTCTTTTTTTTAACTTACATTACATATTGAAAAATGGGATCATTTAGAATATAAATCAATTATAAAAAAGGAATGATTCAATGTGAAAAGCTAACGTACAAGGAAAAAATAAGTTAGAACTGTGACTTAAATGAATCTGTTAGGCCTGTGTGTGAATAGTTAGAAATGGCTAGGTTAAACCACTTATTTACCAATTTCTGCAGAGAGTCCTATTCAATGTAAATATTAGCAATTGTCAAATTGTTTATTTTTATTATTAATATTTTTTATTCCCATTTGTTTAATACACAAATATTAATCTGCACCTGTTGTGACAATACATTTATTGTTTTGATTATTTGGTTCAAATAAACATGTTATCTTACAATTATGTTTAACTGTTCATAACCATTATTATTTAGGTTTCTTATATTATTATAATTATGCTTAAGTTCCTTAATTATATTATTATAATTAATGATATTTAAGTTCCTTAATGTGTAAATTGCTTAATATTTCAGTCCATAGTATAGGCCTAAATATAATTTTCCTAATTCATAATAATTTAAAATTGGATTCACAATATGAGGTGATATTTCCGAATAATCTTAACATCTATTCCATATAATCTCTTTTTACATTTTCCATTTTACTAGTTGCTACGTACAAAGATACAAAAGAAAATATCTTAACAAGCAAAGGAATGTTACAAAATTACAGAAGACAGACCAGCAGGGCTGTTATTACAGCGCCATCTGTCGGTACAGGCAGTTACTTACCTCCACCGCCTTCTATTCTCATTTTCATAACATGCTTGCTCAAGTTTTATAAAAAAAAACGCCATATCAGATCATGTACCACTTGAGTACATGTGATCTTGTATTACTTGTGTAAATTATCACCCGTGACGGAAATATCTTCAACAGTGGATGACAGCAATGAGATAGGCGTTGGAGGAATTCCAGAGGAGAATAAAACACACACCACACCATAAACATGTCTGCAGACCGTGGCAGAAACAGGCCAAGCAGCCAGTGCAACAAGGGAGAGCTAGAACCAATTGCACAGGAAAGCAACAAACAGTACGCTGCTGAACCCCACCCTGGTCGAGGTACAGAACCCTCTTACAGCACAGGTCATTCAACCACCATCGCTGACGATGTAACACCCTGGACTGAGATTGTGCTAAGAGGATGCCAAACAAAGTCCTCTTTAACAAAGACACCCACAATCTGGGCACTGACGGTGAACTGCAAGCAGCAGTTCACAGAGCATGGCTCTACGTAGGCCGACTCCATCAGAGCACCACACCAGAGAAAATAGTGAGACACCTAAAGAAACTGGAGGTGAGGGAAGTACTGGAATGCGAGGAGATAAACTCAAGAGGAAACCTTAAATCCTACAAGGTAGGCATAATACTCAGTGACTTACACAAAATTACTGCCCTGGAATCTTGGCCTTAAGGGGCTGTAGTCAGAAGATAGTCTTTTTCTTCCCCAAAATAAAGGCACCAGAATCGATTAGCCTATACTTCTTTGGAATGTAGAATAATTGAAAAGTGTAGTAGAATTAACCCAAGCAAATTTCTAAGTGGACACAATATTCTCATGGTTACAGAGACCTTTGCGAAAAGCAACGTAGAAATCCCCAGTTACTATTCAAAACATGTCTTCACCAAACAAGGACCAAGAGGAAGACCTGTAAAAGGAATTTCCTGCTTCTACAAGTCAGCAATTGGGGAAGCATCATGTATCTACGATGACACCTTAATACTTAAAACTGAAAGAGTCACCTTCATAGCTTTATACCACCGCTGTCTCGAGAATTACATTGCCTGTCCTATATGGCCAATTTTGTTTACGCGGCAACATTACAGATGGCAGCACCTATGGCATCTTGCTGCAATACCTTATACATTCAAGTCAAGAATAAAATTAAATTGATTTCAGTGGATCACGTGTATTTGTCCTTTCTACAATCTTTACAACGTTTTGGTCTTATCCTTCAGACCTTCCTCAGGTGACTGTTTATATCATGCCAAGAAGAGTATATTCTCAAACAAAATTAATTTACTATATGAGTTGACATAAACACACTTTTTGCTTCACTTACCATATTTTTGGTATGACGCGTTTCAAGGAGCCTCCTCCCCATTTTCAAATACTCTGTCAACTGCCAAATCCTTCTCAGGAAGATTCTTTTGCGCACCTGGTGGGCTTTTTATGAACTTTCTGATTAAACTGTCTTCCTCAGGTATTTCAAAATTCATTAGGCTGTTCTTGAATTTTTGAATGTAAATCCAAATCCTTGTGTTTACTGACTGACTTTAATAGTTTAGGTTCTTTCGAAATTTCATGGTCATATTCCCAAACATGTGATGCCACAGCTGATTTTTCAATTTGGCAGTTTTTGATGTTCCTCACATGTTCTTTTACTCTTGTGTCAATGTTTCTTTTTGTTCTTCCTATGTAAAATTGGTCACATTTTTGACAATTAATTTGGTATATTCCTGATTTTTTACCTGGAGGTATACAGTCACCACGGTTAGATTTTATTAAATTCTTAATACTATAATTGTTTTTTTGTGGCCAAAGTGATCCCAAAATCTTTGAATATCTTTTGAAATTTTGAAGAAGCCCAAGGATGATAGGTAAAGCTTCTGAATCAGCTGAAAAATCAGCTGTGGCATCACATGTTTGGGAATATGACCATGAAATTTCGAAAGAACCTAAACTATTAAAGTCAGTCAGTAAACACAAGGATTTGGATTTACATTAAAAAATTCAAGAACAGCCTAATGAATTTTGAAATACCTGAGGAAGACAGTTTAATCAGAAAGTTCATAAAAAGCCCACCAGGTGCGCAAAAGAATCTTCCTGAGAAGGATTTGGCAGTTGACAGAGTATTTGAAAATGGGGAGGAGGCTCCTTGAAACGCGTCATACCAAAAATATGGTAAGTGAAGCAAAAAGTGTGTTTATGTCAACTCATATAGTAAATTAATTTTATTATAGTTGCTTCACTGTATAAAGTTCAACAAAGTCTTTATTTATATATATATATATATATATACAGTAAAACTTGTTCAAAGCGGCACGTGTATATTCCGGAAATCTGTCCAAAGCGTACAAATATTTCGGTCTCGACGCACGCAATACATTTTTAAATGTCAATATTTTGTATAAAACGGAACGTGCTTAACGCGGAAACGGAATGCAATTTTTAAGATTTAATTAGCAATTTATTCTATAATGTGGAAAAGCAGCATTTTATGTTCTACTGCATCCCTATTTTGTTATTCACATCTGTGTGAATACGTTACTTCTTAGCACGAATATTGTACAGCCCTGAGAGTTCCGTTAGAGTATACACGGCGGTGGCTTATGTTTTGGCCAGCAATGGAATTTACCCAGTAGTCAAGAAATCTGCCACCTGCTTTGTTTTCTATTTTTCGCCAGGCTTCAGTTTCAGTTGGCTTGTACTACTTGTAGCATCTTAAGTAACATCATCATGTCGAACAAAAAGTCCGTATCGCTCACGCTAAATTAAAAAATGAAGGTGATCGAGGTGAGTGAGAGAGACAAACTTTCTGTGCGCGAAATAATTTTGCGTTTCAAATGCGGCAAAATTCAAATTTACAGCACTTTAAAGAACAAAGAACGGACAAATGAAGAGAAAAGCAAAGAAGACTGGAAATGAAGAAATTAATGAAATAGTGTTGGAATGGCTTGTAAATGCGCGGGCTAAAACTTGCCTTTGTCCTGACCCATGTCCCGATATGTGGCGACAAACGTAAAATAAACCTAGGGATAATGAGACAAGAAAACTGTTAGACTACAGTAATTGCATAATTATATTGTGTTAGTGTTATAAATTATTAATAATAGTGTAGTATTTTACTGCATATAAAAATAAAGTGAAAAATATCTGCTGTGCAGGAATTAAGGTTTGTAATTAATTACAGTAATTGCATACTACGAATTCACATTTTGGCGCATCGTACAGTAATTGATAACATTTATGTAGCCTAGTGTATTTTGTGTCATCCGGAAACTTGTCCAATTTGGAAAATTCTCTTGGTCCCATACGATTCTGCTTTGAACAAGTTTTACTGTATATATATATTCTCAAATGTCCGTGTCATTACATCCGCTTCCGTTTTTAGTGGAATGCGCACACATAGAATTAAATAAAAAAATTGTATTCTGGAATTGCTTGTCAATCCACTCTCCAGGGATCTCATACGGAGATTCTTCTATAACATCCATTGGTGGAAGTGGAATGTGTGGAACATGTTTACCCTTTTTATTCTCTTGATGAACCCCAACCACTCGTCACCCAGGTCACCGTCAGACCTGTTCAAAACGGCATCTTGGTTGCACCCAATATTCCACACTTCGCACACTTTCCTCCTAATGGCATCGTCTTCGATCTTTAAAATCTTCAAGGCACCCATATGATTATTATCCTCGATCAAGTGTTGGCTGAGACTGGTAGAGGTTTTTCCACATCTAATGTCCCTCGTGTGCTCCCGTACTCTGATTTTAAATGATCTACCCATTTCTCCAACGTAAAATTTATCACAATCCAAACATGAGATGGAATATACCCCCAGATTTTCCATTCTGTCCTTATTTCTGCCAAACCTTTTATATTGAGAGATTGTGCTCTCGATAGTTCTATTAGTTTTGTAGGCCGGTACCATTTCAAACTTTCGGAAAACCCTCTCATAACGCTCACTCATGGCTGGATGGTAGGCCATTCCCACATACATAATATTGGGGTTCTTAATCTCATGATCTCTATCCCTGCTATGTTTTCCAGCTTCCTTCCTTATTTTATCCATTCTTCTTTCATCATAACCATTGATCCTAGCTAATCGGAAAATCTCCCTTTTTTCAAAATTTAAATCTTCAGGGTTGTTACACAACTTAATGGCTCTATTAGCAAAGTACGCCAAACGTTGTATTTAATCCTTTCGTGGTGTGCAGATTTCTTATGAATATACAATTCACCTTTGTTATTTTTCCTGTAAGTACCTAATTTTATCTTCAGATGGTCTAGGACAATCCTTAACTCCAGGAAATTTAGCGATACATTACCGTACATTGCTTCTATGCTCTGTGTTGCCCTCTGAAGTATTAACTCGGAAACTGAAGTATGCTGGAATTTCATGCAATCTGGGTGTGGACCGAGGAGAAATTAGACAATTGAGCAATACTCTGAACTACATGTTAAAATAAAGCATAGGATGGGCAGTGTAATTTTTGAGACGGCGGAGAACCCCTGACTCCGATTGAGGACATCATAGCAATTATCATGCTCTGGGGTTGTCCAGAGAGCAACGTAATCATAGCTGGAGACCTCAACTGCAGGATAGATATCTACGACCACAGAAGCAGAGAATTGCTACAATTGATGACAGAAGAGGGATACACACTCCCTTAATGGAGGACACAACAGGACTTAGTTTGCTCACAACGGCAGTAGCACCATAGATCTAATTTTCTACAAAGAAATAAAAGACCACAATGTGTCGTTACTCAGCAGCAGACACACCCATTAAAAAGCACTGCCCGGTCACAGCAACCTTCCAACATAAATGGGCTCAAAGAAGTAACACATGAAAATAATCACACGAAGCAAATCTCCAGGAAATTAGAAGAAAATATATTACAGGGAAATAAGGATAAGCTCATTGTCCTCAAAATTAAAATACAGATGAAGGACCTAGATGCCGCATCCCTTGCCCTCGAAGACATTATCAAAACTGCAACCACAACAGCCACCGAACGAAGAGCGCAGAGATGGTTCAATAAAACATGCTACCTAGAGAGGAAACGAGTTCTGCAAGTCCTTCATAAAGCCAAACACACGCTCAAACACGAAAACCTGAACAACCATAGTACACTCAGAAGAGAATACAAGAATCTCCTTAAGAAGACACGAAATGATTTCATTGAACTCAAAGCAAGCAACCTGGTGGAAGAAGCTAAAGAAAACCCCTAGTAGCCCTTAAACCACGAAAGGCACAAGCAATGGGAAAAATAGAGATGCACGTCTGAGAAGAACACTTCAACAACATTCTAAATCATCCAAGATCGACTGTAGCATACGAAACAACCAAACAATACCACAGCAATGTCAATAGTTTCATAATGGAGAAAATTCGAGGCACCATATCAGTACTGAAAAATAAGAAGGCATCAGGGCCTGATGGCATCTTCAACGAACACCTCAAAGCAGCACCCGAAATACTACTCCCAGCTGTCATGGACATGATGAATACAGAAAACATTCCTGCGGCTTGAAGGTGGTCTACAATAAAGGTATTGTACAACGGGAAAGGTAACCTGCACGATCCAAACTCTTATCGAGGGATCGCACTAGAAAACAATCTTCTCAAATTATTGATGAGGTTAATGACTAGGAAACTAACACAAAAAATCGACAGCAAGATCCCAGAAAAACAGTTTGGTTTCCGGAGAGGCAGGAACACAATGCAAGCAATCAGAAACCTCATATATGACATAGAGGAGAGGCTAAGGTTCCCACATGGCAAATAACATGCAGTGTTCATTGATTTCTCCAAGGCATTTGAATTTATACCGACCTCCTCCGCAAGGAAAGAGTCAAAGCTCGCTTTCTGAAGGCCGCCCTTGAAATCTCTAAGTACACAAAATCAAGGCTAGTCTACTAGCTCGCGAGAGAACCCTTCCTAATCGAAGACCTGAGATTGAAAATTAACCTGCCCTCCACAAATAGCTGGAGGAAGCTGCTAGAAGATAGGGAGAAAAAAAACAGGGAGAGATGGACAGATTTCTACGCTACAGAGACAATGTCAAACAGAGCATGGACGGATACAAATAAAAAACTACGTAATTTTGTGAACACCATGGGGTGCATGGCTAACACCACAAAATGTGCAAAGCAAAATTTTACTACGACCCATGCCCGGACTGTCTGTGTGGACTCTGCAACAAAGTTTGTGAGCCTTATCATGTATTACGGTGTGAAAAAAGAGTGAAATCTATCATAGACTATTGCACAAACAATTCCCAATAATGAACATACGTAAGCTTTCACGGCTGGAGTCATCATGGTCTACAATTTCCGGGCTGTTATGCCCATGCCATTAAAAACCTGAACACGAACAAAGAAATTATTCTTTTACCAGCCGACAAAGGGAATGCCACAGTCATTTTAAACACTATGGACTACAATAACAAGATGCGTGACCTGCTGAATCCGGAAAACTACAAGAAAATTAACCGGGATCCAACACTAGGAATACTCCGGAAGATAAATAGTTTAATTAAGTCATCTTCTATACCCATGGAGCTCCAGAAGCAAATAAGCAGGTCAGATGCCCTGCCGCCTCGCTTATATGGTCTGCCGAAGATACATAAAGAGAACGTCCCGCTACGACCCATCTGTAGTGCCATCGATTCACCAACGTACGATATAGTCAAGTACTTAGGTTCACTTCTCCAGCCGCATATTGGTCTCACACCATCGTATGTCAAGGACTCCCGACACTTCATCTCAAAATTAAGTAACATTCAGGTTGGACCTAATGACCGCCTGGCTAGTTTTGATGTGGTATCGCTATTTACCAAAGTACCAGTAAATGCAGCATTGGAGCATATAGGCAAGTTATTTCCTGATGACATCACGGCCCTGTTCCGGCATTGTTTAACCACCACGTACTTTCAATGGGATAATGAATTTTATGAACAACTAGATGGCGTCACTATGGGGGACCCATTAAGTCCGGTGGTCGCTAACTTTTACATGGAAAAATTTGAGCAGCTAGCACTCGAATCGGCTCCGGGCAAACCAAAAATCTGGTGGAGGTACGTGGATGATACATTTGTGATATGGGATCATGGGGATGAGGAGCTCCAAAAATTCTTAATGCATATAAACAGCATCAACACCAGTATCCAGTTCACCATGGAAATGGAAAAGAACCAGCAGCTTGCTTTCCTGGATGTGCTCGTAATGAGATCTGACAACACCATTGACCACAAGGTGTACAGAAAGCCGACGCATACAGACCGGTACCTGAATAAAATGTCGAACCATCATCCCAGGCAAAAACGAGCTATGATAAAAACATTGGTTAACCGCGCTCGGGCCATTTCAGGGCCAACACATTTGAACGAGGAAATGGAACACTTGGAAAATACATTGGTAAATAATGGATATAGCAGACAAGAAATCAGACGAGCAATATGCCCTAAAAATGGACATGAGTGCCCACAGGAGGGACCGAAGAAAACAGTTGGTATGGCCTTCCTACCGTATATAAAAGGAATAACAGATCGCGACATAAGGTAGACACCATCTTCAAGCCGACCAAAAAGCTCCAAGCTAGCCTCAGATCTGCCAAGGACAGTCGAGACCCTCTTACGGCAAAGGGAGTGTATAGAATTCCATGTAGCTGTGGCTTAGTGTACATAGGGACCACCAAACGAAAAATCAGCACACGTCTACAAGAACACAAGAGATATTGCCGGTTACTTCAACCGGAAAAATCGGCTGTGGCTGAACACGCTATTTTAGAGGATGGCGATCATGAAATTCTATACAAGGAGACCCAAGTCCTTTCCACCACACCACAGTACTATCCGCGGCTGTACAGAGAAGCCATAGAGATTATGAAACATCAAAAGAATAATTTCAACCGCAAAGAAGAAGCTTTAAGAGTAAATAAGTTGTGGTTCCCGGTACTAAGAAAAACCACGGTGCAACCTTTCCATGGGAAGAGGAAGACGGACCTCACAGAAAACTGCGCGCCAAACAGTGCCCAGGATATAAATATGGGAGGAACACAGAACCAGAGCTCAGTCTGTCAACAGCCATCTAGACAAGCACGTCGCTCCAGCAGTGCCTCTGAGGATGCTCACCGCAGTCGTGAGCGAAACGTCAGGTCGTAAAAACCTAGGACCACAGTATAACAGCCCGGAAATTGTAGACCATGAATTCCCAATAACTTTTGCACAATTTCTGCGCTCTACTTATTTATTATCAGCAGAAAACAGCTTGAGATGGGAGTAGAACTCTCCTCATCTCAAGATTATATCATCTAATAATATAAAATCTAATGCTTTGGCCCTTAGTCTTATTATTATTATTTAGTCATAACTTATTAGCTTAAAACTTCCCCCCCCCCCAAAATGGCTAGAGTGCTACTCATAACAGTAGCATCTTTAGCAGCTTTTAAGACCGACATATCTGCATATGTTATAATTTTCTCTCTAATCACAGCTGGTAAGTCATTTACTGCAACTATAAAAATAAACAGACCTAAAATTAAGCCCTGAGGCACTCCATTATATGACATTTGAGGTTGATATAATTCCTGAAAATTCTTCAATCTGCTGTCTATTTGAGAGGTAGGATTCAATTAAAGAAAACTCTGTTTCTCTTGTACCATAGAATCTAAGTTTCTTGAGCAGCCATCACTAGGCAAGCAGTCAAAAGCTTCGCTAAGATCACACATGCAGGCCATTAAATTATGTTCTGATTTATATATATGTATATATTAGGGCTGAAAATCGATTAAAATTTCTAATCGAGTTAACGCTTGACTTTAATTGATTAATCGACTGATTAATCGACAAACAGGTCAGTATTTTAAACGAAACCAAAGTGTACATTTAATATTATTTTACACGTTTAATAACTAGGCTACTACACTACAGATAATCAGAAGAAATCCTGAATTAATTAATACCATTATTAGTTAACTAGTGAAAAAATATATACAAAACTGCATGTGCAGCAAAAATCTGCTAGATTCCAGTAAGAAAACTTTCTTCTCTTTCCATTCAGTATCATGGTAAACCTTGTAAAACTAAACTACCCTTCAGGTTTTTGAATAACGAGAGAAAGGAGTTTGGTCATTTGCCCCATTTCTCAAAAAAAACGTTTTTCACAATTCGACTAAACCGATTAATCGGAAAATGTAATTGATCGAAGATTAAATGTTTAATCAATTAATCGGTACAGCCCTAATATATATATATATATATATATATATATATATATATATATATATGATATGTTTATTATGAAGCAATCCATTTTGTTCAAAATATATAACCAATAATTGTTTAAGCATACAGCAGAAGGTCAGTCATCTAAACTTTCAGTTATCCAAAAGACCTTTTTAGGCCTATGTTTTTTTTTACTTATTTTTGTTTTCTAAATATTTGAGATATCTATTAAAGGAAGGTCATACGATATTTACATCATTACAGATTATCTAACATTGCATCACAGATCGAACAGTTGAGATAGCAGAAGTTAAAACAATTACTTATACTGTACCATATTTTAATGTACTACATTCAACATGTATTGGAGTTTGGTATAGTAGGCTATTTTAAAGGTTTTAACACAATAATGCAGGAAAGTATGAGCTGCACCAGATTGGAGTTAGCTAGGTACATTGTGAATGAGGGTGCAAGTGGTAGCAACTTGTTCTGATTGTTAGGTTGTAAATTGCTATGTGGTATGGCTATTCCTTTGATTGTGCTTTTAAGTTATGAATGCTATTGATAAGTGAAGGTTTTGAAAAGGTTAAGACCTTCTAGTGTATCTAAATCCTCAGCAAACTGACCATTTTGCATTTGTCGTGGGTGCAGATTTCAAAGAGAAACAACAATCTGTTGTCTGAGGAAGTGATAAGTGTAGTTGAGTTCGGTTTAGGAAAGAAACGAAGTTTGGAATTGCTGCAGGAAAAATCGATGATTATTTCCCTCAAGCTATGTAACTGTTGTTACCAGTATTCATTCCTGTTGTTTATTTTGTCCATGTTTTAACATGTTATTTTGTACATAATCCGAACAAATCAATCTGAACTACCCTCAGTGCCAAGAAAATAGCTTCATATTCAATCAGGAATTCTATCAACAAACTGCAAGCCTAGCCATGGATAGTCCAATATCACCAATGTTAGCCAACTTATACGAGGGTCGTTCAATAAGTAATGCAACACATTTTTTTTCTTTAAGCAGGTTGGTTTTATTCAGGATTCAAATAAGACATATTATTTCCCAATCTTTTGGCTACAAAACCATACTTTTAAACATCATCTCCGTTCAATGCTACAGCCTTATGCCACGTTTGTGGGAGGGCCTGTATGACTGCATGGTACCACTCTCATCTGTGCGGAATTGCTTGCTCGTTATGAGGCTGATGGTGAAAATTTCTTGTCAAACATTGTCACAGGTGATGAAACATGGGTTCATCACTTCGAACCAGAAACAAAATGGCAATCCATGGAGTGACACCACACCAACTCTCCTTTGAAGAAAACGTTCAAAGCCATACCCTCAACTGGTAAAGTCATGGCTACGGTCTTCCTGCACTCTGAAGGGGTTATTCTGTTCGATGTCCTTCTTCATGGTGAAACAATCAACTCGGAAGAGTATTGTGCTACTCTAAGGAAATTGAAGAAACGACTTCAGTGTGTTCGTCGCCACAAAAATGCAAATGAACTTCTCACTCTCCATGATAACGCAAGGCCTCACACAAGTCTGCGCACTCGAGAGGAGCTCACAAAACTTCAGTAGACTGTTCTTCCTCATCCACCCTACAGCCTGGATCTCGCACCTTCTGGCTCGATGAAGGATGCACTCCATGGGAAGCACTTCGTGGATGATGGGGATGTCATTGATGCAGCAAGATGTTGACTCCGACATAGACCAGTAGAGTGGTACCATGCAGGCATACAGGCCCTCCCATTAAGGTGGCGTAAGGCTGTAGCATTGAACGGAGATTATGTTGAAAAGTAGGGTTTTGTAGCCAAAGTATTGGGGAATAATATGTTGTATTCGAATCCTGAATAAAACCAACCTGCTTTAAGAAAAAAAATGTGTTGCATTACTTATTGAACGCCCCTCGTACATGAGCAGTCTTGAACTACAAGTCACTAGAGCATTTCCACACATCTTTAGAAGTTGGTGCAGATATGTTGATGACATCTTTGCCATAATACCAGACAAATCTGTAGAAGACTCGGTTAAATTACTTGATCTACAAGATAGTTTAACAAAATTTACATTCGAAATGGAAAAATATGGATGTCTACCTTTCTTCAATTTAAAAATTACCTAGGAACCAGAAGAATCTAGAATTCAGAATTTATAGGAAACCTACACATGTCAATAATTACATTAAATAAAACAGGTTCAACCAAAGACCAGTTTGCAGTTTTTCACAGTTTAGTTCATCGACTAATTCACATGCCACTAACAAAGACAGAATACAATAGCGAATACAAACACATACAGGAAGTGGTAGTTACCATATCTTTAAAATAAACTTCATAGATAAGATGATTGAAAAACACAAGAATCAAATCAGTACACTAGACAGCTCAGAAAAAGCCCAACAGAACTACAGGAAGTTCACCTACCACCCAAAATTCTTCCATAAATTTTGAAGTGTTCAAAAACTACAATATTAAACTGGCACTACAGAATAAATATACTATCAGGAATCTTCTTAACCACCCATTAAAAAGCAACACACCAAAAACAGAACTATTGGGTATCTACCAGATGGAATGCAAAGACTGCAATATGATTTATATTGGACAAACCAGGAGAAGTTTGGAAATAAGACAAAAATAACACCTGAGGAATGTAAAACTAATGCAAACAGAAAAATCATCAGTAGCACATCATTGCTGGACAGAAAACCACCACATTAATAAGGATATAAAGTTACTAAACCATGTTAAGAAACCATCAGAACTAAATGCATGGGAAAAGTTTTTCATCACAAAGAACAAAAACAGTATCATGAATTTTGAAATCCTGCCAGCAGAGGACTAATAGACTTACCACCAGGAAGAGGGAGGGCAGCACCGAGCAGCGCACTTATACTACCAACCATGATCGCCAAAACGCCAGTCGACCGCCAGCCGAGGATGGGAGTAACACTCTCGAAACTAGTCCAATTTTATAAATTGATGTAAGTTGAGTTAAAAAGTTTTTTTTATTTTAATCTTTTCTCCAGGTTCAGCATGCTCCTCTGTTTACATTACTTCGTTTTAATTTGTTTTGACATTTGGAGCTGCATAATTTCATTAACACCAACAATGAAAACGGCAACTCCTGCAAACTTTTGACCTTAATTTGCCACAATGGACTTCAGGATGCATATCCGAATGTGGCACTTAGAATTTTTATGCCACAGTGGACTTCAGGATGCATATCCGAATATGGCAATGTCACTTAGAATTTTTATAACAATTGCCTGTCTCAGTTGTATCCAACGAAAGGAGTTTTAGTAAATTAAAAATAATAAAAACATACTTAAGAAACAGGACGACACAATGCCTTTCAAACCTCAGTATTATTAACATTGAAGATCAATTACCAGTAGCTTCAAAGATCTCGTATGATGATGATATTAAGAATTTTGCAGAGAGAAAAGCTTGTAAAATTAAGTGTTAGAATACAAGTTTGCTCCATTGCTATTTTGTTATTGATTTATGTCAAGCTTTGATTATCTCATTGGTAATAAATTGTAAATAATGTTTTATTCTAAGGAATGTTAGTAAAATTATACATTACGAAATAATGTTGCTTCTATTTTCATAATTTTATAATTTCTTTCTTATTGTGTAAGTCTATTTTTACAGTTGTTGTGAGTAACATACTTGTATTTTTCATCAAAGAATGTTTGTGTTAAATATTTTAAGTGAAATTTATCCACTACGAAAAATTCCCTCATTATAAAGATACCATCTGTTAACTTTCAAGCTAATTACTAGGCATGAGAAGTTCGGGAAAGAGCCTATTTTGTTTGAATGTGTGTGTTTAAATACTGGTACCGGTAGTAGATGTGTCCCAACCATGACAAATAAAGCCTTCTGATGAAGTTTTTTCTTGCTTAATTTTTATTTATTTTTTTGCCATTGGTGCCTTTTTTGTTTTTATATGCATTTTTTTAAAAGTAATTGAGTATTCTCTTAACGGTATGGAAACATTTCTGAATTTGAAACTAAGAATTCTTCTATAATATTCCCTAATTTATTATTTATTTAATTTATTGCTCAGGCTGTTGAACAATTGTCATTAGCCTTCTGGCTTCCCAATACAGCTGTCCATTCGATTTGTCCTAATATTGCTGAAGAGCAGAGCACGTTCTAAGATGTTCCAAATTTTGAATGGCATCTTCTTGTCACAGCATGCATTTCGGTGAGGCAAATATTTTCATTCGGTGCAGATGTTCTGCTAGACAGTCATGTTGTATTGTTATCCGAAATGCTGCAACAGTTTCACTGCGTGAGGGGCATCCCTGGGTGGCAGATGCGGGAAGGTCGGTAAACTGGTCCCGGCTAGGTCTGCTCCAAGATGGCAAGACATCTCAATATTCCCTAATTTAATTTAGTTCATTTAGTAATTTGTGACATTATTTTCTACACCCAAAAATTGGAGTTCTTATTGAATTTTCCTGTATTCATTAAACAGAGCCCGAGGTACCCAATTTCAAAATAAAGATAATTTCATATTAATCAGCCGAACATTCTAAAAGATTTAAATTTTAATAAAAAATCAGTGTTATGTTTTCTTATAGAAAAATATAATTTTGAAATCTTTAAAGGTTTTTTCAACTGAAGTCCTAATATGAATTCTGATTAATTTATTATATATTCGTTTACGGCCATTAGAGACCATGTTAGGCAGCATTTACACGTTTCCAGAAACCTTCTTTGCAGCCCAAAATCCTTTGCATTCTTTCTTTCTTCTGTCCATCCACTGTTCATTTTTGGTTCATCATGAAATCCTTGAAATTTGTTGATCACTGACCTGAACTTTTTTCAGTTTGGGATGTCTTCTGAATTTAGTTCATCCTGCTTGAGATCCTTTCCCACCTCCCTGAACCATTTGTCAGACACTTTAGGTCTACTATCAAGTATTTTAAAAATATTTTTTGTTAGTCTCTTCTCATCCATTCTAAATATGTGCCCATAGAATTTGAGTCTGTTTTCTCATGGACTCGATCAGTCTTTCATTTTCATTTTCATGCTGATTAATTATTAGCTACAATTTAACTTGTTTGAGTTCAGCTATTTTGCTATTGCATTTTGCAGCTATTTTGCATTTTGAGTGCAGCTGTTTTGCATTTTGGGTGCAGCTATTTTGAGAGTTATGTGACAAGCAACTGTCCTTACAACCAATAAGATGTAAAGCCAGATCACTCACACATTGATTTAGAATGTAGTCCAGCCAGTCAAATAATTTTCATTTAATGTAAAGTTTGGAAATTGGAATAGGAGAAAATTAGCATAGACAGAATCTCTCTCAGCTTTGCAGTAGCATGTACTTGTACTTGTACACTTGAGAAAGGCCTGGAGGGCAAGTTGAAACGTTGTGTGTTGTAAAAGATTGTTTTATCCACTGTTGTAAATAAGTATAATTGTTTATATTATATTATTTTTTAATAAAATTATAGTGGAAAGAATAGGACCGTAAATTATTTTCAATTGCACATGTACTTGTAGTTGAGGTGAACTTTAACATCTAGTCCGACAGTTAACTGGACTTGCAAATTTTTACCCGTCATAATTTTCTGACTTAGCCTGAGAAGGATCTGACTTAAAAAATTCACATCTTTGGATTATGGAAATTAGTCAGTGAATATTCAGACTAACAAAATTTTGGTATATAGGCCTACAATCATTGAGTCGTAAACCATAGCCGAACTTTAAATTATTTTAATTTAAAAAGAGAAAGACTTTGTTTCCTAGAATATTAAATGGTGTTATCAATTTTTGCAAGCAACCATTTTATTAAAATATTTGTGAATCAATACTCCAACCAGTTTCTCCATGACTTTCTGATTGGATGTGGAAGACACAGCAGACAAAGAACAGGACATGTTCTTACAAAAAAAAAATGTAGAGAATGAGTAGTTTAGGTTCATTTATAGTCTTGCAAGTTAGAAACAAACCTGCGCGGAACAAAGCTGTAATTGCTGTAACGAGCAGCTTCGTTCAGCATCAGGTTTCTTTCCAGCTTGTAGGACTATAGTTTTTATGCAAACATATATGATTGGAAAAATGGCATTGATAACATAAAAAAAAAGAGGTTGAATAGTGAGAAACAAAATTGTAGAAAATTCAGCATACTAAGCTGTTACACAAATATGGAAGTGAAAGCTGGACACAGGAAAAAGACAAGAAGTTGAGAGAGCCTTTTAAACTGTGGATGTTGAGAAAAGTCTAAGTGTGTATGGTTAAAATAAAAATTGGAAGCAGATGAAATAAAGAGCACGCTTTGAAGGCATGATAATGCATAGCTCACTAGCATATGCTGAATTTGCAATACTGACAAGTAACCCTGAGCTCCTTGATGACTTACATGTTCAGTTTTACTTAACATATTACTTGAGCATGTGGTCCAGAATTATGCCAAATGCATTACAGGGCCACCTTATAAAGCCTTTAGGAGTTGTGGTTTTGCCCGTAAGTGTCTGCCTCCCTTTAGAATTGTTAACAGGAAGTAACTGTACTGAGAGATAGGAATTCTGCACACCAGATGTATTACTTCCTCTGCCCGTACCATAGGTACTGTAGGTAGAGGAAGTATTGTTTTCGACCTCCAAATTCGAAGTTGAGTTTTTGTCATAAATACACGTTTTGAGGCTCCTCTGTCTGTGTGGATGTCTGTGAACAGGCTAGCTCCAAAACGGAAAATCGTATGAAAACAACATTTTGTATTTGGGTCCGGTACTTTCTGGAAATGTGAGTCGAAGATTGGCGACTAGTTTCTCTTATTTTTAAGGGGATTTTACATGAAGAAATTTTAGTTTTTTGCAATTTTCTCGAAAACGGCTCTAACGATTTTCTTTAAAATTTGCACATGTGGTCCTTATACTGAGAGCTAAAACTTTCATTTGAAACTTTTTTTCGAAAAAATTCTCTGAAGGGTAGTTACAAGCCACCCACTGTTCACCCACTGTTTGTAGAAAGTTGCATGGTGAACAACTGACTACGCGCTCTTTCACGGCCTCCTATTCTATATATAAGAATGTGAAGTGAGAAAGATGTATTGTTGGGCATGCATAGAGTAAAAGAAGTATCTGAGGGAAATATTCGATAAATTTCGGAAATTATTCTTTACGGCGGAAAGTTCAATAAACGTCTGCAGTCACTTGTTTTTGTTTTTGTTTTTTTTAAGTTTGTTATATAGCCTGCGCTTTTAGTCGCATCATTGAAAGAAAAGGTATTTATAGGATAATTAGCATAAAAATTGTGTTTTGCGATTCTGTACAAGGATATGTGAATACTGCTAACTTTCATTTGGGCAGAGGATGTTATGTGACTTTCACATCAGATTTTTTTATATGTATTTTTATTTATACCATTGGCAAATCATTTTTTAAGCTACTGTTAATCTGCTGTTTAAGGGGGTGGTGTAGTCAAATCATGGTAGTAAAAATTGTATCTGTTATAGAAACTAACTGCAAACTGTATCCACTGGTAATTATTCTTTTTATTAGTTTTTTAACTTTTTATTATAGAAACTAAACTTAACTCCATGGTGTTACGTCTCTTTGAGAGACTAGGCCTGCTGCTACATGTTGCATGAATGTTATGTAAATAAAATCTGTCTGATTGTTGCATCATCTGACATAGGCAGATGGCAGGACTAGGGGGGGCATGAGGTCAGCATACTGACTCCCAGGACCTTTATTGATGGCTTATTGAACCGGAGCCATTACTTGTTTTTATCAAGTAGCTCATTTTGTATCACAAGTCTGAGTGCATCCCATTCCAGACCTCTCTACCTCATAAAAATCCTAGGAGGTACTGGGGATCAAACCCAGACCTGCAGATCTGTAGTCTGCAGTGCTAACCAATAGACCATGCAGGCAGTTGGTTGTTCTAGAAAAGAAACTGGAAATTCGATGAGAAATTTCCACTATTGTATCACTTGAAAAAAATCATCAGATGGGGTGGGGGCTTACATCTTTCTGAAACTATAATAGGAGAGAGATCATAGCATTAGTTATTACAAATTTTTTGTCAAGTTTATAAACAATAATTGTTAACCTGAACACTGATACCATTCACTGCTGAAGTGACAAGTGAAGTGCTGAACCTACTTTTTAAATTACTTTTGTGCCTGGGGGCAAAAGGAAGTGTCGTTAAGAAAGGTAATTAATGTCAAAAAACCCTGTTCTCTCTCATGCTTCCTTCCTTATAACATGTTCCATCTTGTTTAGGGTTGCCTAATTTGTAATTTAAGAGTATACGTGAATTGAACATATAAAATAAAACTGTTAGTTTGAATTTTAGAAGGGATATATTTAACTTGAAATTAATGAATTTTCTTGGAATGTGGAAAGTATATAGCCTGGGCCTTGTTTCATAGAACTTGCCATATAATATTAATTAATAAAATTAGAACTCATTTATTATTTATTAGTTAACAAAATCTTGTTTCATAGTTGCTTTCTTATGAACCATTAATTTTTTTACTGGAACATAACTAGCTGTGAGAAATCAAACTATTGAGCACTTAGTCAAGATTGAGGTAGGCATAGGTAGGCTACTAAAATCTAACCTCAAATTCTAAAAACTTGTTGTGTCTAAAATTCCTTCAACTGCAAATGTAGACTTTTCGTAATCGATAATGTAATCGGAGTGATTCATTTTCCACAATTTTAAGATCGTGAAATCTGTACCACGTGGATTTAAGAATAACTTATATTAGACTAAATCCGCTTACAGAAAAACACCTAATATTATGAGTAAATTTCATTACCTTTGAAGTATATGAAACAGTTTACTAATAATATTAGTAACATTTACTGTAATTTAGGGCCATGAACTCATAACTAATAATATTAGGCAATATTCTTATGAAACAGAAAACTAATAATAATAACTAATATTATTATGTATTTGCTGATAATATCAGTGTAAATGTTCTATAAAACAGGGCCCTGGAAACGAATTGCCCTCTGTTCTGAAGTTAAAAAAATCCCTTTAGGCAGGCCTACAGGCGGAGGTAGATTTCGAAGTGCTTTTGGTTTAATTTATTGTCGCTGCATAGCACTCTTCTTCTTTAGCCTTGGCATGGCAAACCTGCAGTAAAGAGGAAGAGCCTACAATCAATTGTTTTGACAACAATAATAGGATATAATATTCTGGGAGGCCGTGCGCAAGATCAGCAATGAATAAAATTAGCAAAGCCGCTAAACAAGACAAAATTATGATATTATAATAATTCTTTCAAGTGTTATTATTTTCAAACATTAAAATCTCGCGTCATATGAGAGATATCAAGAAACTATTTATTGATTTGTAGAGTACTCATCAAGAGCTTTTCAACGATACCCCACAAGACGTGGTTTCAAAAGTTTCGAATTTCCATCCCCCACCCCCACCCTCACTCGAACCCCCGAATCGTTGGTGTCACTGTGAACTCCATAGGGAGTACTCTAATTTATTCAAACAAAGTTTCCCTCTATACTTCATAGGGCCGAGATATACATTTTTAAAAATTTCAACCCCCTCCCCCGACCACCCCCTTGGGCCAATTTTGCTCATTAACGAACTTGTCCGAACTATTGGGCCTAGAAATAACATATTAAAATTTGGTTCAAATATCTTCAAAATTACGGCCGCTATCGTGTAAAGATATATATATATATATAAATATCACAAATTTTTTTTTGGAACGGGCGGTGGTTTCGTACTTAGGGGAGCATGAAACGTAAAGATATGAAAGAATTTTTCGAAAATCATGACATGGTATCCATTGCAATAGGTAGATTTTTCTTCGAAATCTACCTAAAAATATTCAGAATTTGGCAAGCTGTCCTACATGCTTTGGCAAGCTTTGGTACGTACCGGTAGCGATTATTGGTTAAGAGGAAGTCAACAAATGTATCTTTTTGCTTCTTCTTTAAATATTTTACTTCCCCTTTTGTGGATTTTACATGACAATGCCCATAGGGTGAGTTAAATCTATACTTACATATATATATTTAAATAAGATGTTGTGGGACCCCCTGCTATATTGTCAGCATGATGCAGGACCTCCTCCTAAGTGTATATTTTAAGAGGAATCCAACATTCACCTTAGACAAGTGAGGAAAACCCACACAATGATCGGCCAGCCTCAGAATTTCCTCTCATAGCCTTCTGAACGCATGTCCAAGAAGTTATTGCCTAAAGCATAGGTATGAGTTAATTGTAATTTCTTATAAATAGAATGTTACTCTAATAATTGTACTAAAATTTATGAACATGGGAATGTTACTCTATTAATGAAATCAAAACTCAAAGTACCAATAAGATTATTATTAAAAAAAAAAAAAATTTAAATCAATTTCTGTATGCGGTGTGATGAATTAATTCTGTTATTAATTTTAGGCAGCTTATGTAAACATTATTGCTTTTAAACAGGGAAAGAGTTAAATCTAATATAAAGTAGTTAATCATGTGGCATCTCGGAATCATATTGGCCAATAAAGTTAAGCAATTCCTCGTATATAGACCAATCACGATGTATAGGCTAATAGGGAAGAGTTCCTGGATTCAAATAAAACCTCGTGGCCATCCAAATTTACCAGTAGTCTCTTGTAATAACTCATTTGTGCTGCATTTGCTTCTATTGTTCAGAGATATCTGAATATATCCTTATTTTTGCCTTTGAGTTTGAGGAAGTCCGAGTAGACCCCAAGTTGAATTGTCCGTACACAAAGTCTGAGATTTGAACCCAGGATGTCTTACCTCTCCCACCTTGCTCGGATTGGATTTTTGTCATGTCCATTATGAGACAGGTATAGTGAATTTTACAGCTATAAGTGAATAAATTGCACTAAGACGTACCCCAGTTTCTAGTCTAGGAGTTACACAATCTGTAATAGACTTACAGTAGGGCCCTGATTTATTGATGAAATAAAATGGCTGATTTCGGTGTTAACTTCCTTCTATTTCGGTGGGTATTTCGTGAAATAATTTACTTTTACTACATTGGGAACATTGCGCAATGATAAACTTTGCTTCTTTATTTACATGAACTAACGCCCCCCCCCCCCCCCCAATTTCTATATTCTTCTGCCCTTGTTTGCCCTTGTATGAACTGAAGTAACTTTCGATTTAGGCATGATTAGAGTTAATGTTCAAATATAATAACGAGAAATATTATCGTAATTTCTACTAAACACCATCATATAGCCATTTGCAAACACAAGTGCCAACCATACCACTGGATAAAAGACGAAATCTGTTGAATAGAAGTAAAAAATATTCTACACTCTTCTGCTGTAATCGATCATAGGCATCGCTAACATAGCAGGAAAGGAGTGTGCAAACCAGGACACAGACAATCTTTGCGTAAATTCTGCAATCTTTGTAATCGATCACAAATATTAATATACCGGTAAACCTTCGACAGCCACAGAAACAGCAGAAAAAAAAGCATGCTGCTAAGAAATAAAAAATACAGTACACCAAAACACAATATTGTGATTTTAAGGCACATTTTCGTGCTTATTTCTCACTTTACGGACAGAAGGGGCATATTTCGTGCTTATAGACACATTTTGTGGAATCGAGTAAATTTCGCGATATTTCATGGATTCAATTTGGTTCATATCGGTATTTTAAGCATATAAAAGCTAAACATAGCTAAGAGAGGTTGTTTTATAAAATTTCCTGCTTATCGTCGTTACCAAAAAATACGGCCCCTAACTTACAGACAATATTTATAAATCACAATATGATCGCACAAAATGTATAGAGCTCTTTATATTGATCTGGAGCAATAAATATTTCTTTTATGTAGTTTGCAAATATTTTCAACTATCACAATTTGTGTGTGAACAAAGCTTAAGTGGTTTCTTTATATTGGTTATGCCATATTTAACTAAATCAACTGACAATTCCACTTGATGTGTTACTTCTTAGGATAATTATGTAGTTTATACACATGGATGATGTATTTTTTTCTCCCTCACAAACATTATCATAGGTGTTTGTCCCTAGTGCTGTCTAGCGGTGGCAAACTAAATGTGATAACAGGAATTACTGTAAAGTCCTTAACTCGGCCGGGAATCAAACCTGGACCGCTGGGGTGAAAGGCAGACATGTTACCAACCCACCCACGGTGGCGGACTTATGCTAAAATAATGACACGATCTGAAGCTTAACTCTGAGATTGTTTACAAAACTCAATAGACTGGAGTAAAGGCATTGATTAAAAAAAAGTGTGCCATATCATGAAAAAATGCAAGACTTATGTACGAGTTATGAATAAAGAATATAAATTTTCTGATTTCTTTAATAGAGATAGAAAAAATTTTGTTATTTGTAGACAAAACATGTTAATTGGATTGAATTCCTGTATACCTTTTTATTTTTTATCCCATTTTAAAGCGATAAGGCCTACTATCAGAACACATAATAGGCTGTGTACTTATGGTTCCTATATTTCGTTTGTGCATTTCTCTATTTTGTAATTTTTACTTTCTTGTATGTAGGCCTATGTTTTTCTGCGCTAGCTTTCAACGCGTATATGCGAGGAAGTTTGTGAAAATTATTTTGTACCATTTATTTCTTTTTTAGAAGTATTGCTAAAATTTATTAGAAGTCAATTTCAAAAATTAAGAAACCAAATTTTCTATAAATAAAGAGGTATAACGTATCATTAAAGAGCATATATTACATTTTGATTAGCAGGCCTATTCACAGAATGGATTATTCAAAAGAGTTCTAAGTTCCTCAGAATTTATTCTTGGACCTCAGATATGAAAATTCCAACATCAACATTTGATGCTTCATAAATCAGAGGTATTCAACCCATAACCCATTATATTTCAGACAACTTAGCCTACAGTTCTGTTTTCAGAAATGAGAAAAGTCCCTTTTAGAATGGAGTGTTGAATATATACCTTGTTGAATATATTTGAATTAAAGACATAGTAATATAAGGTACTTGTTGAAATAAGTTCTCCTTTGTCACAAATGAATGTGGCAGTATGCTGGTAATTGTAGCTGAAGCTATTATTTCCTTAACTTCCTTCACTTCCTTCATGTAATTTCCTGTTATATGCAAAAAAAAAAAAAACTGGTTTTGCATGTTCTGTTTGTTCACACAAGATGTTGCATCCTGTATCACTGGCTTGCCAGGTCATTGGTATAACACCACAAAAAAGCACATTCACTTTCACTTTTACTGAAATGTGTGATGAAGTAAGGAGATGCTGTTTGCCAGAACACAGGTAACTTGGGTGGGAGAAAGTATTGTAGTGTCAGAGCTTAGTGTGAAACATGTCATCATCAAGTCTCAAGGTGTAATACAACATTGTATACTTATGGAAAGTAAGCATTACTTGTGGCTTTATTTGTCAAGAAAGAATGCGTTAGTAGAATTCCATGTTGTCATCATTACACTCAGTTCATTTTTTGTAGTAATTATGTCACAGTGATGTTGTAATAGATGGTGAGTCTTGTTTCATACATGTAATTAAGGATTCAATAGTTATATTAATGCATTGATTTGATTATTATGTTTGCTTTTTAAAATAATCATTTGATATAGGATATGAGATAGTGATCCATCAGTTCTTGTTCATAGAAAGCCTTGTATAAATTTTCTTAGAAAATGTATGCAGTTGCAAAAAAAATTACCTGGTAGGCATGTTAATTTTTTTTTTTTTTTACTTTACTTTACTTTACTTTACTTTACTTTACTTGTACCACAGATGGATGAAGTATTTGTTCTATCCTGAAATCCAATGCTCAGTTATCAGCATTAATAAATATTTTATTGTCACCTGAATTAAAAAACAATTTTCAGGAATATGTCTGATTGTCTGTCTGACTGTGAACACCATAGCTTAAGAATGAAAATCTGTATAAAAACATTTTATGTATGGGTTAGATATCTTTCCAGGCTGTTTAATATTTCTTGGGCTGTCAGAATGCATTTGGTTTAACAGTTTCTGAGCAATTTAACCTGTAATCCTTTTACTGCTGCAAGCTGTATGTATGCATCAGTGCATATCATGCTGGCTGTGCTATTGTCAGATACATACGACACACGTCTTTGCGTAGTTACATTTGAAGGAAATTCTCCTTGGAAACCACTCCAAGTGTGTGTGAGCATATAGTCCCATCTGTTAGTTACATTCTGATACCATGAATTAGCGTTTCCTGCTTTGAGCTGGTATCTAAAGCAAAATATTTCAGATTTTGTATTTCACCATGCAACATAATGCGTCTTCCACTGCCATGTTGTGACATCATGTGGGGCTTCCCTAGGGTTGAGAAAACGGCCTCAATTTCTAATCTGCACCGTGTCCTTGCTTTGGAAGAAATTGACAAATTACACAGGCCTGCGATGAGAAAAATATGTGGGAAGTGACAGGTGAAAATCATGTATTTTATGGTGCTGAGTTAAAAGAAAAATAAAATCAGGTAAACTGATGTAACAAAGTGCCAGTATGTTTTTGTTTAATCAGTTATGACTGCAATTATGATATGCAGAATATGTTTTTTTTTTTTTAAATTGATTTCCAAGTTAAGCTCCAGATTTATTTATTAAGCAGGGCTTACCGAAGAAGAAAGGTCTACCATCTCGGCCACCTGGGTCCTTTTAATGGTCTAGTTGGATAAGCGCATGTAAATCAATAGTGTTTTTTGTCAAAGCTACCTACCTGTATTTTAAGTTCCAAGGCCTTATAAGATCACAGTAAAACAATAGGCTATGTTGTCAAGATAACTGATTTTCATTTTTTTTATAAATTCTTTCGAATACATATACAGTATTACCATAAAATAGGCACTAAATTGAGCATTACTCCGAAACAGGTCAACCGATTTTATCCATTATGAATAGACGTCTTCCCATGGACATTATAAATGTGAAATGTAAAGCATTACTCCGAAACAGGTCAACCGATTTTATCCATTATGAATAGACGTCTTCCCATGGACATTATAAATGTGTATACCAAGTTTCATAAAAATCCGGTAAAGCGTATTTGAGTTACCGCGTCTTTAAAATATACACTAAATTGAGTTTTACTCCGGTACCGGTCCACCGATTTGGTCCAATATCAGTAGACGTCTTTCCACGCACATTATAAATGGGTATACAAAATTTCAGGAAAATCCAATAAAGCATATTTGAGTTATCGCGACTTCTTATATATTAACATAAAAACACTAAATTGGGCATTATTCCGGTACTGGCCAACCGATTTGGTCCAATATCAATAAACGTCTTCCCATGGACATTATAAATGCGTATACGAATTTTCATAAATATCCAATAAAGCGTATTTGAGTTATTGCGCCTTTAAAGTAGACACTAAATTGGGTTTTACTCCGGTACCGGTCAACAGATTAGGTTCAAATTTAATAGGGCACTTCTCATGGACGTCATAAATGGGTATACCAAGTTTCATGGAAATCCGATACAATCTATTAAAATAGGCACTAAATTGGGCATTACTCCGGTACCGGTGAACCGATTTGGTTCAATATCAATAGGGTTCTTCCCATTGACATTATAAATGTGTTTTCCAAGTTTCATGAAAATCCGAAAAAGCGCATTTCAGTTATGGCGCGTACAGACACACGGACGGACAGACAGACGGACAGACATTTTTCATCCCCACACACAATCTCATAAAGTACCATACTGGCACTTAATAAAGAAAAATGTCTATCACGTCACGTTTCCTTTCATTTGAGTGGGACGGCCGTGATAAGACTTAACATTGGGTCCAAAAAGAATGAGCAAAAAGACAAAATCTTGAACCAGGTACCAAAAATGTGATTCAGAACAGCTTAATTGACCCCTTTGCATCTAAAATTAGGTGTAATGAAGCAATTTGTCGAGGCTATTCCAAAAGATGGTGATTGTTTCAAATACGTGTGCAAAAAGTCTCCTGGTTTATCCGCAGCCAAGTTGAAAGAGGGAATCTTTGTTGGTCCAGATATCTGCAAGCTCATGAAGGATAAAGACTTTGAGACTAGCATGACAACAAAGGAAAAAGAAGCTTGGGTTGCGTTCCAAGATGTGGTCAGTAAATTTCTGGGGAATTACAAGGATCCTGACTATGAAACAGTTGTTATAAATATGCTGGACAAATTTCAAGCTTTGGGTTGCTCCATGAGTGTCAAACTACATTTCCTTCACTCATATGTGGACTATTTCCCTGAAAATTTAGGAGCAGTCATCACAGAACAGGGTGAAAGGTTTGATGAAGACATCAAAGATATGAGGCGCAAATATCAAGGAAAACGGAACAAGAACATTTGGATGTTAACACGAGATAGGCCTGAGATTGCACATAAAAGAACATCAAAAAGAGGTAGCTCGTGCGATCTGGCAGTAGTGGTTTTCTTCCATTTAAACCTTGCTAACTAATCAATTTGCATCACCAAGAATCGATTTTACGTAGATTTAAATGGATAAAAACAGTGCTTTAGTTGGGCCGGTACGCACCGGTACTGCATACCGGTATAAAATTATTTTCCTTCTTCCATACCGGGAAAAATATGTGCTCCGGTACGTCGTACTGGCAGTACAGGAACGAGATTGTCCTAAAATACTTATTAAATGTCTAATTCAATACCAAAAATGACAAGCACTATTAAATTCGCCACAGATATGCGTTCTAATCTTCACCTTCGTGCGCATTTCTACAGTTACTTTCTCCTTAGATCACATGTTGGCTAGCCACCTTGTTTTCATAAAATGTGTGGGACCACCACTAGACGTTTTTGATCCTGCTCCATACGTCAGGTCATGACTACAAGGAGGCAATAGGTCAGCAGAAGAAACTGCATGCAGAAAATGTCAACCGAAGGGTTACATTCAGTATGAGGCGATATGGAAAATTTTGAAGTAAGATGAGTACCCCCAAAAAATATTTTCCAACTAAAGCACTGGATAAAAACCACTGTTTCCAGATAGTACACGCAAATTCCTTTTCACATAGGATTTTAGCAAAAAAATTGATATTGATTGTACAAAAAATCCTGACCTGATGGAAAAAGATGGTCATTTTCGAAATCAGCACATCCAATATCATAAAACTCAGCGAAAACATCTCTTGTACTTTTCAACAACTTCAATTTTGCAGGCCTGTGTTATTATTGCAGTCCAGTGAATAATTATTAGATTTAAATGAACTAAATGGTGAAGAAAGTGACACTAGGTGGTGATAGTGAAATATGTGACGATGACCAAAGTGACAGTGAAAGAGGTGCAATTTCAAGGTTACCGGTACTTAAAAGAAAGTAATGTGAAGATTAGGGCCTGGATTTTCAGGTTTTTATAAACCCTTTTTTGGTTTTTTAAAACCTTCTAAAATACTTTTATTTTAGTTTTTTACCATTTCCAGATTACTTTTTAGTTTCACTTTAATAAATATATTAAACACATTCAAAAATGTTTTAAATCATTTTATTTTTACTTAAATTTCCATGGCTCTGAACCACAAAACTTTTGAATACTTTTTGCTTAGTTTTAGAACTACCCCTGTCATTTCCAACTCCACCACAAACTCAACAAAAACGTTTTTCAATCAATTAACTTTTAGAATACTTTACTTTCAGAATCTTGCTGGAACAAACACTGTGAATACCTAGGTAGACAGCTGCAAGTATAAGCTTTAATATATTTAATATGCTTCTAAAGAAACAGGGGATTTCGGTCCACTTAAGATTTCCTTTACTGAGACAGTGGGTGACAAAATTACAAAACGTAATGATATATTTTATCATAGGTAATCCCACGAGAGATTATGAGTTTATTGATTGATACGGGACTGCGCTGCAGGAGTAAATTTATCTGATGGAACTCATAATCTCGAGTTGGATTTATTAAGACTATTCCATGAATAAAATGTAACGGATTATATAAACAATATTATATTCTAATATAAATATTTATTTCTGGTTTGTTTAAAAAGAAATCATTAATAGTGTCAGATGTCAAATCACGGCATACTAAATTAATGAAGAGTCTGCATTATGGAATACTAAGCAATGCTACCAACGAAGTAGTGACAAAAGAGTTAACCTCAAAATTAAGAAACTAAAATCGGAACAACATAAACTTTTTTCAAGAACATACTTTATTTGTAAAATGCCACTGTACTTGAATGTGCATTGGTTAAAAGCACAATTTTCTTCTCCCTTAGATTTTCTCATATTCATGTTCCATTCTGCTACATTTGAGATTCCCTATCAATTCAATTGCACTTACAATCTTCACAGAACTTTTTTAACTGAATCCTTATGCATTTTATATTTCTTTCAGTATTATGTAGTTTAGCTTTATGATAATATCAATTTCGTTAACAGACGTATTATAAAACTTTCAGCTTGCCATTTTTGTTTTCAATTTAGTGCCAGCAATGGATGACATAGTCTAGTAATCACTGCAGTAGTGATACTGTGACGGTTCAGTAACGAACTGATGTTTTATCAGATAAAATCACATCCTCACAAATCTTGCAAGGATTTTGGTCGATATCTGAGGCATAGAATACGCAGTGTAAGAATGGAATAGTCTTACAAAATAATATACTGGGCCATTCTCCAGACAAGGGCAGATTCATGTCACATTTCATTTTCTGGTGTAAAATAAATATATATGGATTATGAATTATTATAAGTTGGATTGAAATAAGGTTTATTTGATCCCATAGTCCACTTTTTAAATAAAAGTTACAATTTTCTGCATTTTAGAGCACAGTATGTGAGATCTCACCTCTGTGTCGTATCCCAGTGCCTGACTTGTCATTTTCATTCTTTCATAATTCAACAGACTTTAATTTGCATCCCATTTTAGTGTTACAACAAAAACAAAGTTGTATGTTTTTATATTTCCTTTTGCTATAAATTATAATAATAAGGAATGCTGAGTTAAACTCTAAAAATGAGATTTTCTAACCTCAAAATGGAGGTGTAATTAATGTTGTAATTGATGACATATTTGACTGACGGAATTTATTATTCTTGTTTAAAGAAGATACTAGTATAACCTAATAGTTTATGACAATATATATATATATATATATATATATTTTTTAGTTTTGATTTGAACGTGATAATCTATTTTAACATAGATGAAAAAAGTAAAAAGTTGTTTGTTAACCTTTTTTTGTTGTTCTTTTTAATGATAACATTTAATGCAGTAAATTTAATCTAATTCTCACAGAACTTCCGCTCCCTTACTATTTTCTCACCTCCGTGAATGTGCCATTTTGGTAGAGCAAAGATCATACAGCTTTATTCAGTCCATAGAAACAGTAATAGATACATTCTTATTTGAGGGAGGACAAGCTCTGTTTACTGTTTTGTAACAATTGTTTTTCAGCACATTAGCTACAGTGTTCACCTCAGGATATTTTCTTACCTGCTACCCCTAGCTGACCTAGACGGAGTTAAAGATGGGTGGGGTTCTCAAGTGATATGAAATTAGGTGTCCTAATTATCATAAAAATTGATATTTTGCCACTAGATACTCTCAGTGAATTATTATGAACTATAATAATTTTAGTAGATTAATATTAAATATATTTGTAATTTAATTTCAGCATCTAGAGGCGGCCCAGCAATGGATGCTCCACCTCCTTATGCACCCCCAATGGGACCTTGGTATGCAGCTCCACCTCCAGCTTATGCACCACCAGCAAATGGATACTATGGTTGGGTACCTCCGACCCATATTTTCCCAGATGTACCACCAGGTAAGTGTATATCTATTTTCAGATTATTTTAAAATTATTGTTAGTAGCTGAACATGCCGAGCAATTAAATATTTCCTTCTGAAATTGGTTCTCATCTATATATATATATTTACACACATACTAGCTTAAAAGGCCCGGCGTCGGCTGGGTTTTTTTTATTTTGTAATTGGAAATTATCTTATGAAGGTCTTTCGATTTTTAAATTACAGGTCATTATATAGGTATTTAGAATTTGAAATAGGAAGAACAACTTATCCCACTCAAACTATTCCTTCAGAAACCGCTTGGTATAGCTTTTTATGTCTCATAGAGGATGTAGAATTTTGCATCCCATCGCTTGTACACAGCAAGCCTGGTAGGGGTTCAAATAAGAAGAAACAGAAATTCCGGTTACATAAAATTGTATTGTCTTTGTGGAATATTTTATTTCTCACTCTCATGTTACCATAAAACCGTTTTGGGGATGAAATTAAACAGAAATGTAATATCACTTTTCTCTCCAAAAACCTGCGATATAATAGTATACATATTACCATAACTCGTATTGTTTTTTCTATGTCCAGGGTAGAGAAAGTTATGTGACTGCATTATTTTCGTGGATTTCATTCTGGGTCAATCCATATGAAATCATCCAATAATAAAATAATTTGTTGCTGACATATTTTATTTTATTTTATTTTTAAGTATATATTTTCGGTTTCTATGTGTATCTGGGAGTACAAAACAATTTTTTTCACATTTTTATCACTAACGATTCGGCAACTAGTGGCCATTTTGCTTAGAAGGATCTGTCATTTTTGGCATTTTCAAAGGTTAGCGGTAAGTTAAATAACTATTTTATTTATGAAGATATCAACTTAAAGTAAAAACCATCTTAATCTACAAGAAACATTCTACAATTCATGTTATGACCAAAAATTTGTTAGGTCTTAAGGAAATAATCTAAAACTTTATTAGAAAATGCAGTTCCGATTAGAAAAAATTAACAACTTTATAAAACTTTTTTTCATAGAAGGGATGAAAACACGTTTCATATTTTCCCCCCACATAGATATAGTAGATCACTAGATGCTAGTAAAATTTGAGATCATTTATATAAATCCTTTAGGTTTTATGAGTCTTCAAATATCGAGATTTTGCAAAATTGTTGATTTTCAAATTAAAATATCTCAAATGGGACTGAACAGAAAAATCTGAAATTTTCTCTAAATATTCCACTAGTGCCTAATAATCAACATATAAAATTTTATCACTGTGTTCTGACCAGAAGTATTTTATTTTTAATAAAGAAAATGCTAAAAAATAACACTGTCAAATGGGCGAATAACGGTGTTAAAATACAATAAGAATTGTCAAAAATAATATAATTATTTGTTGTTGCTAGTAAAATTAAATTTGTCATAAAACTAACATATTAAATGTTCCATGGTAGTAGTCATAGTGATCAATACTCCAGCAGGAGACCATATTGCCACATTTGCTGAGCAAGCCAGAATATGCTGACTTGAAAAAGGCAAGTCTCTGCAGAATCCTCTGTAGCTCCTTTGTTCAGTAATCAGTAGCTGTGCTTGACGGAAGATATAAAAAAAGTTGCCCCTTCAGTTAAAAAAATTGTTTATTTTAGCGATGGAGATGGTAGCCAGTACAAAAACAAAAATTACTTTTTGAAGTTGAATAGCATTTTTTTGCCACTTCTAATGGAAAGAATGCTTGCGATGGGATTGGAGGGGGTACAAAGAGGGCTGTCTCGATGGTTAGTTTGCAAAGACCATATTTGGACCAGATACCTTCAGCAGAAGAAGTGTTCAAATTTTGTTCTGAAGAAATTAAAGGTATTTCCTATACACTTGTATAAACATTTTTTTAAACCTTTGGCTCAGCTGTGGAACAAACTTCTAGCATCATAAGGTGTTACATTCACTCAAAAAGTGATATTTATGGTGAACATAGTATTTCCATTTTGCCAAAATTTGAAATAAGACCTTTCGAAGTAAAGGACATTGTTACCTGCATTATGATCAGAACTGGTGGTTTGGTGAAATTGATATTTTTTTTAAGTGAAGGGGCAACTTTTTTGCTATTTTCAGTCAAGCACAGCTACTGATTACTGAACAAAGGAGCTACAGAGGAGTCTGTATTGCTCAGCAAATGTGGCAATATGGTCTCCTTCTGCTGGAATATTGATCACTATGACTACTACCATGGAACATTTAATATGTTAAGATATATAAGCATTCATGAACCACAGATAATTGTCTCTGTTGGACATAACATGAGAATATTATAGGAGAAAAATTCCTCCGTCACTGGGACTAGAACCCAGGACCTTTGGCCAATGGTTTGGCCAATGCTCTACCAACTGAGCTAAGCTGAAGCTCAATTCACAGCACCAGATGGAACCTCTCTCCTATGACTGATTGCCCTAATGGTCTACCTCACAGACAGACAAGTCATGTCATATGCAGTCCGGCTTAGCTCAGTTGGTAGAGCATTGGTATGAATTTTTCTCCTATAATATTCTTTAATATGTTAGTTTTATGAAATATTTAATTTTACTAGCAACAACAAAAAATTATATTATTTTTTGACAATTTTTATTGTATATTAACACCGTTATTCGCTCATTTGACAGTGTTATTTTTTAGCATTTTCTTTATTAAAAATAAAATACTTCTGGTCAGAACACAGTGATGAAATTTTATATGTTGATTACTAGGCACTAGTGGAATATTTAGAGAAAATTTCAGATTTTTCGGTTCAGTCCCATTTGAGATATTTTAATTTGAAAATCAACAATTCTGCAAAATCTCGATATTTGAAGACTCATAAAACCTAAAGGATTTACATAAATGATCTCAAATTTTACTAACATCTAGTGATCTACTATATCTTTGTTGGGTGAAAATAAGAAACATGTGTTTTCATCCCTTCTATGAAAAAAAGTTTTATAAAGTTGTTAATTTTTTCTAATCGGAACTGCATTTTCTAATAAAGTTTTAGATTATTTCCTTAAGACCTAACAAATTTTTGGTCATAACATGAATTGTAGAATGTTTCTTGTAGATTAAGATGGTTTTTACTTCAAGTTGATATCTTCATAAATAAAATAGTTATTTAACTTACCGCTAACCTTTGAAAATACCAAAAATGCCAAATCCTTCTAAGCAAAATGGCCACTAGTTGCCAAAGCGTTAGTGATAAAAATGTGAAAAAAATGGTTTTGTACTCCCAGATACACATAGAAACAGAAAATATATACTTAAAAATAAAATAAAATATGTCAGCAACACCCATTGGATGATTTCATATGGATTGACCCTCCTTTAATATTTATTTATAACATGGATTATATTGATAGTTCTCTAATTTGTCAAGTCTCGTTTCATTTATTTCCAAAGCCTTATGTGAAGACTGCCAACAATACTGTTGTCAAGTGAACTGTGATTTGGATTTGATAATTCTGAGTAAAAAGGGATTAAATATTCTCAAAAACATTTAATTTTTGGCATTCAAAATCATTTCTTAGTGAGCACCTACATTATGAAACGAAGGTACTGTCAAAATTCCAAGTCTCTACCTGTTGTAGTTTAGGATCTACGTTGATTCTCTGTCAGTCAGACAGTCAGAACAAAGCCTTTTATATATATATATAGAGATATACGACGTATAAAAGACAATGTTAGTATCTATGTCCAGACTAAAAAACTACTGGACTGATTTACATGTGGTTTTTTGCAAAATGGTCCGTGTCGTCCAGAGAAGGTTTAAAGCTGTTGAAATCCTCTATGTAACCTGTAGAAAAAAGTTAGTGACCTAAATGTTTTATTTAGGTATTACATTGATATTCATCTAATGCAATTCCATTCTAATGACAACAGTATTAAACAATGTTCACATAGGGCTTTGGCAGTTGCATTTTACTAGACTTTGACAAATAATATAATTAGTAGAGAGGCTATCGATATAATTCATTTTTGTAAATCAATAATGGAGTAAATAGCCTAAATATCGTGTGTGATGCATGAAATAGCTTACTCAACCCTGGGCATGGACAATATCATTTTCATTTAGAATAAAAGGGTATTGTGGGGAGAGCGTTTTCAATCGTCTCAGCCTGAGTTTATGTCAACGATGGGTAGCAAGTATGCTAGGCCTATATCAGAAGTCTATAAAAGATTCTGTCCATTGATACATTATTCATTGCTATAGGCTTTGTATTAGTTGAGAAATAGGGATGTTTATTGAAAACATTTAAAAAGAGAGAAAAACAGGATGGAGCACTTTTAGTCCTATGTGCACAGTAAATGATTGTGTCTCAGATTTTGGGGGGGAAATGTGTGCAAATTTCTTTTGATTTAAGCCCTGAAATAGTTTTATGTCAACATGAACGTGGGAAATAAAATATCCCGCAATGTTATTCAACTTCTACCAGGCATGTTGTGTAAAGCAATGGGTTGCAAAATTCAAAGTCCTGTATGAATGATAAAAGCCATATCTGACGTTTTCTGAGGGAATAGTTTGAGAGTGATAAGTTGTCCTTCTTCACTTATTTTTTTAGGTTAGGTTTCTACTGTTTTAAATACTGAGCAGAGGTTTGAAGTTTGAAGTTTTATTCACCATATGAAATTTACAATTTCTGGCTTCGTCATACAAATTTAAGGTAGAAATTGTAATTTGCAAACAAATTGTACAGCTCAGTAGAAAAATGAAAATAATTGAAATATATAAATTTCTTTATGAAGATACGAAAGTAAAGAAAAAATGCTATTTTTAATTCTTCAGTTCAAAGTTAAGAATAATAAAACGGACCTCTTAATTAGTTTGAAACTTCAGAAAAATAGAAGTAGTGTATGTTGTGCATTCTGTAAAAATTTCATAATGGAATCTTAAAAAATGAGCTTGTAACAAATTAAAATGTACTCAAGGTATTTCTGCCTGCAATACACTTGGTG
This sequence comes from Ectobius pallidus, assembly GCA_964059195.1. Classification (NCBI taxonomy): domain Eukaryota; kingdom Metazoa; phylum Arthropoda; class Insecta; order Blattodea; family Ectobiidae; genus Ectobius; species Ectobius pallidus. The sequence continues at coordinate 26,849,031 of CAXKWD010000007.1, forward strand.
TCATAACTGTGACATGCTGCAAATGGCCTACTTCAATCACATGAGAAGGTGGTGCAACGCTACCTCGATACGCAATATCATAGGCGATTTTGAACCTTCAGTGTTTGTTATGTTTCTCAAGCTCCTGTCATGAAATTTAAATAACAGTTTAAGCAAGTGTTTATCTCATGGTAAACAAAACATAGTAGATAAAGAATGTTCCACTTTCTCAGTATAAATGCTTATTTAATTTGTTGCCAGTTTTCATAGTTGTTTTCATAGTTAACTCTAAAAAATTATTTGGGATTTAAAATATGCAAATCTCTTTTTAGAATGATACATATTTTATTTTATTTCCATGAAGCATGTATTTTTCAGAATATTTAAAATTAACACCAACTTAAGGCGTGTAATACACTCAGGGACAAAGAAACCCGTACACTTCATTTTTTTTTTTCATTTTAGGTTTGTCATAAGTGAACAGAAAAGCTTTTCAATTGAGAATAACCTTACATTTTGAACACAGCATATAAACAGAAGAAAATGTTGTCTTTATTAAAAATTCACAACGATGATGCACAATTTTCTTTTTTTCTTCTTCTTCATTTTTATTATTTTCATTCATTTAAACCAAACAAGTGTTCTTAATTTTTTAAGCATTTGAGTTTTGTGACTTCAGCAGCATGTGTTGCAACCCCTCTAGCTCTAATGACATCTTGTAGGTGACATGGCATATATTCTCGTAATCCTTTTTTGAGGGATATTTTCCCAAACACCTCTTCTTTGATGAATCTCCCTCAGTAGAATGTCCCAAACATGATCGGTGGGATTTAGGATGGGACTGTGCGCTGGCCAATCCATAACGTTGATCCAACTTCATTAAGTACATTAAGTACATCTTTAGAAATCTTTTCTGCAGTGTGTGCCCTGACATTATTCTGTTGCTATTCGCCAAACAGAAGCTTGAAATGTAGTGATGTGATTAGGACCACAAGAAGAAGACTCTAGGAACATGGATTGTTATCAAGATGGCCTTCCAGGGTACCGAAATCACTCACACAGCTTTGAGTTGTCCGTCTACCCTTTGCCCTTCAACACTCAACTGGACCCAGGAAGACTGGGAGTCTGTCTTGTTGATAGACGAGTCCCGTTTTGCCCTAAATTCATCAGATGGACAGGAACGTGTACAGAGAAGATGAGAGAGCTCCATGCACCATCTGTATTGACGCCAAGTGTGCCCTTTAGGGGAGGATTAATTATGGTTTAGGCTGGCATTTCCATCATAGCCCATACAAAGCTTGTGTGTCTGCTGAACAGCACCATGACAACACACAGGCACATTGAAGAGTGTATAAATGAAGAATTCATGCTACATTCACCATTTATTGGTGATAATTTTGTCCAAATGCAAGAAAATGCTAGTGCACACACTATGAAATAGGTTTCGATTGTATTTAATAAAGTTTGTATCAACATATGGATTGGTCTGCTCATAGTTCCGACCTAAATCCCATTGAACAGTTTGGGACATTGCACTAAGGGAGATTTGTCATGGAAGAGCTGTTCCTGAAACCATAAATGAACTTCAAGCAGCTTTAAAAGAGGAATCGACAAATATCCCCTAAGAAAGGATTACGAGAATAATCCTAAGCATGCTAATAGCCGTCTGCCGGCGTGGTCTTGTGGTTAGTGTCGCTGACTACAGATCCGTCGGCCCGGGTTCGATTCCCGGTACCTCCTCGGATTTTTCTGAGGTAGGTAGGTCTGGTAGGGGTGCACTCAGCCTCGTGATTCCAAATTGAGGAGCTACTTGATAGAGAAGTAGCGGCTCCGGTCCAGAAAACCACCATTAACGGCCGTGGGTGTCGGCATGCTGACCACATGTCCCCCAATCCTGCCATCTGCCTACGGGAGATGATGCAGCAGTCGGGTGGTAGGCCAAGTCCCTCTAGGGATATAGCGCCATGGAGTTTAGTTTAGTTTTAGTATGCTAATAGCCTACAAGAAGACTTTAGAGCTAGGGGTGGCAACACATGCTACTGAAGTATCAAAACTCAAATGTTTAAAAAATTAAGAATACTTGCTTGCTGTAAATAATAAAAACTACTTTTTGTGTATCATTGCTGTGAATTTTTAATGAAGGCAACAGTTTTTCCTGCCGATGAATGTTTTGTTCAAATCATAAGGTTATTCTCAATTGAAAAGGTTTTCTGATCATTTAAGACAGACTTGAGATGTAAATTTCATGTGTTTGGTTTTTTGTCTTGAGTATATTTCATCCGTCACTACAGCTATTCCACCAATACATGACCATCTCACTTTCCACAACTTAAAAATTCACGTACTAGGATGTGCATAAAATCTGAGACCCAATTCTCAACCTTTTAAATTTTGAGTGGAATGACCCTTCTGATGAAGCCTTGTGTGCTCATAATGTGTGCTTTAATTACTTCAATATTTCTGGGATCCAGAAAGAAACATTTTATTCCAAACATACATGGAACCCAATTTCATCTGAATTGGATATGTTAGGATTACAAGTATGAAATAGTGCAATTACACAATTATGGTTATGTTGACAAGCTTGCATGAATGAGACTAACATACCTTATGAAGCCTTGATAACTACATCTATTTTTAGAAAGTAGAATCAGTAAGGAATTTGTCTGTTTGGAAATTGTTGAAGCTATTGGTTCATTTTGTTTACCATAACAGGACTAATAGAAAGTGAATGTAATGATTTGTTTACTTAATATGTTGACATCCCTTTGCTTATTTGACAAATTCTTAGTTATGAAATCTACAGAATTTTAACAAGCTCCTGAAAGTCGGCTGCTTGAGCTCAGTTCCAAAATATGAAAACATAATTTGTTAATCATTTTATTACTATTATGTAATAAGTGAGTCCAAAGTAATATATTATTGTATTTCCAGGAGACAGCACAATATATTACCTTATACAGGATTCCCATACATTCCATTTTGAACAAGATTGTCCCTTTTTGAAAGCTCTGGTTCCTGTGTCCCACTGGTTTACAATATGTCCCGGCTTCTGTAGGTCTTTTTTTATTGCAATATTTTAGTCAATAGAAATGTAATGTTGGTGTCGAGTCAGTCTAGACTAGTCTATATGATATTTTATAGTAAAAAAACCATTTAGTTTGTAGAGCAATCTTTCTAAATGACTGGAATTTGGGTTTAGTCTACAGTAAAATACCAGTATAACAAAATTTTCAGTATTACAAAATTATGTATTGACGCCTTCTCTTTTCCCTATTTAATATGTGTTAAAATATTTCATTATAACAAATTTACAACTTTCAGTATAACAAAATAAAATTTCGCTTATTTGCCTGTATATAATTTTTTTTTTTCTGGCATATGCTGTGTAATATTGCCTCAGGGAGAGATATCAATGCTGAGTGTTGAATGCTGAATGGAAATAGCTTAAAGAAAATATAATAATAGCTAACTGCTTTAGAAAAGCTGGAGTGAAGTGCTAGATTACTTAGAAAGAGACAAGAACTGGAAGCGTTTATGTGAAAAGTAAGATGGGCCTGCAAGGGTGAATCTTAATGACTATGTCAGTGTGGACTGTGATGTGATGTGATGAAATCACAGATGATAGAATTGTGGCAGATATTTTGAGTGATAGAAATCCATGTGATGATGATATGCAACACAGTGATCAACAGAGTTTGACTCTTGTGCAGGCAACACATGGCACTTGGTCTTCAAGATTTTCTTCTATCACAAAGCAATATACCAAATTCTGTTTTCAATTCATGTGCAATGGTTGGTGACTATTTTGACTTTTTCAAAAAATAAAGTCCAGAACATTGTACACCTGTAAAATTTCAGTATAACAAAATTTCACTATTACAAATTTATTTCTGAGGTCCCCTAAATTTCGTTATACTGGTATTTTACTGTACTAGAGAGACAGTTCATTTGCAGGGAGACATTTCAATTATGACAAGTGTGTGGTCTGATGAGAGAAATCATCTCACCAAAAATGCTGTCAAATGTTTTCTGTATTTCGAGATCAACATATTATATTTAACATGCCCTGATTTTTTTTTTTTTTTTAAACATCAAATCTGATACAAAATTTCCTAAGAAAATTGTTCGTAGTGAAAAATATGAATGGTACAAGAAAGGTGAAGTTGTGTAAGTGTAAGAACATTGGATTAGATTTCATTTTTATAAATGTAAACTACATTTCCAGATGAAATTGTTGGTTTCTAAAGTGTAAAGTTAGTACTGGTATTAATAATGTCTGTAGAAAAGACCTGTCGAAGTGTCCCAGTTTGGGAAATCAGAAATATGGTAACCATACTCTTATAGTAAAAGCATAACTCTGTAGTTATTGCTCTTAAAAATCCTTCAGGATTCAGATCTGAGCAGAATATTGTCATGTAAGATGATGATAATTGCAATTCAACATTGCCTGAAATAAAACTTTAGTATAATAATTATTAACTACAGTAAAAACCCCGGTTATTCAGATTAATTGGGACTGGACCTGATCTGTATAATCAAATATTTGGATAATTGGATAAAAGGTAATTTCTTTAAAAAAAATCTAAATTGCGCAGTACTATACTTACATAAAGTGTCATGTCTTGAACATATTGGTCAGAGTCAGTTGTTTTGCTGACAAACTGTTGATTTGGTCTGCCGAAAGTTTGCTTTTTTGCATTTAATTGATCCTGATAGAGGATTTCCCAATGCTTTTGCTGCTGCAAAAACCATTTGAATATGGCTCAAAGCGATCCGGATAATTAGTGATCCAAATGGTTGGAGTTCCAGATAATTGGAGTTCTACTGTATTATTGTTCAACCAAAGTGTAACTTTCCATATTCTAGACATTCCTAATCCTAGATTATCAACTTGAGTGGGTTATCAGTAGACTCATGTTTTTTGTATTCAGTTCAAGAATTAAGCGCTTAAATTTAGCTTTAATTGCCCTAGGGTTGATTAAAGATAAACTATTATTTTCCTCATCGATTTTATTAGAAAAGGGATATTTGTCTAGATATTATTATTGTATAGGTACATAGCAAGTAACATGGGTTTCTATTTTTTCACAGCAAACTCTGTATATATGACTGACATGCCCCCACCATACCCTGGCATCAATAATCCTGGCTACAATGGTTATGCACAGGCATCAGCACCATCTGCAGGTGCAATGGGATTCACACAGCCTGCCCCTGGAACACAGTCCGCTGCAGGTAATTATTTTTACTTTGTAGAAAGCATAGCTAAAATCAGAGGAGGTAATAAAGATGCATAAACCAAAAATAGTTATACACTCTCTAAATTATTGTAATGGTTTCAGATGCAAAAGCAGCTGAAGCTGCACAAAGTGCATATTACGATCCAAACAGACCACAATGTGCTTATGTACCTCCACCTGCATACTATGTAAGTATTTAATATATTAATGTGAAGCAACTGTTATATTAATTATTATTGAAATTTAAAATGCCTTAAAATCATTCTTCAGATGCTTCAAACTTTTCTCCTGTACCCTTTTATTCTAGTTTCTTTTAAACTTATCCTCAATGACTTTGCATGCCCAGTAATATTGATGTCTACCTCTTCCTCTTCTTTCACTTTATAACTCCATTATGAAACACACTCAGATAAGCTTTGATTTTCTGTTTGTATCACATGTCCATACCGAATTATCAACATTACCTAAAATCAAATTTTTCCTCTTTTGTATATTTCTTCATACTTCTGTTTCAGATTAGGGTTTTATGTATTTATCGTATTTTTTTTTTACCCTGTAGTAAGAGTAGCGCTCAGTTCATTAATTATAAGATGAGGAAGGAAGTATTTTGAGTAATGGGAATTGATTTATATTAATGTCCTTTAATAAAATGATTGGACCAGTATTGATATTTGAGAGTGAAGAGGAAGTTTTACTCAGTTAAAATCTCGTAGAATCCAAGTAAAATTAAATTAACCATAGAATAGAATAGTTAGGAGAAAAATTCTTCTAACACCAAAAATCAGACCCTTATTTTCAGCATACTGTTCTGATGTTCTGCTGGTCCATTCTACAAGAACTTGTAACCAGCACTGGTCTTCATTCCATATTACCGTATATATATATATATATATATATATATATATATATATATTTTAATGTTATTTATTCACATTCAGCTTCCCTCAGTTAAGGGTTGCCCTAAGACAAAGCATAATAGAAAAAACAAAAGTTACACCACAAAGAAGTGTTAACAAGCATTTACAATAAACTTTAAGAAAAACTCAAGAAACTTATGAAACAACAAGAAAAAAAACTAGAAGACAAATATATACAAATTAGGAATATAAGTGATTCCTGAGTATAGAGAGGGAACCTTTCAGGGCTGTCAGAGACACTTCTTTTATGACAATGATGTTGAGATGGAAGAATCTGCAGAAATCCACAAAGAGTGAAGGAATTGTCCCTCTTGCACCCACCATCAGACCAAAGATGGTAATAGAAGAAAGGGAGTATTTTTCTTTGTAGTATGCGATGGTGGGTTCGTAGATACGACATTTTTCAGCATGAACTTCTGCTGGTTGTGTGCTACATGTTTCAAACCTGATTGTAGGATCAATTATAAATCCATTGGTTGAGCCTGGTGGAATGGCGATGATGTCAATTCTTCTAGAAGAGCCACCTTCAGAAACGCCGTAGACCTCTTCATCTACTTGGTGATGATTTTTCCGCAGGGCATTTGCAACATAGGCCTTCTCTAAATACAACCCTACATCAAGTTAAGTGGTGAAGCATAGGAATTTTCATAGGATAGGCTGAGGATAATGAATCTTAAGAAATACCGATAACTAAAACACTGGCCTTGTTGTATTCTAAAAACATGAAATTTCCTCTCAAGAATTTAAAATTATTAATAGATCAGTAAATGGTAGGCCTAGACAAGCTGACTTGAAATATGTAGTATTAAACATTTAAGAATCATATTAAGTGAAATTATGCATAGTGTTACTTATTAGGAATCACATAGAAAACATGTGTTTTGCGCTATCGGTGCGATTACAAACTGAACTACTAGTGTACATTCAAAAAGAAAACGCCTCTAAGGAGGGCAGCCATCATTACCAAAAGAGAGTATTATTTTTTTTATAATCATTCTATCTTCTTACCGTAACTATGATTATCTTAAATACAAACTACAGAGACATTAATTTTGTGATGTGCCGAGAATGCAAGGTCCATGCGGTGGCCTGAAAGCAAGTCATCGGCCAGTAAAAGCTCATGTACATAACCCCTCAATTCAAGCACATGGATTTCTGAATTAGGCCTACCTTTGTCATAGAAGATGTTGAAAATGGTCTCCATCTACCGCCATACATTTCTGGCATCTTTTAAGAAATTGGCATTTACATGAATTAATTCCTCTTGTGAAATTGTTGGAATTTTTCTTATGTTCTCTTTCAGTTCTTCAATTGTACAGTGTAGGGATACAGTGTAGGATCACATACAGTAAGAGCCATAACCCCTTACTAAATATCCAATCTTCAAACACTTCTTGACGATTAAATCTAATGAGAGATTTGCAGTATGTGCTGTAGTGGAGTCTTGTTGGAAAAATACAAATTTAATTGAAGTGTTTGAAGATTGGGTAATTAGTAAGGGGTTTAAGGCCAACAAGATCTGGTAATTAGTAAGGGGTTTAAGACGAGCAAGATCTTCAGATCTTACTCTATGTGAGTTTTATTTTTGGGAACTTAAAAATAAAGTGTACAAGAATAACCCTCATGCAATTGAAGAACTGAAAGAGAACATAAGAAGAGAAATTACAGCAAATTCACAAGAAGAATTAATGCGTGTGAATGCCAGCTTTCTTAAAAAATGTCAGAAAGTATGGCAGTAGATGGAAATCATTTTCAACATCTTCTATGACAAAGGTAGGTGATTATTCTAACTGTCGGCCTTGTGAGCCTTTACCTGCCAACAACCATGCGTTCTTGACACATTGCAAAAATAATGTCTGTATTTTTTAACAGGTGCCTTGATCTTGTTCCAAGTAACTATTACATTTTCCACAATGGTGTGCATGTCAAAAAATAGTGCTTGAAGGTAAATTCCATACAATACATATTGAGAGCCCTGCAACCCGTATGATAAATTTTCCCATATACATTCAATTATAATAGTCACCTACTTTAGGAAACCTCTATCCAGAAGATGGGCATGGTGTGCACCAAATGGAACCACCAAAAACGAAATAGATTTTATTTTAAGTGATAAACTAGAAGGAGTATCTGAAGTCCAAGTTATAAACCATCTCAGGTTTGATACTGACCACAGAATGGTTCATCTGAAAATAGATATCTTAGAAAAAGAAGGTGTTTAAGGACCATCCTGAGAACATATAGCGTGGGTCCCAGCAAATACAAAGAGAAACTCAAACTCAAAACAGAACTTAACAATCTCAATAGTTACGAGAGATTGCAAGTACAATAGCATTACAACAATTTAAATAAAACTATCACAAAAGCCATAGAGCAGTCTGTGGAAAGGAATCAAAAGGCTTAAAGAGGAGCACGCTCCATGAAAGGCCCTTATGTCTGTTATGGGAAAAAAAAAAAAGGAAACAACTCAAGGCATGCTGCAACGAATCTGCACACAAAACAGATCAAATTTGTAGAAATGAACAAACTTATGAAGAGGGAAATACGAAACAACCTCAGAGATCATAAATCATTGTCAGAAACATCATGGAAGGACCCAAATCAATTAAGATTATGAAAGAGCTAATCACTGGTAAAAACTGGATGTTAGGTGTGAAGAATAGCAGAGGAGAATGTATGAGGGAGAATCAAGTGAAAACCGCAATTATTTTTTTTCCACTATTTTACTGCAGGAAGAATGCTTGATTTACATTATTTTTCCACATAGTCCCCTCCCAGTTCAATGCACTTACACCATCTGATAGGAAGTGCTTTGATACCACATGAGAAAAGTTATTTTGGTTGATGCTGTAACCCTCACGCACTGCTGATTGGGCAGTCTTCATCAGACTTGAGCTTATGTCCTCCAAGGTGCTCCTTTAATAGACCAAAGATGTGGAAATCTGATGGTGCCAAAGCAAAGGGGATTGCTGAGTGCAGATGTTTTGCTTCTACATGATAATGCCCGTCCTCAAGTTGCTTGTGCAACCATGAACACCATCGACATTCGCTTCAAGTGCCTCCCGCATCTGCCATACTCGCCAGATTTGTCACCATCAGATTTCCACATCTTTGGTTCATTAAAGGAGCACCTCGGAGGGGAGAAGTTCAAGTCTGATTAAGACATCCAATAGGCGGTGCACGAGTGGCTACAGCGTCAACCAAAATAATTTTTCTCACATGGTATCAAAGCACTTCCTATCTGATGGCACAAGTACATTGAACTGGGAGGGGACTATATGGAAAAATAATGTACAAACAAACATTCTTCCTGCAGTAAAATAGTGTAAAAAATTAATTCCGGTTTTCATTGATCCTCCCTCGTACTATCTCAAGACAAAGCATATAAGAGATCATGCTAGTGAATTCTATAAAACACCATACACCAGGAATACTACACCAAGGAGCAGAAAACAGTGGCTTATGAAGCAATAAAGGGCAGGCAGAATACAGAGGTCAGCCCCATTATTCCAAGCGAGGTAAGAGTAGCCATAGAGGAAGCAAAATGTGGGAAAACTGGTGCAGATGGGATTTTTAACGAATATCTCAAGCTAAGCATGGAAGAATTGGTCACTAAACTGTTATTCAAATGCTAGAGTCTGAAGAAATTGCCTTGTAATGGAAGTCAAGCCCGATAATTCTTCTTCACAAAAAAAGGACCAAAACTAAAGACCCATAAGCTTGATATCAAACTTGTACTAACTTCTCGCAAAACTACTGACAAGAAGACTGACAAAAGTACTTGACGGCAACCAAACTTGTAGAACAACCTGGGTTCAGGTCAGGATACAGCACAATGGACCACCTTCAGACAGTAAACCAGCTCACAGAGAAGACGCAAGAATTCAATACCAAAAATCATGCCAATACATAGTAGACTATACTTAAAGCCAAAGTCCATCAAACATGAACATATCCTACAAGCACTGACACAACAAGGAATTAGATAAAATACATCAGACTACTCTGAAAGCTATGTAACGACAGCACAGCCAAGATAAAGACAGAAATGGAAAGAAAGAACTTTGCACTCGAGAAAAGAGTCAAGCAGGGAGACCTGATATCGCCAAAACTCTTCAGCAGCCTCTTAGAGCACCAGTTCCAGAAATTGAATTGGAACCAAAAGTTCGGCATAAACATGCAGTGCCAGGCTAACACACCTGAAATTTGCAGACATTCTGCTGGTAGCCAAATCCGCAAGAAAACTACAATCAGTGCTGGTGGAACTGAGCAGGGGACTAACTATGAACTCCAAGAAAACCAAAATAATGACTAACATCACTGAAGACTCATGAGATCTTGGAGTATGTCAGAGAATACTACTTGAGACAACATCTTTTCGAATGAATCTACTACAGAGATAAAAAGACGCATCAACCTGGGATGGAAGAAAAACTGGAGCCTTAAGATTATCCTGGAAGATAGGTCCCTAAAATTAAGCGTACAGAGGAATGTATTTGAAACATACATACTACCAGAACTATTATATGAATGCCAAACCTTGTTGTTAACAAAAAAACAAAAGACCATGCTCCAAATACATCAGCGTGAGATGGAGAGGAAAACACTGCACATAAGAAGACATGACAGGATGACAAATGTGGCAGTAAGGAAGAGAAAGAGATAACTGATGCTGCTACATGTGCGGAGCAGATGAAATGGAGATGAGGAGTGCATTTTGACAGAATGCATGTGGGACTCAAGAATGAAACTAAGAATGGCAGGGAGACTGAAGACGCAGTGGGCAGATGACTTCACAAAAGGACAGCAGGCACAGTATGGACAAGACATGCCAACTATATATCATAATGTTTAATTTTCAAATTAGCCATTTTCCACTGGGAATAAAATATCTAAAGAATAGTCTTGGCAGAACTTGCTTCACTGTCCCATGTAAGCCGTTTAAAAGTGGAAAAAGATCTATAAATTTTGTGAAAAGTTCACTGATATTTTAGTTTAGTATAAAAAGCTAAGGATCTCTTTAACAGTAAATGGTGATCGTGATCTCCCCAGTTTGAAGAGGCCATCACTCCACAAACTAAGAAGTTTTGAATTTATTAACTGAAAGTGACAGTGCTATAGAGTGGAGTGAGGTGATATCTTTCTGTGGTACAGGCATTCTATGTAAGATTAGAGAATTTAGACGACAGGAAAGGAAAATATACTGTCCAGGTGAAACTTGGATTAACAAGATGAAAAGTATGGAGTGACAATATAATATAAACAAAGAAGCAGGTTTTTCTATCTGGAATAAGCACAGAACTCAAGGACTTAACTGGAAGGAGAAAAAGACCATTTTGGATATTATGGGAAATGATCGTTTATTATTGAGGGTATTCTTTGCTTTCACTGTATCAATGAGGGTTAATTTTGTCATTTATATATTTATTCAGTTATTTAATTATATTTTTATATTTTAATCTGATATCAACACATGTTTCAACTGTTTGCTATTTTGTCTGCATTTCCTGCTAAAAATTTCACGTGTTACATTTTGCTTTGTTTAAATCTTCTTGAATCTCTAGTTTGACAAAGTATAGTGAATTAATTTGTTTCAACAGTTTGTCCAAAATGGAAATCAGTTTGCACAAAATGTTTCTTCATTGGTCAGAAATGACTGACATCTGTAAGTAAAAGCAAAAGTATTCTTAATACAGAAAAGGCCTCATTTGCTTTTGCACTTGCAGTAATTAAAACGATCCAGGTCTCAAGACTTCTTTATATTTGCAAGCATACCTTGATTGTGATTGTAAATTGTGATTATTTTTTTTTATAGGAAGCACCACCTACGTACCAAGCAGCAACAGCTAAGAAGGACCAATAGAGTGAGCTAACATTCCTCCCCCTCCAATTCCAATTCATTTACACCTCTTGTAAATTACAGAATGCTTCTTCTATCAGTAAATATTTGTCGGTGATGTGAAAGGCAGAAATACATTTTCTCACGTAATATTGCACATCAGAATATTTTGAGGGAGTTAGAATCTATCTGAAAATTTGTAATGCAGTGTCACATGTTACCAACATCTTAGCAAAACTGCATTATGAATTGTTACTCTATACTTTAAATAATTTTACCATGCATTGATTGCGTTGTTGGTATTAAAATTTAGTATTTTGATTGTACAATGTATTCAGGAATGGTTTTTCCCCACCATAGAGACAATAATTCTGTGAAAGACAATTTTAAAATTCGATGGTGGAGAGGAGCAAGTGCAAGTTCAATTTCAACTATAATAGAAGAAATATTATTATGTAAATTTTCTCCAGTATTTAACAATTTTGAATAAAAAGCATGAGTTAGTATTTTATATCAGGTATCACAATTTTGAGAACATGTAGAAAGGATTACATTTTATATTGGCCTAAAATTAAGCTGATGGAACCAGATACTTAGTTTTACGTAGTGCAGTTCTAACCTGCTGTCTGTCCCCTTGTTCCTAGGCTGCCTCGTATCCCATATGATTTTAAATTAATATTTGCCATTAAGGTTGATGGTCTAGAACTGATACAACAAAATATTAACAGAAAGTAAGCACACGTGAAATTTAAATTTAAGGTTATGCAAAGGAATGCACTATTTGATATGTAATACAGAAATTAGGGAGAATAGCAAAATTCAAGATGTCACAAAATTTATTAAAAGTAGAAGAAAATATTGGAAAGAACATACAGATAGAATGGAGGAAGATTGGCTTGTGAGAAGAGCTAAAGATAGGCCCTTAGATTGGAAGAGAGAAAGAGGCAGACCTCCAGAGAGATGGGCAGTGTGGATGCACATCATCAGAAAAGGTGCTTGAATGGGGAAACAAACAGGATTCATATCCTACAATCAAAAGAAGTTGTTGACCCGTGGTCTTGGATATGCAGATTGCATTAGACAATATAATAGTAAATGCATTAGGGAACCTATATCATGGTGAAATTTGGGTACAACAATTTGGGTTAATTTTGATGTCTTTTGAAGTGAGAGCCAAGTAAATCATGAGGACCTCAACAGCCAATCCATATCTCTTTAAAGTTTAAGTAGTTTAGTTGTTCTATAATTGGAGATGCTCTATCTTGTAAGTTTATGTTGGCTCATGCCATTTCAAGGCTTCTTGCCTAAATTAATTATTATTCAATCTTTAAAAATGAAAAGTTTAAAGATGAGGCAGAATAATAATATGAGGGCAACACATTTTCTTGTTACACACCCAGTAAGTTGTTACTGTATTAAGAAAAATTACAAAAGTTGTAGGCTATACTTATTCTATCCATTATCCCAGTTAACAAAAAAGTATTATTTAACAATAGACAGTTAATGTTGAAAAATATAGTAAAATTTATTTATATGCTTACTATCAAAAGAATTCACTTCAGCAAAATGAGGCAGAATAACCCACAGCTAAGCCAATAAATTCAGATTTTTCATAGGCAGTTGGGTAACAGAAAACAGCTGTCTTTTGCAAAGTCAAAATGCAAATTTTTTCACAAAAATTCACAAATTTCATTGAAAGTACGGAAATTATTCACCTTTCTGTAAAATCTCAGTTTAATTGATAAAATTGTTAATTACATTGGAAGCAGTTTAAAGGTGGCAATTATAGATGGTGGCAATTGCAATTTAATCATCAAAGGTGAAATGTGACAATAAAAAACAATAGTTGATGTTTCACTCTATTTCATGACAGATTGATATACACCAGAAACGAGAGTTCATTTGCATTTGCAAACAAAACTAAGTTGCAAAAATTAATGGAAGTCTGCTGAAGCTTTTATACCCTTAAATCGTAATAAAAATAGCAAAAATTGTTGAAGTTATATAAAAACAGTGAAAAAATGTACTGGGATTATTATAAAAAAACCTATGAAATCTACAAAAAATTGCCCAAAAATATGTGCATCTACCTATAGGTTTTTCTCACAAATTTTTTCGATGTTGTTTTTATACCAGTCGGTTATGAATGCATACGTTATTTATATAATTTTATCATTTATTGTGTTGATTAGTGATGTGAGTTAATTAACAAAGCTACATTCAATAAACAGTATCTGAAATTATTTGAAAAGTTTTCTTATGAAGCCTTGAAATGAATCAAAATTTGATTATGTACTAGAAAGAAGTTGTTAGTATCAATATACAATTTCTGAAACAAAGAGACCCTGATGATTCTCCCTCAGCAATACTGTAGTTCTAAGTGAGTTGGGTCAAAAAGAAGAGTTTATAATTTGAAGAGTTTATAATTGGAGTTTCATGTGCTTAATTTTGGGCCAATTAGAAATTTGACTGATTATACATAAATTGTGTTTCTCATGGACTGCATATTGTGAAACCTTCCTTTAAATTCAGCAGAATGTAATTTATTCATATGTTAAAGTGTAGTATATTGTATATGGCAGGTACAGGGATATGTTATGTACACTAGACTGCGATATTATTATGGTATATTATTATTTTCACTATAATTGTATTCTGTGCTGCTTACCCAGCTAACAAGCAGACATTGGGCTTTATTGCTGTAGAGGTGAAGTAATGTAACTTCCTCACAGCATCAGCAGTGTGAATATTGTTAATGTTTTATTGTATAATTAAATGTGTTTCATTATACTTCATGTGTTGTTCATTTCCTGAAACTATTTCCAAAAATTTAGAAAATATTAAACCTGCCCCCAAATTTAAAGTTATGTTTTTGTTTTCATGAAGTTGATAATAATACTAAATTCTTCAATTATGCTAACCTGTCGTTTGTGGCTATATGAGCATTTTGCTCACATTGTTACAAATTTTTTCTTAAACCTGTCCCCAAATTTAAAGTTATGTTTTTGTTTTCATGAAGTTTATAAATCATTCATTATTTTTACGAGGGGGGGCCCAAAAATAACCGGAATCGAACTGTTGCGTGCGAATGCTTTCTAGTTAAGAGTTGTGCTGTTAGGTGGTGTTATCTGGGGTCTCCCGCGACCGTCAGTGAGCTGGCGTCAGTCTGAGTTAAGTGACTTGGTTGTGGTACACTGTTGTTTGCGTTCGTGTTTCAACCCGTCGGCGATTGGTGAGATGGCCGACCACAAGGAACAAAGAGTGTGTGTGAAATTTTTTCTGTTAGGGAAAACTGCAGCCAAGATCGTCGAAAGAACATTGACCAAATTTCTGAGGAAACGAACGTGTCATGGAGCACTTATTTACTTACTTACTCCTGGGCGTTACGGTCCTCTGAGAACCTTAGCCTCCTTCATAACAGATGCCCATTCACTTCTGTCTTCTGCCTTTTTCCTCCACCTCTTTACTTTCAATTTTCGTAAGTCACTTTCCACTTCATCTATCCATCTTGATCTAGGGCGTCCTCTAATCCTTACTCCTTCCATTTTACCATAAAATATTCTCTTAACTAGTCTATCTTCATTCATTCTTATAACATGTCCTATCCACTGCAATCTCTTTCTCTTAATCTCCACTACTAAATCCAGATCTCCATATAGTTTTTATAGCTCATCATTTGTCCTAACTCTCCATGTTCCATTTTGCATCACTGGGCCATAAATTTTCCGTAATATTATTTTTTCCCATGTGTTTAATCGTAGTCCTTCTTCTTGGGTCATTGTCCATGTTTCACTCCCATAAGTTACAATGGGTTTTACCATAGTTTTATAGATTCTGGCTTTGACTTTCTTATTCACAGCTCTAGATTTAAATATATGCTTTAGACCATAAAAGCATCGGTTCCCAGCAGCTATTCTTGACTTTATTTCTTCTCCTATCACATTATTAGATGTTATTACAGATCCTAAATACTTAAAACAACTGACTTCTTCAAACTCCATTCCACTAAGTTGAATTTTCCTTGATGTAGAATCAGCTATTCTGCCACATCTCATGTATTTTGTTTTGTCTTCATTTATAACTAATCCAGTGTACAGTGCTGCTTCTTTGAACTTCATCAGTACCCCTTCCACCGCTCTCACCGATCGTCCAAGCACTAATACGTCATCAGCATATGCAATATATTGTCTTGTCCTATTAAAGATAGTGCCATTGGGGTTCAAGGTTACTCCTCTTGCTAATTTCTCTAGCATAATATTAAATAAAGTTGTTGATAAGGCATCTCCTTGTCTTAAGCCACTTTTCACCCTAAAAGATTCTGATAAATTTCCTTGTATCTTAATTTTACATGTTGAGTTTTCTAGTGTCATTTTTATCAGCCTGATTAATTTAGATAGAATACCAAACTCCTTTAGCACTTGAAATAGATATGTTCTATT
Source organism: Ectobius pallidus (assembly GCA_964059195.1). Lineage (NCBI taxonomy): Eukaryota > Metazoa > Arthropoda > Insecta > Blattodea > Ectobiidae > Ectobius > Ectobius pallidus. Next base: position 26,865,448 of record CAXKWD010000007.1, read on the forward strand.
TATAGAATCGTACGCTTGCTTAAAATCGATAAATAATAAATGCAATTCTGTATTATATTCATAAAATGTTTCTAAAATATTTCTTAATATATACAAATTATCTGTGGTGGAGCGGTCTCTTCTGAAGCCATTTTGATACTCCCCTATAATATTCTCTGCATACGGTTCCAGCCTTTTATGGAGAATATTGGTTAAAATTTTGTAGCATATGTTTAAAAGAGAAATTCCTCTATAATTAGAACATTTTAACTTATCTCCTTTCTTGTGTATAGGGCAGATGATTGCTGTATTCCATTCCAGCGGCATTTTTTCTTCAGTCCAAATTACTTCATTCAGGTCATGAATCTCATTCCATAATGCATTACCTCCACTCTTAATGAGTTCTGCAGATATATTGTCTTCACCTGGTACTTATTACTTTTCAATTTTTTAATCACATCAACAACTTCTTCCTTTGATGGCAGTGAAACATTCATTTCAGGTCCTTCATATGTTTCTTCCCCTTCAATTGAAACATGCATGTCAGTGTTAAGTAGTTCCTCAAAGTGTTCTTTCCATCTTTCAGTTATTTGCTGCTCATTCCCTATCAAATTATTATCCTTGTCTTTTATCATTGATGTTCTAGGTTGTAAACCTGCTTTCATTTCTCTAGCGATCTTATAGAACTTTCTTATTTCGTTCTTTTCCCCAGCCTCTTCTAGCTGTTCTATGATTTTTTTTTTCATGACTTCTCTTTTTGCTTCTAATGACTCTTTTAGCCTCTCTGCACTTAATACTACGAGGGTTGGTCAATAAGTAAGGTCTCCAACACTCTAGCCCAAGCTGGCAACGTCGGACGAGAGATTTGGCGCCACTGTCGTGTTCCGTTATCTTCCCTCTTTCAAACGAGCCATTGCTTCAACCTCTGAACCTTTTAGTATCCAAACTAGAGCTGTTTGAAATGGATCTCCCGATTTCCGTCCCTGCCAAGTGCGGCCTCCGCGAAGTCGTATGGTTTCTTACTGCAAAAAAAGTTCTGCCGATTGAAATTCACAGAACATCCTGTATGGAACCTTTAGAAATGTCAGGAAGCAATAAACAAAGTTCATGAGTAGTGACGCGTCGATCTTGTCACACCAATGCATCGACTTTTGCCACCATCTCATCTGTGACGGCTCTTGTTGGTCTCCACTTCGCTCTTCATCTTGAATATTTGTCTGGCCCTGTTTAAACTCATGAACCCACTTACGCACATTTTTCATGTCCATACATCCCTCTCCATAAACTTCGCAAGCGTTCTATGAATTTCAATCGGCAGAACTTTTTTTGCAGTAAGAAACCATATGACTTCGCGGAGGCCGCACTTGGCGGGGACGGAAATCGGGAGATCCATTTCAAACAGCTCTAGTTCGGATACCAAAAGGTTCAGAGGTTGAAGCAATGGCTCGTTTGAAAGAGGGAAGATAACGGAACACGACAGTGGCGCCAAATCTCTCGTCCGACGCTGCCAGCTTGGGCTAGAGTGTTGGAGACCTTACTTATTGACCAACCCTCGTATATTCCTCCACATTTAATCTTGTTCTTCTACTCATTTTTGTCTAGCTTTATTTCTTTCTTCGATTTTGTTTACACATTTCCTCATCAAACCATTCATTTCTTTTTTCTTTCATCACATGCCCAATTTCTAACATGGCTGTATTTCTTACAGCTTCTTTTATATTGTTCCATTTTCCTTCAATCTGATTTTCATAATTGCTTTCTTTATCTGTTAATTGACCTTGTATTGCTAAGGCATATCTATCCTTTGTTTCACTTTCTTTCAACCTTTGAACATTGAATTTCTTTTGTTTTTCACCTTGAACATTTCTATATTTTGAGATTCTCTGTCGAAATTTTACTTTCACTAAGTAATGATCAGAATCACAGTTAGCCCCTCTATAACTTCTGACATCAATGATACTAGACATATGCCTTTTATCTATCAAAATATGATCCAATTGGTTCCTAGTTTTATGATCACAGGATTCCCATGTTTCCATATGTATTTTCTTGTGTTGGAAATATGTACTTTTGATGATCAGGTTATTAAAAGTAGGAAAGTCAATCAATCTCAATCCATTATCATTAGATTCTTGATGTAGACTCCATTTACCTATAGTAGGTCTAAAGCATTCTTCTTTTCCTATCTGGGCATTGAGATCTCCCATAACTATCTTCGTGTCATAAGCGGGTATTTTCTGAATTACCTGATTGAGTTTCATGTAAAAGGTATCTTTGATTACTTCACTTTTATCCGGTGTAGGAGCATGTACACATATGATTGTAACATTATTATATTTACCTTTAATTCTCAAGGTACACATTCTTTCGCCTATTGGTTCAAAATTCATTATCATACTTTTTAACCTCCTGTTCACCAAGAAACCTGTACCAAAAGTATTACTATCCTTATTTCCACTATAACACAAAGAGAAATTTCCAACATCTATAATGCCTTTTCCACGCCATCTTATTTCTTGAAGTGCAGTTATGTCGATTCTATATTTCTCCAGTTCAATTTTTAACTGCTTCAGGTAGCCTGCCCGATATAAACTGAGTACATTCCAGGTAGCTAGAGACAAGTCATGAGCCTTAATTTGTTTGCCAGGTCCTTTACCAATATCCTCCGTCCGGCTTCTGTTATTTGGTTTCTGAACAGTTAATTTTTTACGAGATGGGGTTGTCAACCCCAAGCTCAACCCCCAACCTGGAGGACCAGGGTATCCTTTTTGTCTGGCCATCTCCTTTGACCTGTCCAGCTTGGGAGACCCTACCAGTAGCTAAGCTACCGCTGGCATAGCTCTCGGGATCAACGGGCCACTCAAGACCCACCACCACGATAAGGTAAGGACACCATGGGGGTCATGGAGCATGGTCCAGCGAATTTTAAACCGAAGGTTTGAACATCAGACGGGTGTCTGCAAAATTTGTTCCTCGCTTGCTCAGAGATGACCGAAGAGAAAATCGCGTGAATGTTTGCCGCGACTTGAGTGAAGTGCAGAACGATCCAAATTTTCTTAAAAGATCTTCATCAATTGCACGTTTGATTTTGGCAATGTTTTCATCATTTCTTCCTGTCGAAGGACGCCCGGGGCATGGCATGTCTTCAGTTGACATGTTGCCAGATTTGAAATGGGAAATCCACTCTTAGACCTGTGATTTCCCCAAAGCATCATCATGAAAGGATTGCCTAAGCATCCCAACGGTCTTGGCTGCAGTTTTCCCTAACAGAAAACAAAATTTCACACACACTCTTTGTTCCTTGTGGTCGGGCATCTTGCTAATCGCCAACGGGTTGAAACAGGAACGCAATCAACAGCGTACCACAACCAAGCCACTTAACTCAGACTGACGGTCGCGGGAGACCCCCAGATAACACCACCTAACAGCACAACTCTTAACTAGAAAGCATTCGCGCTCAACAGTTCGATTCCGGTTATTTTTGGGTCCCCCCTCATATAATCTTAATAAATTGTTCAGCTTTTGTTTGAGCATTTTGCTCACATTGTATGAACTTTGTGAAAACTGGCAACGGCTGCTGGTACAATCTTCCCACCTGAGTTTTGAACCTTTTTGTAACAGATGTGTGTATTAAAGTCAACAATGAACCAGTTTGTTATATTTTTAATCAGTCTTGTTGCAGCTGAGAGCAATTTCCTCATTAAAGAACAAACCATATGATGAAACTGTTGTGTAGTGCATCTTTTACTGATATCTAGTAGTGTTATTTTGTGATTAGTCTTTATTAAGTGCCAGTATGGTACTTTATGAGATTGTGTGTGGGGGACGGAAAAATGTCTGTCTGTCCGTGTGTCTGTTCGCGCCATAACTCAAAATACGCTTTATCGGATTTTTATGAAACTTGGTATACGCATGTATAATCTCCATGGGAAGAACCCTATTGATATTGAACCAAATCGATTCACCGGTACCGGCGTCAATTCCAATTTAATGTTTTTATTTAAAAGCGCCATAACTCAAACACGCTTTATCAGATTTTCATGAAACTTTGTACAAACATTTATAACGTCCATGGCAAGAAGCCTATTAATTTTGGACCTAATCGGTTGACCGGTACCAGAGTAACGACTAATTAAAGGTAACATGTTTTATAATTTTTGTCTACCGGTACAACTTGACAGTTAACACTATTCCTTCACATATGCTCATCAAACAACACCGTCAAACTGACTGAGTTGGCCAAATGGTAACGTCTTAGACTCGTATTCTGGAGGTCCCCAGATCAAATCCTGGAATCGGCTAATTTGACATGGTTTTTTTTTTTAATTTAAATTTTTATTTTTATGTGAATGCGCGATTGTCAAGGTATCACAAATCTGTAGTTCTGGTGATGCTGGTCGATTTTAATCTGATTAGAAAAACTTATTTTCTGCATATCATAATTGCAATTATAATTGATTCAACAAAAACATACTGGCACTTTGTTATATCAGTTTATCTGACTTTGTTTACAGTATATTTCATAGACCTTAGACAGCATAAACAATAAGTCATGACAAAAATGGTTCTATTAGCTACAGCTAAAAAAAGGAATCTTAAGGTATGTGTATTCTTATTTTTGCTTATCATAAATACCTTATTATAATAGCCATAGGTTGCCGGTTAAAACTCTTACTGAAATTTTTTGGGTGAGGAAAATAAAGCAGACCTTCCTTTAGACGGGAAGCAATCTGTAGGTCCTGTGACATGTAACAATTCATGGCAGCCCCGAAACAGTTATCATTCTTCGGGTAATATTTCCAGGTTTATGAGCTCATTCCCGGCCCAAGTTTCTATAATCAGCACTGTGAGCTAAGCACTCATGTGAGACAAACCATGGCACAACAATGTTGGCCGGATAAGTAATGCTAGAGTAGCTTAAAATTGAGTAAATGTGAAAATTCTTTGCTTTAACTAGGTGATAAGCAGATATCAGAAGAAATGCAAAAGCAGCATCTGTAATGAGGTTAGTGTTAAACATTAAAAACCGGGTACATGGAACGCCACGTGACAGAAGTGTAACTTCTTTGGCAACGTTGAGAGTGAAATAGAGGAATACATATAATTATATCGAACGGAAGAAGGAAATCATCTGAAAAAAAATAAACTAAGAAATTAACTTTTTCAGCATTTTAAATTGAATAAGTATAATACAATAACACAGTTGTGATGAACTAATGCCCAAACTGTCATTGATCGTAGCCACTGTGTTTGTTTACATGAATGGGACGCTTTGGTTAAGTTTCCGATAATGTTAGTGACGTGTAAATGATGCTCATGCAACAAGTAGAGCCATCTATAATAGTGAAGGGCTCACCATGCCACTAGCTCGAAGCAGTAATAGCCCCCCACTCAATGCCTTGATACCTTTCCCCCGTGGCCCCACTCTTTCGATATAATAACTTGCTTGCCACTTACCCCCACTACTTTCGTGACGATTTTGTTCTTAACGCTAGAGCGTAACACAACTTTGGGTTAGCTCTTGATTTACTCCTAGTGCGCCTAAAGAAGTTTCACTTCAAAAATCCACCTTAAAAGTGTAGTTAGTATTTTCGTTCTGCCAGTCTCCTGTGGAACTAATATAAGTACCAATAACACTGTTAAATGTATAGAAATTTATCCCAAGCTTATATCTGGAAGCTAATAAATACCATTCCTCCCCTTTCCTCCTCTTATGGTGTCATATCCTTAAGCATGGCCGTCCGGAAAGGGGGGCAGGGTAGGGCCGTTGCCCCTCCCTGGAAACTGTTTACACATAAACCTCTAAATTAAATGACTATAAGCAACTAATGTGAAATGAGGTTTAAGTCTCCAAATACTGTTGTATGTTCGCGTTGTTTGGATGAAAACAAGCTGTAACAGCTGACTAGATATTAGTTTGTAGGAATAATTACTTCCCCTAAACTTGAAACCATTTATACCAAAACATTTTGTTATAATGAAGATAAGGCAAGAAAATGTCGCATTTTATATTTGATATGAATAGTACCTATGAAATTGTAAGGTGTATGAAAAGTCATGTGAATGCATACGTCAGGTGTTTTACAGTAAATGAAGGCTGTTGATTATATAATAATAATAATAATAGCAATAATGTGAATAGTAATAAAATAGCAATAATAATAATAATGTGAATAGTCAGGGGTGCCCACATGGGGGGGTTAAGACGCAGACTGCGTCATTGAAATTTCTGGGGGGGGGGGAAAATATTATCATTTATGAATTTTATGGGGGGGGGGTTGAAAATTGTTGCAAAATTAGAGTTTTATATACTAAAAATAAAAACAGTCAAGTTCTATAACTTCAAAAGGTCTCACCTCAGGGCTACGTTATTGAATTCTCCAGCTCCTTCGCAACTGGTCAATCTCATTGGAGCTTTACAAGAAGCAAACACTACACAAATTCAATCAAATAATAAAAGAACTAAAATTATTCAACTGCGTAAAGGTGTTATGCAAGGTTCTCCATTGTCACCTGCCTTGTACAACCTGGCTACCGATCACATTTTGAATGAGTTGTGTGAACCAACTATTGCATCAAAATTTGGTTTTGAACTTGTTGCTGGATTAACTCCCATGACTGTACTAGGATTTGCGGATGATACTGTGCTTATTGGTAACGATGAATCTTCTGCAACTGAACTCGCTAAGTTGGCCATCAAGAGATTCTCAGAAATTGGATTGAAGCTAAAACCAACAAAGTCTGTTGTCATTAATATTGACAAAGGCCGTCTCATTGAAAGAAACCTTTCTATATATCCTGATTTTGAGATACACTCCATCAGTAAAAATGAATCTATCCGATACCTCGGAGTTAATTTTTCGGATTCCATTGTATTCAATTGTAGTTCTACGTTAAATGACCTAAATAATAAACTGGACAATCTAGCATCTTCACCATTCCTGCATGCAGATCAAAAATATCACATCCTTAATTCTTCTGTCTGTCCTTCCCTAATCTATAAGTTTCAGACTACTCCTCCTGAGCTAATCCCAAAAAAATTCCTGGACGATGCAGACAGACTAATCAGAAGTGCGCTGAAGGAAATGCTAAGCCTTCCCATGGATATCCCAGATGCAATGATCTACAGCCCTAGGAAATATAAAGGATTAGGGATATTCAGAACAAAATGGGAAGTAATATTGCAGCAAATCAATGCACTGAGATGCCTATATAAGACTCAGAATTCTTATATTCTGCAAACTCGTAATCTCCAACATGAAAGTTTACAGTGCCTTAAGCAGATTAATGTAGAGTCAGACGACAGTCTATTTTATAAAGACGGCAGTTTCCTTAATGCTAAAAAGGTTTGAGACCATCTCAGAACTAAAGAATTTGATATATGGTGTAATCACCCACAAAAAGGGAAGGGTGTCATCTTATTTAAACAGCACACGCCTACAAACAGGTGGATATGGAATCATGTTGGTCTCTCTTGCAGCGAATGGCGTGACTGTTTGAAAATGGTGGGAAATGTTGCTGCAGTGTGCGCTGTGCCGGGTAGAGCTCAGGACAACCGTTGTCGGCGTTGCCACAACGAGGTAGAAACTCTTGCACATGTTCTGGGTTCCTGTCCGCATGGTGAGATCCTTCGAAACATCAGACACCATACAGTACGGTCAATTGTTGCAAATGCCCTTAAAGATGCTGATTATACTACTTTTGAAGAGGTGCATGGTCTCTCTACCACCGGGACTACGAGGCGAATTGATATCATTGCTTTTCAAAGAAACACACGATCCGGATTTATAATTGATCCTACTGTGCGTTTCGAAGTGAATGAGGCACAGCCGCAAGATGTTAACAAGGAAAAGCAAGACATTTATAATCCTACCATCCCTTACTATCGTGATAAATACAATCTCAAAGAACTTGAAGTCATTGGACTCATGGTAGGAGCAAGAGGAACTGTTACAACTTTCATGTTAAACACCTTCAAGAGATTGGGACTTCCTCCATCAGTTATAACTGAAGTTGCTTTAGCAACCCTCAGAGGATCTGTTTCAATACTGAGGAATCACATATATAAATCCTAATCGTAACTGTTAATGATTTTCTATTTTGTATTAATTTTTCATTAATTTTATTCTCTTTTTCTTTTCAATGTTCTATGTTCAATTACCTTTTTGTTTTTTCTTTTCTGGTACTCTTTGTCTGTGTAGGCAACCCATAACTATGGGAAGATTAAATAAATTAAAAAAGATAAATGAATTTCGACAGCCATGGGCGCCCATACCCGGGGGCGGGGGGGCGCAAGGAAAAAAAATGTATATTAATATTTATTATAGTCAGGTGTTTTTCTTTTAAGACATTTATTTGAATTGCATAAGTTTTACCAAATTGACAACATGGAAGCAGAATCCACAGTGGATTAGGAAAGGGAGGTTCAGGGGGTTTGGACCCCCAAAGGTCAAAACCTAAAATTCTATATTTGTATTTAAAAAAATTATTTAATTAAACAAGATTTGTTGGTGTGTCAAATATGATATAGCAGTTTTTTTCTTTTCATAACATAATGAGTAGGCCTATTATGCCCACTGTTCCATGTGTTATTCAACTTTTCTTATAAATAGTAATAAGTATTATAACTTAGGTAACAATTTCTTCTTTAAGTTGCCATGTCTTAGAGTACAGTAAACACATTTGCAAACTAGTTTTTCAGTGCTAAAATAGTGTAAAATGTGATTTTCATTAGTTCAACATTTAAAAATTTTCCAGGGGTGGACACTCGAGTTAGGTAACATTTTCTTGTTTACATCGGCATGTCTTAGAGTATGGTAAACAAATTTCCTAACTAGTGTTTTAGTGCTAAAATAGCGTAAAATGTGATTTTCATTAATTCAATATTTAAACATTTTCCGGGAGTGGACCCCCCCACTTAGGTAATGATTTATTATGTACATTGGCATGTCTTAGAGTATGGTAACAAATTTTATAATTAGTCTTTCAGTGCTAAAATAGCGTAAAATGTGATTTTCATTAGTTCAATATTTAAAAATTTCCCGGGGGTGGACATCCGACTTAGGTAACATTTTCTTGTTTACATTGGCATGTCTTAGAGTATAGTAAACAAATTTCCTAACTAGTTTTTCAGTGCTAAAATAGCGTAAAATGTGATTTTCATTAGTTCAGTACTTAAAAATTTTCCAGGGGTGGACCCCCCACTTAGGTAATGATTTCTTATTTACAATGGCATGTCTTCGAGTGTGGTAAACAAATTTCCTAACTAGTTTTCTGTACTAAAATAGCATAAAATGTGATTTTCATTAGTTCATTATTTTAAAATGTTCTGGGGATGGACACCCAACCCACTTTTTGGGGGGTAATCTATTACCCCCGGCACATCCGACCCTCCCCGCAATTATTTTTTGGCTACGTCATTGTTGCACTTATTATATTATTAATATAATGTTACAAAGTGGCCCAAGAGGTTAAAGCGACAAAAAATAAATTAATTTTAAAAATTGCCCCCCTAGAAAATATCATATGGGCGCCCTTGTCGACAGCCAGTTGGGTTGAGGGTGAGCAATGAAGTTTTGGGGGGGGGGGGTGAGTCATGACGTTTCGGGGGGGGGGGCACCCCTGGAATAGTAATAAAATAGTAATAATAATAAAGCATAGTGATAATGGTGGTGGCAGTAATTTGTTTGGCCCCCCCTTGACAATATTTCTGCGGACGCCCATGTCCTTAAGGGATGTTGCCTGGCACACAATACAGTTTATTTAGTGAAATGTCTAGGAAATTGTGATTGATTTAGTTTAATCCATTCATTATTAAATTTGTTTCAGTCACATTAGTTTTTTAGGCAAAAGACAGAATGCCAAATGAAAGACACAGGGGGAGGCAATTTTTCATCTTTTTGGAAGATATTTATTCTAATTCTAGATGTCCATCTCAATATCATCATAACCATCATCTACTTCAAATTACTCCCTTCTTTGGCTCAGTGGCGTAGCAAGCTTAGGTGGTACCCGGTGCGGAAAATTTCTTATCACCCCCCCCCCCCATTAAAATTATTAAAAGATGGAACAGTTTTAGTGTTATTTTTTGGATAGTCAAAGGTAATCCCACGAGAGTTTAAGAGATTTTCGATAGATGCAGCTGCAACGAATTTATCTGATGTAACTCGTAAACTCAACGGATTATGCAAGATTAGTAATAATTACTTTGTTATATAGAAACAAAACTAAGCTCCGAAATAATGATATACTATGAATCAACCATCCATAGAGCGATTCGAGTTACCATGTTGTCACCATGTTGTAGCCTAACCAGTGCTACCAATGGTGCATATAAGACATGGTTAACCTAATTCAGCCAATTTTTTAGGATTAAGGAAAGACATACATATCAAGTACATTATGGTGTACATTGTACTGTTAAACGACAATAAATTCTATTATTATTATTATTATTATTATTATTAATCTAAAGTGCGTTATAGACAGACATATATACATTGTTTTCGTAAGCCACAAACTTTGGGTGTTACCATTAATAAAGCGAACATCTTTTGTTTCACACATTTCTAGGCCAAAATACACTCCCGAAATTGTGCAAATTTTTATTTTTTGAGTGATTTTTTTATATTTTATTATTTCGTTTTCCAAGCAAAATCTCGAATTATGGAAAGATAAATTTTGATAAAAGGACAAAATTTTGCATTTATGTCAGATACCTTTCAAGATGTGAACCACAGGCGTAACCAGGCCGACCATATGGGGAGGTTTTAACGCCTGGGGGGTACAGAATACCCCCCAGGGAGAGGGGCGGGTTCGGGGGCCCTAATTTTGAAAATTAAGATACACAGTAAGGAGTTTTAAGCTTCCCACGCTTTATACTCGTATTAAGTAATTTATAAGCAGACTTTAAAAAATTGTAGAATTTTCCTTTTTTAATCAATGGGGGGGTTCAAACCCCCCCAAAAAACTCTCGTTACGCCTCTGATGTGAACCCAAGATTGGAGACACGTTTTCCTTATTTTTACATAAAGAAAGTTTTCTCGAAAACGACTCTACCGATTTTCTTTAATTTTTGCACCTGGGTTGGTTATATTAAGAGCTAAAACTTTTATTTGAAACACTTTTTCGAAATAATTATCTGAAGGGTAGTTATAAGCCACCCACTCTGAATACGCGCTCTTTGCAATACGGCATCTTGCAACAGAAAATCGTACGAAAACAAAATTTTAGGTAGATTTCGAAGAAAAATCTACCTATTGCAATGGATACCATGTCGTGAATTTCGAAAAATTCTTTCATATCTTTACGTTTCATGCTTCCCTAAGCACGAAACCACCGCCCGCTCAAAAAAAAAAATTGTGATATTTATATATATATAGGCTATCTTTACACGATAGTGGCCGTAATTTTGAAGATATTTGAACCAAATTTTATTATGTCATTTCTAGGCCCAATAGTTCGGACAAGTTCGTTAATGAGCAAAATTGGCCCAAGGGGGTGGTCGGGGGAGGGGGTTGAAATTTTTAAAAATGTATATCTCGGCCTCTATGAAGTGTAGAGGGAAACTTTGTTTCAATAAATTAGAGTACTCCCTATGGAGTTCACAGTGACACCAACAATTCGGGGGTTCGAGTGAGGGTGGGGGTGGGGGGATGAAAATTCGAAACTTTTGAAACCACGTCTTGTGGGGTATCGTTGAAAAACTCTTGATGAGTACTCTACAAATCAATAACTAGTTTTTTGATAGCTCTCATATGACGCGTGATTTTAATGTTTGAAAATAATAACACTTAAAAGAATTATTATAATATCATAATTTTGTCTTGTTTAGCGGCTTTGCTAATTTTATTCATTGCTGATCTTGCGCACGGCCTCCCAGAATATTATATCCTATTCTTGTTGTCAAAACAAATGACTGTAGGCTCTTCCTCTTTACCGAATTCAGTTCTTATTACTGCAGGTTTACCATGCCAAGGCTAAAGAAGAAGAGTGCTATGCAGCGACAATAAATTAAACCAAAAGCACTTCGAAATCTACCTCCGCCTGTAGGCCTGCCTAAAGGGATTTTTTGTATTTGGGTTAGGTACCTTTTGGGATGTGACATGAAGATTGGCGACAACTCTCTTATTTTTAAGGGGAGGCTAACTTTTATTTGTGCAGAGGAAGTTATGTGAATTACACATCGATTTTTTATAGGTTGATCCTAAGAAATTTCATAAACAAGTAAAGTGACTATTTTACGGAACCGTATTATTCATGATCTATTCTTAAATATGCGCACATCCCAGTTCAAAATCTAGATTGAAGGAGACTTTGGAGTCAACTCACATTCGAAGTTTATTTTCGTCAGCGGGTAGAATTGGTTGCGGCTTGAGTGATATAAAATATCACCGATTGTTTAAGTTTCATTTAAATTAATAAAACTGCAGAGACAAGCATCGGCAGAAATAAACACCCCTCCCCTAACCATAATAATATTGTTCTCTTCTACACAGCGGCCAGTTCAGCCGCGTTTTATTACCTTTGTTGACTGAATTTAAAACTAAAAGAAGTTTCAATACGCATGTTGACTTGTAACTTAGAAAGTTGTTAAGGTTATTTGTTTTAAATAATATTATTATTTTCTTTAAATTCCCTTGGGCGATTTTTTACTTACAAAGACACATTTTTATTTTGTCACCCCCTGGGTGATGGCACCCGGGGCGGCCCGCACCCCCCTTCCTACGCCGCTGCTTTGGCTAGATAGTAATGGACTTCATAACCTTTCTTTCTTAAAGCTTTGGTTATTTTTGAATTTATATGATGATGATGTCTAGCATTCTGGAGCTCACCATGGGGACAGAAACAAGAAAGTGAGCAAGGGTTTCTCTCTCATTGCAATATCTGCAGTGGTTACCATCTTCACTGTGTCTGTGAAGAGCTCTGACAGGAGCTAAGTTGCCTTGAAGTTTCAATGCTTCTCGCCATTCTGAACTAGTGAACTATATATAGGCAATGAATAAAATAAAATAAAAGTTTCATATATTAAGTCTCCTCTAGGCCATAGTCTTTGATAGGATAATAAATGTCAAAATTTGGGACAATTTAATGAATATGGAAATTATCAGGATGTGGGAACAAACTTAACACTAAATTGAGATTGCCCTGGGAAATCGGGGATGATTGGCAAGTCTAACTAAATGCAACAATGCAATGGAAAATTAGCAGATGGTTTGAATATTTTTATTACATCTTCTGATAGCACCGTATAAAATTACATTGGCATTTATTACAACAAAATTTAATTCTATATGTTTAAATATACAATAAAAAAAATTCATCTTAACATCATGAATCATCACTGCATGACACAGAAATAGTCTCTAGTTGTACAGTTTTAGCTTTTTAATGTCTAGTTTACACACACCAACATTCATGTATGCTTCTACGATATGTCGTCCCAAGAGATCAAGGGATAATCTCGAGAAGCATCATCTCAATAATGAATATAGGATATTCTGGTAAAAAAACATGAGTTACTGGTAACGTAAGATCAATTGAAAGGAATGACCTCTGAAAAACATTGGTTTACTTGAGGTAAGTTTAATATCTTAAAATGAAAATGTACAGGGGGATATTTACAATACAATGATGGTTATGGTTGGTTGACTGATATAGACACCTAGCTGATAATGCTCCCTGGGTACAAAGAAAAAGTGTTAAATCAGTGCTAAACATGTCATTTGACCCCTGATTATCTTCACAAAACATCTGCTAGGACATGCTGTGTTATGAAAATGACTCCATACCGATGTCTCCAATCATTAAACATCAACAAAGTGCCCATATCAATCAACTATAACCACTGTAGTGTCAAAAATAAAGGGGGATGCCCACTTTATGCCTTCAGTATACAATGTAGGGTAAGTCAATAAGTATATAGCCCTACACCTTTTGTTTAATCTTTTGTCCGTTGGCTGTACCGCTTTGTGATCATGCACATGTTGTTCATTTATCTCTGCTTGTGGAAAGTTTGACCGTTATGACTCCACTGAGTGTTATGCTGTTGCTCATTAAACATGGCTGCACTGCTCAGCGTTTGCACCAAAGAAGAACAGCATGCAGTGATCCGTTTTTTGTCATCTGAAGGTGTACCGAGAGCTGAAATCCATCAAATTCATATCGGTAAGTCAATAAGTATCTGCATTCTCTTTTTAAAAATTTAAAACAACAAAATACAAAACTTTAACTACCCCATTTTTCAACATAGATCCCTTACTTCTCAATGCATCATTGCACAAACTTCCTTTCCACTGAGTAGCAAGCCACGTATGCACTGTTTCTCTCAGTTCAGCATGCTATACTTCTTTGGTGCAAACACTGATCGGTGCAGCCATGTTTAATGTGCAATGGAGTCATAACAGTCAAACTTCAACAAGCAGAGACAAATGAACATGTTGACGTGCATATGAGTACAAAGCAGTACATCTAACCTACAAAAGGTTAAACAAGAAACGCAGATACTTAATGACCTACCCTCGTATACTGATCGTAACAGTTTTATCTATAGGCCTACACATGGATTATTCATATTAAAAATTGAATTCGTATTTGTACAGTTGATACAACTCTTACTATAAGTACAAATAAATCTGTTTTTGAATTAATGAAATGTCAGGCATGGTAATTGTTAAAGTAACATATATGACTTCAGGCTTTTCTGGTGTTGAGAATGGATAATGGTTTCTCAGGCTTCCAACCAGGTGAGTAGGAGGATTGATTCTGAGCTTTGACAACTTGCTCCACTGCCATCTTCTGTAGATATAGATCTCTCATCCTGTAGATCCTGTGTTCGAGCAAGGCTCCAGGATATAGAACACGTCAGATCAAAATATACATGCATGTTATAGAGAATGGTAAGCTACCAAGCTTATTCAAACTGGAAACATTCATCTATATTGTAGAAGGTGTGAGTTGCTTTCTGGAAGAAGTCAGCTAACTGGAAAGAAATCTGTGTTATATAGGAAAGACAAACAAGTGCTAGATGGGGTGGGGACCAACAGGAAAACTTGAAAGTGGAACAAATAGACAAAGAGCCCAGGTTGGGAAGGAAAAAATGAATACTAGTGTGGGATGTGTAAACAATCGTCCTGGCTACATTGAAGACTACAATCCTTTTTAAAGTTTTGGTCTTGGATCTGGATTTCCAAGACCTCTGCAGCAAAGTATCTCTGCCTCCAGAGGACCTTGGTCTGACTGAAATGGATCTTGTGGCCTGTGTTGACAAAGTGCTGGGCCACTGCAGACTTCTCTGGGTAAAACAGCCTTTTGCATATGCGGTGTTCCTTACATCTTTCCTTTACGATGTGGCTGCATATCCCACACTACTATTCAATTTTTCCTTCCCAACCAATCATAGCTCTCCATCTATTTGTTCCACTATTGGTTTTCCTATTGGCCCCACACTCCACCTAGCATTTTTTTGTCCCTATTACATAATACAGACCTTTTTCCCAATTAGCTCACTTAGAAAATGGCAGTGGCTATTAATCTTGCTCTTATACAAGTTATTCAATGGGAAAAATTGGTGAAATTCTTTTTAAAAAATACACAGGCACACAACAATGCATTACATTGTAATAAGTCCGAATAAAGAATTTGCTATTAAAGTCAAAAAATGGTACTTAATAGAAAAACATTTCACAGTAAAGAAGGTGATTTTGAATCCCCGAAATTGTACAGTGAGTCCATTTTATGAGGAAACCTTGCATCACTGCCGCGCTAGCATTGTACAAAGCATAGACCCTACAAGCGGTTAGTTGCTTCGGTGTCTTGTAGTGAGACGCTTGTCTATTGTTGTGTGTTACGTAAGACAATAATCGAAAATGTATACGGTTGAACAGCAAATTTATTTGGTGGAATGTTACTTATTGAGAAATAACCATAGAAGGCGTGTTCGGAGATTTTTTCGTAAATATCCTGACTGTACCATCTCAGTATCTCAAATAAATGGTGAGTAATAAGCCTCTACATGTAGGCCTATTTTGATAATAAATTGGTTGAGTTATTCTATTTTGTATTGTTTCTAAAGTCTTGATTTGCCGGTAGTAACGGAACACGGTCCCGGCCGGTGCAAGCGCAACAGCGGGGAAAGTGTGAGCAGGGGCAACGCTGTTAAAAAGTTTCCGCATAAAATGGATTCCCTGTATTATAAAATAGATTCTCTTCAATGTTGAAAAGAGTTTGTGGGGTGGGAAAAAGAATTTTAGTCCAGAAATAGTTAAAAAAGCATGACGAAAGAACTCGGCTGATGAGAGATCAAATCACTTCTTACTATGAACATTTGGAGGTGGGTAGATTAATTGTGATTAAAAGCTGTATGTCTGTAAAAGCTGTGGGAATCTTTAATTTTTCTGTTTGGAATATTGTGACTCATGTAGCTTCCTGTAGCTTCCTGCATAAACAGAATAAAATCGCTCATAAAGTTTTATGCAAAGGAAGAAATCACCTCAATGTAGAACAGTCAAAATGCACATTGTGCGCTTTTATTATTATTATTATTATTATTATCATCATCATTATTATTATATTGGATAATGGTCTATGCCATAAAGACACTATGATTAACAAGAAGCAGAATGTTCCTAAATGATTGAAAGTTAATTCTTAAGTGCATTTCTAGGCCATTTTGAAAAGAAGGGGGAGGAAAACATAATATAGGTTAAGATGAAAGATTTTGTTTCTCCAAAATGGCAACTTTTCAAGAGACAAGAAGAATGTTTCAATTACAACATTGTAAGAACGTAAAAGTTCCCACAATTGATTACAGCACCAAATTCAATCCTTGTTCACACACGAGGCTTCATCACAAAATAATATATTAAGCTGTTTTTCTTAATATCTCACAACTATAAACCAGAAATTGCTAATTTCAGAGATATGTTTCCAAAGTAACAGGGGCGAAAGATAGTTTTAAGTCGTCTCGGTAAACTCCGTCCACTACCACCCTCTTTCCAGTGATTGCCATGGTGGCAAATCAATCCACTTCCCCTACTTCTCCTAGCCTTCACCCTGGCTATCAAGCTGCTAAATGCTGGCAATGGAGCTCACTGTTGTACCCTCATACCAAATCTTATGTGCTAATTACTACAATATGAAAATGTTCCTGTTACCAAAATATTTCACATTATAAATTTTCGTTTGTAGATTTGCCATTTCTCATTTCATACCTAGCCTACATGTGCATTATTTAAGCTCTGTAAACTTAAGTAGATGGATTCTTGCTTCACAACTCAATGATTACTGGATTGCATAGTGGTTAAGACTACTGGCTACAAAACCTGTGACCCATGTTCAAATCCCACTTAATACGAAAATTTACTGTTACTGGTAAGAGAAAAAATTATTTAATTTTTCCCCATTTTCAATTTTTTGCTACTAGATATCATTTAAAGTAGTACAGTAGAACCCCGATAATTCGAGCTAATTGGGGCTGAGGCTACCTCGAATTACAAAAAACTCGGATTATACGGAAATTTCACTAAATCAATGGGTAAATCGCAAATAAATGTTTAATGAGCACAATAACAGTTTAAATAATAAATAAATAAACAATATAGTAGGCCTACATACCTGTGTTATGCCTGTATATATATATTGTCAAACATTTCCAATTTGCTACATCGGCATCCTTTAAGGATGAAGTGGAACGGGAAAGCGATGCTACTAGGAAAACACTTTTAATTACCATTGTAGGGATTACTGTAACAATACAGTATTCTTTTCTGAAAGGATGGGGAAATATGCACTGTACAATTGATTGACACGAGGTCCCGACAAAGAAGAATCAAACCTAACGGTTTCTGTCAATCTGTAATAGAAATGCGTTAGCAGTCTGAAGCCAAGGTTATTTCTGTGTATTATGAACAAAAGCCCTAAGTGGGACAGTTTTACCTGCATTTTTGTACATGGTAAAATTAAAACTCTTTCAGAAGGGTGCGTATTATTCTGCAGTACAGATATATAACAAGCTTCCAAACAACATTAAATTATTATGTATTCAAAGAAAGATCAAACCTTTCAAAACAGCTGTCAAGGAATTTTTAATAACTCACACCTTCTACAATTTGGAGGAATATTTCCAGCTTGGATAAATTTGGCAGCTTGCAGTTTCTGTAGACCTATATTATTGTTATAACATGCATGTATTTTTTGATCTGACGTGTTCTATATCCTTGAGTCCCGCTCAACACAGGATCTACAGGACGAGATATCTACATCTACATCTACATCTTACTTGCGGACACCGTATAAAAACGGGATTTTACTCTAGTTTTACGGATAATTTTTATTTTCTTAAAGACCAGCTCGAATTACACGGAACCTCGAAATACCGAGGCTCTACTGTACTTCAAATGGCGGCCACTAGATGTCTCACTGTTAGAGTTACTCCCTACCCTAAACCTCTCTTTCCCAGGCAGGTCCAGTTAGTGAGTTAAGTGGGCGGAGTTTAAGGGGCAACTTAATATGATCTTTTCCCGTAACAGGTGTACAAATGCATTCTAAATTGTACAAATAATATAATTATTAGTCATATTAGGCTTGTGCAAGTTACATTTAGTGGCTGTCATCACATGCCTGGGCGATAGTTTTAGGTTGTGCACCAGCAAAGCTCTGCCCAATCTCGCTCCCCATGGGTTCTGAGCCAATGTGCACGCTGCTGCCTAGAGATCATATTGTACAGCAAAGAGATTTAGACTTGAATTTTATGTTATCCACAAGATTAGTTAAATAATTAATGCAGGGAAAACAAGTTCCCTTGCACCAAACAGCTCAGTCAACATAATATTCCACGCTTATAATAAATGACCCTTGCACCAAATCAGCTATTTCTTAAGTATTAAAGCTCTCTAAACTTAAACAAATGAATTTTCCCTTCACTGCTGAGCAATCACTCTTGGCGTAGCTATGATGCTAGTGGTCCCGCATTCATATACTGGCTGACCCAAAATTTACAGTTAGGAATCGGCCCAAACAGGTAGGTAGGGTGAGGAGAAGGTATGAGAAAGGGAGGAAGAGGGTGGAAAAGGTAGAGAAAAAGAGAATAAAGGAGAAATAAATTATTTAATTTTTCCCCAGTTTTCACCTTTTTAACATTTTAACAATACTGCGTTGCCAGTAGCAAGACATCTACTAGGCGAAACTTGAAACCCTAAACCCCTCCTTCACAGGCGGCTCCCGTTAATGAGTTAGTGGGAGGAGCCTAGTGCACGATCTAAAACTATTTTTTCCCCATGCCTGATGCATGTGCACACTGTCAGGTGTTACAATCCGACAATGTGTGCAAACGAGCATGTGATGACATCTGAATGTTGCTGGAATAAACCTCATACATACACAAGAACTAAATTAATTTAAGTGGTGTAAGTAACCTAGACAAATTTATGATTTAGGATAAATTACATTAAATGGAAAACCAAATGAATCCATTTGCATGATTGAGGTAAGTTACTTGCAGAGTATGTGTTCTCCTTACTTGCTTAAGCTCACTATAAACCAGCGGCTCATCTGCATATTTTATCCCTCTTTTTCCAAAAATGCAGTCAATGAGCGTAAACACTGCTCATAACATTTTTCAAAACCTGCATCGTTATCGTCATAATATGGGTCTCTGATTATACGTTCCCCTTGAGGATCCAGGGTTCCCAATAAAATTAACTTTGCCTTTGCACCAGATGGCTTCTCATTGTTGAGTTCTTTCATGTTGTTATCATCCATCCCAAATATGAAGTCAAACTTCTTGAAGTCATCTTGGGTAATCTGGCGGACTGTATGGGAATAGTCTATGCCATGACTTTTCAATACCTTTGTGGTACGTCTATCTGGCCGGCCTCCAACATGCCAAGATCCAAGGGCTGCACTATCCACTTTCCATTGATCGGTTTTACCATTTTCTTTCAGAAGGTTAAGAAAAACTGCTTCTGCCATAGGAGACCGGCAAATATTGCCCAAACAAATAAACAATGCTGATTTCTGCTGAGACATTCCGGAATTTCTTCTACTTCCTGTATTTAAGATAAAGATAAATATTGAGGACTAAAATGATCAAATTCAATATGACTGATTAACAATCCTGTCAAGGTTACAAGGTTAAGTGAAAAGTTCATGTGCACAGTACACAACGAACAGTACAACTCAGCTGACCCAGCTCAGCTGTGACGACGACCGCGTATGACGATTAGGGTCTGTTGGTCATACTGGCTGTCATTTACGTCATTGCTGTGCACATGTCATGCTGAACGGATTCCCCAGTAGCATACTGAACGTGTGCTCGTGTGTATGCCTGGAAGTGTGTAGAATTGCAGTGAATTAAAGTGAAAGCTGAAACTAAACAGGCAATTTAAGTTTCATAACTTATATATTAAAGTTTTTATATATTTTATAAGTCATGCTCAAACATTACGGATGGCGAGGGATTTTATTTTTTAAATTTGTGGTAAATTTTGTAAGTATGGGGAAACAGTTGAATTCTGAAAATATATCCGTTCGATCAGGGTGCAATATGGCGGAAAGTAATAACAACGGTTTTTGTAGAGAGAACGATGAAAATTTAGAGATTTTGTACGAAAAATTCGTATTTTTAAATAAGGATCTGGTGAGTTTTGGTATTAGCATAGACATTTTGAAGGAAATATGCTTCAGACGGAAGAAAGTGAAATGTGTAATCAAACAACCCTCCAAAAGTACTACAAGACATTCTGGTTTGCTTGTAGCTGTCACTCTTATTGGAGTTATTTTAACCAGTATTTTACTGAATCAAACAATTGATTCCTCAATGAAAACTACACTCGGTACGCGATGTTTACTACCGAACAATTACTTCGTTTGGGAAGCAACTAGGCCGGAGACTGATTGCAGTATGTGTAAGAACATTACAAGTGTTTTAGTATTTGAAAATGTTACAAGGGATGAATTTAGCCACTACGCCTATTCTCCGCGGCCAATGTTAGTGAAAGGTGCTGCGTTACATTGGCCTGCCATGCACACCTTTACATACAACTTTTTAAAAGATATATATCAAAATATTGAAGGTGCTTTTGAAAGCGTCGAAGAAGAATGTCAAATTTTAACATTCAAGACTGAGTTCAAGTCTTTACAAGAGGTTTTTTCCATGCCCGAATCAAGAGTTCTACAAAGAAGCGGTGAAAAGCCTTGGTATGTTGGATGGTAAGTAGGCCTACAAATAACTTATTGGGCATTAATTATAGGCCTAGCCGACTCAACTTTGGAATAGGTCCCTTAAAAAAAAGTTTCCATTTCCTGCGTTTTCCTTGTATTTCAGAATTTTTAAGGCCTGCGCGTCATTTAACATTTATACTGCATTTTTTTTTAATTACACAAACGTTTATATCATTTATTTATATTAACAGATTAATTGCACATTCGACGAATTCCTTATTTACCAGGCACGCGCCATTTTGGATTGGAGACGTCATGTACTGCTGCCAACATTGCTAGAATTGTGTACCCTAGATCACGCTGCCAATTTCCAACGTGAAGACTCATGCGCAATTTCGTAACGCTACAAGTGACGCTACGGTTGAAGCTGCAGCTAGCACTTCCAATTAAATTAAATGTACCGAAATGTTTGTTTGATCTATTTGTGATGGAAATGAATGTATGCAATTCTAAAATCAGTAGGCCTACAATACCTCAAACACTAGTACAATAATAATAATAATAATTTATTTACAAAAGTAAAGGCGCTAAACCTACTTAACTTTAAACTCTAGTCTACAGGATAAACAGTCCTGATATCTTCCATTTCTTGAAATGGATCTGCTAGTCGGTGCTTACAGTCCAGACGCCACAAGTATTCTACCAAATGGGTATCTACCTGTTCGAGTCTGATACCGCCCCTGGCTAGGCGTGCACGGAGAGATCGCCAGCGTGACTCGATATTGTTCGTATGAACACCAGTCACCGGATTTACGATTTTTACATTTTGGGACTTGAACCCATCTGCAGAACACATATCTGGGGTTTTGGTGCATATATTGGCAGCAGTGACTTCAGATGTTGCCTCCATTCCTAGTCTCGGCACTTCGGGAAAAATCTTCGGGAATCTTCGCAGTTCATAGCATATCAACGTGAACTTTCGGACTTAGAAAATTTTTGAGGGACTTATATCAAAGTTTATCCGGCCTAGCCTATAGCTGGTAATTTGGCAGAATCCAAGAACAGGTCGCTTCTTACGCTCCGCTCACTCCAGCAATTGGGATCCTATGGCGTAGGCCCACTAGTCCTTTTCATGCTCTACCAAAGTATTTGCACTAATTACTACAGTGCCTTTTTTTTTACTTGCGGTCGGCTGGAGGTAGATGCGAGCGCACAGTGTTTCTCACCGTTCCTGACTCCTGCCTTTCTCCCCGTCAGTGCATGTGAGGTCGTTGCTAGCCGAGGTTCTTGTTTTCTTCTTTGTGGTTAAATTGTGATAGTTCTGTTATAATGCCAAGAAGTGTGTATACTTTAGCACACCGCATATTCATGTATGATTCCTATGTGCAAACAGAGTCCTGTAGAGAAGTGACACGGCTATTTGTAGACAGATTCCCTGGTATCCCTGTGCCTCACAGAGAGACAGTTCGTAAACTTGTAAGCAGATTCAGAGAAACGGGTTCTGTTCTTGATAATAATATGAGAAAGTGCGCACACAGTGCATTAGGTTTTAGAAATTCTCGTTGTTTGCATAACAGCTGAGTGATTCAGTCCTTTTTGTACAATCTAGAATGTGATACTGTGGGCAATGCTGTCCACATAGTTTACATCTGCAAGTCTCTGCCGCTTGGTGGAAACCCCTCTGTACACATATCCGATAGTGAAATCCATGAACCGCCGTTCGTGTATATATATGCCTTAGATCGAAATTTGGCTCTTTCCACTCATCTGTCCTCATGGCCGGAGTGCTGTAGAATTCTGCGTTTATTTCCATTGTCTTTCTTTCCCTATCTTCAATATGGGCAACACAGTTTGCAGTTTTTTTCTAGTTTGTTTATCTGTATTAGGTCTTGCACAAAACAGGTAGCTCCTGCCAAAACGTACACTAGTCTTATTGGCACATTCTTGGGTAAACACGTCCTTCGCATGTATGTGGCATTCTAATTTCTTGAGACTGGCGGCACTGAGGTACTTCCATATCTGCCCTATTGCATAAGACACTATCGGCACTACTTTGATATAGAAGAGGCTCACCGCTGTGCCTAGAGATAGTTTGTCCAGCTTCTTTATTTCAAATATTGCTTTGAGGGCTACTATAGGCTACACCTCTCTTCAATGTGTCTTGAGAAAACTGACCCTGTCACCTGAAGTGTTACGCCTAGATATTTATAGTAGCTGACTATTTCTAGTTGTGAGTTTCCAAGTGTGAACTGATCTTCCCGCGATATGTTACCTCCTCTCCTGAATTTCATTATTTTCGTCTTTTGTTGGTTTAACTTATATCAAGACCATTTCTTTCCGACCATGCATGTAATCTGTCCAGTCCAGTTTGTAAGTTTGTTTTGCTTTTTGATAGCAACACCATATCGTCTGCATATAGAACAATATCAATATCACCTGTTGTAACTTCCTCTACTATGTCGTGTGTCATTACATTAAAAATAATTGGGCTTAAAGGGTCGCCTTGAAGGACTCCATTTGTTTGTCTGATCAGATCCGACTTGCTTACCCCGTCATTAACACACAGGAGGTTGTAGCTCATGATATTTTCTAATAGTCTGAGAAATTTGTTGTCATTTCCTAAAGCATCTTTGAGTTTTTGCATCAGGATGCATCTGTTGACCCCATCAAAAGCTTTTGTATAGTCTATAAAGGCTGCATAAATGTGTCCTTTAACCACACAATTTGTTGCTTCCCAAATGTTCTGCAGAACTCTTTCTATAGCTTGAATTGTTGATCTTCCTTCTATGAATCCATACTGATGCTCTGGCATGATCCTCATTAGTTGAGGTGCAATTTTATTTCTTATTAATCTGGAAAGAATTTTGAAAGGGCCGCATTCTAGGGCTATTCCCCTATATGCGTCTGGGGATTCTCTGCTTCCTTTGCCTTTGTATAATACTTTTATCGTCGATTCTCTCCATGCTGTTGGTATACTCTGGTATTCATTTGTTAAAGAGAGCTGTCCATAGTTCTATTGTGTGTGGAAGGGATTCCTTTAGGACTTCATTTGTCAGTCTATCGACACAAAACAACAGATACTGGAGTGCAGAAAAACCCGATATTGTACACGAAATGCCATTGCATAACCAGAAAATTGGTGTTTGGTGTGCTGTGTGTGTGCACTAACAGGGAGAAAGGTGGGAGCCAGGAACGGTGAGAAACACTGTGAGCTCGCAGCTACCTCCAGCCGACCGCCCGGCCACAAGCAAAAAAAAAAAAAAAAAGGCACTGTATAATTAATACGAAAATTACCTGTACCAAAGCGTCCACACTAATTACTACAATACGAAAATAACCCTTGTACAACAATTGAAATTAATACAAAATTATCAATCTCCGCCATTTCATGCAGCTTTCTAAACTTTAAATAGATGAATTTTTGCTTCACACTGCAATAGTCACTCGATGGCGTAGTGGGTAAAACAACTGGTTATCATGCTAGCAGTCCCGTCTTCGAATCTCCTTAGGGCCAAAATTTATAGGATAGGAATAGGTAGGTAGGGTAAAGGAGAAAAGGGATTGAATAGTAGAAAGAGGAAAAGGGGGGGGAAAAAAATTCCATATTTTCAATACTCCGTATAGTAGTTCCACCATTCACACGTAGATTCTCGAGTGGGAGGAGCTTAAGGGGCAACCTGTTCTTGCTTTTTCCCGGTAATTTTGTCAGTTCCCTCCCCCTTCCCTCAAAATATGATGTTAGCCTACATTCAACCAAGTCACAATGTAGGAGGACCCACCTCGCAATATGTAGGTTTCCATGAAGGAGTGATGTTTTTTTGTTTTTCAGTGAAGCAGGTTGACCAAGCATGCTCGTCGCAGCAGTACGTTAAATTTTGTACAGATAGCCTAAGTAATCCATGCATAATGCTATCCACATAGTTAGGCAAGCGGAGCGGAGGTGGCAGTCATAGCCAAGCGCAAACACATTTATTACTTTAGTAGTAGCATATCGAATTGCACAACATCTCTCCTGAGAATAATATGTGTTGAAATCCCTATGTTTTATGAAGATAGTCTCTTGTTAAAACAGGAATTCTCCCATCTTGTAAATGTGCCATACCATATCATATCTCCAGTTGAATTTGTTGCGTTTGTGAACCTGTTTACCCAGAATTCTAGCTGCTCTGGCAGCAAAAGAACTTGCTTTTAAAAAGAAGGAAGGTAAATATCCACAAATTTTATTCCACCATTTTGTAGCAAATTTTGTGCTCTTTCTAATGGTACCAAGCCCGAGTTTGTAAAGATTACGGTAATAGAAAAAAGTTATAACAGGATTACTGAACTCATGTTTACAATTTTTGTAATTCACGAGATATCTACATCTACATCTACATCTACATCCACTTCTAACATAAATTGCACCTACAGGGTCTTTATTATAAGTTGAGACTGGGCGACGGAAGGCGCGCGCAGCCGGTCTGACCTTCATGCAACAGCGGCACGTGCAGTTATTGTTAAAGTGTCAACATGGTGAGACCCATTTCGCTGCAGCATCGTATTTTTGTGTGTAAACATTATTTTAAGTACGAGTCTGCTAGACGTGTACGTGATGAATTTATTCGGACATTTCCTGCTGATGTGCCACCTTCAAGAGCACAAATTCACAGAATTGTTAATAAATTTGTAAATAGGCCTACTGGCTCAGTGCAAAACAAAAAGCATGTGCGCACACGAACAGTGTTAACAGAAGAAAAGCTAGACGAGATTGGCGCTTATCTTGAACATTCACCAAATAAATCACTCTCAAAATTAGCCCAACAAGTAGGGGTTTCAGTTTCTTCTGCACACAAAGCAACAAAGTTGTTACACCTCAAACCGTACAGATTTACACGGGCCCATCGTTTAAAACCTGCTGATCCAGCAGCAAGATTACGATATTGTGAGTGGTTTCTGTCATCAGTGGATAATGGTTTAATCGACCCCCAGCTTGTGTTCTTTTCTGATGAAGCCTGGTTCCATCTTAATGGTCGTGTGAACAGTCATAACTCACGCCATTGGTGTGCAGAAAATCCTAATGGTGTGTATGAATTCCCTCATTACGATAGGAAGATCGGGGTTTGGTGTGCTATTAATGTAAGGCGAATAATTGGGCCTATATTTTACGAGACTACAGTAGATTCAGAGATTTACCAAGATGACATTTTGGTGCCATTCTTTCAGCAGTTGACGGATGAAGAAAAAATGCACGGGTGGTTTCAACAAGATTCGGCCACCGCTCATACAGCGGAAGTCTCCCTTCTTAAAATTTCGGAAGTGTTTGCTGACAGAGTGATCAGTGCTGGTCTCTTTCCACCTCGCTCCCCAGACCTCACAGTGTGTGATTTTTACTTGTGGGGTAAACTTAAAGATAAGGTTTATCGAACAAATCCTCACACATTGGAGGAGCTGAAAGAAAACATTACGAATGAAATTAGGGCCATTACAGTGGAAGAACTCACTCGCGTCAGCCAGAATGTGGTTTCCAGATACAATGCCTGTATAACACAGGAAGGACGACACTTCCAACATATGTTATAAGGTAAGCCTATATAGCCTACACTTTAAGCAGGGAAGCCGCGCGCGTGCCGCTCGCGGCTAATGCAGACTCTGTAGCGGAGAGTGAAAACACCGGTCGCCCGGTCTCAACTTATAATAAAGACCCTGTAACTTACTTCTGGGCATTTCATTCTATTTTGCAAGTGATATTTGAAATCTACATGAAATTATGAATAAGTATGGTGAATTTCATGATTCTACATTAATAACTGTTATTACAAATGCAAGTTGAAGCAACATGTGTCACTTGGCTTTGGTTGCGGATTGAAAAAATTCCACCAAACAGAGTGAAACTTTGAAAGGCTATAAATTCCAAACTAGAGCCAATATTCCAAAAATGAAAAATACGGGGTCATATATTTGCCTGAAGATACCATGTACCAAATTTCATCCAAATCTGAGATGGTGGGGTGGACAATGTGTAGCTTGGCTGGATGATCTGGCATGGAATGACCCTATTTTAAACTTATCACATGCAATGAAATTTCAATTTACCCAGCGCATTCAGCCTAAGCCTAGTTGCCACTGACCTGACACATGCATTGGTATGCAAAACACTTGTCTCGACCAGGCTGAGGGGTGGGAACGGGTTTGTCAGATTTTCTTAAGAATTCTATAGACTAGAAATATTGGCCATGTTTCCCACCCTCTGTCAGACAAGGACAGTAGACACCACGATATCATGATACTGCAGGCAGCCCAAGTTCCCTCACTCACACAGCACGTTACGGTGATGTCAGCAGCAAACAAACGGTAAGGCAATTGCTTCACTTTTGCTTGTACCCAGACACACAGCACACATTGACACAATTTATTTATTATATTTAGGGCAAACCAGTAACTTGGATACATGTTAAAATAACATATGGTTTTACAACACAGCATAGAACATGTAAGAAAACACTACAATTTCAACATTATTATTCTGAAAAACAGCTTTTTCAGTGAGTTCACATTGTTACATGTCATTGGGCTAGGCTTTGCGGGCATCCACAAATTTAAACAGACCAGTCCCTCATTCAGAGATTTTGCAAAAATACACAAAGCACTCATTTCGTTGCCTTCACAACCCTGGACGGGACGAGTGGAGCCAGCCGGCCACAGCCCACATTCCATACTTCCACACTTCCACACTGTGGCGAGTATTGCATAGAGAATTTACTTCTCCTGAATGAAAGTTTTATAATCATAAAATATTATATTCCTTATTATTAAAGTTTACTTTATAAAATAAATTCTTGTTTTCGTGTTGACTAGAGGAAGCATTGCTTCCCTCGCGTCCATGGACGCCACCCCACTGCTTTAAGTGGATCTTGTTCTTGCCGATTCTTTTTTGTGCTGCCACTCATTTCATTCTCTCTTCCAATTTTGGTTGTAGCGTCAGACTGTTTCATCCAAAGTTGATGCATTGAATTAAATGCTTGCCTTCACATCCATAGCATTATAAGTGCAATCTTGCTGTTTCCATTCTCTGCCACATGTTTTCCGCTGTAAGATTATATGGAACCCACCATCTCATCTTAACTTCTTCTTAAGTAAGCCTATGTGAAGAATCATACTGGGAGCAATTCCAACTTCCCTTGCTAGTTCAATACAAGTCCAACAACAATCTTCCTCCAACAGTGCTCCCAGTGCGTTCACATGCACATCACTCACCAATTGTAGTCTGCCAGCTCCACGTTTTTATTAACATCTTCCCTCCCTTCCCACATGTAGATTTAAATCTTAACACTCAGTTAATTTATAATGTAACCCCAGGCTAGAATAGCTCTGAGAATAGTAAGCGTGTTTCGGATTAAAAGATTCAAAAGAGAGGTTACCTGCTTAATTGGGTGATCTTTTGGAAATGTTAAACTTTAATTCAAGACATTTTCACACTCAAGAGTGATATATTTTAAAAAGATTTTTGTTTCTCTTGTAATATGGTAAAAATGGAGTTGTGAATTTTTGCCAGTTAGGATAATCAGTATTTTGCTTGTATAAAATCCTGCTGTGTACTGTCTGGTGGTTCAGATTCCACATGGCAGAAGTCTAAGATTTAGTTTGTATTCTTAAATAATGTTAGACAATTAAATCATTATTAAAGAAAAATAAATAATATAGGTTAAACCTATTTTTAACAAGGATATGGTAATTAATTTTTTTGCAGGAGCAACTGCCACCCAGAGGTATTGGCTGTTATGCGGGAGCATTATAGCCTACCTCATTTTTTGCCAGAAGATGCAGAACATGCCAACATGGATTACATCTTCATTGGTTATCAACAGGGAGCTGTAATGCATGTAAGTAAGGTTTATTTGTTTTAATTATACTGATCCTCAGTTATACTGGCAATACCGGAATCCAGGATAAGCTGAAGCTTAGTACAAAATGTAGACAGGACTTTGACGTCTTGCATTACCCACTTTTACCCAGTAGGAAGGATTTGGAACAACTGCTATTTTTCAATAAACATTTTTTTTCGTGATGTGAACTGTGTCAATGAGTATACAAAATTCACACGACTTGAAGTCTGCGATGGTACATGTTGGGATTTGTTCGGTGAGAGTACTTACTTTGTATCTCGGCAGCTGTCCATGTTGAATGATGCACCACATTTCCCATGACTATTTTACTCAGGGTTGATATATGAATCATCTCAGGGTATAATGATTATAGATGCTAACAAATATATAAATAAGAACACTATAAGTTAATCACTTTGATATCGGAATTTATTTTAAACTTGTGGCTTTTGTGTGAGTTTGTGTCTCTGGAACTTGCGAATACCAATCACCACTTTCATTTAGATTCACTTTCAGTACTTACGTGGCACTATATCATTTGTAATCACAATTGAAAGAATACTCACATGGCATTACTTGTTATATTATATGTTACGATACATATGTGTGATTATATGTGTGGAAATCGCGATAGCAGAGGCAGGGTTGATAAAAAACATGTTTTTTTTAAAAGAACAAAAAAAACGTTTTTTTTGTTTAAAACGTTTTATATGTGAACAATAATGTTGGTTGTTTTAAACGTGTTTTTTGAACTTTTTTTTTTGTTTAAAACGTTTTATATGTGAACAACAATGTTGGTTGTTTTTAACGTTTTTTATGTTTACAACAATGTTGTTTGTTTAAAAAAAGTTTAAATTGTTAATTTTGTTTAAATCAACCAATTTAATGTATAGGGCCTATTATATAATATATATACACACAGTTGAAATGTTTAAAACATTTTAAACAATTTGTTTTAAACATTTTTAGCATATGTTTATAACACTTTTTAATTGGGTGTTAAATTTAATTATGCAGACAATTCTCATTTTGTCAATCCAATGACACCCTGTGCTAAGATGTTCAAGATTTACGAGTCGTAGACTTAATAGTATTTGAAAATACATTTTGTGCCAGTATTATTTGTTTATGATTTAATAGTTCATTATTAATAAAAAATAATACAAACTACTGTTTAATTACTGCCTTTACTGCTCAACTGATGATTGACTTTCACCATGTTTTACGTGGTCTTAGCCGCCTTACATTATCGAACTTACAAGGGATATCCTACTACAGTGTTGCCAAATTGACACACTCAATATTTAATATTAATAATCTCTTTCTTTAAAAAGGAAGACCACAAAATAGATGGTAGGATGCAGTCAGAAAAAAATCAAATCAATTACTCGAAATCAGAAACTGGAAGCTGGCGGCAGAGGATAGAGAAGTCTGGAGGAAAAGGATACAAAAGACATCACCTCACATGATTTTCTGGTATTCTGGCCCTAGTTTTTTTGTTGTTTTCTGTTTACAACACTAACAGGGTGTCACTGACTTGACAAAATGTAAATTGTCTTCATAATTAAATATAACACAATTAAAAAATTATTTAAACACATGCTAAAAAAAAACATGTTTAAAACGTTTTAAACAAACTTAAAAAAAACACAAGCCCTTGTTTTAAACATGTTTTAAACACTTGTTTTAAACGTTTTGTTTTAAACATTCCAACCCTGAGCAGAGGCATCTGTCGCGAAATATTACTGCGATCTCCCTCGACATGTCTCTGCCGGGAGGCGAATAATGTTGGAATGATTCTCTCTAACTGCCTTTCTTCGCAGGACTGTGATGCTTTACTTCTATTGGCTTACTGTCTTGTTACGTAGTAATTTCTTATTGGTTCAATTAATTTGCGCCTCGCTATATGAAATAATTACGTTATGTTTTGAATATATCGGTTTCTTTTACCCTTACCCTTTGAATTTATGCTGACATAATAATAATAATTTCTAATGGAATTCAAATATCGAAATATAATAATAATAATAATTTAAGTACTTTTGTATAAATATTAATTACTTATTCTTTTATGATAATTGCGATGGGTGGAATAATTACAGCTTCAAGTCTTACATTTTCAATGTCTGTTTTCCACTTACAAAGTCTCCTTTTGACACCTTAGATGCTGAACTGGAAAGGATGCATTAAAAACTTGGTCTTATGCTCCCACTGGCATATGACGGGCAAGCCACCCCGTTTGATGTAAGAAGACAGTTGGAATAAGAAAGAACAAATTATGCCTTCACAACCTTTATAAACAAGTACTTTTGATATAGGTGCCATTTTCTGAGACTGGTAGTGAGAAAAAGCTGGGAACAAAACGTTTGAAATAAAATACTCATTAACACGGTCCACACCCCCAAAAATATGTCTTTTATTGAAGATTTTGGCCGTAAAAGCTTAAGATGTGTGCTTTGACTATTTACACAAAATGCGCAGTTGTTGAAAATATTCACAAAGGATGGAGTTTTGCCCTCTGGGTGAGAATTTTGCTAATTATAACGAATGGTATATAACTTTTTTTTTGGTGCCAAAAACTTGCTTGCTTTTGGAAAGGTGTGAGTATGCCGTTCAAACTCTCACACTAGATTTAAAGCCTGCTGAAGCATTATATTGTCTCAATGGCAGATTTGCCAAAGGCAAAACCTGATGCAAGTTTGTTGTTCTGATTTGTCAGCCATAAAATTGCTTACAGGTCTTAACACAAGATTAGAAAAAACACTAAAAATGACACTGGTCAAGGAGACTTGTATCACTACAGGTTTGGTTAAATGATACGGTCACAGCAGGGCCGTAGCAAGATCATTCTGCGCCCTTGGCGAGTTTGACAAATCTGCGCCCTCCAAATGAACAATTTTTTTAATTTTCTGTAAAACTGATTTTCTTAAATTCGCTTGCAGAAAGATTTTTTTTTGGTCCCATTTCTTTAAAAAACCACTGCCTAATAGATCAAAACTAATAATGTAGACTAAGCTATGATGGTCATGGTAGTTTTAGTTGGCACATTTTTTTACTGAAATCATTCTTACCCATACAACAGAAGCAACGCCAACATCAACAAGAGACGAAACAACACAAACATTAATATTGTTTCACTGTTTAATTTAAAAATCGCTTAGTTAAAAAATACAATAATAATCAGAGCCCGGATTCTAATGACATGTCATCTTTTTTATTGATGCTGCATAGACATTGCCAATTTGTAGATAAATCATAATCATGGCCTCTAGATTATAGAAATGCATTTTTATTAGGTCATTTTTTGACATTGTATGCAATTTTATATTTTTAGGGCATTTATTTCGTCCTTGAAGTGTTTGTTTAATGCAAGAAGGACACACTCTATGTTTAAGTGTTGTCAAGTCTCAGTCGGAAACGAGAATCAAAGGAACGCCAAAATGTTGTATTACATTACTGTTGTTATTAGATTGACTTGGCACCAGAGTCTGCCACCTGCTTGTATTTGAGAGTGCAAACTACTGTTTACCCTCAATAAACAATATAATCCGGCAGACCGCAAAAGGAAATGCCGAAGTTTGACTCGCCAGTGCCTCAGTGCCAGTATAAATTTCCGTAAGGAAAGAATATTCACAGCAAAAATCAAAGTTTTTTAGACCTACAACATCCTCTCTGAATTTAAGGTTTTAACAATTATGTACAAATTACGTAAATTATTCTATGATTTTGTGTGTACAATAATAATTTTTTATAAATAAAATATCAGTTTTTAGGTCATTTTTTATAATTATTAAGTCATTTTCTTTAAATTTTGGGGTCATTTTATAGGTAATTTTTCAAACAACTTTAGGTCATCAGAATCCGGGCCCTAATAATAATACAGTATAATATAATTAAAAATAATAGCAGCTACTATAATATCAGCGCCGGCCTTAGAAGGGAACTTGATCAAAACAAACAGCATGTGTACTGCCAGCTGGCAGAGC
The DNA here is from genome assembly GCA_964059195.1 of Ectobius pallidus. Classification (NCBI taxonomy): domain Eukaryota; kingdom Metazoa; phylum Arthropoda; class Insecta; order Blattodea; family Ectobiidae; genus Ectobius; species Ectobius pallidus. The sequence continues at coordinate 26,898,434 of CAXKWD010000007.1, forward strand.
GTGCATCGGCCGCGGATCACAACACATATTATTCAATGTAAAGTTACAGAAATTAATTTTAATGCACATTAATACATTGTGTGATTTAAAAAACTAAACATTTTTAAAATAAGAAATTTTAGTTCACACTTAATTTATAATAAAATAGTAATAACAAAAGGAATTGAGATGTGCGCATTCGGCTTTTTCTGTTGTAATAATATAGTTGGTCATTCATTTTTGCATGTAGCATGTAACAGTATGAGCGATGCCATTGTTGATCGCTTTGTAATCAATCCTGCCGACAGTAGTAGCACTGAGGACGACAATCAGCTGGAAAGGGATTGAGTTGAACCACTTTCATCACAATAGGTTTGTTCGCAAAGCAAATCCGTGACCGCTTGAGAATTTGTTGTACTGCGCATGTCCAGTCTGTAACTTACCCGTGATTTGCACTTTGTGAACGGTTACAAGAATTTGGAATCGATAGTTTCTGCGTTTAATCGATATGATATGCAAATAAAATATATATTTCCCTTTGACATGTTATAAATGCAATATACATCGACAATATAATCTATATTTTGGGAAACTTTTAATTATCTTCCATTATTCATACATATAAGTAGCCTATTTTTATAAATCTGGCGCAATGTTATAGGAGGGAGGAGTCAGGCGCGTGAAAATAGGTTACTGCGCATGTCTCTGATAACAATTCATGCTAGAGCCTGCAAACTTTTCTTATAGTACAGAAACTGTCCGTGAGAGCTTTGCGAACAGAAGATTGAAATCAGAATCACGGATTCTCGCTTTGCGAACGCGTATGGAGAAAGAGCGCATGCACGAACGATGTGTTCCTGGTTTCTGACTGCTTTGCGAACAAACCTAATAATAACGTACATATTAATTTTCATTGTCGTTATATCTTTCCATACTGTTCATGATTTATGTTTTACTCTGTCAATATGAATCGTGTTAATTAAAGGACGTTGCATGACTGCTTTTTGCTTGTAGACAATCGGCATAATACTATAGGTATAGATAGACTTGCCAGATTTCTGAAATGTTCAACCGGGACACATGAATGCCCCCCAGCGTCGCGGGTATTCAAGGGCAAGCCTTGATTCAAGGGTACACAGACTTGGCGGGTTTTTAGTGTGTTTTAAATGGCAGTTTATTCTCAATGCTATGAATAAATGGTTACTGAATAGGAACCTAAACCAGGGGTAATAATAAATGACATAAGCATATAAATTTAAACAATTTATTTCTAACATGTTAATATTTAAAAGTTATTTAAGTAAGAAAAAAACACTTCGAATAAGGAATAACAATTTGAACAATATTTACATTTACTTTTAATTGGTTATTTTATACTCTTATACTTTACAATTTTATACTTTTAATTGGTTATCTAGAAAATAAAATTTAATTTCTACCGGGACGTGAAGTAAACCGGTCGGGACACCGGAATTTTGTCTGAAAACCGGGACTGTCCCGGTCAAACCGGGACGTCTGGCAAGCCTAGGTATAGATAGTTCACGTGCATTAATTTTTAATAACCTGAAAGATTTCTTCCACTAACGTGGAATTTATATTGCTTGATAAATTGCACCAGCCTAAAAAAAGCGGGATTTTTCATGGTTAATTTTGCGCCCTTCGTACCTGCGCCCTTCGTACCTGCGCCCTTGGCGGTCGCCCACCTAGCCACCGCCTAGCTACGGCCCTGGGTCACAGCAAGTACAGTATCAAAACTTTCTGATAGTACCTAGTATAATCACTATTAAGGTCAGTAATATTCATTATTGCGATCAAACAGGGGTACCTCACTATCTCAACTGGCTTTATTAGCCTACATAATACCTTGTTCAATAATGGCAGCTGAGTCATAGTAATGTGCATGGTTTCATTGCATTTCATCAGGTAAGCTGATCGTGGTCAGTGTTTTCATCGCCTGCTAATTATAGGCCTATTTTTCCTCAGTAGTCTGAAAGCACGATTTTTTATTTTTTCTGTCACTGTACCTTGGACATTGTAGGTAGATTGTACATGCCCCCCAATCCTGCCATCTGCCTTTGGTAGATGACGCAGCGATCGGGTAGTAGGCCAAGTCCCTCCAGAGATGTAGATCCGCAGAGTTTTTTTAAATTTTTTTTATTTTTATTTTTATTTATTTATTTATTTTTTTATTTTTAATTTAGATGTAGATCCGCAGAGTTTTTTTAAATTTTATTTTTATTTTTATTTATTTATTTTTAATTTAATTGTGAAATGCCATCCTGAGTTTCCGCTATAAACACATGTTTTGAGGGAATACCATGTTCCGAGAAGGTGTACGAATGTATGTGTTTTTCTCATGGCTGTATTATCCTATTTGCTGTCACATTCCAATTTTATTGGTTTTGCCCTTACTGCCTGCTCAGAGCTGTTCATCATACTGTTTTTACCTGCCAAGAGTGCTTTGACTATTTACACAAAATGCGCGGTTGTAGAAAACATTCATAAAGGATGGAGTTTTGCCCTCTGGGTGACAATTTTTCTAATTATAATGGTACAGTTCAGGCACTTAGGTATGATAATAATATGTCATGTTTCTGCTATATTTATCGCTGTCCATATATTGTTATGAACATGATGTCTTCACCACTGCTGCTTTCAAATAAATCAGTATCACAGGGTAAATCATCTGGTAAAAATTGCACTCTAAACACTAACAATATTCATCATCTTTTGTGCCAACAAATACTGTAGTCCAAAGTAAAGAACTTCCCTGTGGGGTGTATGGGTGAGAGGAAATGGTGGAGGAGTAGGTGAGGGCTACCATCACAGGTGACTAGACAGATTCTTATTGGTTGGTGGCGTTTTTGCTTTGCTCATGTGATTGTTGTTACCCCAACTCATAATATAATGGTCATATTCCTCACAGGGAAGTTCTTGGCTTTGGGCAACAGTATCTATGGCAAACACTCTGTCATGGCTTAAAAGCTATTCCTCAGGTTCGCGAGCGACCCCTGGTGATCCCGTAAGGGGATATTCTCAGTGGGGTGTACCAGTCCCCTACCTACTTAAACCTAAGGACACACACAACCAGTCCTGAACCCGGGAAAGGAATTTTTCACTACTAAAAAATCCTCGACCCGGCCGGAAATCGAACCCGGGCCGCCGTAGTGGAAGGCAGGCACGCTACTGGCTCACCCACGGAGGCAGACCTTTCATGGCTAAGTACTACTAAACATAGCAATTGCAATGAAATGAGATCTGACAATCTGTTTCACTATCACAAAAACGTCCTCTTCTGAAAGTCAAAACCCTTATAAAGTACATCATTGGAAAGAGAGAAGAAACCTGTTCCTATTGATGTATATTTAAAGGTTGAGAAATATGAATATTATTTTTTATAACTGAACTCTGCTCTGATTGGTGCCAGCATCCAAGACCATGAGTAACAGAAACCAAATGAATCGTTGGGTGGAATGAATTTTAGAAGCTGTTCTCTGGCAAACAGCTTGGTGCTAAGAGGATTAATAGATATTAAACTGAGAAAATACAGTAAGATGCTCTGCAGTGCAGTAATCATATTGAGTACCGTTACTAGTCTGTTGTTTGAGAATATATATTGGATAAAACCTGAGAGGCTGAAAATCATCTGGAGACTCGTGTCATACTGTATAATAGTCATTTAAGTAGTCACTGTAATCCTTCTGCTATCTACAGTGTTGTTAGGTACGTTATAATAATTATTTCATTGCAATCAATGGTCATATTATGATGAATGGAGCAATGGTGGAATGATATATGGCAGGGGAAACAGGAGCACCCTGAGAAAACCTGCCCTGACCCCATTTTATCCACAAATTCCACATGGATCCACGGAGATTTGATCCCGAGTCCCAATGGTGGAAGGCGAGCGGTGTTAGGTACATTATTAGATGGAACTGAATATGACTACCCTTAATAATGTACAGTACCTAACATTATTAAGGATAGTTACATTTAGTTCCATCCAGTTATTCCCTACCATGTGTAAATTTTATATCTGTGTCTGGCAAATTAGCACAATCAATTTTTGTATTTTTAAACTAAGAACCATCATCTTCCTCCTTACTGCTATGATTCGACAAATTCATTGTACCAGCTGAGGAATCAATGTCCTGTTGCTTTCTGTGAGGTGATAAGATATTATAATGATAATGTGACAGTGATATATGAACCTAGAAATTATCTAAGTTTCCCTTATTAAAGGAAATGCCTATGCATGCAGTAGGCCTACCAATAACCACCATCCATGCTCTGATGACTTAACAATGTCTTGGCAATTACAGGTTCAACAAGGGTGACATAAAAATATTCTCAGTTAAGCTTAGGTTTCAGTTATCATGAAGTATTAAGGATAGTTACGGATAATAATTCTTGGCATTTTAACATCATCAATTTCACATTTTGTAGAGTTACCAGGATTTTACACATTTACTTAGGCTATATAATCAAAAGGCTAACAGTACTTTGGTTATAGCAGGCCTTTCCAACTCGAGCACTTTATGCTAGGGCACACCAGCACAGCACTCTGCAGCACCGGTGCTCTCCTTCCCCACGTAGCAGCCAGTGTGACTGTATGTGTGTATCAGAGACAGCACAATGGGTAGCTGACCTCGCTTTCTTGGCGGATATAACGTCTTATTTAAATTATTTAAATATTTAGTTGCAAGGGAGAAATTAGTTAATTAGCACCATGTGTGACAGAATTAAGGCTTTCAAAATGTAGAGTTTATTATTTAAAGATTAGCTTAAAGCCGGAAATTTTAACAGTTTTCCTTCATTAAAATCATTAAATTTGTCTATTTACAGAACCCTTGGAGAGTATGAGATATTGTTGCAGAATTTGCACGACGAATTCAATGCCTGATTCAAAGAAATTAATGATATGGCACCTCAACAGGGAATATTTATGACTGAAAATCCTGTAATTCACCATCATGTTTCCAAACAGAGCTGATAAAAGTACAAGTACTACCACTCCACCGGTGATTTACTTTCATTTTACAAAGGTATTCATCCACAGGAATTTCCCAAGCTTCACACACTTGCCTTAAAATTTACGTCAGTGTTCGGTACACCTTATGTATGCGAACAGATGTTTTCAGTTATGAATTTAAGTAAAAGTAAAACAGGACTTCTCTGCCTGTTGTTTGCCTTAGAGGCCATACTTAGAATTTCCATTGCCAAATCGATTGTACCCAATATTGGTAAATTAAATGCGGCAAAACGATGTTAACAATCGACTTAAATTCACACTAAGGCAAACACAATATATGTAGAGAATAAATGGTGTGTTTATGTGTTCACAAAATTGTTATCTGTGGAGTTGCCTCTGGTGCTACACTGGTGCTGCTGCCTGCACCATGGCAGCACCTCAGTTGGAAAGGTCTAGGTTATAGCATGCATTGGTGGACTGATCTTGTTTTGATAGAGTATATTTAAGGAATATGAAAAGTGTAACCAAATCCGGAGATAATATAGTCAGGTTTGCAAGGGATGGTTAGATGGAGTTACCACAGAATATGGTTGAATAGCGGGCTCAGGTAAGCATGTCAATGAACCTTCTGGTTCCATAAAATAGATAATATTCCTTTAGCTTACTTAAGAATTGTCTAGTGCCATTGAGTAAGTAAGTAAGTAAATAATCTGTTACTGTACATTCTAATTTCAAGTGGGCAGATTGCTTTTATAATATTTCCTCTTGTGTTCCTTAATTTCCAAATTCCAAATCTCCACCTTCTTGTTCTTCTTTAGTATCATTTAATAAATATATTTATAATCACCAAACATTTTATTTCCAAGAAATTTTCTAACAGCTTGTAATATTTTATTAAATTCATTCAGGAAAACATTTTGAAATGCCAGTATTTATATTAAACTTTAAAGCATTCACTTCACATGATTATAGTAAGTAAAAACTTAAAAAACTAGAACATAATGTTTCAATGAGTTCCCCAACTTCATAATCTGAGATCTACTGACTGATTTACTGGGGAACTCATTGAAACATGTGATCTAATTTGTTAAGTTTTTACTTACAATAATTATGCGAAGTTGAATGCTAAGTTTTATAAATGGCCTATAATATTCTTAATTCACTATCCAAATCTTGTCTTTTTAATTAATTGCAACTGTTTTTTTTTTTTAATATTTTTCTGTCACAATCAAGCTAAACCAATCTTATTAACATTTTCTTGAATCCTTTTCCACCAATTCTGGCAATAGATGGTCGGTTTTTGTATCGGACAGAATAAATACTTAGCCTAAATTAATTTCCCTGGAAAAAATAGATGTAGCAAACATAATTCATCCTACATGAGGAATTTAGTTAAATTCCTTAAGAAGTCCTTAATTAGAGTTTGACAAGTTCTAAAATAATTTCTTTTTAGTACCTAAATATCCATTCCCTACTTGTAATTGATGGCATTTGTCACCCATCAATCTCTGTTCAGTATTAGCACTTGGTGAACAGCTTGGAAGTGATATGACCACTAGTCCACAAGGGATCCTCCCAGATCTTTATTTTATATTTATTTACATTTGTGTGTTTTGGTTTTGCAGATTGACTACATAAGCCGTCTCATGTGGCAGGCACAACTGCGAGGGCGCAAGACTTGGAAACTTGTCCCACCTCCAGATTGTGACCATGTTTGTACAGGAATCAGTTTCAGAGTTGAACCTGGTGATATAGGTAAGATTATAGAACATTTATGATTTTATGTACAGTAATAAAGTTTGTTAAAAGTGGCATTGTTATGTTGGGCTGGAACTCTCTTTTTTTTCTCTTTCTCTCACACCGTCGGCCTGGGTGGCGCAGTCAGTATCACGCTGACTTTCTGTGCCCAGGGTTGTAGGTTCGATCCTTGCCCAGGTCGATGGCATTTACGTGTGTCGTTAAATAACCATATACCAACCAGTCTTTCTCTCCCGCAGCACATGTCCATAGCTGTTATTTCAGGATGCAATAAGAAATCTCAAACTAAGCCCATGTCTATTCTGTTTGCTTCACACTCAAGAAAATAGAATAGTTAAAGTTTGGACTTCATAGGAAAGCTGGCCTAGTTCTTTTACCACGTAAGTGACTTTTTGGAGAAATTAGTATTAGCATTTGGCGAACAGTATGTATTGAAAGACTATTTCATGCTCTACAAGACTTTTCTAATACCTTATCTCAGAACAATGTGAAACTATTTACTAATACCGCTTGATACCACTTGATTCTAATACTATGTAAGGTTTCACATGATAATATAGAACTGGTAATGCCATGTGTCTGATGTTTGTGAAATATGGTCTTTACTTCCTGTCTCTGCTCGATTTTAACAATGAATGCACTTTATAACGTTTCTTTTTTTTTCATTTTTTTTTCTTTTCATTTTCATTAATGTTGAATGGCATTAACCATGAAAATGGAAGACATTAAAATGAGAAATCGAGGGACAAACTTATCAATATTTGTAAAAGTCTCTACTAATTGTGCTTGTGACGATGTACATGTCAATAATAGAGTGCGAAGAAACAAATGGAGTAAACATAAAAAAGAAGGATGATGCATGGAAAGAAAATGACGAGGGAGTTTAATAGTATTAACATGGTCCTATATGTGATTATAATGTTTTCTTTAGTTCATTAATTACAGTACATAAGAAATCACAGCATTAATCTGTTTTCACACATTCTTCTTTATTGTGTCTTCTTCTTTCAAGTGTCATTTATGTATCAGAAATGTATATTTGCGCTTGCAGAGTGCAGACTAAAAATTCAACAAGGAGATCTCAAAGGTCGTTGAACTCTTTTTAGCAGGAAAATTAGTATTTTCATTTGTATTCTCTGTTTCCTTATGTCAGCCATGATGACATAGCTGTACTTCCTGAAGATGAGACTGAAAAGAAAAAAGTTTATGAAATATAATTATTAAAAATGAAACAGAAGACTGAAAACTTAATCCGGAAGCTGCTTGTGAAGAATACTCTATTACAGAGAAATAAGGAGGAAATTAAATTAGTGTGACAATTAATAGAAAACACAATATATGTAGAATATTACCTATGAAAATTAATATTATTATGCTAACTTGTACAGGGTGGACCGCTCGAATGTCCCTAATTTCAATTGTATGTGACGGGTGAACGATTGAAGATAGAAACTTACAATAACGTTTATATGAAAGAAAAACTCAACAAGTTTTGATATCCACGTCACCACATCTCTATGTGAGCTCCAGCAGTCACTGTGACGATATCAAGCCGATGAACAATTTCTTGCCAAGTACGTTGGAGTATGTCTTCTGAAATGCTCTCCATAGCCTCTATGATGCGCTCCCGAAGATCACGAAGGTCATTGACTGGGGTGGCGTAAACTTATCTTTGACGTAGCCCCAGAGAAAGAAATCAAGCGGTGTTAGATCAGGAGATCTCGGGGGGCCATGCGATCGGTCCTCCCCTACCAATCCAACGGCCAGGAAAAATGTTGTCCAAAGTCATACGAACTTCATTGAACCAGTGAGGAGGAGCGCCATCTTGTTGGAAAAGGATGTTAGGCTGCAGTTGTTCAATTTGTGGAAAGAAGAACTGCTCCAGCATATCAAGATATGTGGTACCACGGACAGTTTTCTCGGCGAAGAAAAATGGTCCAATGACTTTATTCTGCGACAAACTGCACCAAACATTCAACTTGGGACTGTCACGAACGTGCTCTTGTGTGGCGTGAGGATTCTGCGATCCCCAGATCCGCAAATTATGCCGGTTTACCTTGCCTGACACATGGAAAGTGGCTTCATCCGAGAAGAAAATCTTGGACATGAAATCAGGATCAACGCCGAGACGGTTTAGCACCGTATTGGCGAATTCCACTCGTTTGGGCTTGTCATTCGGCTCAAGACGTTGCATTACCTGCACTTTGTATGCATACAGTTTGAGACGTTGTGGACAATTCGTTGCAATGTGGATTTTGGTACCTGAAGTTCCCGCGAAGCTCTTCTTAATTACTTCCGTGGGCTTCGCTCATATGCGGCTTGAACATTTGCAACCATTTCGTCGGATGCTCTGCGACCACCACCATGCTTCTTTAACACAGTTCCAGTAGTTAAAAATTTATCGTACCACTTCTTTATGCTTTTAGCAGTTGGAGCATCATGGTTAAAGACTCGCCGAAACTCCCTCTGAACTCTAACAATTGATTTAAACTCCGCATACCACAAAACAGTTTGAGCTTTCATCTGCGGTGTCGCCATTTTGATAAACGATAAAATCTAAGAATGAAAACCGTATCATTGCACCATCTACCGACAGAATTTGAAACTTGTTGAGTTTTTCTTTCATATAAACGTTGTTGTAAGTTTCTATCTTCAATCGTTCACCCGTCACATACAATTGAAATTAGGGACATTCGAGCGGTCCACCCTGTATATAAAAGGAGCTAGAAGTATTGCTCCTTCCACTACACCTCCTCCATTCGTGACACCTGCTTAGAAAATTTGCATTTAGGCCTACATGCATGCACATTCTTCTTCTGTGATCCTAATTCTGTTCTGATGATTCTGTCCTATTTCAGCAATCTTCTTCTCAGTAAGCAATTCTATGACAAGACTTTAAGGTACATACATATTTCAGGAAAGGTAATCCTGGTAAAGTGCATAGAAAATTCATAACATATCCCAGTATTCCAATCGTGTACACTGCTTCTGTACAGTCGGTCAAATAAAAAACGTCTGGCGTTATTTCATAAAGTATCATGAACGAGCATATGCGCATGTACAGGAAGACTTAAGGTTAGATTCACACATGCCTCTTGTCTATCCATGTATTTTCTTGATTATTTAGTCAGGTTTGTTCCAAAACAAACATGTATAGAAGGCTGTGGCTATATGCCTCAAATCCGCCATATTCTTGCATGGAAGTTCTTATAATAATAATAATGAATCAATTCGCAAGGAACATGTTTATTCAAGGAGCATTTTTTAAAGATTTTATTTTATAATACCGGTACTTGTAGTCCGAAATCAATAACTTACACTCAACTTCTGCAACCAATCTAGCATCGAAATACGCGGCCGGCCAGATCCACGTTTCCTATGAAAATTTCCGGTCGCATTATAGTGAAGTTCCCACCTCTGAGCTGATCTTTCATAAATATGGAACCTTCTCGCTGCTTCAGAGGCCGAAAAATGCAGGTCAATTACAGCCCTCACTACACTTTCTCTCAAGCTAGCATTTGTATCTGGCGCGATGACACAAAGCAAAATGAATTAGGACAATACCACCGCCGTCTCGAGAATTACACGAGTAATACAGTCTAGAAGGCAGTGGACAATACATTAAGTTGAATATCGTGTGTTGCGCTTTCCACGTTGTTCATTTTTTCCCTTTTTCCCCTCCTGTCGCATGGCCTCATATGTTCCGAGAATGTCCTGTATTTTATGTTTTTTATAGGAAACTTGTGAACTAATGCGTTAAAACTTTAATTTTGACTGCATACGAGTCCCGACGTTTTTTATTTGACCGACTGTACATAAACTTGTAATTAATTTAAGGAAATAAGTTCTGTGTTAAATAAACGTCCAGACTTGTTGAGAAAACTGGTGGAATTGGAGAGATTATAACATCGGAATTCGATTAGGCAGTATTCAAGGAAGAGAAATGTGTCCATGTAAGCCTAAAAGCACTGGTGACTGTACGGGTGCCCAGTTACCCAGCGTCCTTACATTACCTGCCAGGAAAAGGAGCTCCTGGAACACAGTGTAACAAGTTCCGCTCTGTATTTGTTTAGTTTATTATTATTACCCAATATTTGTAAAACAATGTTATTATTAACCTCATAATTTCTTTCTGGGATGACAGGGAAATACTGCAATTCTATATCAAATGTCTGATTTATGGCAGCCATTTTTAGCCCTGAGTTTGGCTTTTAACTCAAGGGAAAGTATTGATTAACTTAACCCCATTCATAACCCTGCGTTAAAACTAACTCTTGTCGATGAAGCAAAATTTTCGTAAAATCTAGATGAAACGAGGCGGTAGTGAGTTTATTTAAGTGAAGAACTCAGCATTGTGTCATTTTCACTTAATGGTAAAATTATTTTCCCAACTTGTCTAATGAGCTTAAAGCTAATGAGCTGTTTTGTAAAAATTTGATCAGTTATCTCTTTTTAATAAGTTGATAGTCATAACTACCTGATCCAGAATTCTTGGAAGTGTTTATATGTTTACAGGGCCGTCGCGTGGGCAGGGCGACCGGGGCGATCGCCCCGGGCGCCGCGACCAGGGGGCGCCATGGCAATGGCAAAAATAAAACAACAAAATTTGAAATAATATGTTAGATGTACATAACGTATTTTTTAAAGTTAAGTATAACTGAATTTTGAATATTACGTTGTTTGTATTTATTGAACAAATAAATATTTGACACCAATAACTTTATATTTTCTAAGTTACCCCAAAATAAATATTTGCTCAAAATTGAACAGCTGGATTTGTTTGTATACTGTTAATAATAATAACCTAATAATAATGCGTGTTTAACCCCATTATGTTTATATGTATTTGATAGTGTCGCGTCACGTCGCTCGCTGTGTGTTTGTGTTTGAATCCTTACAGATAGGTGGAATGTCGGGTGGGTGCACGTGGGATTGAGTTTTTTTGGGGGGGGGCCTCACAAAATCTTGCCCCAGGCACCAAAAAATCACGCGACGGCCCTGTATGTTTATCGTCTGCAGTCAAAGCTTTTACTCTGGAAAGTTACAGAAACAAATATAATCTGCATTGCAGTTGAAGCAGTCCAGGTCTTATAAGAAGATCGATGGTTGTATGGTACGTTATTTCAGGATGGGCACTAGTTAGTAAATGTTTGTTTGATTACATACCTTATATTCTTCTTACGACGTCGATGATAGGTTCTGCTCCAGCTCAGCGATGCATGAGGTTCTTTAATCTCAGGGAGATTGACGGATACTTACAGGTTATGATAACACTTCGTAATATAATTTATCTCTATATTTATTATAGCACACACGTATAAGTCACTATTACACGCTTGTTTTCACTGTCATATTATTTTAAGACTAAGTAGTTCACTGTTTAGTTTAAGACTGATTATCTGTTAATCTAGTACTGCCTTCATGGCTCTTCAGTTGTAGACTGCCTATTTCTAGTTGTGTGAGTAATTGCATACTCTACTCATCGGCTATTAATTGAATACTCATTGATTACTTGACTATACATCTGATACAAGATGTGTATCACAAATTCTATAACTACGCCTACTTTTATGTTATAATGATTTTCATTGGTTCATATATTAATTACGTAAGACTCTAAGACATATTCCAATTGGCTAATCATAAGTAGGTGGTGAAGATACTTATATTCTCTTAAGGAGTAAAGGTCTAATACTTGCAACTTTCACTTTTACGATATAACAGATTACCCAACCCTCGCTAAAATATATAATCAATATTAAAAATTAAAACGAATTGCACAGCGGTGGATGCTTTTAAAACACTATAAAACACAACGTTTCAGCCCTGTTCCTGTGGGCCTTCCTCAGGTGACTACAGATAAAGTATCCGTTGGGAGGACTACATAGGCTACTCTTGAGACAGTGCCACCACGATCATCACTGGGTTAAAGTTTAAATGTAAGATCCTCATCCATGGAATGCGCACGAATCTCGTCAAATACAAAGGGGGATACACGTACATGGTTATCAATCCACTCCTCCGGAATCTCAAACAAGGAGTCCTTCATACTATTCCTAGGCGGTGAGGGAAACTTCAGAACACACTTCTGTCTGTTTAGCCTTTTTACCACATCCAACCATTCATCCCCCAAATCGCCGTCAAACCTATTCATAACCAAGTCCTTATTACACACAATGTTTTTTGCATCACATACCTTTCGCCTAGTTATGTCACCCTCGATTTTCAATATCTTCAATTCACCCATACGGTGCTTATTTTCAAGCAAATGTTGGCTGAGGCCAGTGGACGCCCTGCCTCTCTTGACATCCCTTGCATGCTCCTGTAGTCTTATTTTAAACAATCGTCCAGTTTCCCCAATATAAAACATGCTACAATCCATGCATGAAATGGAGTACACACCAGGGAGATCCATTTTTTCTTCTTTCCTCTTTTTTCCCAACCTCTTGTATTGTGAGAAAATATTTTCCATAGTTCTATTGGTTTTATAAGCGGGAATCAATTCAAACTTCCGAAATATTCTTTCGAAAGGAGTATATACAGTAGGATGGAACGTCATACTTACATACTTGGCGTCCGGATTTACCCGTTTCGGATTGTTGACAAGGCTACGATTTCTAGCATCATTCCATATTCTTTCAATTCTATTAATTTTGTATCCATTGATCACAGCTAATCTAAACACTTCCTTCTTTTCATCATTCAAATCCACCAAATTATTACACAGTTTAAATGCTCTGTGTGCAAAATTCCTCCAAACATTATATTTAACCCTTTGATGGTGTGCGGACTTTTGGTGAATATATAAGTTCCCCGTATTGCTTTTTCTATGGATACCAATTCGTATTTTTGGATAATCCAATGTGATCTTTAAATCCAGGAAATTTAACGAATTATTCTCACTTTTTTCAAGTGTAAATTGTACCCTATTATTTAGGGAGTTGAACTCCAACAGTTGTTCCGAAATGACCAAAATGTCGTCGACGTAACGCATATATACAACAATACAGTCCATGTTCTTGTAAAGAATGGGTTTCTCCATGTCTAAAATGTCCAGATTTATAATATTTGTAACCATATGCTATTTTGAATGGGGGGACTAAAATATTATGTCAGACTCTTATTTATGGTCATGTTTACTCCACATAGGTCTGGGTTTCTGTGATCTACAAGTGTATGTTGTGAAGTTTTACAGCAAGCGGGCACTTCTACACTCAGACAATAGCTTGGGATTTTGAAAACTTATTTTAACAGAAAGGAGCTGCCTACCTACCCTAAATAAAATGCACCCTTCTTTCAAATATTCTCTTGTGTTCCCATACTTGATTTATTTTAAGATATTTATATATTTTAATATACCATTATTTTCTCTGTACTTATTCTATGTACTTCAGATCCCTATCACAGTGTCTATTGTTTGTGATGTTTTTCTTTTTTATTACAGTGTTGCTGGATACCAGACAGTGGTACCATGACACACACATTGATGGTGAAGAGATGAGTCTGACGGTCAGTTCTGAATATGGATAAATCTTCATCTACATGGAATTTTGCTCAATATTCATCCCAAAGAACTTATTCAATTTCTTAACACATTTTTGTCTCATACAGAACTTTCAACACTTTTTCTCATCCAAACTGTTTTTATTAATGTATCATTAATGAAACAGAATTTTTAATGTATCTGTAATCAGTCTTATCCTAAATTTGTGTTTGAGAGTTTTATCTATGTAGTATGTTACAGATTAACATATTCAGTTTTAACTCTCGTATGTTTTAAGGCTGGTTGAGTATGAAGTTTTCATATAACTACAACAGCCACATTGCACAGTTACAAAACTATAGCTAGTCGGCAGATTTGCTCATTTGTATTATTTGCACAATATGCCATTCATTCTTTAGTCATTTATATTTGTGGTATTCACACCATCTTGTATTCTGCTCAGAGAAACTTGCTGGTCCTTCTTAACTATGATACACATTTTATAACTCGGTTATAAATAGCAGATTAATTTTGTGATCAAGCATGCTGTCTTTTTTTTTTTACATAATTTACAGATCTATTCATGTGGAATGTTAGTAAATTCTCACACATACCAAAAAATGTTAAATAATGTGAAACATTAATTTTTTTTATTCAGATTTCGTAAGGAAAACAATAATACCTTTCTTCCATGTTTCATCTCATATTTCCTGAACTTTTCACAATAGCTTCCACATTATTCTGTTCCTGGCCATTAATCATCCTTTTTCCTTCCTACTATTAGCTTCATGTCATTCTTCTCATCCTGTTTCTTTTTTAAGGCGTCTAATGCTCAAAATGAGACTTCTACAGTTTTATACTTGCCGAACCTGTTCTTTAAATAGGAATTCCTTTTTTTTTTTTTTTTTTTTTTGGTATCCTAAAATATTGTGCAAAATGTAAGGTCTTTAATACTTTCTCTAGTGCTGCACATTATACGTCTTTTATTTTTAAAATATATTTAAGGCCTTGTTTGAAAATCCTATATGAAAGAGAAAATAGCAGAGTATTCTTTGTAGTACCTGCAGGCTGTCTATCATATATTGAATACAGTTTCTCAGGAAAGAATATGTTTTGTGTATATTTTTCTTAATTCAGAGAAAAAATATGAATCGTGTCTTTCAGTTACAGTTGTATAATACTGACTTCTTATTAATCTCTTCAGGAAATTATTATTACACTTGGTTAATAACAATGTAGCTACTGCATTTCTGGTGAATTAATTTGGTGCATATAAAAACAGGTTCTTGGAAGTCTATAATGGTGTCATGCTATTGAAGTGAGATTCAAAATGAATTTTTATTCTGGTTTTAATGTATATTTTCAAGAGTTCTAATTTTAAAAATAACTTTTAAATTAACAGAGAAGTCTTAATTCGTGGAAGTTTGTTTTCTGATTTTTCATTTTTTCCTAGTCATATACTATGTGTTAGTCATTTGTGTTCTGTATAGTTTCTCATTACATGTACAGTATTTACTTTTATCATGTAAGTTTTAGGTAGTACAAGTAATGATTTTTAAGTAAATTGTCTTATTTTAGATTTCTTTTTGTAAAAGAGAGTAATCATTTAAATTAGGATATAAAATAGCCATATATTAAATATCTTTCTGTGGTATGAAGCATAGTTTCATTTTTAATGATTCTGCTACCAACAATTATTTTAAAATTTGTATATCATTTTTCATAGTTTTAATTGTTTTAAAATATTGAAGTCAATATTTAGTCATGGAGCTATCTAGCAATAGATATGAATATGCAATTAGTATATTAAATTACTAATATTATAGTACCTTATTAGTCAACCTAAGGGTATCATCTCCAAAAAAGTTATGAATTTACAGAGATCAGTGTATTCATATTTCTTCAGTTTAAATACAATGTCGCTAATTATAAAAAGATATAGATTTGCACGATTCATAATAGCTAGAAATGCTACATTTATCAGTGTGGGCTCTTAAAATCACATTAAGGATTAATCTGCTTTGGGGCCAAATTATCTTTCTTCAGGTTAAGTTTTTAAGTAAATGTTCTTCAGATAATGAGAAATACTAGTACTTCAGTCTTCAGCTATAATGCATAATAATATTACAGGATGCATAATGTAAAGGATGCATTAAATTTTACTTAAAAGTTACCAAAAGAAAATCTAATATGTGTAAGGAAGGTTTTGAAGATCTCATCTGCGGCATAAGTTAGATTTTGCTCATTTATCAAACAATGGTTACAAGCCTGTTAGGATAAAAAGGTATATATTATTTAAAGAATTGCAACCAAAGATACATATTATTTTAAAAATAACAACACAATGTGATCACTGATGTCATACCATACATAAGTAACCTCCTGTTCTGTGTGATATTAATAGTTGCTGGCAGTCAAACATGTGACTCAAAAGGAAGAGCAATGCCTTATCCCAAGGTAGATAAAAGAATTATATGAAAAGTCCTGTAAATAAAGAATACTGAGTCATCTGTTATTCCTTTGCTATGTAAATTACTACAAATGTATTACCCCAAAAAATTGTAAAATAATATTATACTTTATATATTTATTTGTAGACCTGTTATTTATCTATAATATGAAATTGTAAATTATTTTTTGTCAAACCCATTTAATGATACATTTAATACAATCAAACTAGTCATCTTAACAGCCTATTTGCTCAATGTTTAAAGCTAACTGGGGTTACGCAAAAGATTAGTTTACCAACATGGGTGACAACAAACTAAGAAGAAAAAAATTCACTTTCAATTGAAAAGTCAGTGGATATTTTTCTATAACTTAGATTCTACTATAGTGCTTACCTGTTCAATAAAATATATTTAATGTTCACTGAGCTTTATGTAGGTACTCTGAAGTTGCCATATTTCCTTAATTACCTTATTTAATATTTTATTTTAACTTAATGTGCAGTGTTCTACATTTTCCCCACAATAGCTCCTTCCAAAAATGTATCTTCAGATTTATATTATTCCTTTGTTTTGGTACAAATGTTCAGTTACTTTCTTCCCCATAGCTTGGATATTACAAGACAAATATTAGAGAAATTAATTTTTAGGTGCCCATATTTACGTTTTGAAGATTATGAATACGCTGATTTTTACTTTCATAAGCAGACCCAGAATTATACCACTTTGCCAAATAATGTTAAGGAAAGTGCCAAATTTCGTACTTGTACAATAAGAGCCAGTACTTTAAAATGCTTTTCCAGATAATAAATATATTTATGTATTAGAGGTCTACATTTTGTTTATTATATGTTGTCTGTTCAGTAGGCATATTCACAAATTGAACAAGCACAGAGTCTTATTTATACATCCAAGTGTTCTGTACAAATTTTCTTATCATTCATTCAATAGTCATCTAATGTACAATTGTTATGTTGAATTGAAATAAACACATGTTTCTAAGATATTATGACTACTATATTAACAAATACTACCAAACATTCAAAATTATCCTCCGACAAGAACAGTGTTCACAATATAAGTATTTTTTAAATCCTTATGTTATGTACTGAATTTTATTTATTTAAAGCTTCCTTGATTTGAAGGCTTAACATGACAAAATCAACAAGACACAACTCGGAAGGAGGGAAAACTGTGAGCATGATTACAAAAGAAGTTTCATCAATATAATTATCTTACTATTGAAACTTCATGTCCTTACCTGCCTTAACATCACATAATGTAATGTAATAGTCATATGCAGTTGCTATGGGTCAAAAATGACTGTGTATAAACAGTCTCCATTGTTTGAGAATAAATATGTTTCATTACTTAAGCGTGTGTAAAAATTTACTGAGGCAGCCTGCATGGTCTCGGTGTTAGTGTTGCTGCCTACAGAACCGCAGGCCCAGGTTTGATCCCCAGTCCCTCGGATTTTTCTGAGGTAGGGAGGTCTGGAACAGGGTGCACTCAGCCTCATGATACAAACTGAGGAGCTGCTTGATTGAGAAGTATGGCTTCGGTCATGGAAGCCATCATTAACGGCTGTGGGTGTCGGCATGCTGACCACATGCCCCCCAATCCTATCACCTGCCTATGGTAGATATATAAGCTTTCATGAACCACAGATTATTGTCTCTGTTGGACATTACATGAGAATATTATAGGAGAAAAATTCCTCCGACACTGGGACTTGAACCCAGGACCTTTGGCTATTCGCGCCAATGCTCTACCAACTGAGCTAAGCCGGAGTTCAATTCACAGCGGCGGATGGAACCTCTCTCCTATGACTGATTGCCCTAATGGTCTACCTCACAGACAGACAAGTTATGTCATATGCAGTACTGTGAGGCACACTAATTAGTGATTTTTGTGACCGGGCTCCCACTGTTATTGTACAGTTGACATTCAAGATAGATATATAAGCTTTCATGAACCACAGATTATTGTCTCTGTTGGACATTACATGAGAATATTATAGGAGAAAAATTCCTCCGACACTGGGACTTGAACCCAGGACCTTTGGCTATTCGCGCCAATGCTCTACCAACTGAGCTAAGCCGGAGTTCAATTTACAGCGGCGGATGGAACCTCTCTCCTATGACTGATTGCCCTAATGGTCTACCTCACAGACAGACAAGTTATGTCATATGCAGTACTGTGAGGCACACTAATTAGTGATTTTTGTGACCGGGCTCCCACTGTTATTGTACAGTTGACATTCAAGATAGATATATAAGCTTTCATGAACCACAGATTATTGTCTCTGTTAGACATTACATGAGAATATTATAGGAGAAAAATTCCTCCGACACTGGGACTTGAACCCAGGACCTTTGGCTATTCGCGCCAATGCTCTACCAACTGGGCTAAGCCGGAGTTCAATTCACAGCGGCGGATGGAACCTCTCTCCTATGACTGATTGCCCTAATGGTCTACCTCACAGACAGACAAGTTATGTCATATGCAGTACTGTGAGGCACACTAATTAGTGATTTTTGTGACCGGGCTCCCACTGTTATTGTACAGTTGACATTCAAGATAGATATATAAGCTTTCATGAACCACAGATTATTGTCTCTGTTGGACATTACATGAGAATATTATAGGAGAAAAATTCCTCCGACACTGGGACTTGAACCCAGGACCTTTGGCTATTCGCGCCAATGCTCTACCAACTGAGCTAAGCCGGAGTTCAATTCACAGCGGCGGATGGAACCTCTCTCCTATGACTGATTGCCCTAATGGTCTACCTCACAGACAGACAAGTTATGTCATATGCAGTACTGTGAGGCACACTAATTAGTGATTTTTGTGACCGGGCTCCCACTGTTATTGTACAGTTGACATTCAAGATAGAAAAAAAGCTTTCATGAACCACAGATTATTGTCTCTGTTGGACATTACATGAGAATATTATAGGAGAAAAATTCCTCCGACACTGGGACTTGAACCCAGGACCTTTGGCTATTCGCGCCAATGCTCTACCAACTGAGCTAAGCCGGAGTTCAATTCACAGCGGCGGATGGAACCTCTCTCCTATGACTGATTGCCCTAATGGTCTACCTCACAGACAGACAAGTTATGTCATATGCAGTACTGTGAGGCACACTAATTAGTGATTTTTGTGACCGGGCTCCCACTGTTATTGTACACTTGACATTCAAGATAGATATATAAGCTTTCATGAACCACAGATTATTGTCTCTGTTGGACATTACATGAGAATATTATAGGAGAAAAATTCCTCCGACACTGGGACTTGAACCCAGGACCTTTGGCTATTCGCGCCAATGCTCTACCAACTGAGCTAAGCCGGAGTTCAATTCACAGCGGCGGATGGAACCTCTCTCCTATGACTGATTGCCCTAATGGTCTACCTCACAGACAGACAAGTTATGTCATATGCAGTACTGTGAGGCACACTAATTAGTGATTTTTGTGACCGGGCTCCCACTGTCAACTGTACAATAACAGTGGGAGCCCGGTCACAAAAATCACTAATTAGTGTGCCTCACAGTACTGCATATGACATAACTTGTCTGTCTGTGAGGTAGACCATTAGGGCAATCAGTCATAGGAGAGAGGTTCCATCCGCCGCTGTGAATTGAACTCCGGCTTAGCTCAGTTGGTAGAGCATTGGCGCGAATAGCCAAAGGTCCTGGGTTCAAGTCCCAGTGTCGGAGGAATTTTTCTCCTATAATATTCTCATGTAATGTCCAACAGAGACAATAATCTGTGGTTCATGAAAGCTTATATATCTATCTTGAATGTCAACTGTACAATAACAGTGGGAGCCCGGTCACAAAAATCACTAATTAGTGTGCCTCACAGTACTGCATATGACATAACTTGTCTGTCTGTGAGGTAGACCATTAGGGCAATCAGTCATAGGAGAGAGGTTCCATCTGCCGCTGTGAATTGAACTCCGGCTTAGCTCAGTTGGTAGAGCATTGGCGCGAATAGCCAAAGGTCCTGGGTTCAAGTCCCAGTGTCGGAGGAATTTTTCTCCTATAATATTCTCATGTAATGTCCAACAGAGACAATAATCTGTGGTTCATGAAAGCTTATATATCTATCTTGAATGTCAACTGTACAATAACAGTGGGAGCCCGGTCACAAAAATCACTAATTAGTGTGCCTCACAGTACTGCATATGACATAACTTGTCTGTCTGTGAGGTAGACCATTAGGGCAATCAGTCATAGGAGAGAGGTTCCATCCGCCGCTGTGAATTGAACTCCGGCTTAGCTCAGTTGGTAGAGCATTGGCGCGAATAGCCAAAGGTCCTGGGTTCAAGTCCCAGTGTCGGAGGAATTTTTCTCCTATAATATTCTCATGCCTATGGTAGATGATGCAATGATCGGATGGTAGGCCTAGTCCCTAAAGGGATGTAAAGCTCTAGAGTTAGATTTTTCTTAAAAATATATATATATATATTTTAAATTTACTAATCTTATCAATGCCAGGTTTGTAATTTGTAATATGCATTAAGATAAAAGGTCCGCCGGCGTGGTCTTGTGGTTAGCATCGCTGACTACAAATCCGTCGGCCCGGGTTCGATTCCCGGTACCTCCTCGGATTTTTCTGAGGTAGGGTGGTCTGGTAGGGGTGCACTCAGCCTCGTGATTCAAATTGAGGAGCTACTTGATAGAGAAGTAGCGACTCCGGTCATGAAAACCACCAATAACCACAATGCTGACCACATGTCCCCCAATCCTGCCATCTGCCTACGGGAGATGACGCAGCGGTCGGGTGGTAGGCCAAGTCCCTACAGGGATCTAGCACCACGGAGTTTAGTTTAATTAAGATAAAAGTGCATTATATATTAATATATTTATATATATTTGCATGCCTGTTTATTATTCAAATGTACAGTTTTATTCAGATTTCATTGCAAATTACACAGATATTTATGAATGCCAGGCAGTAGCGACTCGTGCTCGTCAATGTAAGTGAAGCACAAATCAAGGTTTGCAAAGCTCGTGTAAATGCATCAACAGTAGGAAATAAATATAAGCCCGATGTTCTCCCATAAGATCCCATAGTGTTCAAGGGAAGAAGGTGGCTTCGTTATTTATCCCTGCTATCAATGCACATATATGTACATTATTACATTATAGGCCTATTGCTTACCTATTTTTTGTGTATCAAGTTGATCCTCCTCTCCTTCAAGGCTGCAGAGTACGAATAACATTTAAAAAGACACTGAATCCAGTTCCATCCCATGCGCAAGGAGAAGGCATGGCCAACGTAACCACTGGTGCTGCTTGTACCATGAAGTTTTGAAATTGACTTTGTATGCCTTGCCAGCCTGAGAATTTAACTTTAAAAATTAACGTCTAAAACTGGGTGAGGTCTGCCTAGAAACAATAGATCTCTCTTTTCATCTTCCCTCCAGCGACTAAAGATTTTGTATTTAAGTGCACACGGGGTCGTTGAACGGATTCATTTTTACATTACACCTTATGATGAACTCATATTCCCTAACACAAATAAACTGAAAACAGAAACTGAAGTATACAGTAATAAAGTGAAATAACTTGTCTTAAATATAAGTTAAGAACAAATAAATAAGCGCCTGGCACATAACGTGGCATATAACAGACTGATAATACTGGGGCCGGGGGGAAATGCATGTTACCCTGAATAAGGCATAACAGTAGAATGGCTATGTTCAAAACATAAAACTTCCTCTCCAGTTGCTTCCATGGTACAGTACTATTAAAATTACTTAATTAGCGGGATTCTCAATTAAGAATCTGCAAAAATGTAGCCAACAGAAAGAAACCGAGGAAATGTCTCCTTATCCTACATAAAAAAGAATATAAAATAGAATCATATCCATATTTATTTTACTTTGTACGAAGACTGCAGAATTTAGGAAAGAAGTGTCTTTCAGACGGTCCTAGGCGGACAGACTAGTAGCCATAAATCTATCGGCTTAGCTTGGTAGGTATAAACAGCAATCGCCAAGCAGGCCAGAAGAACAAAAATTCTCTGCATCAAGTATCACGATATATCTGTGAGAGGGTGGAGTGCCGGGGGAAATTTTCTACCCGTTGTCATAGCAAACGATGTAAACAAAGAAGACCAAGACATGCTGGAAAGTTTGTTCTTCTGCCAGTCCATTGGTGTTCTGTGATCGCCATTCTGGTGACTGTTGGAGGACCTTCTCTTGCTCAAACATTCAAACAATATATTACTGAATTTCAGCTTATGAAAACTACAGTAAAAATATAATACTAATAAATAATATTAATAAATATATGAATAATTATAAATAAAATTCCAATAAAATAGGTTGCAAATGGTAGGTGAATGTGTTCTTCACCATCTTCCCCTGAATAGCCGCTACTGATGCCAGGTTTGTAATCTATTTATATATAAGAGGCTTTGTCCTGATTGACTTAATGAATGACTGACTGACAGAGAATCAGCATAGAGCCTAAACTATAATAGGTAGAGACTTGTAATTTTGACAGTACCTCCGTTTCATAATGTAAGACAGGATTTTGCAAAATTTTTATTTTACGTGTCAAAATTCAAATGTTTTGGAAGAGACAAAATACCTTTTTACATGGAATTATCAAATCCAAATCACATTCCATGTACAGTTCTCATGACAACAGTGGTCACAGGTAGCTTTGCAAGTGCTTGATACAGAACTTTGACAAATTAGAGAAGCTATCGATAGAATTCATTGGTGCAAATAAATATTACAGAATGAAATCCACGAAAATAATGCACAAAGTGATGCAGTCACATAACTTTCTCTGCCCTGGATGTAGAGAATACCATTTTCTCACTTCACATTTTGATGCTGAATAAGTTTGTATTGCTGGAACAGCAGTGTGCCAACGAGTATGCCATATCAGAAGGTGTAAAAAATTCTATCCACTGATAACGTTATTCATAGCTGTAGGCTTTGTATTTTTAGTTGAGAAAAATAGATGCCCTAAGCATGTAAAAGGAGACAAAATAGGATGGAATATTTTTAGTTCTATGCGTGCAGTATATTATTACGTCCCAAGTTTTGGGAGAGGAAAGTGTGAACGCGATATTGAATTTCATTTTTTATTTCAGCCTCGAAACTGTTGTATGGTATCATGAGAGTGAGAAATAAAATATTCCGTGAAGACAATACAGTTTTATGTTACCGGAATTTCTGTTTCTTATTTGAACCCCTACTAGGCTTGGTGTGTAGAAGCAGGGGGGGCAAAATTCTACATCCTCTATTAGCCATAATAAGCTATCTCAACTGTTTTCTGAAGGAATGGTTGGAGTGAGATAAGTTGTTCTTCCTCATTTCAAATTCTAAATACATATATTAAGGACCTAGAGTTTGAAAGTCGAAAGTCCTTCATAAGTTAATTTCGAGCAATGCTGGGCCTTTTAAGCTATATATGTATATTTATTTATAAGTTATTTTCTTTTTTATCCTGAGAAGATATAATAAAACAATAAGTGTGTATAGTTTTATGAGTTTCGTTAAAATTTTAATAAACATAATTGCTCCTAGATGATATGTAAGCCTTTAAAGTGTAAATAACTACAAAGTTAAGGTGAAAATAATGGACATAATAGCAGTAACCACAGACATGCAATCTCCAATATGAACAAAAAGCATACAGTAATTATATATAAAATTGTGTTGGAGCTTTGGCATCATGCAAGCTTTCATGCTGCTAAATAACCGAAATTGAAATCCAAGCTAGAAAGCATAAATTTATGATTATTAATTTAAAATTTTTTGCAATAAATATAGATATTTTACTTTATTATTGTTAATCATATTTCCTGTAAATAATATTTTCACATTTTCAGTCACTTAATGAAATTATTCAATCCAGACTACTTGATCATATTTTCTTTTTAATTTTGACAGGCTAAGATGCATAAATATTGCTGAATTTTCTTCCGAACTAAAAGAAAGTGACACAGAAATATCAAACACGTAAAAAATATTTATCGCCTCAACTGATTTTATCCTTCTCTAGTCAACCTAGGAACAGAAATACTAGGCTCAATTATTTCCATACATGGCAAATAAACTACCATAAAGGATCGAAGATGCTACCTTAATGAAACTACAAGACTTTGGAATTATGAAGCCAAATTTATTTTAAAAGCCATATCTTCACCTCATCCAAAAATATAATTTACCTTAAAGCACAAATTCTTACTTTCATGAAACTGGCTTAGCACATTTGCGTAAAATGTGGTCACTTCATGAAAAGGTCATAAGCCCAGTTCATGAAATGAACACCAATAACAGGAGAGGAAATGGAGTTGTGTAAAAGAGAACACTAGAAATAAAAAATGAAAATTCTAACTTTATTAATAAATTAATCACGGACGCAGCACATTCATACAATACCATGGTACTTCAGTCTTCTTAATCACAGTTTTCGAGACTAGCTTTTTTGTTTATACACACTACAGAAAATAATACTGAATGATGACTTCAATAATCAATTTAGTCCACTTCTTCTATCGTGGGTCCTTTTCCAGCATTGTGCTGTGGTTCTCCTGAGCCATACTGGTGTGCACCACCTGCTCCTTGGTGCATCTTGGTCATGATGGGGCTGCAGAACTTCTGTAGCTCTCGCAATTTGTACTCCAACTCCTCTTTCTCTGCAAGCGAGTTGTTGTCGAGCCACTGCAAAGTTTGGTCGCACTGTGATCTGATGGACTCCTTGTCCTGGTCGCTCAGCTTGTTACCTGCCTCGTCAACTGCCTGCTTCACACTGAATGCATAGCTCTCCACCTGATTTCTGGCTGCCACTCTCTCCCGGTGCTTATCATCCTCCTCTTTGTACCGTTCGGCTTCTGACAGCATCCGGTCGATCTCATCCTTGGACAGCCGACCCTTGTCATTGCGGATAGTGATGTTCCTGGAGTTACCTGAGCTGTTATCTTTAGCAGACACGTTCAGGATACCATTTGCATCCAAGTCGAATGTGACATCTATTTTGGGGATGCCTCTTGGTGCTGGTGGAATGCCAGTGAGGTCAAATGTGCCAAGTAGATTGTTATCCTTGGTCATAGCTCTTTCACCTTCAAAAACTTGGATGGTGACGGCAGGCTGGTTGTCGGAGTAAGTTGTGAATGTCTGGGTCTGCTTGCAGGGAATGCGGGCATTGCGTTCAATGATCTTTGTCATGACACCACCAGCAGTCTCGATGCCCAGGGATAGTGGTGTAACGTCTACCAATAAGACATCTTGGATCTGTGAACTGCTGTCTCCACTCAAGATAGCTGCTTGCACGGCTGCTCCATATGCTACTGCTTCATCAGGATTGATGGAGAGGTTGAGGGTCTTGCCACAGAAGAAGTTTTGCAGGAGGCTCTGAATCTTGGGAATACGTGTGGAACCCCCTACTAACACTACATCGTGGATGGCACTCTTGTCCAGCTTAGCATCGTTCAGGGCTTTCTCTACAGGTTGTAACGTGGAACGGAAGAGGTCGCCACACAACTCTTCAAATCGTGCCCTCGATACCTTGGAATAAAAGTCAATGCCCTCATACAGTGCATCAATCTCTATGTTGGCCTCTGTGCTGGAGGACAGGGTTCGTTTTGCCCTCTCAGCTGCAGTGCGCAGTCTACGTAACGCTCGTGGGTTGGCCCTTACATCCTTCTTGTACTTTCTCTTGAACTCGTCTGCCAGGTGGTTAACTAGACGGTTGTCGAAGTCCTCTCCTCCAAGGTGGGTGTCTCCTGCAGTTGCCCTCACCTCAAACAAAGAGCCTTCGTCAATGGTAAGAATAGAGACGTCGAATGTACCTCCACCCAAGTCAAAGATGAGCACATTGCGCTCACCTTTCAGGTTCTTGTCCAGGCCATAGGCCAGGGCAGCTGCTGTAGGCTCATTGATGATACGCAAAACATTAAGGCCTGCAATAGCACCTGCATCCTTCGTGGCTTGTCGTTGTGAGTCGTTAAAATAGGCAGGTACTGTGATGACTGCATCTCTAACTGTGCTGCCCAAGAAAGCTTCTGCTGTCTCCTTCATCTTGGTGAGGACCATAGAGCTGATCTCTTCTGGGGCGAAGGTTTTCAATTCGTCCTTAAACTCAACCTGGATCTTAGGCTTCCCACAGTCATTCACCACCTTGAAAGGCCAGTGCTTCATGTCGCTTTGGATCTTCGGATCGTCAAAGCGTCTGCCGATAAGCCGCTTGGCATCGAACACGGTGTTTTTGGGGTTCATAGCCACTTGGTTTTTCGCGGCGTCTCCAATGAGGCGTTCGGTGTCGGTGAACGCCACATAACTGGGCGTCGTTCGGTTTCCTTGATCATTGGCGATGATCTCAACCTTGCCCTGTTGCCAGACACCCACGCACGAATACGTGGTGCCCAGATCTATTCCAATCGCTGGTGTTTTTGGAGCCATATTTTCTCCTCGTCGCTTTATATTCTTTTAATTCGCTTGTATTAATGTTTGCTTTGAATTCAGATTCAATACTGCCGGTTCCCGCTAGAGATGGGGAATATTTCTTGTAACTGTTACTTTGTAACTGTTACATGTATGTAACGGTAACGACCTGTTACAAAAAATCAAAAGTAACGGTTACCAAAGCTCCTCCTAGGATAGCTTATTTTCGTCTCAACCAAAGGCGGAACCAGAAAATACTGAAAGGAGGGACCGACACAGACGAAAGTTTGCTATTATTTGGAAATCCAAAAAATGGGGGTCCTCCCCCGGGATTTTTTTTATTAAAAAACGAGGGAAAATCAGGTCGTCCCTTTAGCTCTTCCCACTCCAGACATCTAGATGTGAATGGTGGAACAACTAGCAGTATTGGAAATTCTGACTCCCCCCCTTCACCACTTCTTTACCCTTTCCTACTATTCAACCTTCATCTTACCCACTACGCCATCGAGCAATCATTGCAATGAGAAGCGAAAATTCATCTATTTAAGTTTAGACATCTGCATGAAATGGCGGGGATTGATCATTTCCTATTAATTGCATTTGTGTGAAGTGAAATAAAATCCCTTTAGGCAGGCCTACAGGCTGAGGTAGATTTCGAAGTACTTTTGGTTTAATTTATTGTCACTGCGCAGTTCTCTTCTTCTTTAGCCTTGGCATGATAAACCCGCAATAATAACAGCAAAAAAGAGGAAAGAGCACTTGTTTAAAACATTCAAATCTTGCCTTATATGAGAGCTATCGAGAAACTAGGTATTGATTTGTAGAGTACTCATCAAGAGCTTTTCAACGATACCCCACAAGACGTGGTTTCAAAAATTTCGAATTTCCATCCCCCACCCCTACTCGTACCCCTAAAACCCCCGAATCGTTACTGTCACTGTGAACTCCATAGGGAGTACTCTAATTTATTCCAACAAAGTTTCTCTCTATACTTCATAGGGGCCGAGATATAATTTTTTCAAAATTTAACCCCCTCCCACGACCCCCCCTTGGGCTAATTTTGCTCATTAACTATTGGGCCTAGAAATAACATAATAAAATTTGGTTCAAATATCTTCAAAATTACGGCCGCTAGCGTGTAAATATATATAAATATATAAGAATTCTGTATAGTTTCTCCAAATTTCTCAGCAGCTCTCCTTTTTCTCAGGGTTTTTTTAATACTTTTATTTTTATTTTTATTTTTATTTTATTTATTTACTTATTATTATTGTTATTATTAGTTGCGTTGAGAAATTTGTCGGTGTCGAGCGAATGTAACTGGTCTGGAACAAAGTAACGTGTCGAGAGTTACACCCGTTACATTATTTTCACCTGCTCCAGTTACACGGACCCGTTACTGTTATTTCCACCTGCTCCAGTTAATCTGACCTGTTACTGATACTCTCGCCTGCTCCAGTTATTTGGACCCGTTACTGTTATTTCCACCTGCTCCAGTTACTCTGACCTGTTACTGATACTCTCGCCTGCTCCAGTTATTTGGACCCGTTACTGTTATTTCCACCTGCTCCAGTTATTTGGACCCGTTACTGTTATTTCCACCTGCTCCAGTTACTCTGACCTGTTACAGTTAATTCTAATATTTCTGTTACAAGTGTTTTATCCGTGACTTTCGCCTCGTTCCGTTACATCTGTTACTTCCAATATTTGAAAAACAAAAATAATTAAAAAATAAAAAATAATAAAAAATAAAAATAATAAAAAAACAAAAAATAAAAATATTAAAAAATAAAAATATTAAAAAATTAAAATTTCAAAAAAAAAGAATAAAAAATAAATAAAGAATAAAAAAATTAAAAAGTTATTTTCTTAATTAAAACAAAAATAATTAAAAAAATAAAAAAATTAAAATAATAAAAAACAAAAAATAAAAGTATTAAAAAATAAAAATATTAAAAAATAAAAATTACATAAAAATAAGAATAAAAAAAAATAAAAAAATTTAAAAAGTTATTTTTTTTATTATTAATGGGCGTCAAGAGTTCATGCATAGAATTCATGCTGTCTGATCTCATAATATATATTTCTTGCTTTACATACCACTTAAAAATTTATCAAAATACGATATTGCCTTTACTGGACAATTTAAACTTAGAATGTGGGTATATAGCATGAAATGTGAATTCAATAACTGTAGTAAATTATTCGAAATAATATTGATAATTTTACTACTAATAATAAAATCCCTATAATATAAAGCTACACGGCTGACTGACTGACTCACTGATATTAATGTTTGCCCACTTCCAGATGAGCTAGAAACTTGAAATTTGGTACACATATAGCTTTTAGGCTGTAAACCACAGGAAAATTCCAAAACGTTTTTTTTTTAATTTCTAGCCCAAAAACCCCCGAGTAAGGGCTCGCTCACTCACATTAACGTTTGCCCACATCCAGATGAGCTAGAAACTTTCAATTTGGTACACATATAGCTTTTAGGCTCTAAACCACAGGCGAATTCCAAAAAGTATTTTTTTTTTAATTTTTAGCCCTAAAAACCTCCGAAAAAGGGCTCGCTCACTTCGAGATGAGCTAGAAACTTGAAATTTGGTACACATATAGCTATTAGGCTGTAAACCACAGGAAAATTCCAAAAAGTGTTTTTTTTAATTTTTAGCTCTAAAAACTCCCGAAAAAGGGCTCGCTCACTGACATTACTGTTTGCCCACTTTCAGAAGAGCTAGAAAATTGAAATTTGGTACACATGTAGCTTTTAGGCTGTAAACCATAGGAAAATTCCAAAAAAAAGTAATTTTTAAAAATGTTTAGCCCTATAACCCCCGAAAAAGGGCTCGCTCACTGACATTACTGTTTGCCCACTTCCAGATGAGCTAGAAACTTTAAATTTGGTACACACATTGCTTTTAGGCTGTAAACCATAGGAAAATTCCAAAAAAAGTATTTTTTTAAATTTTTAGCACTATAATCCCCGAAAAAGGGCTCGCTCACTGACATTACAGCTAGAAACTTTAAATTTGGTACACATATAACTTTTAGGCTGTAAACCACAGGAAAATTCCAAAAAGTAGTTTTTATATTTTTAGCTCTAAAAACCTCCGAAAAAAGGGCTCGCTCACTGACATGAATGCTTGCCCACTTCCACATGAGCTAGAAACTAGAAATTTTGTATACCTCTATCTTTTAGGCTGTAAACCACAGGAAAATTCCAAAAAGTTTATTTTCATGACGATAATCGATGTTTTTTACATCGATGGAAAACAACTGATGTTTTTGCTACATCGATGTTTCTCCCCGACATGGATGTTTTTGTAACAAAAAGAAGATTAATAGGCTACCTTGGTTCTACGATATAATTTTATTTACAGGAGCTTAATTTCCCAAAACATTGATTTTTTACATCGATTGCTTTCATGGAAATTCTTCTGTTTATTTATGAATTTTGCCTAATTTTCTGATACCATGGCCCTTTTTAAATATACATCGATGTTTTTTGTCTAAATACATCGATGTTTTCAGGCCGATATTATCGTCATATCGATGGTTATCTCCGATTTTAACCTCGATATTTTAACTATCGATTATCATCCCTAATTGAAAGCTTAATTTTACAACTGTTTTTTATTTCGGGGGTCCCTCCCTAGAGCCCCAGCCTTGGCTACGTCCATAACCGTTGTGGGGGGGGGGGAGATAAAGGGCATTCCCCTACAAGTGGGAAGTAATCTGACGATTAACTACGTAATATACAAGAAAAGTAACAGGTAACGGTTATAAATAACAGTTACTTTCGTGTAACTGTAACAGTAACGTAACTGTTCCAAAAAAAGTAACAGATTCCCATCTCTAGTTCCCGCTGTACGGCTGCCTTATATACTCTACCAATGAGAGGCCGGTACATTCGAGAACGTGCTAGATCTGCCACACTATTGGCTGAGGTATATGTATTGTTTCTGTCTCTTTCTAGTGCTCAAAATGGCTACCGCTTCGTCACCATAGCAACCGCGAAGCATCTCGAAACAGCTGGATGTTATATCTCTCTCTTTCTGACTCGCGATGTTGATTGTTTTCTCTTTCACTTCCCAAGGTTCTTGCACTTTCCGGATGTTTCGTCACGCGAAGTACCGGTAGCTTGTTGATAGAAAACAGATAATTAATCGATTCCCTTTCCAGACTTTCAAAGAAAAACGTTTCCAGAAATCGCTATCATACCGTATTTCTTTCAGAAAATCCCTGTTCGATTTCCAGTATCAGTTTATAAGCATGATAATATATAGCTTACTTTTAGCCAAAAAATATATGACCGCTCGTCTTTCACCGCTGGGACCCGAGATCAAATCTCGGTGGATCCATGTGCAATTTGTAGTGAACAAAATGGGTTCGGGGTGTTCCTGTTTCCCCTGTCATATCATTCCATCAGTGCTTCATTCATCATAATATGACCATTGATTGCAATAAATGAATTATAAAAAGAAAGTATTATTATTAGGCCTATTATCATTTATCGCTTTGTTAAAGAAAAATAAAATTGCAAATTGATAAACAAAAATCTAAAACTGAATACTTGAGGCAAAAAAAAAAAATTATACAAGTCTAAAAACAAGATTCTGACTTTTAATAAAACAAACAAAATAGAACAAAACCATACACAGCAAAAATTCAAACCAAAATGAAATTAAAATGCGTTGTCACCACACCACCCCAATTTTCGTTGAAAGGCATCAGGTGAGAAGCGTTTTTTTTCTTTTTAATTGCTAGAAACAAAGTTCCCCCCTTCTAGTACCCCAGATCAGAATAATTTTTCTTTATTGTACCATTTTACTTAAGTAAGTTCAATTGTTGATAATAATGCAAGATCAGGGCCGTCGCGTAGGCGGGGCGGCCGGGGCGATTGCCCCGGGCTCCGCGACCAGGGGGCGACGTGGCAACGGCAAAAATAAAACAAAATTTGAAGAAATAGATGTACATAACTTATTTTTTGAAGTTAGGTATAACTGAATTTTAAATATTGCGTTGTATGTATTTATTGAACACATAAATATTTGACACCAATAACTTTATACTTGCTAAGTTATCCCAAAATAAATATTTGCTCAAAATTGAGCAGCTGGATTTACTTGTATACTGTTAATAATAATA
This sequence comes from Ectobius pallidus, assembly GCA_964059195.1. Lineage (NCBI taxonomy): Eukaryota > Metazoa > Arthropoda > Insecta > Blattodea > Ectobiidae > Ectobius > Ectobius pallidus. The sequence goes on from CAXKWD010000007.1 coordinate 26,930,647, forward strand.
GCCTAATAATGAACTCTACTGTGGGCCTTAAATCCTTGAATCCTTACAGATAGGTGGAATGTCGGGTGGCCGTGGGTGCACCTGGGATTGAGTTGAGGGGGGGGGGGGGCGCGCCTGACGAAATCTTGCCCCGGGCGCCAACAATCCACGCGACGGCCCTGTGCAAGATTGTTTTAAATATTTCACATACAAAGTTTGAAATGTTTGATTGGGTTAATAATTGGTTTTCGCTGTACATAACAAATTCGATAATGATTTCAATGCATTGCGGTTTTCAGCATCGCTTTACATTTGGCGAATTGAGTCCAAATTCCACTTTACAAAGTTTGCTGCAGGTTTATAGGCCATTGTTCAAAGATTTTCCATCTGAATATAAAGAAATTTTGGTCAATGCATAACCTTGATGTTAGTTCCAAATATTTTTTTTACTATACCTTTTTCTAGGTATATTGATGTAAACCATTTCTCTAGTGATGTTAATTTAATTTAATTTTATTTTATTTTATTCTGTCCATCGGAACATAATAGTTATTACATGTTGTGGGACATGTCAACATACAAATAAGAATATAAATTTACAGTTATAAAAAGTATGTACAATGTGAAGATTTCTTTACATAATATACAACATAAACGTTAATTAATTATGTTAACTTACAACGCAAATACAAAATCTATAATACCATTACATAATAAAATAAAGGTGCTGAATTATCCTGTTTAAGTAGTTCTTTCAATAATGCTCTGATGCTATAAACACAGAATGATTTCTTCTAGTAATTCAAAATAAACTTCTAAGAACAGAGTAGGCCTAAATGCATGTTAATGTAGTTAAATAAATAAATAAATATAAAATTTAGAACAGGAAAAACAGAAATCTTTAGGAATACTAGGAAACAAATGATGTCAAAAGAAACTAGTATGCTGTTTTCATCTTTTTCCAGATCTTTGATTCTATCCGGTAATTCCATTGTATTTTTTTTTACTTAGGCTCTTGAATTGTGGCAAACTCTGAAATCTGTTAACTAATCATGTTCAAATTTCATAAGCTTTTACTTACTACAATTATTACGTGAAGTAGAATGCTTTATAGTGTACTATAAAATATTTTAAAAAATAATACAGTAGAATAAACTCAAAACAATGTTTTATACAATCAGTATCATTTTGGTGTTGTTTTATTAATTTAGTAACTTTCATTCATGCTCATTATTTTCATTTATTTATAATAGGCATATTGTTATACTCTGTACTGTACTATAAACTAAAGGAAAAATCTGGAAATAATTAAGTAACAAATTGTTCAATGTCCAAGTTTTATAATTTTTTTGTCTGTTCTCTATCAACTTTTGAAAAAATCATACGTTTTTACGTGCCCAATATTATGAAATACTTTTTTCATCTCCAGACAATTTAATGCTCCGTGAAATAATAATACAAAAAGAAGACTTGTATTGCTGAATGAACATTCTTTCTATAAATTATGATTTTGTGCTCTATTGAGCTTTCAAAAAGCATTCCTCCATTCTGTCATCAATTGGTAACCAACGAAATAAAAAACGAAAAGGACTTTCATTCAATTAAATATTTAAGTTCTCACGGAAAAATTGGGACAGATGGGTGTCCCAAAAGCATTTTTAAGAATATTGGATTATTTATTTCATATAAAACTGGGACTGCCCATAAAACCTCCATTCATAAGGCACAGTACTGGTACATGTTGTATTGCAAATATATTGTATGTATTTTATTTTAATTAGATTTCTTCCTGCAACACCTGCATGCTGCCAATGACAAAGAGTGCCACTCCATAGATTTTAGAGCCCAGTAACCATAACATAGATTAAATAAATGCTGAACCTCATAATAGGCTATATCTACAAGGGGGGTTTTGCACAGGTTTTTGGCTGATCATAAAGGCATTGATTACATTTGTATAACTTACCATAATAAACTAGATAGGTTGGGTGCCAAATTGCAACATAAATAGGTGCTCTGTCACAATTTGGCTTATACAGCTCATACAGGTCATACAGCTATTTTAAACATTTGCCTTTTGAAAGTAGGCATACATCTTTTAGAACATGTTCGTTTGAAACCTGCCCCCTTTTTTCAACACTAAACGTTCTGCACTGCAGCTTGATTTCTTAGTGCTCTTTTTTTTTTAAAAAATTAGAACATGTCAATATAATTGCGAATAAGAATATGAATTTACAGTTATAAGCAATATATGTACAATGTGAAAATTTATTTACATATATAATATACAACATATAGGCTAAACATTAACGAATTATTATAATAATTTTTACAACACAAAAACAAATTTATAATACAATTATGTAAACAACTAAAAATTCAAATACAAAGGTGCTCAGTTATCCTGTTGTGTAAGTAGCTATATATCAATGATGTTCTGATATTATAAATATGGAATTATTTCTTCTAGCAATAAAAATTAACTTCTAGGAACATGTTAATGTAATATTGAAATAGTAAGTAATAATAATATTACAAGGTAACAGAATCAAAGTTAAATAAATAAATATAAAATTTAGAACAGGAAAAGCAGAAGAAGGTTCCTCCAACCTTAGCGAGCTTATGTTTAAAAATAAAACGTATTTGGGCCCTCTTCGAAAATAAAGATTGCGCTCTCTTAAGATCTGGTTTTATCATTTTCATCAATTGAATGTACAATCGCTTATAAAAAGAAAAAATAAGTAAAACAGTTTTTTGGACCCTGGCTTATATTTAAAATTTGCTGCATCTCTGAGAACTCGCACCAGAATTGATGATAACAAAAATCAATAAACGTTCCGATAATCGTATCGTGTACAGCAGCCCGACTCTCGTTTCAATCGATAATTCGACCCGACTCGATAAGTCGAAAATATCTCAAATGAAGTGTTTACGGCGAATTGTACACGTCTGTCAGTCAACGTTATTTGGGGTTTCTTGTTAAACGTGTGAATGCTCTTAAATTCATTATAGAAGAGTTTATGTTTTAAATTTTTCCATATTTAATATGCTTGAGTATGAAGACGATTATTTTTTGGAAGAAGATAAAATGTAAGTGATTAAAACTAACTTGTCAATAACACAGCAGACGATATGACCCATGTATTCTTATGAACAATTTCGGACCTAATTATAATAATTCTAGGGACACATTTTTAACGTTGCTTCGCTTAGCAATAATTAAAACTGTAATGCATTGACTCTGGACTCCTATTTTCTATTATAATGTTGTTATGCAGGCCATTGCGAAGCTATGCATGGAGTTCTTATTTACCTTCTGCATTTCGTTGATGGTACTGGTATTTAGATAATGAGATACCTTCTGATTGAAAATGGTGGTTAAGGGAGAAAATTTGATTGGTAGGGTAGAGGCCTTGGGTGTGTGTATGTCCATCAGGAACTCCTTCAGAATAGCGTAGCCAGCCATGCTCTGCCATTAACGACCGAGCCGCGGGGAACAACAGAGAAACGATCGGTGCAAGGGTGAAATTTCCTGTTGCAGAAAAGATTCAACATTAGACATAATAAACCCCACGCTATTCAGTAGCCTATATTGCTCCTAAACTAATACAAATGTTCCTAACATAACCTGTCACTGACATAGAATTTGGCTGTCATTAAGTTACTTCTAGAAGCCTTATTACCAGGGCCCGGATTCTGATGACCTAAAATTGTTTGAAAAATGACCTATAAAATGACCCTAAATTTTAAAGAAAATTACTTAATAGGCCTAATTATAAAAAATTACCTAAAACTGATATTTTATTTATAAAAAATTATTATTGTACACACAAAGTTTTACAGTAATTTTAGAATAATTGTAAAACCTGTAAATAACTGTAATGGTGTGATTTTTTTTTTTTTTTCTCACATGGAAATTTATACTGGCAGTGAGGCACTGGCGAGTCAAACTTTGGCATTTGCTTTTGCAGTCTGCCGGATTATATTATTGTTTACTGAGGGTAAACAGTAGTTTGCACTCTCAAATTCAAGCAGGTGCCAAGACAATCTAATAAACAATAATAATATAATACAAAATATTGGCGTTTCTTTGATTCTCATTACCGATTGAGACATGACAACACTTTTCCTTCTTGCATTAAACAAACAACACTTCAAAGGGTGAACCGTTAGCGACGAAAAAAAAGTTAATATACTCAATGTTAATATTTGAAAATGACTAAATAAGGAAGCAAATGACACGAAAATGACAAAATAATGACCTAAAAATGAAATAAATGCCCTAAAAAATATAAAATTGCATAAAATGACAAAAAATGACCCAATAAAAATGTATTTCTATAATCTAGAGGCCTCGATTAGGATTTATCTACAAGTTGGCAATGTCTTTGCAGCATCAATAAAAAGATGACATGTCATTAGAATCTGGGCCCTGCTTATTACCCTTCTACGCCTTTCGTAAAACATCGTTACATGGCACGAACCCCGCACTATGCAGAATACTGCTGCTAAACTAACATGACTGTTCCTAACCTAACATAACCTGTCACGGACCTAGAATTCTTAATGCAGAAGCTTTTTTACCCTTCCACATCTTTCACAACAGTCATTTACCTGCCGAATTCGGGAAAAAATAGTTTTATGCTGCGCACTAGGCTCCTCCCACGAACTGTCTAACGCGATCCGAATCGGAAGGTGCTATTCAGTATAAGTTATTGCTCCTAAACTAACATAACGTTGCTAACCTAACAAAACGTAGAATTTACCTATCATTATTTAACTAAATGCAGAAGCTTTTACCCTTCCACACCTATCATAAAACAACATTACGACTATCAAGGAAGACATGGCTCGGAAGCGAGGGGGAAGGAACTGGCAGGCTATTCAAGTCTAATACCAAATTCAGAATGCCCTCCTAAATTAATATCACTGTTCATAACCTAACTGCCACTGAACTAGAATTTCGCGAGAATTCAGAATGCCCTACTAAATTAATAAAGTAGTTTTACTACGGTACAATTGTAATTTTCGTAACTAGCAAGTACATAGCCGTGATAGGAGATGTAGGGGAAGCAAGCAGTAGCGTGCGCATTGGCTCGGAAGCAAGGGTCAGCAAGGGAAATGAGCTTGCGGGCAAGAGCAGGGGAGCTTTGCCGGTGCGCAGCATATATCTATCTTTCGCCCCGAATTCAATCGGCATGTAATCATGTTCGTAATATTGGCAACATTGTAGACTTGGTCCCACTCGGTATGGCCCGGTTGTGACAGCGATCACCTTATTCTCAAGTTTAGCGGTCACCTTATTCTCAAGTTTAGCGGTCCATCAAATTGCACGTATGTTCCCTTGTGAAGTGATGATCCAGTAAGGATTTTTAAGGCAGAGCATTGCCAGTCATGTTTTATTCAAACCGACTTTCTTTTCCTATGTGGGTGATTCTTCAAATACGGGAAAATTTGCGTTCCGGAGTGATATTTCCCTTCAATTTCAACTTTAAAAAAAAATTAAAATAAAAGTTAGTTTCTACTACTTCCATACTACAACTATCAGTTTGAAATGTCACTAACTTTAAATTCTGACATTCCAAAATCGAATTTAATTCAATGAAATGTCATCCACATGCCCTGTCCCAAACCTCGGTTTTGTATATTCTAATGCATTTTTCCACAAAACAAAATGTTATTTCCTTTTCAACTTTTTTCCTGTCAATGAGTATGAATGGGTGAAGAATATTAACCCCTAAAAAATAAAATGAAATAAAATTGTCACCCCACCTAATGAACATAAAGAATGTCCCAAGGGTTTTTGGTCATCCACATGGCTGAAAAGAATGGAATTTTTTCTGCAGAAATGAGAAATTTGTAAAACTGGCAACAGTGTTAGAAAGCCAACAGGGCAGCTTGTGGTTGAATTGTAAGGTTGAATTTTGCTTGCTTACAAACAGTTTGGGATTAACAAAGGACTTTGTATCATTTTCAAGGAAAACGTTTTTATTCCCCGTCATTAACATGGCTTCTAGAAAGTAGGCAGAAAGTGAATATTAATTAATTTTGATTATGCACTATGATAAACCTTCCAATTCAAAGTACCTGACTGAAGTTGAGCCTACAGAGGTTTAGAAATGGCTTGCTGAGACCACTTAAACTCCTTTTTTGTCATCCACATGCCTGATTTTTGTGTCATCCACATGTCTCATGAAGGGGTATGTTGATGACTCTCAAGTCATGTAGATGATAAATGTAGGATACTATTGTGTTTGCGGTGTCTGTGACCTGTACTTAAGATCTTAAAACTGATTAAATGAATTTCTGCTTGATTCCCCCCTCCCCCAAAACCATAAAAACACAGTCTCGTTAAAATTACATTAATTCCGGAGTATGCACACAAATTTGCAAGTTTGATGCAAAATCAACTGAAGGGCAATTCCATGATAACATTGACACAGATTGAAAAAATAAAATGTTACAAATATTGTAAATTATTGCAGTTTCAAGTCAAAAAGTTAAAGTTTAAGAAAATATAAATATTTCATGCATTTGTCTTTTAAATTTGGACTTAAAATATAATCTATTAGATAGGCTAATTGATAGAAAACATCAAATTTACGATGAACATGGACATTCACAATTTAGTCCAACAGATACGGCAGCAGTGCTTTCCAAGGATTCTTTTTCTTCATAAAACAAAAGATGACTTATTATGGAGGGAAAACATTAATTCATTGAATTGCAGAAGTCAAATTAGGTAAATAATAGCCTATATGTAAGGAAGTCCAATAATACACAGAAACTGTTAGTCCGTGACAAAAAAGATGTAAAAGTTTACCTAAAACAATAAATAATGCATGTATTGTAATTTTATTTTATATTTGAACAAATAAATTGAACATAAATTGAACATAATCAAATTTGAACAAATAAATTGTTATGTATTATTGTTGTATTGCTTCGTACCTTTGTATTGTAAATAGAACATGTTCTAACCTTTCATACATAACATTTTGTCACACTTCTCCAAATTATGCATTTTTTTTTTTTTTTTTTAAGTAATTGTTTAGTATAAGTATTTCTAATATATAACTGAACCACCCCCGAACACAAGCTCTGCTTCTTCGGGGGGTGTATCAACTTTTGTATATATTTTTCGTGTACTTTGGAATAATAAATTGTAATTGTAATTGTAATTGTAATTCTCTGTATACTAGTATGGAGCAGTACACCTTCACTTGGTTACTGAAATTGAATGTTTTTTCTCCACAAATAATGGTGTCACAGACTAACAGTCACAGAGTCTCAAAATGATATATTTCACAGATATTAGAATATTTGTAATAAAATGTGAAGAGTAGTGGAGAAAAATAAAGAATAATTAAATGTTTTGTGGGCCTAACCTATTTTTATATGAAACATATTTAATTTTCAAGAACCAAAATTTAAATTTATAATTATTGAGATCAAAATAGTTACGATATTCAATAAAACGAATTTTTCTGAAAACTTAACACATTTTTCTTTCTTCATTTAGACCTATACTATAAAAATGGGGAAGATATCTACTGAAAGAACCAAAAAATATCGTGATAGGTTCAGCGATGCAACATTTGTATTCAATAACCTCATAATTGAGGATTTCAGAATCAATATTTTGTCTAGACACTGATGAAGGGGTTAAAAAATAAAGTTGTTTTCAAATGGTTGACTTAAACAGCTGAAAGAAGGCCAAAATAGTTTCAGAGCTGTAAAAGATGAAGACTACTCGCTTATCAAAAGTATTTTCCATGCACTGACTGAAGAGCCCAAAACCAGGTCTTCAACACGAACTAACATACTTTGAATCAATGAAAACGAGTTTGAGATTATTAGACAGACGTTTCAAATCATGTACTAAGTGTTCCACTTCTTTGTTATGTTGTAAATGTGAATTTTTTATTTACATCCAGAAGTTAGTCCGTGACAACTTTTCATGTTAGTCCGTGACACTAGTATTTCATTTTTTATTACCATTAAACTGATGGTTAATATTTCAAAGAACCATATCATAAGCTGCTATATACCTACCTACTTCAAAACAAATAAAACACATCTGCCTAAACAGAAATTTTCTGTTTTGTTCCTACAAATGAAACCTATGTCCAAAATAAGTTAGTCCGTGACAAGGTGCTATAAGTTAAATATATCTGTGCATATAAATGTTAGAGAACTCTTAGTTTATTTGTAAATACTTTAGTTCTTTTTGTGTTGCTCTGCATTTGCCAATTTCTTCTGTGTTTAATATTGTTGGTGTAATGGTTGCCAGTATAGTGACTTTTCTCTGTGAATGTTAGTCCGTGACCATGGAATTGCCCTGAAGTATGCTGAGAAAAATATGAAATCACATAAAGAAAAGCAGATTGTTGCCAAAGTTAGTCATTAATACGGCCTTCTGCCATCCACATGTACACGGATGTCATCCACATGGCTTTAAAAAAATAAAGAAATTAAAATAAATAAAAGTATAAACATTTAAGCTCTGCTGGTGTCATATTATAATCAAGTAACCCCTGAAGTATTTTTGTGATTTTTTTGAGATTTTTTAAACAAAGTAAAAAATTTGGATTTTACACACTCCAAATTTTCCCGTGTTTGAAGAATCACCCATGTAGGCCTATAGTCCTTCCATTTGGCTCTGTCTTTCATCACTCTTAATACATCCACTTCAAATTGGTGGCATTGCTGATCTCTGCTTGCCATCGGGGTTGGGAGGGGGGTGGTTTTTCTGCTTACCTTCCACGTAAGACTAAGTAAAATTACTAAGAAGTGGACTGAAAGTGAACTGAACTTAACTTAACTTAAAATGGTGCTGTTAACTGATGTTAAATCACTTTCTCTGCTCGGATGATGCTGTATTGTCAGACCGGGAGTGAGCGATGGGTTTTGTGGAGAAAACTCAATGCTGGAAGTGTAACAGAAGTGGTATCGGTGGTTTAGTCGGTCTCGAGGTCGATGTTTCTACCAGGCACAAACATTTCGTATTGGCCCCAGATTCTCTTCAGGGTTGTGGCCCAGTACCCCTTTCCCCCTTTAAATAGAAGATATTAGATTTGGTACATGAAATTGCAGAAATAAATACGGTAATAGCTTGAGTGAATATCTAGAAGACTCAAAAGTATCTGAATACACATCACCTACTTACAAGTCAGAATGAATTGCTTGAATTCATATATTCTGTGTACAGAGAAGCTCTAGGCCTACAGCAGCCATCATCAGTATGCAACCTAGGGAGCCAGCTTTACCTGCTCCACTCCTGTTAGCATCTATCACAAGGAGAGCTGAGCAGTAGGCCAGTTAGAAACTCTGTGGTGGTTCGTGTAACTGCACAGGAGTAATTTTGTGATATAGATTAATTTCAACACTACCCAACAGGACTGAACCTGACCTGCCGCTGTTCTGAGGCAGGGTATGAATAACATCAACATTTTCCCCTTTGCACTTCCTGTTGCTCCTATAGCACTTACGCACTGAAGGAGGCAAGCTCCAAACCAAACTACTTAGTACGATAGCTGGATGACGTTAATAACACAGTGTTTGTTTCTATTCAGACTGATGAGACCACTGATATTTGCACCAAGACAAGATCTGCTTTAGGGATTTCAGATTGCTTTCTGCAAGCATACAACTTGAATTCTCAAGCTGGAGTCCCAAACTTAATGATGGCTTGTGTAGTGCAGGGTGCACAAAACAGAGTTCAGAAACTAATAATAAGATTCCCCCCCGCCCAATACACACTATATGCCAAATTCAGCTAAATTCAATAATGCACAGTACCTTAATCTCAACATTTTTCTGTATTAATGAACTGACAGATTTACTTCAATTGCTGCTTCCTGGTCAAACCAGGTGGAAATTTCAAAGCAGGGCAGTGAACTCTGTTTACAGAAACAAACAAGCATTAATAGAATGCTTCATAACAATTTAAAATTACTGTGGATGGGATCCTTGTCGACAAGGAAATTGTGTTGGCTTGAAGAGGAAGAATTCCTATTTTTCATGGAAACTTTTAATTTAATAATGCTGATAACAATTGACAGTGGTCTCTGTAAGAAGGCATCTTTAGAGGTTTTGTAGGGCTATTGCCAAGCTTACGCATACGTATGTTAAGAACACTGATGATCAAACGCTAGGAGTAAAGGAAAAGGAATACCAATAAAAGTCACTTGTGCTATCGAGTCTTGTGACATCATCACCAACCAAGCTAAAGAAAGATTTGGTGTTAAAGATCATTTAGAGTGCTTCAGCTTAGTGAACCCAGCTAAATTCAATAATTTCAAATCGCAGTTCCCAGAAGATCTTAGCAATTGCTGTAAATACTACTTGATCGTGGGGGAGCAAAAATTCAAGGGTGAACTTGTTCTATACAATAGTGAAGAATTTAAGGACATGAATTCTACCAGTGCCTTACGATACTTTTTTGTAGTCAGTAACTTAAAGGACACATTTTCAGAAACTGTAAATGTCTCCAGCAGTAGTGGCTCTTGACCAAATATTCAGGTTTGGCAAAATATAGAGCATAGAATATAACACATGGCCTAAGTCAAGCTGGTTTTGAACAAATTATTAAATCTTTAAAATCTTCTATTATGTTACCAGACCCATCCACATATTTCACAACAAAAAATAATTGGGATCGGCTACTTGTATTAAATCAGTCTTATAGTCACATTAGATAAAAAAGGATGGAGCTTTATTGGACAATTTTTTCTGCTTACTCTTCATACACACTTTCAATTATGTCATTTTGAATGGATTTAGAAAACCGTGTGAAGTTCTCCCCAACTCTACTGTTTCAGATTGTCACAACACACAAGTTGAGAACTTTTTAAAATCCCCCCGGTTTAGTGATGACTCATTCTTCATGTTCATGAAAGGGTAATTCCTGTTTAAACAAATTTCATTTTCATTTTTATTCATTTTATTCATTTATTTCATTTTTATAGGTAATTTTATAATTTTCAGTTTCTAATTTTTGATGCTGTGACAATAATTCAGAAATTGGATTCAATCCCCCCCCCCAGAGGATAAGACTTATGGAAATGCCTATGTAGGGTAAGACTTATCGTGTTATTTTGGTAGCTTTCGATAAGTTTTCACATCAAAACATATGTATCTCTATTTCTTGTGCCTTACTTAATTGCCAGTTAAAGACATGGCCAACAATAGAATTTAGTTTTAACTTCGGTTCCTGTTAGCCACTTGTGCAAATTGTATAGGCCTAATAGGCCTATAATATAAAATGGTAAACATTTCTAATCACTTCACTCAAACTTATTGCGTTTGAACCTTCGTCAAGACATTGGCTACTTTCGGAACTTTTTGTGATTGGACAGGAGCACTGGTCTTAAGACATTATTTTATGATTATCAGAATATTATTTGAATATTCTTGATAGTATTGTCATTGGCAATGGTATGATTTGCTTCTTGTTCAAATAAAGTGAAGTGGAGAGCTCCGTCTGGATGGGCTGTTTAAACATCTGAAAGCTTGTGAATTGAATAGTTTTGCATGTGGGCCTAATATAAAATACAGTTGATAGTAATTGATATCCGGGTTGGGCCGCGTCGTGTTTTTAGTGTCGTCTGACGTTTCGGACATCATATCGTGTCCTTCTTCTGAGAAAGATTCGCAATAAAAATAAGTGCCTGTGGAGAGTAAACAGTCACAGTTGTCATGACGTCAGTTTTAAAGTTTTAATTGTTATGGGGATCCCCATAACATAAACAGGGAAGATGGGTATAAGATCAGTGACATCTGGCGTGAAACAATTAAAACTTTAAAACTGATGTCATGACAACTGCGACTGTTTACTCTCCACAGGCACTTATTTTTATTGCAAATCTTTCTCAGAAGAAGGACACGATATGATGTCTGAAACGTCAGAAGACACTAAAAACATGATGCGGTCCAACCCGGATAACAATTACTATCAGTTTATGTATAACACCGGCCGTGGAAGCCTGCGAACTAATAAAATACAGTTGTTCACTGTATTTCACTTTTACAAAATAAAACTATTAAATGATATACAGTAGCATACCATATAAGATAATGAATTGATACTGCATTTTACAATGTATTTCCACAATTGAAGACTATAGTGTCAAGATTATCCAGAAGTTTGCTGAACAGAAGAATAGACGAACAAAGTTTTTATTCAAATAGAGGTAAGGGAATTTTATGACCAGTAGAGGTAAATTTCTATTTTGACTAAAATATTATGTTTTTAATTATCCCTAGACAAATACTAGATCATGAGGTTCCATTGGGGCATGTAAATATTGGTTAACACATAAAACTACAGTTTTGAAACTTATGTTACTCCTGCTTCCTTAATTTCAAGACTGACAAATGACAGCTTAAAATTTCAAAACATACAACGTAAGTCATAACATGGAAAGAACAGATGACATAAGCCTATGATAGATAAATCAAGAATTTCACATCACGACTCCATACCAGAAAAGAGGACATTGAACATTGAACTACAAAAGAATTAAACATTACGAAGCATTTGAACATCATTTTCAGTTGTGCCTTAGAATCAGTATCAATCATTTTACATTTCAGTATTTTCCAGTTGTATTTGTCTCTTTTTAAGGGGATAGTCAGTTAATATATTAGCCTATGTCATTCTTTTCATTGTTTATGCCCGTTGATGATCACAAGTTGAATTGTTAAATCTAGGATGTAATCAGTTCTAGAGTCATACTTGATGGCGATGGAATCTATATGCCCTGTGCTCCTCTGTAGCAATTCCTCAGGGGCCACAAAGTTACCCTATCTGAAAGAATCAGCTAGCATGTATCTTATTGTGTGGTGGCTCATAGTCTTGCCATGCTGACAGAAGCCAAGGATGTGAGAAAGTGTTTCAAACTCGCTGGGGCAATGTAGATTATGGAGCTTTCTCTCTTGAAGACCAACACTGCACCCCAGCGTAGCATGTAATAAATATGAGTTTTTATTTATGTGCATGGTTCTTGTTATTCTTATTTCACATTGTTGCCATACTGTTTTTATGCTGACCCTGTTGCAAATTTGATCTTTTCTAGTGTTTGGATTACTTTTGTTTGACTTGATTTCATAATGCCTGAGATTATTCTCACAGCAATTTTTTTGGCCAAGTAGGTGTGTGTGTATATATATATATGTGTGTGTGTGTGTATATATATATAGAGGTAAACAGTACAGTGGTGGGCCTTTGACACATACTCACCCACATTATTCTTTAAATAACCAGACATTTATACAAATATTAAATTGGATTCTTTTAGTAGGAAGTCTGAAAACAGCACTTAGATATGCCATATAGCCTAAATAAAATTAAAACAGCCAACCATGAGTACTTAAATAATACTTCAAGTGAAAACCAACAAAAAACATAGTGAGGGCAGTGGAAAAACTAACTTTGCACGCTTTTTATAATGCAGTTATGTGAACCTTTGAATTTTATATCTCATTTAGTCTAGTCAATGAATGCTCAAAAAGAGGTGTAGAGGGAAATGGAAGGAACACAATTTTTTACTTTGGGACTTTGTTTGGACTAGTAAGGAGGTAAACATACTAAAAGTCCCCACTCCTAAGTGGTGAGCTGGGGGCAGGAGGCCCTTAGAAAGTCCCTTTTTTCGGGTTTTCGCTTATATCTCGGAATCTATGGGTCCCAGCGATAAGACCCTTCTATACAAAATTAAAGCTAACAAATTGCTCCACAAGATTGATTGAATTAGTTTTTTCGCTATCTCGCCTAGTTTCCGAGATATCCGTGCTCAAAGTTAGGTAATTTTGAAAAAAAATAAAATTGCCTCGCGTTTTTTGCCTTATTTCGTTAGCTAATTCTTCGGCCCTTCGTCCTACAAAATAGTCATAAGGAAAGACGTTGTAGGGCATTAAATTGCCTTCAAGAATATAATATGTTAGTTTATTTTTTATCTTCAACCGTTCAAAAGTCAGAACAATTTTAACTTATTGTGTAAATTCTGGAATTTTGCAGAAAAACTTAACTTTGGTATTTTCCATTATTTCACTGCTCTAACTCTGTATAAAAGCCAATATTACGTATTTATAGGCTATGTGTAAATAGTATGTTCTATATATAAGTTGTACATAAATGAATCAATATATATGTATATATGTATTTTGTAATGTATTTTCAAGTAATGTATATGCTTATGCATAGTCCAGTCAATGATTGAATGAATAGAGGGAAATGGAAGGCACACGGTTTTTGACTTCGGGACTTTGTTTGGACTAGTTAGAAGTTAAACATACCAAAAGTCCCCACTCCTAGGAGGTGGGGCCCGTAGAAGGTCCCTTTTTTCGGTTTTTCGCTTATATCTCGGGAACTATTGTTCCTAGCGTCAATACCACTCTATACAAAATTAAACCTGATAAAATGTTCCATCAAGACTGATTCCGTTCACTTTTTCGCTATCTCGCATAGTTTATTTTAAATTTGTATGTGATCGGATATTAATTTTCAACAATAACAATTTTTTTCTTAGAGTTTGAGAATAAGTATCAAACTGTCTCGGAAAGATCGAGCACTCCCCCTTTTTACTGTTAGCTCTCGTCAATCAAGATCAACGACGAAAGGGTGTCTATGGATCCTTTTTTGCTATTCCAGCACAAATCCATAAGTATGAAAACCGACGAACATTTGAAAACTTATTTGCAATATGATTAGCCCCTTTCCCTTTGGCCTTCTTCAATGAGGGTGGGATGAGGAAATTGACAAAGTCAGTTCTCTAGAAAGAACTTAATCCAACTATCAAAGATGTATGTGTGACACACTTTGACATTGTTATGGACGGAGGACTTCTCCTGCACAAAGTTATTTGGAAAAGAGGTTCCACGATATCTGCCATTTGTGATGGATATGTCAATTTTGTGAACAGTCACTATCGTGGAAGGAGTTGCACTGTAGTGATAGGTACATGAGCTCATCCTCAAGTACAAAGGTCGCTGAGCAGCAAAGGCTGTACCGACTCGGCAAGTCAGCCGACATACATTTCAATCAGGAGACAGTCATAACTGTCATAACTGTGAAACAGGAAGACTTCCTGTCAGATGTCTACAATAAAAGTCTGCTGATTAACATGCTGAAAGTCACATTATCGGCGCTTGGAGTCAGAACCCTGCAAGCATGGAATGATGTGGATGTCCTCATTGTAGATATGGCTATGGAGTTGTCACATACCACCGCTATTGCAGTTATTGGTGAGGATGTCGACCTAATAGTCCTGTTGATGGCCAAAACACCTAGTGACCAGAACATAATTTTCGTCAAGCCTGGGCGTGGAAACATAAAACCTACATTGTTTTCTACCCAGGTGCTGCGAGACATACTATTTCTACATGCCTTCACTGGGTGCGATACCATCTCAGCAGCCTTCTGAAAGAGTAAGCTGGGATTTATCAAACTGTATTTAAAGTCTCCAGATGTCCAGGGAACTGCTGCAGTTTTCTCAGACCTTTCCTCAACCAAGGATGAAGTAGAGGAAGCTGGGGAAAAGTGTATTTTGAAATGGTACGGGGCCCCACCTCAAGAGAAATCTCTAAACGCTTACCGTTACCAGTCCTATGTAAAATCGGTAGCCAATATCAAACCGGACATCTCGTGCCTCCCACCAACTGAGGGGGCAGCGAAACAACTTTCTGATGACATATCACAAAGTCGAGATGTGATTGGGACATGAGCTGCCTCCTCAGATGTATGAGTGGGAGTTAACCAACAAATTTCTAACCCCAGTGCACAGTGAGCAGCAGGCTGCACCGGATGATATATATATATATATATATATTTTTTTTTTTTTGTCGGTGCACAAAGGATTGTGCCACCACCAAATGCGGATGCAGAAAGGCATCTCTCAAGTGTTTCCTTGCGTGCCAAAACTGCCAGGGGAACTGTCTTAATGGGGGCCCCCTCTTGGTCAATGAGGATGAAGAACTCGACATCGATCCTCTGCCAGTTATCCTAGAAGATGTATCCGCTTTCTCAATGGATGAAGATGAAAACGAAGCAGAACAATACCCAGGACCACGTTACTATGACGAGGAAGGACCCTCTGGCTCCAAGAGAGTCAGGAATTTATAATTATTATTGCTGTTCAATTGTACTATAAGGTGTAAATATATTATTAAATTAAATGTAACACAGTTTCAAAAAACATTTACGAGTTAATGCGTTAATAAAAAAAAGTTATGAACAAATTGTTGTTGACTCTGGAATCATCCAACCCCAATGCCTTTGCGGAGCGAATGTATAGTTAAAATAGGCCTACATATTATATTAACTGTACATTACATATTATATACATTGAATACAAGTATTGTTGCCTATGTAGAGGGTAATTAATAATTATGGCTCCTAAATAACAATGAAGATTCAGCGATCCTCGATGAATTGTCAATTTGGAGTATTATAAAAAATTTCCATAATATATTATAGTAATTGTATTTCTGTGGGGTAAATTATGGAGCTCTCAAAGTGGTTCCACTAGGTTCGGGGTTCGAAATTAGTATTAAACGACACCAAACAATATGAACTCCATATATAGTTGAAAATATATTATAAATACATAGCCTACATATACACATAATTTCTTTAGGTGCCAATTATGTATAATCCATACTATTTATACATATAAATATATATATAATACGTATATATTGGATTTTATATAGAGTTTCAGCAGTGTAAGATAGGAAAATACGAAGGTTAAGTTTTTCTGCAAAATCCCGGAATTTACACATAAAGTTAAAATTGCTCTGACTTTTGAACGGTTAAAGATAAAAAGTAAACTAACATACTAGTCCAGTCAAATTATCACAAAAAAAGTCATGTGGATGCAAAATTTAGGGTAGAGCTAATTTTTTTATATGATGTCTGGGATGGTTTTGAGAGTAATTTCTGACATTTTGCCAACAAAATTTTTTGCCGCCGGAGCCGCCATCTTGAAAAAACTTCAAAATTTTCTATTTTATTTCTGTTTTTGCCCATTATCTGCCAAAATACGCACCTGACAAAATATTTTATTATTTATCCTAAAAGTGAACTAAATTTGACACAGTTTGATATCAAATTGAGTTTTCTACCATGAATAGTTTCGGAAATACAGCTCTCCGAATTTCAGCAACATTTTGCAAAAAATAAAAAAATCTGAATTTTCAACTAGTTTTTGCTCGCTATCTTCTAAATGACCAAACCTTGAGTAAAATTTCGAAGGATAACTTTTAAAGTAGAGTAAATTTGCAACAAGTTGAGTATTTAATGTTTTCATACCTATTATAGGTCACCAGATACAGAGGTATCTACAACTCCTCACATTTCAGAAAACTTATCGAAGGTACGAAAGTCTAGTTTTGCCTAGGATATTCTAAATGGCGTTTATCAGTAAAAAACCTGTGCTGTCTTATAGTTAAGTTTTACATTGTAATTAACAACCAAAACAGTATTTCCAACAATTTATAATGATAAAAGACTAAAAAAACAATGTAAAAAGAAAATAAGAAAAGTTGGTGTAGGTACAGCATTTTGATTTGGAGAGAACGGCGTTTTATTTTAGAAGAACACTTTTGCAGTGTCCTCTGAAAAAAATTACTTCCTATAGCATATACAGTTGTCCCAAAATGGAAACATGTTATCGGAGGAATGGCGCTAAGAGGCTCTTTGTCACTGCTCCGCATACCGTTCTCTCCGGATACATCTGTTTTTATGTGTTTGTACCAGGCAACCTTAGGCATTTTGAAATATTTGCAGACAAATTATGACTCAAAGGTTTCAGTTATCTTCGATGGTTATCCTTCTGACGCTAATCAAACAAGCACAAAGAATTGTGAGACTCCGACGGGCTACGAGTCCATCTCCTGATGTCGTCTTTGATAGAACTACTGTTTTGAAAAGTTCACAAGAAACTTTTCTCACCAATGAAAACAACAAGAGGCGCTTCGTAGAATTGGCAAAAGCTGGAATAGGCTGTTAAAGATGCAGATGTCTTGATTGTTAGCACTGCCTTCTCAAAAGCATCTCAATACGACACTGTCTTTGTAGTTGGGGAGGACATAGACCTTCTTATTTCCTCACTACATTACCATCCCCTCATATAAAGAATACATATATCCAAAAGTACGGAAGAAGCAAAGCTGCAGACATCTTCTAATCAAGGCAGTCATTTCGCCACAGCTTCTCCAACATGCTGCTGTTAATCCATGCTTTCAGTGGTTGTGACACAACATCTGCAGTTTTTGGCCACGGGAAAACCCACTTCTGTTCGCCGATTTTGAAACATCCTGAACTAGAAGAGGAGGCTAATGTAATTCTGAACCCTCAAGCTACATCAGGAGAAGTGGCTGAAGTGGGCCAACATTTTTTGGGTCACTTATGTGGAGGAGACCCTGCTACACAAACACTTGACGAACTTCGGCACGGAATATTTGTAAAAGCTGCAGGAAGAATGAAATTTAACTTAGCGAACTTGCCCCCAACCAGTGATGCGGCTCAACTTCATGCCATGCGAACATACCACCAAGTTCAGGCATGGCTCAGTGAATACAAAGACCCTTTGAAGTGGGGCTGGGTGAACACACCAAGAGGCCTCTTTCCCCTTAAAGCCAAGAAGTAACCAGCTCCAGAATCAATTCTGAAAAGTATTTCCTGTACCTGCAAGAAGGGGTGTTTAAACGCTTGTGGGTGTCGTAAAGCTGGATTAAAGTGCACAACGATATGCAAACATTGCAATGGGCAGTCGTGTGACTAATAGTCCTGTCCTCCGACAGTGAGGACACTCCTGATGAGCCAATTAATTCGTTTTTGGATGAAGACGCTGAAGAGTACTTTATCAACACTGGCTAGATTGTGAACATCATGGACGAAATAGCAGACGTCAACTGCCCAAGTCCCTCTAAGTGCCGAAGACTATGAACAAACAAGTTATTCAATGCAATGTTTCAACAGAACTCCAGCTAAATAAAATCTTTTTGTATATAAATGAATGTTCTGTGCCGTTATTGCTTCTAACTTGTACGCACATGCATTTATTCAATCGTTGCTGTATATATATTTATAAACCTCTGTATTTTGTGACCTGAAAGAGGTAGGATAAGTTTAAAGTACTCAGTGCAATGTTTCACCAGAACTCTAGCTAAATAAAATCTTTTTGTATAAAAATGAATGTTCTGTGCCGTTATTGCTCCTAACTTGTACGCACATGCATTTATTCAATCGTTGCTGTATATATATTTTTAAACCTCTGTATTTTGTGACCTGAAAGAGGTAGGATAAGTTTAAAGTACTCGACAAGTTTCAAATTACCTCTAGTTTAAGTTTCCATATGGAGTTTTACTATAGGTTTGGACATTTAGAAGATAGCGAGCAAAAACTAGTTGAAAATTCAGATTTTTTTATTTTTTGCAAAATGTTGCTGAAATTCGGAGAGCTGTATTTCCGAAACTTTTCATGGTAGAAAGCTCACTTTGATCTCAAACTGTAGAAAATTTAGTCTACTTTGGGATGGGTAATAAAACATTTTTGTCAGGTGCGTATTTTGGCAGATAATGGGCAAACACAGAAATAAAATAGAAAATTTTGAAGTTTTTTCAAGATGGCGGCTCCGGCGGCAAAAAATTTTGTTGGCAAAATGTCAGAAATTACTCTCAAAACCATCCCAGACATCATATAAAAAAATTAGCTCTACCCTAAATTTTGCATCCACTTTTGACAATTCGATTGGACTATACATTCTTGAAGGCAATTTAATGCTCTACAACTTCCTTCCTTATGACTTGTTTGTAGGACGAAGGGCCGAAGAATTAGGTAACGAAATACGGCAAAAAACGCGAGGCAAGTTTATTTTGTTTCAAAATTAGCTAATTTTGAGCACGGATATCTCGGAAACTAGGCGAGATAGCGAAAAACCTAATTCAATCAATCTTGTGGAGCTTTTTGTCAGCTTTAATTGTGTATAGAAGGGTCTTATCGCTGGGACCCATAGATTCCGAGATATAAGCGAAAAACCGAAAGAAAGGGACCTTCTAAGGGCCCCTTGCCCCCTGCTCACCTCCTAGGAGTGGGGACTTTTAGTATGTTTACCTCCTTACTAGTCCAAACAAAGTCCCAAAGTCAAAAATTGTGTTCCTTCCATTTCCCTCTACAACTTTTCATTGACTGGACTAATTATAGATGAGGTGCAATATGAAATATTTTCCACTTTTAATTATGAAACTTTTTTTCCTCAGAAGATCTATTGGTTTTAGATCAAAGGTACTCATCAGATCAGAGTTCTACTGTCAATTGTTTACATTAAAAAATTGAAGTGTGACAAAAGAAGTGTGACATATTAACAGTTTGAGAGTTCCGCTTTCACATGTTTTGTTAACAAAACAAAACAAAAAAATCCCTTTAGGCAGGCCTACAGGCGGAGGTAGATTTCGAAGTGCTTTTGGTTTAATTTATTGTCGCTGCATAGCACTCTTTTTCTTTAGCCTTGGCATGGTAAACCTGCAGTAATAAGAATTGAATTCGGTAAAGAGGAAGAGCCTACAATCATTTGTTTTGACAACAGGAATAGGATATAATATTCTGGGAGGCCGTGCGCAAGATCAGCAATGAATAAAATTAGCAAAGCCGCTAAACAAGACAGAATTATGATATTATAATAATTCTTTTAAGTGTTATTATTTTCAAACATTAAAATCTCGCGTCATATGAGAGCTATCAAGAAACTATTTATTGATTTGTAGAGTACTCATCAAGAGCTTTTCAACGATACCCCACAAGACGTGGTTTCAAAAGTTTCGAATTTTCATCCCCCGCCCCCACCCCACCCCCACCCTCACTCGAACCCCCGAATTGTTGGTGTCACTGTGAACTCCATAGGGAGTACTCTAATTTATTCAAACAAAGTTTCCCTCTATACTTCATAGGGGCCGAGATATAAATGTTTTAAAATTTCAACCCCCTCCCCCGACCACCCCCTTGGGCCAATTTTGCCCATTAACGAACTTGTCCGAACTATTGGGCCTAGAAATAACATAGTAAAATTTGGTTCAAATATCTTCAAAATTACGGCCGCTATCGTGTAAAGATATATATATATATATATATAAATATATATATATATAAATATATATATAAATATCACAAAATTTTTTTTTGAACGGGCGGTGGTTTCGTACTTAGGGGAGCATGAAACGTAAAGATATGAAAGAATTTTTCGAAAATCATAAAGTGGTATCCATTGCAATAGGTAGATTTTTCTTCGAAAATCTACCTAAAAGAAGTGTGAGTCAACCAAGCCAGATCAAAAGTGTGTAACTTATATGCAGGGCTAGGATTTATATGTAATTACTAGGGCAAGGCATTTAATGACCATAAAAAAGTGAAAAAATGCAAAATAAAAAATTCATTTATGACCTAAAATAGTGAAAAAATGACTCCAAAAAATAAAAAAAATGACCAATAAATTTTATCATTATTACTTATAATTATTTTTTTAAGTAATGAATTGCTTTTAAGGACCAATTTAATGGATGGCATTTCGTTATATATAAATTTACAATATAAAACACATTTATTTTGATGCTAAAGAAGTAAGTAAATTAATATTAGGCCTACTTGAATATCCTTCACTAAATTTTTTTTCTGAACTGGCATGCCCATCATATCGGCGCATAAAAATGCTGTACACAGTTTCTCGCAAAACGGCGAAAATGTTGAACAACTTTCCCCCAGAAGTGTCTGTTGCAGGCCACGGTTTCTTTTCTCTTCAAGTCGCTGCAGACTACGTTTATGTTTCTCTCTTGATACATGTTGTTCAACCGTAAATTTTTTTTCGGCAGAAACCCTCACATCACATAATTTGCAGAACAATATTTTTCCATCGGTGGAAAAAACATTTTCTCCGTACTCGGAAACAAATCGTTTTAATTTATCAAACGTACTTTCTTTCACTTTGGGCATTTTACTGAACTCTTCTGTCAACAAACTATCTCATACAACTCTTACAGATAACTGAAAGACACAGTGAAAGTCCTCCTACCTGAAAATGAATAACAATAGGATGCTCGGAGAAGTTCATGATGCACATTCCTTTAAAATAATAAAGCAGGTATAGTCGCCTCGCTTATCTCTAACGGAGCTGTGTCCCAAGTGTTGTTTCTTTAATGCAAGAAGGACACATTTGTCAATAGCCGCTTGTATTTACAACATTGTTTTCTTGGAAATGTAGACTAGTTCAAAATGCTTAAAAATAGTAGAAGCAGGTATTGCTTATACTGTATTTTCTTGGAAATGTAACAAGAGTTCAAAATGCATATTCCTTCCAGTAACGCTGCAATCTGCTTTATTGCCTGTGGATGTTATTTGCTTTTACAGTTATAATAGACAAGCATTAAAAATAAAAAATAATAAATAAAAAAACTAAAAATATAATGTAAGACTTCATTTAAAAAACTATAAAAATGCCGAAAAAGACCTAAAATGCCGAAAAAGACCTAAAATGCCGAAAATGCCCTAAAAATGCCGAAAATGACCTAAAAATTACCAAAAAATGACCTATCTATTGAAAATTATGAAAAAATGCAAAATAAAGCAAAAAAATCCAAAAACAAATAGCTCTTATTTGATCAATTAATTGATGATACACATTTATATATATTCGAGCTATCTTTTAACCATCATATAAAAAAGATGCAAAATCATCAAATGCCTTGCCCTAGAATTACATATTTCTTAAATTCACATATAGACACATTTTTTTCACTTATCTCCATCTATTATGTTGTCCTCTATTCAAATTAAACAAATTTATTTGACATATTTTTCCATATTTCTGACATTAGTACATATTTATATGTAAAATAAATATTTGTCCATATTTAGTGATTTTATTGCAATATTTGTACATATTTCATTCTTAAGAGTAAAACTATATAAAATTGTCGTTTTCAGTGACAGAAAATATGGCAGCACAGGATAAGTTTCCAGTTATGTACAGAAATGAATGTGTTAAAAATGATTTGTGTTACATTGAATCAAATTTTTGTAATATAACAAAAATAATTCAGAAACTACAAAATAATAATCTGACATTACCTGGAAATATTGACATTGTGAAAAACATGATTCATGAACTCAAATGTATTCGTGGACATTTAGCCGATATTATCAAATGTAAAGTGGACAATGTGTTTTCAAGAAATCCAGGCATTGAAGAAATGTGTAAAATCAGTGCAATCTTAAGTAGCTCGTCAAATGTAAAACTAGAATCAGTTAATTTTAAACACGCGCCAATCACTTCATGTGCAGTAGAACGAAGCTTCAGCTAATACAAATCACTTTTGAAAATTTAAAACAACATTTTGTGGCATACTGTTATGGTAGCAGAAATAATCAATGAATGAATACAAATAAAGTAAGTGATCTGAAAAAAAAATGAATAATTTAATTTATGAATCCAGTATTTGTAATGCATTTTTATAGGTTCTAAAAGTAACAACATGTATTGTTCTCCAAAGCAAAGAACTTCCCTGTGAGGAATGCAAGGAATGTGACCGTTGCGCGCGCAAGCACGCCGGCGACCAATAAGAATCTGCCTAGCCACCTGTGATGGTACCCCTCACCTCCTCCTTCTCCACCGGAGCAATATATCGCTTCTTGCCCCTCTAATCAGCAGTGCACCCCGCAGGGAAGTACTCTGCTTTGGACTACAGTAGTGTCTAGTGGTTAAATTTGTTTTGATGTCCATATTTTGATATTTTTAGTACATATATATATGTACATATTTTGACATTTTTAAGTACATATATATGTACATATTTTGACATTTTTTAGTACATATAAATCCTAGCCCTGCTTATATGTATGTATGTGGGAATGTATGTTCCCTATACAAATCTACATTTCTTGACCAATTTGCACAAAATTTTGCACACATACCCAGTTAAGCCCGGGAAGTAATGCGGTGAACACTAAAATTCAAACAAACCACTCCTTCCCTTGAAAATTTATATAATTTCTGAAAAATGAAGTGCAATTTGGTTATCATAACAGTGTATTGTTTACGGTGTTCACATAGGGCTTTTGGAACTACATAATACTGGGCTTTAACAAAATCTGATACTACCGATGTAATTAATACATTTGTGAAAATAATTCTTTAAGAATGAAATCCAAGAAAATAAAGCACGATGTGAAGCAGTCACATAACTTTCTCTACCCTCGACATGGAAAATATCATTTTCGGACTTCACATTTTGATGTAGAATAAGGGGTCGTATTGCAGGTACAGCTTAAGTGTGTGCCAGTGAGTATGCTATATCAGCAGTCGGTAAAAAAATCCTATCCACTGATACGTCACTCATAGCTGTAGGATGTTTATCATAGGCCCTAAACATCTACAAGAAGACAAAATAGGGTGGAACACTTTCAGTCCTATGCCCGCAGTATATTATGTGCCAGGTTTTGGGAGAGGAAAGTATGAAAGTACATTTTCTTTTAATTTAAGCTTCAAAACGGTTGTATGGTAACATGAGAGTGAGGAATAAACATTTCCATAAAGACAATACAATCTTATGTAATCGGAATTTATGTTTCTTCTTATATCAACCCCTCCCAGGCATGGTGTGTAGAAGCAACGGAATGCAACATTCGACATCCTCTGTGAGCCATAAAAAGCTATAAGTAGCGTTTTCTGAGGGAATAGTTTGAGTGTGATAAGTCGTTCTTCCTCATTTCAAGTTCTACATACATATTATGCAAGGCCCTAGAGTTTGAAAATCGAAAGTCCTTCATAAGTTAATTTCAAATTACAAAATAAAAACCCGGACGACGCCGGGCCTTTTAAGCTAGTCATTATATAAAGATAATAACCTGATCAAGTTAATCTTTTCACGGCTACTGACATACATATGCGTTGCTGCAAAAATTGCTTAGAAGCAATGATATAATGTTAAAAGATTATTTTAAAAAATGAAAATAAATTATCCTTGTGTAAAAATTGTCATTATTGGAAACCATTATTGTTACTGAAGTTTTCCAAGTTCATTTCAAACTTATAACCCATTGATGATTTTAGTTGATGGATGCTTATATATTAATACAGGGTGCAGCATTTATCGTTCCCCGTTTTCAAAACCATGTAACACATTTATTTAACAAAGAAATATGCTACATTGAACATTTTTAAATGTCTTACAGTCTTGGATTTGCAATTCTGGTCTTACTTTTTGAATATGATGTCCTTGAGATGCCCTCTATTAACTTCAACACATTGCTGCAATCTCCCTCATACACTGGCCATTATGCGATGTGTGGTGTCTTGCGTAACATTTACAATTTCCTGCTGAATTTTATTTTTATGATTGTTAATCAGGGTGTCCACTGGTCGGGAAAATCCGGGAATCCGGGAAAAGGCCGGGAATTTCGTATGGTCGGGAAAATCCGGGAAAAGTCAATGAATTTGTTAAAATATCCGGGAAAATTCGAAAAATTGCAAAGTGTGATCAAAAAGACTTCTAGACAATAATAGGCCTATATGAAAGTATATTTAATTTATTTTATTGTTCCTAATTTTTGTGTCTGTTATAGCCTAAGTAATTATTGTTTGCAATTACTTTTGTTACTAAAAGTTTTTCTTATTTAAAGTATGTATAATCCTATAATTTTTCTTACACAGTTATTAGAAAGTGCTTCATATTTTGGTCAGGAATTCTGAAATGATCAATGAAAATCAGGGAATAAGCCGGGAATTTCTTCAGCATTACTTGGTGGACACCCTGGTTAATGTAAGGGAGGGCATGAGCAAAAACTTTAGACTTCAGATAGCCCACAGAAAGAAATTTAATGCAGTAAGGTCGGGAAATTTGGAGGGCCATTAGATATCACCAAACCTGGAAAGAATTCGGCTGGGGAAAGCAGTATGAAGCATGTCCATTCAAAGATGTGCAGTATGTGCTGCAGCACCATCCTGTTGAAACCACAATCTTTCAGTATCCCAGTTACGATGTGTCAACTCTGGTAGGAAGAAAGATTGCAGCATGTGATTGTAACATTCAGAGTTGACAGTCACCGAAGCACCATTATCGCTCTCAAAGAAATAAGGACCAATAATACCCTGTGCTGCAATGGTACACCACGGCCTTAGGACTGTGAAGTGGCTGCTCGTGGATTATGTGTGGATTTGCAGGAAATTACAAATGTTACGCAAGACTCCACACATCACCTAATGGCCAGTGTACAAGGGAGATTGCAGCAATGTGTCGAAGTTAATGGAGGGCATCTCAAGGACATCATATTTAAAAAGTAAGACCAGAATTGCAAATCCAAGACTGTAAGACATTTAAAAATGTTCAATGTAGCTTATTTCTTTGTTAAATAAATGTGTTACACGGTCACGATAAATGCCGTACCCTGAATATGATTTCAGCTCTGAAAGAGTTAAGAGAAAAAATAAAAACAAGTGTAGTCCATGACATTAAACAAAATTAATTAATCTCATTATGAAACCAACAAGAATCAAATGACAAAAGTGAGTTATTGTACCTGGCAACAAAGAAACATATCGGTAAGTTACTGCTGTTCACGTGATCAATTCATTCTACCCATAAATCATCTAGCATAAATTAACAACAATGCTGCCAACCCCAGGAAACAAAAACTGCCATATAATAAGTTCCCAGGTTTTACTAAAATAAATTTCCTTTTACTAATCCCATTGCTATGCGGGTGCCCACAGCTGTACTGTTAACCCATATCACTTATGCTATGTTTGTAGTTACTTGCTTGTTTTTCCTTACTTCTGTTTTTGTGTGTTTCAGCATAACATTGACATTATAATTTTGATTTGGTGTTTTGAGTGGATTTTGTTTCCTTGTCTTGCTGCTCTTAATGTCACGTCAAAGCTACTCAGAATATACCCCAGTTCCAACCTTTGAGCTTGAAGAGTATCTCAGCATGTTCAGTGAACGTCGGCCTTTCCCTGTCATGGAAGATCGAATGTATGTTATTTTATTTTCTCAGTTTTGTGTGCTTTTTAATTTTTGTTTTATTAGTTTACAGTAGTTTTATTATTTTAGTTTTTAATATTTACAGTATTCTCCCTGGGCATTAGGCCTACTGTCTTTGGAATAATGTGAAATAGTACATTGTACACGAAATTTTAGAAAGATTTTCAGTGTTGCAAACATTTCTTAAAGTACATTACTATACTTACATCAAAAAAGCGAGTGTAGAATAAAGAACATCATAGACCAAAATTTCCACACCTACTTAATTATATTCAGTGAAAGAGCCATATGTGACACATGATTGACATATTAGTCTTGAGGGCGATTGAACTTTTCAAAAAAGGATTACCAGTTACAGATGAGAAGAACATTATTAATGGCTGTAGGAGTCAGTGTGTTAACTGCATTCATCTCAATTGCAAGCCCTACACACTAGTTCTTTACCACACTCCTGGGAGCGTACAGGCAGTATCGGGGGGGAAAGAGCTTGCAGGCAATCACGCGCGGTGAACAAATGCAGCCCAAAATGCATGCACGTTCTTCCTTGCATGATAGAGTGTCAACAAAAGAGTACATGCGGAAGATTGTGCATGTAATTGCCAAACACGTGCGAATTCTCTCTCAAAAGAACGGCGCGTGGAGTGTATAAATTTTGTACATGCCAGCTAAGAGCGTGCAATATTGTTTAAAGTTCAGTACAGAGGAGTTGATGTGCTCTTGGAAAGTGTTGTTTGTTTGTCTTCTGCCTTTACATACACAGACACTTCCAGGTGAAAGAGTGCAGCGTTGCACGAATGACGTACCACGCGGTTTCATTTGTCTATTGCCTTCACAAGCACATGTTTTCACGAGCATTTGAGTGCGCACCTGCCTAAACCCAAGCGATAAAGCTTATGTTTAAGGGTAGCTAATGTGCTATCTGTCAGTGAAGTCAATAGTAGCGTTCAGCCGTTGGCCTTGAACCATGGAGTTAAGATTATATTAAATCAAATCACTAAAATCTTCTTATTTTTAACAAATTTTGTATGAGAAGTAAAACATTTCTTTTTATAGACAGCAAAAATTACTTTACATTTTGTTGGGAATTTATGTTTTTCTAATTTTATAATAGGCCTATAACTTAAATAGAAGTATATTTATGAAACAGGAAAGGGAACGTTGTATTCAGGCATGAAATTCAGTTAAGATATTTACACATCCTGTCAGAACCTGGTATTGGTACACACATACCAAGTGTTCATTTTTCTTGCGAGACCTTTGGCTTCAGGTGACTCACATTCTTTATTTAATGTGGGGCCCAGTGGCGCCAACTTATATGGGCCCATGGGGCTCAAGCCCACCGTGTATATTTTTATCTTAATTATTTATTGCTATTACTAAAAATCGTGTTTTATTGTTGAATACAGCGAAAATGAAGTTTTTGTTGATTTAGGCTTATACGGTGTTCTTTTATTGCAATTCCTTCATGTTCGTTTGAAACCGTTGGTGACTGGTTAAAAAGAAGAAAGTCTATGGAACGGAAATGTAGAAAGAATATATTAACTGTAAGAAAGATTTGTTAAATCAGCAAGGGACAATAAACCTGCGGGAAAAGGGAGCTCATTTTTCACTACTGAAAAATCCCCGACCCGGCCGGGAATCGAACCCGGGCTGCCCAGGTGGCTGGCAGTCACGCTACCAATTCACCCATGGCGGCAGACAGTTACCAGTATCTAAAATCCAAAATTAAAAAAGTTCATATATTGTAATATAGGCCTAATGTTCAAAGAATTTCTGTTAACACTACATAACACTTTCTTGGCAGTTGAATTACAGTGTAATTTCTTGTACAGTTTTCTGTATTTATCTGTAGTAATGTCAATATTATATACGTCCATTTCGGTAAGCAATAAAGGGGTGGGAGTATGAAAATTTAAAAATCTTTGAGCCCACCCAAAGTTTTTCAAAAGTTGGCACCACTGGTGGTGCCTACATTGTAAATTTTGTTCATTTCTCTCTTGGCCAACTTAAGAAGAAAGCTTGTTACACAAATATATACTGTTGAATATCGATCATAATTTATTATTTCATGATATTTTTAGCCTAATTATTTTATATTTGTGGTAAGGATTCTGTAAAGTCTGTTGGATGTTTGAATTGTGTATAAGACCAATCGTATTGAACTGCATTTCCTCTTTACTGCAACCAGTGTCAACTGAGAAGGGAAAGGCAAAAAAAGAAAAATTTCTGATTTCACCCTAACTCTCCTTTAGACAATGTTTGGATTCCATCCGCAAGAAAGGGCTATTATGTATATGCAGCTATGGGACTGCCAAAGAACTTATCTTATTTGGTATTAATATTCAACCCTTCTTAGGTAGTATTGTTGAACACACTTAACTTTGACTAATAATACAATGTTAATCTCTAAACTTTCTCCATTACTTCTACATTTAGTGGAGGACAATATGTGGCAATATAAAAATGAAGTAATGTAAATCTACAACATTTAAAAAATAGACCATATTCAGCTTGTAATCCCTGTGGCTGAATAAAGAATTGAATTGAAGTATTTGGAAATTTCACATTTTGCTGGCACGAGAGCTGCAGAATGCCAACTTCTGGGAAGTGTTGGAGTTATTCCTAGTCGAACATGATTTGCACACATAGGCAGGGTCACCATATTTCATACAGTTAACTAAATGAAGAAATGAAGATATGCGTAAAATTAAAAAAAAAAATAATAATAAATAAAAAAAAAGCGTTAGAAATTCAGATATTTTAATTGTTAAGAGCACATCATCAGGATGTAGGATGCATATGTGGATGGATGTATGGTTGGATGATATTCTGTTTACTTCACGCTCTGAATATTAGGGCATTTGGGTGAAGATTTCTGTACCAACTAATGTAGTTTCTCTTATTTTTCTATAAAGGACAGAGGTAAAGGTAGTATTTGGAGATCAAAGGACTGAAGAATTTAGCCCATAACCTCTAATTTAGCCTGTAAACCTATGCTACAAGACCTTTGGTTTATAGCCTTCGGGCCATAAATTTTGACAAACTGAAAAATCTATTAAGAAGCCTATAAATCTATTTCACAATGAATGCTCATTATCCACCAGCTGGAAAAAGTGGTTCTACAATGTCTCCCATCTGAAGCCTGCATAAACCATCAGCAACCACCATTAAACGTCTCTATATTTTCTTAAGAGCTGATGGTCAACTTATATGCACTTTAAGCTCCACTTAGGTCACATTCTTTCATGGACTAGTTTCGG
Source organism: Ectobius pallidus (assembly GCA_964059195.1). Lineage (NCBI taxonomy): Eukaryota > Metazoa > Arthropoda > Insecta > Blattodea > Ectobiidae > Ectobius > Ectobius pallidus. The sequence goes on from CAXKWD010000007.1 coordinate 26,960,913, forward strand.
GGAAACAACTCATCCCCATCCTCGGCTGTTGGTCGACTGGTATCCGCACGGCAGTGGCTAGAAGTTCCCATCTGTGTCTGTGTTGTGGTTCTATCTTTCTTCCTGTTCGCCATTTTGATAATGTCATCCACAGGGGGAATTTCAAAATTCATCACCGAGGCTTTATTCTTCAGTATGAAGATTTTCTCCCAGGTGTTGAGTTCTTGTGGTCTCGTTGCATGTTTTAATAATTTAACGTCTTTCTTGGTGTGGTGGTCACAGGTCCATGAGTGGTGAGCTATTGCTGATTTGTGCGGATCAGTTGTTTCCCCGAAACTAGTCCATGAAAGAATGTGACATAAGTGGAGCTTAAAGTGTATATAAGTTGACCATCAGCTCTTAAGATTAGTTTCACTGTTTATATCACTTCCCGCGTTTATTGTTTAATTACCTCTCTATATTTGCTTACTTTTTAAGCAAATTTACCTGGATGAGTTTTTCAGGACAGAAAATAAGGCCATATCTGGGGAAAAGAGGACTTTGGTAACCCTGGGTATTGAAAAAAAAAATAGGCCAATATGGTCATGAAACATCAAAATAATGTGCTACAAAATATTAGAATAGCCGATAAAACTTTTGAACTAGTGGAGAAATTCAGGTATCTGTGAGCGATAATTAATTAGGGCCTACAGATACAAATAATGTTAAGGCAGAAGTTAAGTTTCGACTAAAATCAGGAAATGCTTGTTTTTATGCAATTCAGAAAGTCTTATCTTCTCGTCTTCTGTCCAGAAATTTATAAGTAAACACTCATGAGATAGTTATCCTGGCGGTTGTATTATATGGATGTGAGATATGGCCCCTTAATCTACTGGAAGAACATAATCTGAGAGTGTTCAAAAACAGAGTGCTTAGGAAAATATTCAGCCCTAAGAGAGATGAAAACAGAAATTGGTCAAAACTAATTAATGACGAGACCGAATAAAATAAGGATAATTAAATCGTGGAGAATGAAATAGGGTGAACATGTTGTAAGCAATGGTGGAGGAAAGACATAGGCCTGTCTCAAAAATATTGACTGGGAGACCCAAAGGGAAGAGACCACTTGGAAGACCTAGGTATAGGTGGAGGACAATATTAGAATAGATTTAAGGAAAGGTAGCATTTGCGGGGGATGAGTGGATGGAGTTAGCTCAGAATAGGGTTGATTGGCAGGCTCATGTAAGTGTGGAAATAAACCTCCGGGTTCCATAAAATAGATAACATTCCTTTAGCTTGCTTAGGAATTGTCTCTTGTCATTGAGTAAGTAAAGGTGTAAGTAGGCTTTATTAATCCCCTCTCTAAGCTGGAAGATTGTATCCCCCATGTTGGGGAGGCATATGTTCAGAACAAGGAGATGCCAATGATGGGGTTATGTTCGATAGGAACAAAATGTAAGGGATCCTCAGGTCGGAACGAGAGGAACAAATACAAGGGAAAATGATAAATAAAATCTCTTGTAGAGGAGGACCAGCCTGTTGTTAATATACAGGCACTCAGGGAGAGCAAGAAGGACTTATACGCAAGTTGCTGGGAACATAGGTCCACAGATGCAATATTGGAGCAAAACCTTATACATGTAAATTTAACTATGCACATTTATTCACACGAGATATGTTGGTTAGAGGAATGAAATAAATACATACGAGCTGAAATATGATTGCATAACTTGCAATAACCAATGTACTGAGATTTGGCGCGAATTGTGGCCACGTGGATGTAAATGTTCTGAATTTACAACAGAGATGATTCTTATATCAAAACACTTGGAATAATTACTGTATTCCGATGTAGTATGAATTAACACTGAAATAGTAATAAACTTAGTTGCACTGCAATATTACTTCGCTGTGATCACTGTTGCACAACGCACCGTAATATTACTAACTAGCTAAGGCGACGGATCAACCTAGCTGTGAAAACTGTAATTATTCGGAAATAATTAAGTAACCACGACAAAACTTGTAACTTGAAGTTTTGTGTGTTAATTTCTCGGTTTAAGAGCAAAAGCCACTGCGGCTATTGTCTAGGAAAGGTGCAAAACTGGAGAAGCGATTCACACAACTGGCTCATGTGAATGCTGGAATCTGACTAACTTGGAATGACGCCGCGTCCCTTCATGAGGGAACTAAAACTATGCACCTGCCGGATGGCTTGCCGGAGAAAAGGCGCTGAAAATGTATCACTCCGCCTCATCCTGCTGTTTCAGGGCGCGAATTGATATAGCGGAGCGTTTGAACAGAAAGACTAACTAGACATGAATAAAAATGCTAGCAAAACCTGTAGCTTGCGCTAACACCCCATGAAATTGACTATGACAATTACTGTATAGATTTATTTTAACTTCACTACCAGGCTTTCTCCTTCATAATTGTGAGCTTTTCTCACTGGTTCATTCTCTACTGAGTAATGAAAATGATGTTGTGTGTTAATTCACAATCTGTGGGATTATAAATTTGCAATTTGTGTAAAATATTAAGCTTAAAATGATAGACTGAGGCCATCCCAGTGAATGCATGAAACCAGTATTTTGCTATGAGCCATTTGAAGTTCCTTCAAAGGCTACATGTGACTCATGGCTGTATATTTGGTACCTTTGATTTCAACTGTCGTTATGTGTCACCTATGGTGCAAATATTGAAAATTAATATATATATATATAATTTATTTTATTCTAACTTTTTTTTTTTAATTAATTGAAACAATTTTCTTCAATAAAGGTTTGTAGCCCAGAGAATCATGTGCAAAAAGATATAATTCTTGATTCTGAATTTACTTTAGTTTTAAAAGTGAAAATGCATAGGGAGAGTACTGACTTTAATTTCATACGATATCAGAGGGTATGTTTCAGTTAAAATGTACATATTGAAACCATTTAATCTGTCAATTTCAATTTAAAAAGATGGATGTGTAATAGAGATTAGATGACCTCAATTTATGCTGGGACTATAATTTGAGTGTTAATACTGCAAGCGGTTTAAAGGTCCCAGAACTTAGATTGGCCGACTAGCAGTCCTAACTCCATGCAATATCCTTCCACAGATTTGTAGAGCTCAGTCTCTTCACTTCAATAACAGAATTTTGTACACACATTAAAATCTGCTGGAAATGCTGTTGGCCTGTAGGAGTTTTGTTACCATGTCATTCATCCACACAAATTTCTGTACATGTATGTCTTGAAAACGATAGTAGACAATGCAATGAATATTTCACCATTGTACAACGTTACTCCACTATTTGGTAAAAGCTCTGCACAGCACAGCTGTCCTATTCTGAAGAAATCCAGCTCGCAAACTGAGTATATGTACTGCTTAGCAAGTGCCAGTAATTGCATGGTATTAGATCTGCTATTTAGGCGATAGAAATATTAGACTTTTTAAACTGCTGTAATGTACTAACATTATTTTATAAAGGGAGGTAATAATGAAATTTAAATTAGGTGTGTTTATATGAAATAAATATTTTTAAAATAATACTTAATACTTTAATAAAGTAGCAAATGAAACTGTAGAATACTTTAATAAAGTAGCAAATGAAAGTGTAGAATAGCTACTTGATGGTAACAGTTTATGCATCAAAATTTGCACATTCTAGATTTGACACACCTTAATTTGTTTTGAGCAGTTTTTAAAGAGTTTCAGCTGTAATGTTCTTGCATGGGAGCATATTTCATTAGAGCTTTTAACTCGTGCAAGCATACCAATATAAAATCAAATTATAAATTCTGGTATGATGTAAACATAATTTTCATTTGTATTAGGAAGAGTGACAATAGGTAAGTGAATGATAAGTTCGGGCTGTGAGTAAAATTTATAAGCTCTACATCTTTATACCAGTAAAAAAATGTGCAAGAAAACTCTGCTTAAAGGAATATTATTACTTCTTTGATTTATGTCAGTAACAGTTATGCTAAAATGAAGTATTAAAATAACTTCACTTGTAAGTTACTGTTTTAACTACTTTTTTTAACCGCTTACTGTATGTTTTAACTACCTGTTTTTTTTCTTATCACAGTCCACAGTTACAAGTGTCTCACTCATATGATCCGCATGAAAATTTGCATGTGAATGTGAATATTGTGGGTGAAATGTGAGTACTGCAGGAATAACACTCCATCCAATAGGCTTTTGTATTGCCATACCGTATTTACCACTGTAGTAGTGCCATAAAAATAATTTGAATTTCAGGATATGTTTGTAGATTTTCCGTTTTGCACTAGTTTATCCTTATTCCTCAAGAGCAATATTTAATTTCCTATTCGATTTTACAAGGGAACTTTATGAACTTTTTTTTTTATTAGATAAAATGTAGTTATCATTGGATTCTAATGGAATGCTTATCTCTAAATCACTCAGGGACAAAAAGAAAAACTGACACTTTAATTTTATGTCTTAAGTCTGTTTTAAATGAATGGAAAAACCTTTGCTGTTGAGAATAACATTACGCTTTGAACAAAGCATTATATCAACAGGTAAAAGTGTTGCCTTTATTAAAAACTAGCATGTGCCCGTGGCTTCGCCCGCGTTAATTATTTAAAAAATTAAAAATTAAGAGCATAGGCCTAATAGTTAAATCATTATATTTATTAACACCTAAATCACGTGGACTACATATCACGATTAGATATCGTCGCCTGGTAAAGGCGACCTCAGATTTGAGTTCCTTGGTCCAGAAAACCCATGTATAGTGAGTTTCGTCCAAATCAAACAATGTTTAACCATATTTAGGCCTATATTGATTATCCCTCTTCTGTGTAGGTTGAAAATTTCATATGACTGCGGGCCTTGATATTCTAAACAAATTAATCGTCCAGGATAGACTTACAAAATCAAGCGATCGCCCGCGATAATTATTTCAAAAATTAAAAATTAAGAGCATAATAGTTAAATCATTATATTTATTAACACTTAAATCACGTGGACTACATACCACGATTAGATGGCGTCGCCTGGTAAAAGCGACCTCAGATTCGAGTACCTTGACCGTGAACCCCTGTATACTGAGTTTCGTCCAAATCGAACAATGTTTGACCATATTTAGGCACCTATATTTTTTCAGGTTAATACTGTGATTCAGAACATTTAAATATAAACTATATATATATTGTTGTTAGCTATTTTACTTACATAAGCTAACACCATCACATTTAGCATATTTTAAGACTGGCTATTTTACTCTATGTATTTTAATGACAATCATTTTAACTCTTCAGCTCACTGACGAAAAATTTTACTAGAAGAATTACATGCATTAAGTAAACCTATTCTTTTATCTGTAATTATACTTAATAAACTTACATGTAACCGATATTGGCAGAGTAGGCCTATATTTTTTCTGGAACATCTACTAATGGTAACCGAATTTGAGGGTATAAGGTGGTACTAATAAAACAAAATATCTATTACGCACCCTCATTGGAAATTATGAAGTTCTTGAATTCTGGTTCTTTTGTACATTATATGAACCAAAGACTGGACCTGACAGATTTTGTGAACATATTCAATAGAAAAACGGCCTTACCAGATGTTCAAGTTGTTCCCATGTCTCAGAAAACTGTTTGACCTTTATGTGGAAGACAAGTTGGCCCAGTTGGTCTTCCATGCATATTAATAATTATTAATAATGGTAAATATCTTAAGCTTTCATTGCCGGAATCTTCATAAAATTCTCTATACATGGATGCTACTTGCTAGTGTTATAACAGAAATGATTATAGTGTGTCTGTTATAAATAATAATCATGGTTAGTGGGCCTGTTTGGTACAAAGAAAAGCAGTCCCAAGCTTTCATTTGTGCACCTACCAGCAAGATGTGCATCCTTTAGACCTCATGCTTCCTCTTTGTCCCCCATTAATTCCATCTACTTATGTAATTAGAAATGTATTACAATAGCTCTACATATTTTATCCTTATGATGTAGATTTGTATTTCAAAATCATAGACTATTTTCTTAAATCCTTTAAATTGTTACATGCAAGTTATTTTTGTCCTGTGTGTTAGTTTAATATACCCTCAACATATTCTTACTACATTCTTAGTTTTATTTACAGGGTCCGGCAGAAAGACCTCCCGTATTTCAAAAGGCAGTTACAAAGAAAGAAAAAAAGATACAGAAAAAATACTTTTATTTTTGAAGAACAAATACTATGCCATTTACATTTACTTTGTTTTAAAAATGATGTCTGTCAAATGGCGTCCTCCATTGTTGACACATTGACAAAGCCTCTCTCGGAAGTTGCCCATAGCCCTTCGTGTCATTTCTGGTGGAATGGCAGCCACTTCCTGGGCGATTGCCTCCTTAAGTTCTTGCAGGGTTGTGGGGCGATGTTTGTACACTTGCGCCTTTAAGTGTCCCCAAAGGAAAAAATCACAAGGTGATAAATCGGGTGACCTTGCGGGCCAGGCGATGTCTCCTCGCAAAGAGAGAAGACGTCCAGGAAACAACTCCCTCAAAATTGCTAGGGAACGCCGCGAAGTGTGAGCTGTGGCTCCATCTTGCTGGAACCAGACTTCTTCCTCTTCATGGTCCTCAACAAACTGGTTTAGCTTAGGTCGGAGGAAGGTCTCGATCATGTGACAGTAACGATTCGAAGTAACCGTTACCGTTAGCTCATCTTCTTCAAAAAAATATGGCCCCCACACACCAAATTCACCAACGGCGCACCAAACTGTCACACGAGGGCTGTGAAGTGGTCGTTGGTGAAGTTCCTGAGGGTTTTCTGCTGCCCAGTAGCGGAAATTTTGTTTATTTACAGTACCTGACAAGTGGAAGTGGGCCTCATCAGACGAAATCAAAACAGCACCAGGAGGAATGTTCTGAAGAATATCCTCACACGCAGCTCTGCGAATTTCAAAATCTCTCTCACTTAGTTCTTGGGTAACCATCATTTTGTAGGGGTGCATATGAAGTTCTCGGTGCAGGATTCTTCTAACACTCCTATCAGATATTCCCAGGGCAGCTGCATGTTTCAGTGCTGATCGCTTTGGAGATTGCTGGATGGACGCTCTCACACGTGCCACATTTTCCGGCGTTGTTACGGTGCGAGATCGGCCAGGCGATTTTTTTTTCAATGCAGAACCTGTTCCTCTAAAGTTTGATACCCAAACTTGAATAGTTTTTCTATCCGGAACAGCATCATGTCGGCCAAGACCGAACCGAATACGAAATGCTCGCTGAGTAGTAACAATAGAACCACCATTATGAATAAATTCTTCCACAACAAACGCACGATGCTCACCAAGCCAAGCCATTGCGACTACTGAAAATGGCAAGTAAACAGCTATAAATCACTACCCCCTCCACCGCCGTATCCCCATCACAACTCACACAGCGCGCTTTTCAAATACGGGAGGTCTTTCTGCCGGACCCTGTATTTTAAGTTGTTTATCTGATTTTTGATGATTGTAGAAAAAATATTATATTTAGGCTAAATAATGTAAGAGCTCATCTCCAGTTGAATGTTCTGGATTTCATTCCAAAATTTACCATACTTATTGAATCACTAAGAATAGATATGGTGAATAAGATATTTACAGTTGAGAAGTCTAAGTGTTAAACACCTACTGATTATTAAAGAACTTTAGTTACAATACTTTTGTATGTGGTGTTTAAAAGAGGCTCTAGTTCTAAAACTATGAGCTCGGAGAAAAGTGATGCTGTTGACACCAAGAAGAAAGAAGATGGCAATGAAGATGATGCACTAATTGACATGTAAGTACTTCATTTTATTTTTCTTTGTAGTTTTGTTATTGTTGTATATATTTTGTTTTATATACGAGGGTGGATCGAAAAGTAACACACAATTTTTTTACAAAAAGTTTAATAGGTACAATTACAAACAAATGCACACATGAAGGGACATCTTTTGTCTATTTTTCTATATAGTCACCAAATTTATCAACACATTTCTCCTATTGTGATACCAGTTTCAAAATACCCTGTTCATAGATGTCTGTTCGATTGAAGTACAGTAGACTCCCTCTAATCCGGCCACCCCGAGACCGGACCCTCGACCGGATTAAAAAATGGCCGGACCATCCGGCGGTCTTTTAAACGTGTTAAGTTGTAGCGGATCTGGGCATTATTTCTATGTAGCAGTTCGCTCATATAATTTGAATTTAGGGGAATAAAAATGTTTTATTTGATCCCTCTGAATTTTTTATGTTTGTGTACCTCGGCAGCGTCAGTCGCGAACAACGAAATTTATCTCTTTACATTTCTCGGGGCATATTTATTGGGTGTGGTTAGGTTCTAAATTACACTTCATGTATTCAAAACAGTGAGGTATATAGTGGGTTTAAGAATGTTTATTTTACCAGAAACAAATTAATTCACAAGTGTTCAATAACAATAGTTTATATTGCGGAGCGGAAGAAAGTCAGTCTGGCAATATTGGTAGCTTCACGAATATATTTTCTGTTCTACACCGATTTGTGATATCACTGGCCTATTTATGCCCTTGAAGGTCGTAATGTACTTACTGCGTTTCACACACTGAATTTACTGTACAAGTCGTAACTCTGACTTGTATAAGCAACAGTCGTAGTAAATTTGGTGTAAGGTTTTAATACAACCCTCACCTGCACAGAGTTTATAATCAAGACAGTCGAATTGGCGATTTACTGCCAATAAGACTATAAAAAGTTGCAACGAGGAGACAGAACCCGATTATGCGTCCAGTCAGACCCTCAGTCCAGTTGCAAAGTGCCGGTAAAATGCATTCGTTTCACCACCAACTGACTCGATCCCCTTCCAATATTCATGATATTCCTTACAGCTAATCATCTCTTTCCTTAGAGCAAAAATCATGTTTTACACTTCTAAAACTAATGGTCATTGGCTATTTCTTCCCCCGCATATGAGTGCTTCTTGAACTACTTATATAGCGTGTGCCTGCAGGCAGTTTCCTGGTAAAACTCTAGTGTCTTTCCCCAAATCCATATTCTGAGTATTTTCTATTCATTCTTTAATACCTTCTTTCTCTCCCATGGCAGTATAATGGCAGTAAAAACTTATGAAAAGACTTGTGCACAAGTTATGAATACTTGACGCCAATATCCCATAGTGTGCCTATAGAAATTGTATGCTAGCTATTGAAAGATTCCCAGTAAACAGTCTGGTTGGGAGTGCTAGTATTATTTTACTCTACTTTCTCTTATTCCCCTTTAGCCCGTAGTACTTGCTTTGATTCTCCCATATTATTTATTTATGTGTTGCTGCTTAATTAAAGTGGTAGCTTTAATTCCATCATAATGCCCAAGTATATTCTGCAATACAAGTGCAAAGTTTGTAAAATTTTGTTACTTTATTTCAGAATATAGTTCAGCTCCTGGTAACCGTTTGGCAACCTTGTAATCACCTGAGTCAACTACCTGACTCTTTAGTCCGACAGCGCCTCTGACCCATTTCGCCTCTCCCTTTCATAATGAATGAATGAACCTCTTATCTAAACTTAAATCAACAGTTACAATACATACCATGCAATGCATACTTCACCCCCGGAATCTTGAGTTTACTCTAATCCTATTTTATTCAACTGTTACCTAACACAAATATTAATGAGATTACACTAAAATTTTATGTTTACAATTTTATTCCTAGCGAATTTAGCTTCACTAAAAAATATATAAAATGCCGGATTTATTAGCATAGTCCTTATTGTGATATCATAACTGTCGGATTTATTGACAAGAGTCCTCTACATTATAACTAACACATCTATAAATTTTCACTAAACTTTTAATATATAAAGCACTGGATTTCTTTGTGCAGTCCCATGATTATACTAGAATAAACACATGCAACAGATCTTGTATTTATAAATGATAATGTAGTTGCCACACGTACTTATTCCCGGTCACATCCACACTATAATATAAATTTTTGTTTACACATTTTGAATACACATTCTACGCGAAGCAATGCAATTCTGATCAACCATACTGTTGTCGCTAATTATTTGTTTACTTTTTGAACTTACGCTAATGATTTAGTAGTAGCATACTGTATGAATAGATACAATATCGATAAGAACCCATGCTTCCATAATTATCTCCCCTAGTAGACTTAATATTTCTTAGTAATTCTTTTTTCACAAAATGTAAATATTATTATTTCTTTTATCCTTCAAAAGTTGTTTATAAATGCTGATGTTACTATGATTCCATTTTACTCTTTTATGAGGTAATCCTCTACTACCAAGCGTTATTTTCTTAGCATCAAAGCGATAATTATAAAACATTTTAAACATTCGTGGTCCTTAAATAATTTTCCCATCCTCTTTTTCTTTATGATTTTTCATGTCTATCGTGATATTTCCATCCCCGTCGTTATTATAATCCTAGTGATCAATTTATCTTTTGCTCCAAACATATTAAATTTGCAATCCCTTTTTACTGACTCACACTTCTTCATCAAAGTGTCACTAACTTCATAAATAGCAATAACTTCGTCGATATCGAATCGCGGTCCTTCCGCTGATCCCATAATAATATTAATTGTTGGGCTCTTTTGCCTGCAACCTTAATAACCTCCTTCGTTGGGCTGCTTTTGCCTACAACGGTAATAATAACAACTTCATTCGTAGGGCTATACTCGCCTACGACGTCAATAAAATTCATCTCGGATTGTCTTCATTTTAAATCTTCGGAGCTTTCAATTTTCAATCACTCAAATTATATATGGAAAGGGAACTTCAATAATACCATCTTTATTTGTTCTTCGATTATTTTCTCGAATCTACGCTTTTAATTTACCTTTCCGTAAAGTATCAGAATAATAATATCAATAGAATGGACTAAGTTCTTTAATCTACCATATCCTTCAAATTGTAAGGTTACCATTAAAATGTTTATTTCTTTATATTTGTTTTGACGTAACTTCAGCATCTGTTCATGTTATTAATATTTGATTACGTTTATTTACATTTTGTGTCCTAATTTCTTTATTAAGATTTTATCTACCTTGAGTATTTCTCTTATTTAGCACGGCTTACTTGTCAATACATATATGATCATTAATATGCTCCGTTCATCTCTACCCTCTCTCCATTAGGCCTATTTTCATCAATTTGCATAGTTACGCGATCACAGTCATTTAGGTCTTCCCTAGCTTCCGGGTTAAGTGAACTGCCTACCTGAGATCCACCCCTCTCAGCCCTGTCAGTTTCATAGCCTATGTAACGACCGTGTACGACTTCACCGTTCCTTTGTGTATAAATTCCTCGCCCTGGCTCTGACCCTGCGAATGCAATGTAATTGACCTGCGGTGGGTTCATTCCGCTCTTGTTTGTATTTTCAAACCGCGAGTTATTTTGAACTCCCTGATTTTGTCTGTAGTCTGCATTATTCCTCCCTTGTCGGTTTCCAGAATAATTCTGATTATAATTATTACCCCTGCCATTATTGTCCTGTTTATATCCTTGCGTATTAGGATAACTTCTGCCGCTAGGCCTATTATACGCATCATCCCTGCCTGCATAATTTTCATTTTTCCCCCTCTCATTTGGAATTTCATTTCGAACTCCGCGATCGAATTTCTTACTGTCATATGGCTTCTCTCTTTTTATAGTCTCTTCGAATTCAGTTAGCAATCCTAAAGCTTCAGTAAGTGTCTGGGGTCTCGCAACAATTAAATGGTTAGAGATTTCTCTATTAAATTGCTTTAGGGCTAATTGCAGCATATCTTTTTCTGAAAGTTTGGTATCCAAAGACCGGGCCAACTTAATTACCATCATGAAGTGTTCTGACATTGTACGGTTAGAATCCTCGTTATATCTCCCCGAATACAACTCTGTTCTTGCGTTACTCTGCCTACTTGAATTCCAGTAGCGTTCCATAAACAACTTCTTAAATTCCCCATAGTTAATTCCCTTAGCTAATATAAAATGGGCCCAATCTCGCGACTTCCCCACTAAGCTTCTTTGGATTATTGCCATTTTAAATTCCTCAGGCACTCCCCTTAATTTCAAGTATGAGTCCATCTCACTAATGAATTGATGCGGATTAGCGTGATCTTCCCCATTAAATTTTGGAGCGGTCCAATCATTACCTAATATTTGTGACCAGTGTATTTGGTTACGTAGTCCTATTTGCGATTCAGTATGTTTTCCTAAATCTGCATTACTTCGCATGTCGTCCGACTCAGTCATGACGCTTGAAGTGCCCTGCCCATCACTCCTAATTTCATTGCGTGCTAAAATTTCAGCATTAGTTACATTTATTGTGGCTAAGCTGGCTCTTCTATTGTCATCACTATTTCGTCCGACCAGAGGTTCATTCTCCAAAGTATGAATTTTATTAGCTAACCCAATAACCTTCTTATCAATAACCGTTATTTTATCAGATAACGTGCCTTCAAAACTTTTTACTTTTTCTAGGATTTTTATTTCCAAGTTTTCATTTCTAGTTTTAGTACTTACTTGTATGTTTTCAAGCTCTCTGCGTGTATTTTCCTCTATGCTTTTTAATTTCCCCTGAAAATTTTCCTCAACAATATTTAGATCCCCTGTTACTACCTTAGTTAACCGATCTTCCATCTTTTTGCTTTGTTCTTCATTTACTTTGACCATATTATTTACCCTCGTTCCTAACTCCTGATTTACATCATTTATTTTCTTATCAAGTTCTTTGTGATTTTTTTCAAGCCTAACCTCAACATTTTGAATTTTCCCTTCTAATCGGTCATTCATATTCGTGACATCCGTCTGAAACTGATCAAATTTTTCCCCTAAAGTTTTAGAGCTTTCTTTCACCTCTCCTAGTATTCGCTGCATCATTAACATCATTTCTCCCTCGTTATTTACATTTTGAATTCCCACATTTTGATTTTCCACCATTTGATTTTCCACAATTTCTACTGGAGTTTGAACTTCAGTCCCTTCCACCTGGCTACTACTGTCCTGGCTACTATTTTCTCCCTCCATGCTAATGTTGTTCTGAAAATTCTCTAATTCACTCCCACTTAACAAGTCCTGCCCTAACTGAATCTCATTTGAACCCATTTTAACTAACACAATTTTCCCGTTACGCAGTTTTGGCATTTCCCTCTCCAATACTTATGTTCCCTACACACATTTCACTATCAGACATTTTCATGCACACTGACCCTCTTATAACTAGATTCACAGTACAAGAATTATACATTTAAATATTGAAAAAAAAAAATTTTTTTTAACAAGATTTTCTTTTTGGACTTATCCGTTTGGGTAATGGTCATCCTTCCGTCCTTCTGGTCTGGTCTGGGGTTGCCATCTGCTTGTTTGTTGTGATGTGACGTGATGAGATGTGATGTAAATGTGATGTCATGCGATGCCCTGCTCCTATTTATTTATCCCTCGTCTTATCGATTTTTTTTGATCGCTGCCCCACTCCTGTTGTCCTCGATTATTGTTCTATTTCCCTCTTAATTGTTTTTATTCTTGTAATGTCTTTTCCCTCGGGTAGGTTTGGATTTTTTTTTTTTTTTTTTTTTGTGCTTTCTATGACACTATTCTTGCGTTACTCTATGAAGCCTATTCTTAGTAATGTGCGTAGTAGTTATTGTTTTGACTATATTAATGTTCTTTTCTATTTAGCCACTATTCACTTCGAAGCCCCACGTTCTGGGTTAGCCATTTCTATGTAGCGGATCTGGGCATTATTTCTATGTAGCAGTTCGCTCATATAATTTGAATTTAGGGGAATAAAAATGTTTTATTTGATCCCTCTGAATTTTTTATGTTTGTGTACCTCGGCAGCGTCAGTCGCGAACAACGAAATTTATCTCTTTACATTTCTCGGGGCATATTTATTGGGTGTGGTTAGGTTCTAAATTACACTTCATGTATTCAAAACAGTGAGGTATATAGTGGGTTTAAGAATGTTTATTTTACCAGAAACAAATTAATTCACAAGTGTTCAATAACAATAGTTTATATTGCGGAGCGGAAGAAAGTCAGTCTGGCAATATTGGTAGCTTCACGAATATATTTTCTGTTCTACACCGATTTGTGATATCACTGGCCTATTTATGCCCTTGAAGGTCGTAATGTACTTACTGCGTTTCACACACTGAATTTACTGTACAAGTCGTAACTCTGACTTGTATAAGCAACAGTCGTAGTAAATTTGGTGTAAGGTTTTAATACAACCCTCACCTGCACAGAGTTTATAATCAAGACAGTCGAATTGGCGATTTACTGCCAATAAGACTATAAAAAGTTGCAACGAGGAGACAGAACCCGATTATGCGTCCAGTCAGACCCTCAGTCCAGTTGCAAAGTGCCGGTAAAATGCATTCGTTTCACCACCAACTGACTCGATCCCCTTCCAATATTCATGATATTCCTTACAGCTAATCATCTCTTTCCTTAGAGCAAAAATCATGTTTTACACTTCTAAAACTAATGGTCATTGGCTATTTCTTCCCCCGCATATGAGTGCTTCTTGAACTACTTATATAGCGTGTGCCTGCAGGCAGTTTCCTGGTAAAACTCTAGTGTCTTTCCCCAAATCCATATTCTGAGTATTTTCTATTCATTCTTTAATACCTTCTTTCTCTCCCATGGCAGTATAATGGCAGTAAAAACTTATGAAAAGACTTGTGCACAAGTTATGAATACTTGACGCCAATATCCCATAGTGTGCCTATAGAAATTGTATGCTAGCTATTGAAAGATTCCCAGTAAACAGTCTGGTTGGGAGTGCTAGTATTATTTTACTCTACTTTCTCTTATTCCCCTTTAGCCCGTAGTACTTGCTTTGATTCTCCCATATTATTTATTTATGTGTTGCTGCTTAATTAAAGTGGTAGCTTTAATTCCATCAAAGTATAACCTATTAAAGCAAAAATCAACTTTTAAGATGGTTTTGTCCATTTTTTAAAGCGTACTTACCCAAAAATTAAAATACAGCATACAATTACAGTATTTACTGGCCAGGAATTTCTTCATGGGACCTAACATTCATGCTGATGGTGTCAAACTTCTTCACGACAATGCTCGCCCCCATGTTGCTGCAGCTGTTCGTGAGAAAATAAAAAAAAATTGGTTGGGAGGTGCTCCAGCATCCCCCATACAGTCCAGACCGTTGAACTTTCATTTGTTTGGTCCCATGAAGATATTCCTGGCCGGTAAACACTTTGCGTCAGATGCAGAAGTGAAAGCAGCAGTCCGCAGATGTCTATACTCCTACCGAACAGACTTCTATGAACAGGGTATTTTGAAACTGGTATCATGATGGGAGAAATGTGTTGAGAAATTTGATGACTATACAGAAAAATAGACAAAAGATGTCCCTTCATGTAGGCCTATACATTTGTTTATAATTGTACCTATTAAACTTTTTGTAAAAAAAAATTGTGCGTTACTTTTCGATCCACCCTCGTATTTAATTTGTATTCTTACATAACTTACTATTATTTTAAAAATCCAACTGCTTTGTTCTTAAAAGATTTTTGATTGTAAGTGATTTATTTTTAACATTCTGTAAAACATAGTAAACAAAGCTATTGATGGCTAGCATAGGCAACTCTTTCTACTCAAAAGTTTAATATAAACTTTGATTTTGGAAAACAAGTTATGAGTTCTTTGAAATTTCAGGAACTTCCAGAATCTGTAGTCTGATTTCATATATCTGGGTTATGAATTTACATAAAATAAACTAAGGAAATTCCTTTAAGCTTGTCACTTGTAGGTAACAACAGAATTATATATACTGGTTACAAACTATTGAGAATCGCACAATGAAGTGATATTAAATTTAAAATAATGCACTAGGCATATTAACCAGAAAACTTCAACATTTAAATATTTCCCCTAGAACATGTTTTGAGAGCTAACCACTCTTATCCTCAGCTGATCTAGACTCAAGAGATCTGATCTGAGGCCAGTATTCATAATCGCAATAAGTCTTACTTATATCCAAGTTGAACTGTAATCTCGTCTTAAGTTGAGTTTCTGGCACAAACAAGTCATACTTATGACATAGGCCTAGTTACTTTATAAAGTGAGACTTGACAAAGTCGAACTTATTACTATTCATAGTCACTAAAGTACGACTTATCTGTCGAAATAAGTCGTACTTTATCAAATCAAGGGTCCCCCTGACTTATTTCAGTTTAAGCCAGAACCATGGATAGTGATTTTGAGGATCTGGGTGAGGTATTAGAAGAAAATTGTGCCCCAAAGCGTTATTTGCGAAACGTGATGAATCCATTCAAATCCTACAGTGATAATGAATTTAAAAAGAGATTTCGTTTCAAGAAGACACAGTTTTGGAAATATCAGTCGCCTGTCATTCATCAGCATTTCTCTCTGCTGGCATTTCATATCGCCCCAAAACCTTCTAAGCTGTTTTGAATCTCTCTAAAACAATAACTGATATTGAAATAAATACATAAGTGTACCGGTATTCATTCTGAAAAAGGTCCAAGCTAATATGTACACAAAATATTCTCAAGAAACTATGGATCAGTTTACTTACACGCTGCATAATATGACTGGATGAATTGAATTCTTTGTTTACAATGCACAGCGCCGTCTGAATTTTTATATCACGATAGCGAAATATGTACCCAGATGGCTTTGCATTACACAAAATCTGAAAAAATCTTAAATACGATTCGCTAATTCAAATTGTTACGACAGTGAACGTGCGATTTTTCATATTATCGAGTTTGACTTGAATATGTAGAACAAGTAGAGCTTTATGAAGTCAGACTTAACAAAGTACGACTTTAAAGAAAATTATGAATACGAATAACATATAAGTTGACTTGTCCAATAAGCTCAGCTTTATAAAGTCGTTCTTAAGTCGCCAACTATGAATACCGGCCTGAGTCCTAATTAGCCTATGTTGAAATCAACAGAATTGTCTGCCTATAGTAATGCAATTCCAAATCTACACTCTGTGACAGACCAGCAAAGTTACTGGTGCAATGGGATGAGACCATAAGACCAACAGAACCTTGATAGTCTGACACAAAATGTAGCTGATTACATTAGTGTAGGGAAGGTTCAGAAAGTTGTTGTAACTGAAATAGGGTTGGTCTCCAATTTGTCGTTAAATTGGCGTTATAGCAAAATTATTACTTTTTAGTCTCAACCTGAAAGCTTTAATGCAGTTGACCTTCTTAGAAAAAAATCTCTGTTTATGGAGGGTTTCATTGCAAATGTATTACCGTATTTAGAAATTCTTTATGCTGTTATTTTCTTGCATGTTGTCCTTTCAATACCTTAGCTTAAGCCTATGTGTTTCATCGTCCAAGTTTGTGTCTTATGTAGAGGAAAATTATTTAACCAGTAAGAAATTGGTATTAATTGTGTTTGTTCAGTTATTTTTGGAAAGTAATACGACTTTGAAGTGATGTCATAATTCATGTAAAGGGCAATGTAATCGCCCAAGAGTTTTGAAAGTTTTATAAGATATGCCATTTTAGAATTTACAAGTAATTGCACATTCTACTGCTACTCCATCCCTGAAGAGAAAAGGCCTACCACCCGACCCCTGCAACAGCTACCATAGGCAGATGGCAGGATTGGGGGGCATGTGGTCGGCTGTTAATGGTGGTTTCCATGACTGGAGTCGCTACTTCTCTATCAAGTAGCTCTGCATTTTGTATCACGAGGCTGAGTGCACCCTGTTCCAGACGTCCCTACCTCACAAAATCTGAGCAGGTACCGGCGATCGAACCTGGGCATCCGGATCCATAGCCAGCGACGCTAATCATGAGGCCATGCAGGTGGTCTAACACTAAGAATATGCCTGCCTTAAGCAGACAGATCATCTTGCCACGACAAGTGTACCTGCAGAATTCAACCCTATCTGAATTGTGCATGAAAACAGTTGGTAGAATGTCATATGATAATGAGATTATCAGATTGAACATTAGCATTCCAAATTCAAGCCTATTATTTCCACTTAATGTGATTTTTTTTTCATTTATTAATTATTTTATTTATATAGAATCACTCATTATTCAGGGGAAGTTTCTTTCAATTAGACTTATCTACATATTTCTTAATTTACCTCGGTGGTGCAGAGGTAGCATACCTACTTCTGAATCTGGAGATTGTGGATTCAATCCAAGCAGAAGTTGATGGATTTTTCTGAATTCCTGGGCACAAAGTCCTCCAAGAGGCACTATAATCCATGAGTCCCATGTTGTAGATTTACTGCATATTAAAGAACTCCAAGCCTAAATTAAAACTGCTGGAACATATTTCCTTTCACGTCCTTTCAAGTCCAAGTTAATCTTAGTTTCCTGTTGCTAATCTTTGAGACAATAGGCTTACCATCTGCACCTCTGTCCTCTATGGGAAAACAACCATAACTAAATTAGTCTTCGGTTATGAACCTTCACCTGTGAAGTGTACAGGTTGTCTTTCATCCATCCATGTACTTCTTACCTTTGTTGTTTTTATTGATGTCTCTGTTTTAAGTTCCAGTTTTTAAATATAATTCTCAATGTTGCCTTTAAAAGTGGATAAAAATTCAACCCAAACTGCTTGGTGATTGACGTATACATTTGTTCATTGTGTCAGGTACAGAATGTATTCAGCCTTACTGGTTAAATATTTTCCCTTTATTCTCTCCAGGTTTTATCAAGAATATAGAAAATAGTAGACAGTTCTTTACATATATGATTTGAGGTTTTCCTGGCGAAGCATATGAAAGAAGGCTTCTCGGGTTGACAGCCAGGTTTGAAGATCGATTTCCTCCAACGTATCCCTGAGGATGGAGGCAGCGTCTGCCTTTGAAACATTGGAGGAAATCGATCTTCAAACCTGGCTGTCAACCCGAGAAGCCTTCTTTCAGTTCTACACATGACATTTAACATGTTGTATGTACGGTATTAGGGAAAATTAAAATTCCTTGATTCAGTTATTTTTCATAATTTAACTTCCTTATATTATAAAATAGTTACAAGTTAAATCATCCTTTGCGTATCAAATTTTCTGGTAATCAAGACCAACATGCATTATTTTTGCATACTAGGTAGCCTATGTCCCAAATCATCTTGTAAACTGTGAGTCAAAT
The DNA here is from genome assembly GCA_964059195.1 of Ectobius pallidus. NCBI lineage: Eukaryota > Metazoa > Arthropoda > Insecta > Blattodea > Ectobiidae > Ectobius > Ectobius pallidus. The sequence continues at coordinate 26,979,948 of CAXKWD010000007.1, forward strand.
GTTACCATATTTTCCATTGGGCATTAGGCATTAGCTGCTAATGCTTAACTGTGCTAGGTTTGGCAGCGAAACCCATATGGTACTAAATAAAGTGAATTACTGCTAACAGATCATCTAAGCTTTTATTTTGGCAGATAGTGCAGACTTAAGAAATAGTTTTTAATAACATTTATGTGGAAGGGGTCAAAGTGCATGAATTAGTCCAGGTAGAATTCTGATTCTTTATAAAGCTTGGAGAGAGACTGTCTATATCTGTTGTTTGTGTGTTGATATTCTTTTCAAAACAAGCTTCCTGAAACATATCTTTTTGAGCCATCATGAGTGAATCTGTACAAAAACACAAGAACTTTGTGGTAATATAGGCTATTCATAATTTTTTCTGCCAAACTACCTGAAGTAGTATGTAAAAAAAAAATAATTAAAATGTGACAATAATGGCATTAAAACAAAAACTGTATAGGTAGCCAACTATTCTATACAGTTGTTTAAAAAGTGTATGACTTTTTCAAACAGTGGCAGTGCTGACAACTGACGAACTAGATGATTCACTCTGAATTTTTAAATGTCACCTTTTACAAACTTGTCAAGTGTACTTACACCTTACTTGAACAATGCTTTAATTACTTTCCCTCTTTTAAACATAATAAATTATGGACTCAAAGCACAATAAATGCAATAGGTTGTGCTTTGCTGTCAGCTGGAGATCTTACTGTATTGTTGGGTAGGCTTATTAATAGTAATTAACGGGGTTCCAATTATAGTGATATTACATTATGACAATTGAGTAACTTGTATTGCTTTCATAAAGTGCGCAAGCATCAAGGACCGGTAATTATGTTTGTTAATATTTTTCAAATAAAGTAAAATTTCAGAATTTGTTATGCTATGCCCCTAAAAACACACCTCCCTGCCCCATGGGGTCTGCAGGGGTTACACAGTGCATCTTTTTATGGCCAGTCTGGAGATTGCTGTTTGTGTGTTTGGTGCGTTCTATCTACTATACTGGGTGATTTTCCATTCGTTAAACTCCCATGTAGGATTGCTGTATGAAAAAGTGAAAATCTGGGACACTTTACCTCTATCTTTAAAATATGCCAAAGGAAACCAAAAATATATACTAGTTAACTTCCTTGTAGTTAGAGAGTTTAATATATTATGTTAAAAGTCCTGGATTTAAATGATTAAAGTACTGATAGGCTTAATATTTATAATATAAGTAATAAAATCAGGTAAACTGACGCAACAAACTGCCAGAAAACTTTTGTTTAATTATTCATAATGCAATTATGATATGCAGAAAATAAGTTTTTTTTAATCAATTTCCGAGTTAGCTCCAGATCGATTCATTAAGCAGATTAAGCGATTCTAGTTTGATAAGCATATGTGAAGGAATATGTACATAGTGTTATTTGTCATAGCTAACTGTATTGCAACTTCCAAAGCCGTATATGAACACTATAAAACAATATGTTGTCATGAGAACTGATTTGCATTTGATAAATTCTTTCTAATATGTTACCATAAAATAGGCACTAAATTGGGCATTACTCCAGTACCGGTAAACCGATTTGGTCCATTATCAATAGGTTTCTTCCCAAGGACATTATAAATGCATATACCAAGTTTCATGAAAATCTGATAAAGCATATTTAAGCTAACATGTGTACAGACATACAGACAGACATACATTTTCCCATCCCCCATACAATCTCATAAAACACCATTCTGGCACCTAATAAATGTATAGGGAATAAAAACTCCCTGACTTATTGAAATATTTCTACTCCATTTTTGTCATATTTTATCCGCAGTTAGGAGCATTTGCTTGAATCGTGGATTTGTTGAAGTACAGTAATTTTTCGTCTTTACTTATCTTGGCAGAACTGCACACATGATAAATCGGAAAAATATTATGGAAATCACTTTGCAATTTGTCGTTATAAGTACATTGTCCTTTTGGTGGCATTGTGAGCAAAATCGCTTATGTAGGCAATGAAATAAATGCACCACACATGCACATACCGACAAAGACAGGAACCGAGCAGATAAAAACTGCAACTATGTCTATTTTGTGTTCCATGCTTAACACCTATTCAATTCAATTCATATTATTAATATGGATTGTTGTCTAGTGTAATACAGACACCATGAATAGGGACAAAAACGGAAGCGCTTGGTATTTAAGACATTTCACTCCAGGGGCTTCCATTTAGTAGAAAGCAAGTAAGTTTTTCTCAAAAGCATCAATTTGGTTTAAAACACATGTGTTTAGGGAGGAAATAATAATTTACTTTACTTGTCACAGAGTAAAACAAAATGCAGAATAACCCCCACTGTGCGACTTTACAGCATCTTTTATCTTAGCACATATGTTTGTCATTATTGTGTGGGTGCAAGCAAGGTGAAAGACAATAACGGCTCTGAATAGGCTGGACCGTAATGTTATTACGTTCACATGGTATGAATAGGACCTGGAAAAGGAAGACGTACTACCCATCGTGCAACTGTTCCATTAGTCTCAACTTCTGTCCAATAAATACAGGAAAATAAAATCATATAAAAGGAAAGAAAAAGTATTGTTTTAGCTATATCCTGTTTGAAGGGACATTTACACATCCTGAAAATAGTTTTTAGGATGCTGGGACACAAATCTCAATTCCGGTACAATCCCGGAAAATCCCTACTGCCACGTAAATTACTCATTAGTAATAGTAACATGCATACAATACACTTTTTATAATGAGTACTAGCATTGTTATATGTGGTGGTATTAACAAGACAGTATTCAATTATGAGAATCATTGCCATAGCAACCGGGAAAGAAAAGAGCATTGAATGACTTGGACGAAACTCACCAAGCGGGGTTTTTTTTGGGCTTGGAAACTCGAATCTGAGGTTTTTTTCCCCTGGGTATTACACTTTAATAGTGAAATGTACATTGAAACTGGGATTTTAGTTTTTTTAATTATCAATTGTTTTAACTGTTATGCATAATTTGGGTAAGAGTCATATGTGTGTGGTACATTTTAATCGTTTAATTTTTAAATTTTATGTCCTTACAGAATTATTTATATTTTTTAAGGAAAAACAATGTAATTTAGAATGAAATTATGTAATTCATGCAATTTATGTAAAAAACAATGTATCTGTAACTGGTTTCCTATGCTGGAGTGAAGGACCTCCAAGTGGTGGTTTCTGTTACCTATGTGAATTTAGAAAACAATAAAAGTGTTGATAAAATGATGTTATAATGATTTTTCTGTTAATTAAATTATTTGTTAAGTAAATAATCGCAGGTGAAGCCTTTCATGCTTGAGAAGCACAATGAATAAACTTTAGTCTTCACAATACAACTGACAGTTGACACAGCCTTATTGCATAGTCATTCACCACCAGTGAGCAAGTGGGACAATCTCAAACATTGCAAGCGAACCATGCATATACACAACCTTAGGCCCAGCCATAAAACAGATGCACTATATTAGTCAATATTATTAAAATACATATAATTTTCAAATTTATTCCACATATGCTAGGGCCTCCAAAAGCACAGAACTCTCTGTATTGCAGGGTCTGTGGGTCCTTATCGTCCCCTCTGATTTCAAAGATACAATTGAAAATTTCCTCAAATGATTGTGATAAGTTAAAATCGTTAAATGCTTTTACCTTACATACATGTTTTATTACAAAGTAATTAAGTGCAATTTAGGATTTACATAAAAAATATACCAAAAAATTATTGTTGTCTTTGTATGAGCTCAAGTTTTAGTTCAACTATAATTTGAAGAAGCCGCTAGAACTGGATATGGAGGATTTCTGTAGTGTTTGTATTTTTTTTGTAGTCCCCTCCTACAGTTACACTATTTAAATCAAATATTTAATATTGAAACACACAAGGTTGCTTGTTTTGAATAATGTCTCTCTTTTTGCATTCATTGTTGATTGTGCTGTCTTCCTTCCTATGCCGCCTATGATGTGAACGTTTTTATATAAAATGAAATTATAAGAAATGAAGATGATGATGATAAGGAGGAGCAGAAGTCTTTGTTGGGTTCCCTGAGAATTCCACAAAATACCATGTAAGTTATTTCTCCTCTTACAGGACTGAATCCTTGCTAGCTCGTTCGCTTGCTTTCCCCAACCCAACATGAGCTACAGTAGCATGGAAATTGAATAGCAATCACAACCTGCAATGCAGCACTGTGACGAAGGAGCGACGAACCACCCATCATAGACTAGAATGTTTAGAACAGCATTTCTCAAACTCTAGTTTTATTAATTTTTTGGATTTAAAGTGCTATTAAGAAATCACTTATCTTGGGCAATATTTTGTTCACAATTATTTCCTCCTCATCTCCATATCTTTGCATAATACTTATCATATGTTACTCACAGACTGTACCGCTCAGTGATATAGCTTTTCATGTATCAACATGTACTAGTTCCTAGTATTTAACATTACAATAAAGTGAATGAATAATTTGGATGAAAAGTGCATAATGCTGAAGTATTTGTATATGAAAAATTCTTTGCTTACTTATGTACCAACTTATATGACCCTTAAAAATAATGTCTTATTATGTAAGAAAAACAAAATCTATGAATACAACATCCCTATTCACTAAAATGTAATTTACAAACATTTTGTCTTCTTTTTATATAGGTTATTGTAACTGAAGTTTTCTGTACTGGATAGTTGAGAAATGCTGTTTTGGAGTGCACTAAATCTGACATAATTTGTTAGTTTCTTTTGGAAGGAAAGATCATGAAGCAAACACACAAATTTATCAGTTATAATAATTTGTATTATTTGTAAATCTCAGATTTCAGTAGCAATGGGGTGAGTTAGAATCCTCTGTTTATTTTGTGTAATTAACTGGGTTGCATGAAAATAGTACAATAAATAATTTATTCCATCACTATTTAATAATTAAATAATTATTAATTATGAGACACGTAATAGTAAAATCATAGAACTTCAAACCTCATTAGTGACCACTAACTACTATCTGAAACCAACATATGAACCAAATATGTTCAGAATAAGCAGTGGCGTAGCAAGCTTAGGTGGTACCCGTTGCGGAAAATTTCTTGTCACCCCCCCCCCCATTAGAAGGAAAGACATACACATCAAGCATATTATGCAGTACATTGTACATTGTACTGTTAAAAGACAATAAATGCTATTATTATCATTATTAGTATTCATCTAAAGTACGGTACGTTATAGACAGACAGATATATATTGTTTTCGTGAGCGACAGACTGTAGGTGTTACCGTTAATAAAGCGAACATCTAGGCCAAAATACACTCCCGAAATTGTGCAACTTTTATTTTTTGAGTGATTTTTTTTATATTCTGTTTTCCAAGCGAAATCTCGAATTTTGGTAAGATGAATTTTGATAAAAGGAAAAAAAAATGTATTTATGTCAGATACCTTTCAAGATGTGAACCGAAGATTGGAGACAAGTTTTCCTTATTTTTATATAAAGAAAGTTTTCTCGAAAACGGCTCTAACGATTTTCTTTAAATTTTGCACGTGGGTTGCTTATAGAGTAAAAACTTTTATTCGAAACACTTATTCGAAATAATTCTCTGAAGGGTAGTTATAAGCCACCCACTCTGAATACGGGCTCTTTGCAATGCGCCCCTTTGCAACGGAAAATCGTAGGAAAACAAAATTTTGTATTTGGGTTAGGTACCTTTTGGGGATCTGACAACTTTCTCTTATTTTTAAGGGGCGGCTAACTTTTATTTGGGCAGACGAAGTTACGTGAATTATTAATCATTTTTTTGGGTTGATCCTAATAAATTTCATAAACAAGTAATGTAACTATTTTACGGAACTGTATTATTAATAATCTATTCTTAAATATGCGTACCTCCCAGTTCAAAATCTAGATTGAAGGAGACTTCGGAGTCAACTCACATTGGAAGTTTATTTTCGTCAAAGTCATGACTGCCGCCGCGGGTAGAATTGGTTGCGGCTTAAGTGATATAAAATATCACCGATTTTTGAAGTCTCATTTAAATTAATAAAACTGCAGAGACAATTATCGACAGAAATAAAATCAGGTAAACTGATGTAACAAAGTGCCAGTTAATTTCCAAGTTAAGCTCCAGATTTATTAATTAAGCAGGGCTTACGGAAGAACAAAGGTCTAGTTTTTTTTAATCAGATTAAAATCTTCCAGCATCAGCTGAACTATACAGATTTGTGATATCTTGACAATCGCACACTCACATGATAATACAAAAAAAAGTCAAATTGGCCGGTTTCGGGATTTGAACCATGGAACTCCAGAATGTGAGGTCAAGACGTTACCATCTCGGCCACCTGGGTCAGTTTAAAGGTCTAGTTGGATAAGCGCATGCAAAGCAATAGTGTTTTTTTGTCATAGCTAACTGTATTTTAATTTCCAAAGCCTTATAAGATCACAGTAAAACAATAGGCTACGTTGTCAAGATAACTGATTTGCTTTTTTTTATATAAATTCTTTCGAATACGTATATTACCATAAAATAGGCACTAAATTGAGCATTACTCCGAAACAGGTCAACCGATTTTATCCAGTATCAATAGACGTCTTCCCATGGACATTATAAATGTGTATACCAAGTTTAATAAAAATACGGTAAAGCGTATTTGAGTTACCGCGTCTTTAAAATAGATACTGAATTGGGTTTTACTCCGGTACCGGTCTACCAATTTGGTTCAATATCAGTAGACGTCTTCCCATGTACATTATAAATTGGTATACAAAGTTTCAGGAAAATCCAATAAAGCATATTTGAATTATCGCGACTTCTTATATATTAACATAAAATGCACTAAATTGGGCATTATTCCGGAACTGGCCAACCGAATTAGTCGAATATCATTAGACGTCTTCCCATAGACATTATAAATGAGTATACGAAATTTCATAATAATCCGATAAAGCGTATTTGAGTTATTCCGCCTTTAAAATAGACACTAAATTGGGTTTTACTCCGGTACCAGTCAACAGATTAGGTTCAAATTCAATAGAGTACTTCTCATGGACATCATAAATGCGTATACCAAGTTTCATGGAAATCTGATACAGCGTATTTGAGTTATAGCGCCTTTTTATTAGAAAGGCGACATAATCTATTAAAATAGGCACTAAATTGGGCATTACTCCCGTACCGGTGAACCGATTTGGTTCAATATCAATAGGGTTCTTCCCATGGACATTATAAATGTGTTTTCCAAGTCTCATGAAAATCCGAAAAAGCGTAGGCCTACTTGAGTTATGGCACGTACAGACACAAGGACGGACGGACGGACAGACGGACAGACATTTTTCGTCCCCACACACAATCTCATAAAGTACCATACTGGCACTTAATAAACACCCCTCCCCTAACCATAATATTATTGTTCGTATCAACACAGCGGCCAGTTTTAAACTAAAAGAAGTTTCAATACGCATGTTGACTTGTAGAAAGTTGTTAAGCTTATTCAATTGTTTTAAATAATACTATTTTCTTTAAATTCCCTTGAGCTATTTTTTTACTTACAAAGGCACATTTTTATTTTGTCACCCCCTGGGTGACGGCACCCGGGGCGGCCCGCACCCCCCGCACCCCCCTTCCTACGCCACTGAGAATAAGAGGGCAGTGAAATAAAAGTGAACAGCACTGAAAAATCTTATGGTGTTAGTTTATATTTACATTCAGTTGAAAACTCTTTTGACAGAAAATAAGCAAACAGTTCTCGAGTGTAATTAAAAAATTAACATTTGGCATTAGTTCCTTGACTTAAGCTTTGATTCTCATGTGGCTATGTTGTAGGCCTATAGCTCCTTTAATACTAGGAAACCGCTGTATTGAATAAATGATTTCCTAACTTTTAAATTTAATGTTGATTTCCTAGATGATAATATATTTTCTTCTGAGTCTACTAATACAGTTAGTCTCTTGCCTGATTAATCAACAATTATTGAGTATTTGTGAACTTACTTATGGTAGTTTATTCCTTGGAATCACCCCACATGTTATGACACTCGAAAGGTAGTTGGAAATTAATTCTGAGCTGAAATTGACATACCACGTATAGTTCGCTTTTCAGTTCCAGATACAATTAAACAAAAAAGAGAAGTTATTATATCTAAATCGGCACATGAAATCAAAATTGTCTTGATACAAGATCAAGTTGTATTAACAGTACAGAATGGTCTTAATATTTCCAGTAAGTAAACAAAACCTGTTTGGATGATGAAAATATAGTAGGTTTGATACATGCAGATAAATAATGAAGTTCTAGCAATACAATTACATAAGACTACAATCAATTTTACATATCTTACTTTAGCTCTTAAAAGCAGTAAATTAAATTAGAGCTTACTGAAATATTAACTGATAACGAGCCATAAAAGTGTTGATGAAACCCACCCTTAGTATATTTTTTGTACCAATATATTTTTTAAACTAATCTTACATTCTTTCCCCTTTCACTTCTTACATAACTGAAAACAAATTTCTTCTTACAATGAATGGGATATGTTATAATGAAAAGTGAAAAATAATGAAAAAAAGTGCTATGTCAGATTTATTGTGTTATAGTCAAAGAAGTGTGAAAGTTTGGAGGGTGTTAACCATTATTAAAAATTGAATTGAGCTTTATGTAATGTAATCTGTAAGGTGGCTGTGTGTAATTTATTTTTGTTTTTTTGAGTATGTAGATTACTAGTAATAAGCAGACATATTTTAAAACTGCCTTATTTCTTGGTACCTTGGTATACTAGTAGTACATATGAGAGTTTCGACAATGCTGAAGTTCTAAATCTGCTCTTAATTTTTTTTAAAAAGATGAAATTTTTATTATTAAAATTAGTCTGACTTGGATATTCTTTATGTATATATACACATTATTGGGCAAGTCTACCAGTAAGTCTTACATTTCAGGCTATTTTATTTAGTTCTAAGTCAGAACTGAAAATTATTAAAAATTTAATTGGTGTAATAGAAAAAAGAGTGCCTATATTGTTTTCTCTTCTAAACCAGAACAGTAATGAAAAATTCAGTAAGTATATTTAACTGATGTTACTCCCTTTCTGTTGCAATCAGTTTACTTAGTACGCTGAAACAGCTATTAATCTGATTATTACTCTTTGTTCTCTTTAAAATGGCATATACTCTGAAGTGTTCTCTTTACTGGTGTCATTAAAAGCATGTTTAAAAATCAAACTATATCTGAATCTACTTAAGTAGTATTTGTGGTTCATGATCATTATGATTTATAAGAGAAAGGTACATACAGAATGTAACAAAAAGGTAGGCCAAAACTTTTGGGAAACATTTCTTTCATAAAGAGGGTAAAATTATGTTATAGCGAGACAAGTTAAGAAACAAGATGCACAGAAGCATAAGCAGAAAGGAGGTTGGCACATCACCCTCTTTTCCCCAATTAGCTTATCCCCCCATCCTGCAAGACAGCTGGCGGCCACATGTTTCTCAGTCTCATTGCAGTTAGTATCTGTTGCTAGAAGTGGGAGCCGAAGAAAGTGTTCAGTAATATTAGCATTAGAATCTCTGGAAACAGAAAATATAAATGTAAATATAATATACAGGGTGTTAATGAATAACACCAAAATATTTTATCTGTGTATAAGGGGACATATACAGGCAACTTTTATTAGGAGATTTTTGCCTTATGATGTAAAATGTGTATGCTACAGGACATTAAAGTCTTTACAAATTGGTGTTCATAAGTCAATAATGAAGCAATGGGTTCAAATTTTCATTAAATTGACCTTATGCCTTCGTAGTGATCGACAGCTTTATTTATCATATTTATCAGCTTTATTTATCATATTTAGTGTTTCCATAAACTGCAAAATTTACGGACTATTCACATGACTGGCCGCCACTGCATTCATGTTATTATTCATTTATCCAGAATTAACAACGAAGTTCCTTTGTTTTGCATTTTTTCAAATGTTAGAAGTCAGTGGCGGCCATGCCATGTTATGCTGTAACAGAAAAAATTGATTCCATAGAGCAAAAATCTCCTAACAAAAGTTGCTTGTCTGTGTTCCCTCAGGTAAAATATTTCGGTGTTATTCATTAACACCCTGCATAAATAATTAAATTTGTGAGAAGGAGATACAACATAATAATGATGTTACTTGTATATGTTGCTGGCCAGTTTGCCATTGCCACCACTATGCCACGGCACCAATGAAAATGTGCGAAGACTCGCAGTTGGGCATATTCACTCAATCGGTCGGTCGGTCTGTTGATAGGAGTGGAGAGGAGGAGTGTAAGTGGAGCCAAAGGCGTGGTCGACGTGCAGCCCGAATATTTACGCTCTTGTTATTTAACTTGTCGGACAATAAATGAACACGGGTTCTTGGTAGACCCTTTTCCCTACATCTGCACCACTTAGCAGAATGCTCAAAAACTGAACTGTGGAAAACAGAATACCATTTGAAATGGTACTCGAAAAGAAATCTGTGTGTAACAGAACATCAAATGAAATGTTTAAAAGGCCTTCCATTAGCATGGATACATCCGTCAACCCACTGTCATATAGACTCCTGCTGTGGCCTAGTGGTGGCAATGGCAATCCGGCCAGCAGCATATACAAGTAACATAATTATGTTGTATCTCCTTCTCATGAATTTAATTATTGATACAGGGTGTTATTGAATAACACCGAAATATTTTACCTTCTATACTAGCAGTGGCTACCAGTGAAAGTGTACCAATGGATGAATGATCATATAAAGTACTAGCTTAAAAGGCCCGGCATCGCCCAGGTTTTGTATTTTGTAATTGGAAATTAACTTATGAAGGACTTTCCATTTTCAAATTCTAGGTCCTTATATAGGTATTACAGGGGACATAGACAAGCAACTTTTATTAGGAGATTTTTGCTCTATGTATTCAATGCTATGTTTCCCTGGAGTATCTCCTTTTATCTGGCACCTTGCAGAATACAAACACGGAGACTCTCTACATCTTGCACCGGTGTTGCATACAGAAGAGTTTTTAAAAGCCCCCACAAATAAAAATCTAGTATATTCAGGTCAGGCGAGCATGGAGTCCAAGGAATTTGTCCACCTCTTCTTATCCATTTATCACGGAACCATCTATTCAGTTAGTGATGATCAGAGAGACTGAAATGAACAGGACCTCCATCATGCATGAAGTACTTGTCTCGTTGCATTCCTAATGGCACATGTTTCAACAGGAGAGGTAATTGGTTTTTTAAGAACACTCTGTACCTTTGTCCATTGAGATGATATGGCAGTGCATACGGTCCCACCAAACAGTCACCAATAATGTCGCCCCAAGGGCTCTCTAACCAGGAAATAAGGCATTTTTGGACCCATGTTCCTATGAGATAATTTCACCCTCTATATGCAAGGAATGTTTCCCCAATGTTTTGACCTACCTTTTTGTTACACGGCATAAATTTAGACGTAGATACTTTCGTTTCTTTTATTTTAAAGTGTGAAAGAATTGAAATTATTTAATAAGTAAACATTTAAAAAACACTCACCTCTGCTATGTTAAATGGTAGGTTACATAGAACATGTTTTAAGGGGATTTATCCCCTGCTTCAGCTAAGTTCCCACTAATTTTCCTTCTTGTATTGCCAGATTTTTCTGCTTTGGCTTTCTTAGATTTCCAAATTGGTCTTAAGCTGTTCTCTGCCACAATATATATATTTTTTTTTAATTCTTATAGGTTTCTTTATAAAAATCTTCTCCCATATGGTTAATTGAACCGGATGATGAATATTTTTCACTAATATTGTTTTCTTGTCTATTTCATGTGTAAGTTGCACACTTGCAAGGCAACAGCAAACATAATTATCAATTTGTCCCAGTCTGACACTTGTGAAATGTTAAAGTGTTGTTCCTACTTAATTTTCATGTTCATTTTTGTTTGTATGTGTTCTTATTACAATCTTTACAGGAAATCTTACAAATGCTGACATAAAGATCAGAGTCAGTTTTATCTCTAAGCTCACATTTTTTCATGTAGTTGAGTTTAAATTTATTTTGAGATGCCAAAATCATGTTATGTTCTTTTTTAATTGAAGTATGCATTTATTTGTACAGATATTATTTTGTTGTTTTATGGAAGAAATAATTAGGGCCCTTGTCAGCTTCAATAATAGAGTCATAATGTTCTATGTAAAATAATTTTGTAACTCCTGAGAGATTTTGAAAGATATTCAGCAGTATTCAGTTAGTACAATACACCATGTCCATAAATTTGGACAATTTCATAAGACTATATTTTCACTAATGCTTAACATAAATAAAGCACCTTATCGCCTTTTAAAAGAGGGAAGTTTGAAGTTTTGTATTGACTTTAGATGCACTCGATGTGAGCCCCATGTGTAGTATGGCACACATCCAGGCGATGATCCCATTCACACCAAACTCTCTCAAGCAAGTCTTGTGTGATGTACCTGTTGGCTGCGGTAATGTGCCTTCTCAATTCTGGCAATGTCACTGGAAGAGGATGGATGGAAACGCTGTCGTTGACGTAATCCCACAGGAAGAAATGACACCCTGTGAGATCTGGTGAACTGGGTGGCCATGTGCAGAAGGTGTTGTCTACGGCCGTTGCTTGACTGATTCATCAACCTGACAGGTGTTGATTGAGGTATCCTCTAAATTGTCGTCTAAATACCATTCAAACCTCTACAACACTATCTTTTCACACATATTCAATAATACACCAGCCATGTTCTCCGAACAACAATATTCCTACTACATGGTAAATTAAAACCAGATATTCACTACAAAACTTCCAACTTCCCTCTTTCAAATGGTAATAAGGATTTCATTTATGTTAAGTATTAGTGAAAATATAGCTTCATGAAATCATCCGAAAATTTATGGATATGGTGTATTAAAGCTTAGACAGTTTCTAGTATTTTAATTACTTATTTAATTGTTACAAAGCTATTGAAAAGATGAATCTTTTATTTTCATTATTTATTGAATAATTCTTTAAATTGTCAAAGGCTTATACATACTTGGCATGCAGTACTGGTAAATACCCTTACATTAAAAAAAAACCCTAACTGCACAGTTCTACATCCCTGAACTGACCAGGCCTACCATCCGAACGCTGTGTCTTCTACCATAGGCAGATGACAATTGGGGCATGTGGTCAGCATGCTGACACCCATGGCTGTTAATGATAGCTTATGATCAGAGCTGTTACTTCTCAATCAAGTAGGTCCTCAGTTTGTATCACGAGGCTGAATGTGCCTTGTTCCAGATTTCCATACCTCAGTAAAATCCGAGGAAGCATCAGGGATCAAGCCCGGGTCTACATATTCTTCGCTAGCGACTCTAACCATGAGGCGGCCAAATACCCTTACATACCCCATGCTAATTTTTGACCTTCTGGCCTTTTTTTTTATTAGGTTTCTCTGTTTTGCATAAATTAAAAATAACTGTAGTCATTTACTATGTTAGTATGAGGAAGATGGCATGATTGAAGCTGTAGGAAGAATTTTGGACTTGCACAGATTATATTGTTATGCATATACAGTATATTTATGTAGTAATGCAATTTGTTTATTTTACTCAAAGGAAGATTAAGCTGTAGATTGTGGTAGAGAATATCCCAAGAATGCGTTGCTTGGTCAAGTTGTAGAAATCTTTCTTTTATTTAATTTATTAGGTGACTAAATTGAATACCTTAGAGCTTGTAGCAGGAAGTAATTCACGATTAAAATTGTTGTATTAATCTTATATTAGTTTGTTAATGTATATCTTATGAAAATGCAATTTAATATTTGCCTGTAAAGAAAGGATTTCAGACATAGGACCAGAATATTGTTTTGTTCTGGCTAAATGTTTTTGCATCATGTATCAGAACATGAATTTGTTTTTATTTATTAGTTGCAGTTATTTTTGTTCATTGTGGTTTGAGTTTAGAATAACATTATGACCTAGTGCACTATTCTCAATCAAAATTTTACCATGATTAAGGTTTGCATTTAACCCTGCTAGAAACAGGATAGGAGACTGCCCAATTGGGAGAGTCCATGTAAATAGCAAAGGCTTTGGTTTGGGATGGGGCCATACCACACTGCCATACACCTGTTTTAATATTTTAAATTTTCAAAATTACTTACATAGGCCTACTCATATGAATAGTAAAAAGACAGCAGTGAACGTGTTAATGTTTGAACCTAACTGAAATATATTTACATCATATACATAGTTCTAGACCAGGTTCCCACTGTTTGTTGTAGGCCTACAGTACTGGTACCATAAGATGTGCTTCCACAAATTATTATTTCTATTGACATAGATAAGAATATTTAGGGGAAAGAATCCTCTGAATATTGGCGAATAGTGATGTTTTCAATACACATTGCACGATACCTAAAAATCCATGTAGAAGTATAACTGTGAAAATTTGCAACCATAACAAATGTAACTCACCTTCTATATATTCATTTTATCTTTCTATAACATTATAAACAAATTAAGCAGATGTGTGATGTGAGGCTTTCTCAGTATAATGGTTTCTCGGACTTCCAATCAAGTGAGTAGGAGGATTGATTCTGTGATTTCAGCAGCTATCTCTGCTACCATCTTCTGGGAGAAGTGAGCTGGAAATGGAAAAAGGTCTGTATTTATAGGAGAGACAGGAAATGCCAGGTGGGGTAGGGACACTAAGAAATTTGGCAAGTGGAACAATTAAACAGAGAGCTCTGACCAATCAGAGTTTGCCATTTAATTCTTCCACTTTCTGATTTTGTTATTGCCCCCACCCTACCTAGCATTTCCTGTCTCCTTTACATAACACATATATTTTTCCAAGTTAATCTCAATTCTCTCAGAAGATGGCAGTGGAGATAGCTTCCATAAGCTCGGAATGAATCCTCCAACCCACCCAGTTGGGAACCTGAGAAACCATTTTAGGAATCAAGCAGACAAAATCGAAATGCTTAACAATTTATTTAACAACAAATGTTCTGTTTTTATCTTTGCACTCTTCTGGATGATTTCCTTTGGGAAAATAACATGCCATTTCTCTCGATTAGCCCAGGTAAAGAGGGCAGTCACTTTGCCAGGATTATTGTTGATACCCTGCAAACATATTTTGACAAAGGTAATTGTTTGACTATGTCCCTGGGAACCTCAGTTTTTATTTATTTTATAATTGAGAATGGTGCAAATGGCCATTAGATACTTTTTTTTTTTTTTTAAATTGGTCTTACTATGGTAAGTTAACATCATGAGAAATAGAAAAACAGAATTAGTTACCTAAATTTGCACCTCAAGTGTTGTGTGTGGTAAACTGTGATTTATAATGTAGTACTGGTATGTAAATGAAAAAAAAAGATGATTTTTGCATTCTCGATTTCTGTAGACTTCAAATAAAATATTTTGATGTATATTTCTTTTTAGTTGTAGTTATGTATTTGCTCATAACTGAATTAATCCATGTTTTTGTAATAAGGTATTTTGTATTTTTTATGCAATAAAATTATTTATCATCGTTTATTGGTTCAACTTAAGTGATTCTCCTCTTCTTTTCTATTTTTATTGTACAGTTTACATTTGAATCAGACATGGATTGTATTTTGTGTTCTATGCTTTGTTGTAAGCTGTACATACACAATTTTTTGTACATATCAGCTTATTTGATCAATTTCAGTTTTATGAAGCAAAATATTCCTGCATAATTTTTATTAGTAATTCCAAATACTGGTTAGATACACATAAAACATGTATCTATAAACCTATTACAAAACTAGTTAAGATTGTTCAGATAAAATTAAAGTGCAGTTTTTATTTGTGCATTATTTCTCCCCCCCCCCCTCTCCCTAAAGCTTCCTTCAGTTAGAGGGTATCTGAAGGCAAAGTGTGTCAGCCCAAATAAAGATTGCATTATAAGGACAATACAAGACAACAGTGAATCAACAGGGTTTTCGGTTGATTATGATTATTATGATTATGATGACCTCATGGCTGATAGAACCCATGACTTTCTGGTTTGTAGTTCTAGGTCTTAACCAACTGAACCCTGGTATATCCCAGTATTCTGATAGCTTCCTTCATAACTTGTATGATGAAGTCACTTAAGAAGTTGGTACTCAGTCGAAGATTTTACAAAACGAAGGAAAAGTCTGCCATAATCCCCCTAGCTGCACATATTAGTCCAGTCATGTTGATGTCTGCAGATTTACTGCCCCGTCTGAAACTACTAAACATTTTAAAAAAAAATCTTAGTTTCAAGTCCAAATCAGAAACAAAATTGTCTACTTTATATACCTGTATTATGTAGGCCTATGTATGTTTTAGTCAATTATTATTTTTATCATAGTGTGAAACTATAATTTTTATAAATCATTATCAATATTATTATTATTATTAATAGGGCTTGTTTGTTTTGGCTTATTTAAATGGTGAGTCTAGGAGACTACTGTAATTGTGGCTGGGATTGCTGGAAGACAGAGAAGATCCCACTGTCGTGGCTTGATGAGTTCTGAAGTTCAGACTTACAGCTTAACTTAAAATTTGAACCACGGTGGGACCTCTGTGCTTCACTTCACATGATTTGTGTGAGGTGAAGGAAATGGTCACCCATTCATGTTCTTACTAAAACTTGATTAACTTGGAAGTGTTATTACCACTTATCCACAGGACAGCCTTCTCATAATATTAAATTTATTTATAGGTTTTTAAAACAATATAACAATGGAACTTGTATACAGTGAAGCAATATAGCCTGCTGTGTTAATTAAATGAGATGATTGACATTTAAACACTTTAGTCTTCTCATTTACTTACATTTTTGCAGAACGTATGTTTCATGGGCTTTGCCCACATTTTCCTCTGCTAGTCAACTATCAAATCCTTGCTTGGAGAATACACCAGAGTCAGTATTCTCCAAGCAAGGATTTGTCAGTTTGCTAGCAGTTGAAAATGTGGGCAAAGCCCATGAAACATACATTCTGTAAAAGTGAAGTCTGAAGTGTTTAAATGTCAACGATCTCATGTAATTACTTTTTGGTGTTTGTTGTGTGTTGCTTTCTCTTTAGGATTTAATCCCTCTAGTATTTTATAAACTCATGCTTGAAATGTACAGTTATTATTTTCCTTGAGTTTAGTTTCTTTGTGATTTATGTAATGTTATCAAGAAGCAGTAAGTTCATTTCATTTTTTGTAGAGTTAGTGTAAGGGTCTTGGGTCTAGGCGGGAAGAAAGTAAGAATTTGTATTATTCATTGCAACAAGTCTTTCACAACAGCAGAAGAAGATATCATAAACCAATTACATCATCATAAATATTAGAAATAATGCCACTAATATTTGTATTAGCCTGAAAATAGCCACAATTTATCCAAATTTAAATTCTTAAAACTATCGTGTGGCCTATATTTGTAACAATGGGTTTTGCATCATTATGTTAAACCATAAACTGTTTAAAAATAGTGCTTATTTCTGTTTTTAATTGTGGAATAATGTGGCTATTGTTTGTAATTAAAACAGCAGCATTCCCTGATGTGACGTTGAATTTTGGCAATAAGATAGTGTTTAGCAGTGAAGGTAGTAAGGAAAACCAGAGGGCTATATGCTATCCCAAAATTTTTCCCTTCCATCATACTATATTATGTGATAAGCAAGAAATTGTTCTATACACCCGGAGGTGTTTTAATTATGGTACTCTCCTCCCTCCTTTTTAGATCATTGCCAGTCAGATCTCAGAAGACACAATCACCTTGTTCTGTCAACTGACAGAACTATTTTTTCAATAAAGGTATTTTTAAAGTATTTAAAATAAGAGTTACAATATTTTGTTACTGAGGAGTATTTAGAAACACGCAATATTTTGAAACACACACAGATGGTAACAAACGCCATCATTAGTTACTGATCACAGCCTTCTATACTAGCAGTGGCTACCAGTGAAAGTGTACCAATGGATGAATGAGCATATAAAGTACTAGCCTAAAAGGCCCGGCGTCACCCGGGTTTTGTATTTTGTAATTGGAAATTAACTTATGAAGGACTTTCGATTTTCAAATTCTAGGTCCTTATATAGGTATTAAAAATTTGAAATGAAGAAGAACGACTTATCACATTCATACTATTCCCTCAGAAAACGCTTGATATAGCTTTTTATGGCTCATAGAGGATGTAGAATTTTTCATCCCATCGCTTCTACACACCAAGCCTGGTAGAAGTTGAAATAAGAATAAACAGAAATTCCGGTAACATAAAATTGTATTGTCTTTGCGGAATATTTATTTCTCACTCTCATGTTACCATAAAACCGTTTTGGGGATGAAATTAAATAGAAATGCAATATCACTTTCATACTTCTCTCTCCAAAACTTGCGATATAATAATTTATGTACATATTACCATACCTCCTATTGTTTTCTCTATGTCCAGGGTAGAGAAAGTTATGTGACTGCATTATTTTCGTGGATTTCATTCTTTAATATTCATTTATAACATGAATTATATTGATAGCTTCTCTAATTTGTCAAACTCCCATTTCATTTATTTCCAAACCCATCTGAGACCACTGGCAACAATATGTTGTCATGTGAACTGTGATTTGGATTTGATAATTCGGTGTAAAAAGGGACTAAGTATTCTCAAAGACATTTAATTTTTTAAAATCAAAATTTTGCAAAATCCTTTCTTAGTGAGCACTTAAATTATGAAACGAAGGTACTATCAAAATTCCAAGTCCCTACCTATTACAGTTTAGGCTCTGCGTTGATTCTATGTCATTAAGTCAGTCAGTCAGTCAGGACAAAGCCTCTTATAAATATATAGAGATATTACAATGAAGCAGATAATACGGCCTCTCTTTACTACAAAGGAATTAAAGTTTTTAAAAGATCCTCTGATTTTCAATGATGGTATGCTATTTGACAATTGAAACCAGTACTGGTATGACATTGGGCCTTTAAAACCAGTGCCAGTATTCCATACCGGTGGATACTGTCTCACTTCCCTCAGAGTTTCATATTTTAAGTATCTACTCAGTTCAGTAAGAAGTTGAATATCATAAAGTTTATTTCTACCAATTTGAACAATCATATAGAGGGAAGAACTTAATTCATGTTTAGGAATCCGGTATAGTTACAATTAAGTTTCAAACTTGCAATTATTATTTATTATGCTAAAATTACAAGCAGCAAAGAGGCAGGGGAAAAAATTGTCTTCATGAATCCAATGTGGGATGTTGCATTGCAAGAAAATGGGTTTGCTGTCCGATGAAGCACTTCATTTACTTAGAAATTGTCAACTGATTTTGACATCCAGCTTTACATCATCAAAATGCAGCAGTGTCACATGCACCTATTCTCTCTAAATTATTTATATTTTCCTTCTACCTATATAATTTTAAGGATGCTGCTTACTTTGGGACCAATACTGCAATATACAAAATGAAAAGTAGTACAAGTGATTAATGTTTAAGAAAAAATTGCAAATACTGGAATAAAGTACTATTATCACTTGAATAATTATTATTGCAGATGACATCCATAACATTCACACTTTTCAGTATCATCACTCATTACTACTCATGGATAAGATTCTGCTATATCTGCAGAAAGTTTCAAATAAGCCCTGATTTCAATGATTTTTTTTTATTATACTAAGGCAGTCTCTATTGAAAACAGTAATCACTCATGTAGTCGGGAATGAAATAATACAGATTTTATAGGTAATTTTTTCTTCACTTTTAGAGTTATCACCAAAATACGGTGTTTTTCATGGTTTAGGAGTAATTTTTGGGACTTTTATGGAAAAAATAAGGTTTCTGTAATTTGTAACTCCTTTTACTGCATTATTCTCAGTATGTTGGTAAAATTAAGTTCAAAGAATATTGGCAGGCCAGTCCTTCTCCCCCAACTTAAGTACCGTTTGATCTTGGACTATTGCAACATTTCGTCTTTTTTATTGTTGACTTGTGAAAGAAAAGAATGTGAGGGTGCGAGGATCTATTATTTATGATAATGTGAATACCTGTTTTTGTGTACGGTATATCATTTCCCTTTGCTGTAAAAGATTTCCTGCAATGAATAATGCAAATTCTTATTTCCTTTGTACCTAGATTCAAGAACCCTACAGGAACTGCTTAATCTAGTAACAGATGCCATTTTTAAGATTTTGCTTGTATTGTAGAAGTTAAGTATAACTCTTAGGTGATCTGTAGAACATGCCTAATTTCATTCAATCTTGTACTGAACATGGTAACTTTTTTCAGATACTGTAAGAGAAATGTGACTCTTTGTTAAAAAGTTCATTGCTTAAGAGGAGTGAATATTATTTTCAGTAGATGTTATGGTGAAAATGAACTGAGTTTATCTTTTAAAAAAATAACCCACTTACTTTTACTGGCACATTTATTTTATATTGCATTGGAAATATAGCTTAAAAAATAACATTTTTATTAAGAAAATAATATATTTTTCAGCTTTCCTTATAGCGGTTTGCCACTACAGACAAAGCATTATTAACAATATGTTTTTATATATAGAAATAATAACAATTTAGAAAAGAGATAGGCCTAATTAATTAGGCCCTACCTGCATGAAAATTTCAGAATGGGAATACATTATATGCTTAAGAGTCATCAGATATTGGTTCTATATCATTATTATACAGGATCTGGACAAAAGGACAATCCCCTATTTTATGAACCATACACACGAATGTCATTAATTATTTTATTCATCTGGAAATCATGTTTTGACCTGTGCTTTTCTTCCATCTATTTCAAATCATATAGAACTAACAGAAGTCATATAAAAATGGGCATGTTGTAGTTTAGCTTTCTGTAGTATGGTCTTTTAGTGATCTTACTCTTTTTGCACACAACTCGAAATGATAGACCCGCATTGAAGTCCACATAAAACACACACACAATCTTGTCTTGGGCAATGCCATTTCTTTCCTGCCGCAGAGTTTAAGTCTGAGTTAGCCCTCTCTCACCTTCTCTCCAACATCACTGTTGTCGCCTAGAAAGCTGGGTCGATTTCTATTTTCTTCCTCTCTAGCTCCTAGCCTTAGGTCGTCCAGAAAGAAGATCTCCTCAGTCAGTTCATGTACCTGTTTGCTTGGTGTATACTCGTACTTTGATACTGAAAGTTCTTTCTTTAGAAATCTACCTTTCAGGCTCTTGATGTATTTAAACTGTTTTAAGCCAAGATATTCCAAGAAAAGATGTATCCCATGTGTAATTCTGGGAGACACCTCGGTTTTGAACAGCTTCATTGCCATTCCCAGTGAGAGTTGCTTCATGATGGGTATGATGTCCGTGCTCCTATTTGCATCTGCCATCCTTTCTTCAATGTGTGCATGAAAGGATCTATCTGATGTCTGCAGTGTATCCAAGTACCAGAAGGAGTTTTTCAAACTAATTTTTTACATTACAGATAAATTCATCTTCTGCCTTTAATTTCCTTCCTCTGTGAAGTAGCCTACTACCAGTTCCATCTTTTCTTGATTTGTCATTAACTCATTCTTGTCTGCCCACACTTATACTATGTACTGATTTTTGTAACTCTTGTCTGTCCCTGGAGTATGTAGTCATATCGTGTGCATGGAGCATAAGCCGACATTCTGCTGCATGTACCATCTCTAGTACATAAACTTTCAAATGGAGTGGACTCAATGGGCCTTCTTGGAGTTCACCAATCTTTTGCTCTATCCATTTGGAGCTCTCTGTTCTGTTTTTGAATTGTACCTGGTTCTCTGCCAGTGTGTTACGAGTAGTCTTGTCAGCCATATTTTGCCAGCTAATGATAATACATCATTTTAATTTTGGTTGTGAGTTGCCATTTTCTGTGGCCTTATTCCTTCTTTCTTCATGCCATTCCATACAGAGCATTCATATTCAGCCATTGTCTTCTGTGTTTAAAAAATTATGTAAAAGGTTAATCTTGTACTTCTGAACAATGAGACTTTGATGAAATTGTAAGCAGTTTGTTTAAACTATCAAATAGTAGCTCTCAAGAAGACTAACAGTACTACAAACTCATCTTTGTAGCAACAGTAGTAGGCAATGTAGTGAAAATGTAGTATTGTTTTGTCAGTGTTTTTTTTTTTTTTTTTCATAATGAATATTTTTAAATGTTGATTCTACCAATTGTAGCACTAGGCTACGTATTATGGCCATTCTAAATTCTTTAAAATGTTAGGGTTTACACTCCTTCATTTTTATAGCCCTCTTTAGAGGAAGTTGAAGATATGAGGCATGTCCATAAAGTAAGTTTCCCTGGGGCTGTCTGAGGAAACAAAACACAATTTCGTGGACAGATACATCCAACAGATACAACAAGTATTCAGCTATTATTCAACATATTTGCTACCGGAACTGAAACACTTGTCAGACTCCTATATGTTATTCTCTATAATTCCCTGTCATTTCTTGAGGTGTAGGAAAAGATGGAAATCCCTGGGAGCGAGGTCCGGGCTGTAGGGTGGATATTTAAACACCTCCCAGCCGAACTTCTGCAGGAGACTTGCTAGGAGGTGTTTTAACATCCACCCTACAGCGTGGACTTTGCTCCCAGTGATTTCCATCTTTTCCTACACCTCAAGAAATGACAGAGAAGAGGAGATGTTTGTTACACAGTGGTTCAAATCCCTGGCGGCAGACTTCTATGACACAGGTATTCAAAAGTTTGTTCCACGGTATGAAAAATGTTACAATTCCAGTGACAAATATGTTTGAATAATAGCTGAACACTTGTTGTATCTGTTGGATTATTTATGTCCACGAAATTATGTTTTGTTTCTATAGACAGCCTCAGGGAAACTTACTTTGTGAACGTACCTCGTATATAAGAAGAAATGACCAGTAAATGAACATGCTAGTTTAAGTGCAAGAGCTATTTTTTTTTCAATCTCCAGTAGGACATGAAATCAAAACCAGAGTGAATAGCAAAATGGTTTTATTCATAAAATTAAGTAAGCTACTTTTCAACATAACCACTATAAAATTTTGAACTTCGTTGTACCTATGCACCAGCTTTCCTACACTCTCTACAAACAAAGTTTCCACTGGTTTCTTGAGCCATATCTGCTGGTCTGGAATTTTTGCATTCATTTGTCTTCTGCCACAGACTTTGATCACCTTCATCAAGTGATCAGAGATGGAAGTCTGTGGCCTAAGATGAATGCATTCAGTGAGTGGACAAGTGGTGCATGAAATGAAATGATTTGTGAACCGAACTAAGAGTTTCCCGACATTTCATACCTGCAGACCTGGCTCAAGAGAGTGGTGGCAACTTTGTTTCCAGGTAGCATTGAAAAGCTGGTGCATAGTTAAGACAAATGTTTGAATCTACATGGTAATTATATGGAAAACTAGATTATAGATGTACTTACGTTTTTTAAACAATACCATTTTGCTATTCGCTCTGGTTTCGATTTCATGTGCTATTGGAGGTTTAAAAAATTGTATAAGATTCATAGCTGATTTTAGAGCTAATTAAATTAAATTAAATTAATTTATTTAACCTGGTAGAGATAAGACCATCAGGTCTTCTCTTCCCCTCTACCAGGATTTCAGAACTACAATTACAATATAACTATAAAAAATACAAGAAAAATACAGTACAAGTATTAAATATACTAAATGACAATAGATGATTAAAAAAATATAAAGTTCTTGAATAAGCATGATTACTAATTTGGTATTACTTTCAGCTAGTAGTACTAACACAGCATGTTTCTAACAAGCTTGCTTTTCCTTGCAGGGGCATGACTGTTACTTCTGGTAGTGTAACAATAATCAAAGACAAAGACAATATGATTGGTATCAGCATTGGTGGTGGTGCTCCGCTCTGTCCATGTCTCTACATTGTCCAAGTAAATATATATGTTGCTTGAAATGGTACTGATTCTATTCTGCTTCATTGACGTTTGCATCCATTGCAATCTTATCTGATTTCTTATATACATTTGTATTATTTTAGTTTTAAATGAGATAGAGGGTGAAACTTCTATTTTCTACTATTTTTAAGCTAAATACTTCATTTTTGTTTTCACATACTCATAGTTTAATAGATGTTGTTATTGGAGATGTTTCATTCCTGTCAGTTTATTAGTTTTTGGGTTGAATTGTAGCACAAATTTTTGGTAAAATGTTTGAATTTTTAAAAATATGATCAATGACCGAAAAACAACACAATTAGTTTTTCTATACCTTTATTACAAAAGGATAAAAATTATAATCAATGCATATCTCAAAATTTTAATAATGATCACCACACATACATTTTTTAAAAGTACTGATTTAACAGATAAAAAAGTATTATTTTCTTACCCGTGCCCCATAGGACTTAGGTACAGTAAAAATTGCAGTCTTGTTGCACTACATTAGTAGAACCAATATATATTTAGTTTTTAATATAATGTAGAAATGAAGCATAAATAAAAGTATGTAAAAACGAGTTTAAAAATTTGTATGCAGTTTATGTGAAAAGTGCCCAGACTTATAACTGATTCCTTCTTAAAAAATTAAACTAACTTCAATATTATTTTCTTTTTTCTTAGAGATATTCTTATAAGGCAGTTTTAGATTTTAAAGATTGTTTATTTTCATTGCCAAGATTTAAATACTTAAAACATAATATAAAACAATGCCACTAATTTATAATAGTGGATAAATTTAAAAAAATTATAAACTAGTGACGTTTTGTATTATGTTTTAATAGTGTATAGTGGAAAAAATAGGACCCTACATTATTTTCAATTGAATATTTAAATATTTAGCTGCCTTTTAAACATTACGTGATTGGTGAAACTTACAAGTGTCCGACACTTATCCAATGTATAGTACATTAAGGTACATAGTATTTTTTAATTCAAAAGCAATAAAAAATTTACCAAAAAATATGGTAAATATTCAGTAGCATCAACTTATATGGGCCCACAGTGCTCAAGCCTCCCCTATAATTTTCCATGTATTATTATCGTAACTATTTACGGCTAATATGAAAAATCGTATTTCATTGTCGAAATCCAGTAAAGCTAAAATCAGGCTACTGCTTACATACATAGTTGCTCCAGTTCACTCACAATTGTTTGAAATCATTCCTCAGTTCATTAAATCTGTCTTACTCTGTCAACACATCCACAGCCACCGCTGAATGATCTTTTTACATTTGCAAAACACTAGATATTTTTGTGTTCCGAAAATCTAGTAACTTAATATATTTTAGGAGAACATGGAAAAGTTAAATTTACAATTTAGTCATGCTTGTGACTAAGGAAAATCACAAGAAGGCCATTTAATGGACAAGGCAAGGAATTGTGACATTGGTGGCTAGTTAAAAGGTAGAAAGTCATAGTAGAATGAACAAGTAGAAAGAATTAAGTAAGATTGGTTAAATCAGCAAGAAACAAAAGCCAGAGGAAAGAAGGAGCTTGGATCATCTATGAAAAAGATGTGTGATTAGGGAGAACAGGCTATTGTCTTAGAAAGAAGACAAGAAAATGATGATGCTTGTGACAAATTTATTGGGAGAGCTCCAGTCAGGAGAGTTGGCCGCGGTGGTCTAGAGGTAGCATGCCTGCCTCTAGATCCGTAGTCACCTATATTTCTGAATTTTATACTCTGTAGGTAAGCCTTAATTCTGTTTCATGTTTTTTTAAGAATAGCTAAAAATGTAAAAATGTAAATACTTATAACCATATAAATAACATTTTATATTTTTGATTAAGTCAATTCACTAACAGTAAATTTGCTTCACTATTGAAATCATGACCTGTAGGCAAGAAGTGATGAGCCACTGAAGATTTTTCTATCTGTTGATGTTTAATATTTCTCATGTGTTCTTTGTAGAGGTGAAAAAGTATCATACGCTCTAGATTTAAATTTCTATTTGTTTTGTCAGTGTATACTTTTTCACAGTTATTACAGTCAATTTCATAAATGACTGAATTTTTACTCCATGATTTTGTCTTTCATGTCTAATCTTAGGAGATTTTTTGTATTGTACTTTTTGAAAAGTGCTATTGTTTTATGTGCTTTTGGTTTTATAATTACTAGATTTTCATGTTGACCATATTTTCAGTAAATCCATTAATTTTTGCTGTTTCTAAAATACACTGATTTTCCAATTAATATTCTTTGTTGTGCATACTGCTAGGTAAGTTGCCTAATCTAAAAGTAAGACTGTTTATTGTTCCTAGCTTGTGAGGAGTTGGGTTATAGCTGATCTGCTTGATGTCATTGTCCTTGTATGTGTCTTTCCTGTAAAGTTTGTTCTTGGCAAATTTATACATGAGCTTTATGGAATCTCAAATATTCACCATAGTGAATAAGAAATTGTAGGAGGATGCTGTCAAACTGCTTAAGCTCCTGGACAGTTTAGTAAAATTCACAGCAGAAGTCGTGTCAAACATGATACCTTTTCTAGATAACAGGATCATCACAATTGGCCCTCCCCACAGCTGACAGCATAGCATAATCGGTCCTTTTCAGGGAGCAACAAAATTCTTCTACCTGACTTCTGATTGGCTGCAGTGCCAGCCAATGAGATTTTGCATTCCGTTTTAATATTGGTCCAGCCTCCTATAAATATGGACATGCTTTCTCCACACACACATTCCTGAGGAAGGCCTCAGAGTGAAGATGGCTGAAAGCTCGAACCTTATAATGTTGACACGGCTGATAACCCAAGAAGCCATCTTAAGTAATAGTGCCGTGAAAGCTTCAGATCTTATAGAAAATTCTATTTTGGAATTTAAATGTAATAAGTTTTTACTTACAATAAATGGTGCAAAAATATGTTGCACAAACTTTCTCGCATATACGTGTTAAAGGCTAGCACAGAAAAAAGTAAATTAAAGTACAATTACATTATATTTATTACATTTTCATAAAACTAAGAAGTATCTAGAACGGAAACCATCAGAGTCGATCTTCATGTTTAATGCTTTTACCGTGAAATAATAATAATAATAATGAATGACAGTAAAACTGCATATTATTAGTACTACTAGTACTACTACGGGAAAATTCAAATATCAGTCGCACCTTGGGATGAATCGGCCCCACCCAACCCACCCACCGATGCAGTTTCTTTTATACCACGATCTAGCGAATTCTTCTCTCCTCGTATTATGAAGAAACTTGTGATTGGACGTTGGAGGTATGACGTCACACTGCAAGACGAGAGGTGACAGGCTGACAAACCTTGCGGGAGATATAATATGCCACATTTTCGAGACCTACAAACAGTGTATCGTACATTATTCGAAAATGCAAGGGCGCTTCGCTACGGCTGTCGCCTCCGCTTCGCGTACTTAACTATGTGGTTAGTGTTATGCATTATTTAGCTATATGTAGAGGTGAATACAAGGCACTTGCGACAGTATATAAGGATAGTGGGTGCAAAGCACTTGCAGCAATAAATAAGGACAGTTGGTCACTCTGCTTAGCTCAGAAACAAAATACATCACACAGTCCGTGCAAATGTGAATATCGAATGGGCGGAACTTAAGGGGCGACTTATAATTGAATTTCGCCACAACTACTACTACTACTACTACTACTTAGGTTATATTGCACGCAACTGCATGTAGGTTATATCACGTGTTTAGTATGGTTGCGTGAACCATTAGTCTATAGTAGCAACTCATTCGTGTCATCTGATTCTATTGTTTAGTGATGTCTTCTTTTGTGATATTCAGTTTAAACTATTATAATATCCAGTGACGTAGCGGCGATGAGTTATGGAAAGTAAGCATGTCCTACAAACCCGGCGTTTGCCTTTGCGAATGAGGAAACCATGAAAAACCCAAGTCAATTTGGGCGGCCACAAGGTTTGATTTGAACTCAGGACCTCTTCCCTGTTAGCCTATACCACCTCGCTGTAATTGGTTTTGGTGTGTTCATTGCGACTGAGCTAAACTGGTTGCATTTCACAACAATAAGTGCACATTAGGCCTATAGTTTTCTTGTTACTAGGGGCAACAAAATGTCATTCATATTTTAATTGACATGTATGTTCTGAAATTCGCATTTAAGCCGTACTTATTTCGTTTTTATCTTGATATCTATTAAATATATAAAGAAATGTGTTAAACAAAAAATGTTCATTTTAATTTTCTCTACAACTTTACTGTGGTAGGTTTTCGTGTATCGCCTACTGTAATGGATATAATCTAGAAAAATTGAAAATGGATACGAGTAAAGTACCCCTTAAGTCATTTTTGCAGAAATACAGATATAGCCATTTTATTAGTCATAGATAAGAGTTTCCAATTTTAAATTTTTATTAAAATCGTTAGAGCCATTTTTTCAAAAATCAAAATTTTTTAAAAAGTTTTCATGAAAAGTCCCCTTAATATTTCAGTTGTAAAACTAAATTTCTGGGCGGCTCGACAAAATTTCGAAAAAGTCCTTAATTCAAAAAATGAAGTAAATACAATGAACCGTTTACCCGCTGTGCTTGTCCACAGACAGACGGACAGACAGACGGACAGACAGACGGACAGACGTCAAACCAAAAACACGTTTTTCGGTTTCTAGGCATCGTGAAACATGCTTTCCCGGTGTTAACTCGATTTCGATTTTTTGTCACGATCACAATACTTTCTCTATACTACGTATAAGCGAGAAAGTAATAATTATGTGAAGTTGAGTGCTTTAAAGTTTATTATGTAATTTTGTATTTTGTTTGTGATTGAGTTGATATTTATCTCACTTAAAGGCCCTGTTAACTTAAAATCAAGTGACTTCAGAATAAAGATTTTGTTTAGTAAATTATAGCAGTGAAACCCCCATGTTTCTTTGATACTGTGTTCTCGTGAATTCAAAGAATAACTGATGTGGCTTCCAACTCAGCGACGTCAACAGATCCCTAGCTGCTATAATTGAATTTCGTATGGCCAAGCAACTTTACTGTATGTGTGTGTTTGCATGCCAATCTGTCTGAAATGCTTAGATGTTGTGTTTCTGGGTGTTCAAACATCACAAATGTAGATTTAGGAATAAGTGTTCATAAGATTCCAAATCGAGATAGTACACCAAGCAGATTCAAAGCGTGGCTGAATAGAATAAATTAGCATAATTTTGAGCTTACTCGAAGTCTATTACAAGTTTAAATTTAGTGTATTATTTGATATATGGTTTTATTCCATGTAACTGGTTTATAAGACAGAACACACTGTGGTTTGCAGTGTCTGCAATGAAGAAGTTCTGCATATCTTCCATCTCGTGCATCAATGTTTAAAAGGTTTGAATTAGGACGCAGAGTTTAATATTATTGTCTTCTCTATGCAGGTATTTGATAACACTCCAGCTGCAAAAGATGGTACACTACAGAGTGGAGATGAACTCGTGGGTGTTAATGGGGCCTCTGTCAAGGGAAAGACGAAAGTTGAGGTAGCCAAGATGATTCAGACATGGAAAGTGAGTATTTTCCTTTTTTATAGCTCAGTAACATTTAAAATGCCATTGGATATCACCAGTTTAGTTTAGTTTAGTTTAGTTTAGTTTATTTCATCCTCTGGATCATTACAAAATGATATGGGACACAATTTGATGGAGTTATACAATAAAGTGGACAACAAAATACAATACAATACAATGCAAATTAATA
Source organism: Ectobius pallidus (assembly GCA_964059195.1). NCBI lineage: Eukaryota > Metazoa > Arthropoda > Insecta > Blattodea > Ectobiidae > Ectobius > Ectobius pallidus. Next base: position 27,009,556 of record CAXKWD010000007.1, read on the forward strand.
AAATATAGATGATTACAATACAATACAAATGAATAAAACATAGATGATTACAATAAAAAACAAATGAATAGAACATAGATGATTACAATGAAAATGATTAATTACTACAGGATTTAGCTTGCTTACATTGACTAGTCGAGACTATGAATGGAGTTGTTTTAATTAAAACGTTGAGTCTAAGTAATCTTTAATACTAAGGAACTTGCCATTCAGGAGTATATCTTTTAGTTTTCCCTTGAAAGTTTTGATGTTGGATTTTGTTATTTCTGGTGGCAGTTTATTGTACATGAGAATTCCTGTGTGAGATATGCTAAGTAAGCTTTTGGTAAGTCTATGGCTGTCCAAATGTAAGTTATTAAATGTTCTTGTGTGATGATTATGTATCTCAGAGTTTAGACGAAATTCGGTTTTATTCTTGTGGATGAAGAGTAACGTTTCAAGTATATATAAGCACGGTACAGGTAAGATTCCTATTTTTCCAAGGAGCTCTTTGGTTGGTGTTCTAATGGGTAAGTGGAAAATTGTTTTTAGTATCCGCTTTTGCAATTTGAAAATGCAATCAGCTTTTGGAGATGAGCCCCAAAAGGGGATCCCGTATCTAATTAGGGATTCAACACAAGAGTAGTAGACTACTTTCAAGACTTGTGTGGAGCAGGTTTTAGATAGGACACGAAGAGCAAAGGAAAGTTTGCAGAGGCGTTTGCTGAGCTCAGAAATGTGCTTTTCCCAAGATAGATCAGAGTCGATCCAAACTCCTAGAAATTTTGTCTCACTTTTGTTAGCTAAAGGATTATTGTTTATTTGCCCAAGTAAGTTATTGTTTTGGGCCTGAAAATTAAAGTGAAGGTATACGCATTTGTCAACATTAATTAATAGCATGTTTTCTTTAAGCCAACGTTCAATGTTGTTATTAACTTCATTGACTTTGATTTGGAGTGAGTTAATATCAGTACAGTTTAGTATTAGATTTGTGTCGTCTGCAAACATGATGGTTTGTGCAAGGGGGATATTGAATGGAAAATCATTAATGAAAATTAGAAAAAGGATTGGGCCGAGGACTGAGCCTTGGGGAACCCCGTGTTCAGCAATTAGTGTATCTGACTGAGCTGATTCTATTTCCACGAACTGTTTTCTATTGCTCAAATAAGAAATGAACCATTTGTTGGCGAGTCCTCTTATTCCTAAACAACTTAGTTTTGTGAGGAGAATTTTGTGATTGACAAGGTCGAAGGCTTTAGTTAGATCCAAAAATAGGCCAATTGATTGGTCCCCTTTGTTTTTGGCTTCGAGTATACTCCTTAAGAAGCCAAATATGGCGTTGCTGATGGATTTGCCTTTCCTGAAGCCATATTGAGATTTAGAAAAATAATTGTTTTTTTCGAGGAAGGAAATGAGTCTGTTGTACATGACCTTTTCTAGGACTTTTGAAAATGCTGTGAGAATTGAAATGGGACGATAATTTTCGATTTTGTTCTTGTCACCCTTTTTGAAGATAGGGATAATTTTGGCGGTTTTAAATTGTTCAGGGAAAATTCCAGAAGAGATAGAGAGGTTACATATATACGTAAGTGGTTTGATGAGAAATTGGATACTCTTCTTAACAATAATGTTGGGGATTCCATCTATGCCAGAGGAGGAGGCGTTCTTGAGGGTGCTGACAATCTTGAAGATTTCATCTTCAGCTGTTGGAGATAGAAAAATGGTTTTTTCGACTGGAGGATAGTTATTAGAATTAGATGATGAGAGAGTGTTTAAGATATTTTTAGAAATATTTGTGAAGTAGCTGTTGAATGCTTGAGCAATTTCATGGGGGTTAGAAATTTGTTTACTATTGATTGTCAGTTCGATTTCTTCTTTTGATTTTGCAGCTAGGATACCAGTTTCTGACTTAACAATATTCCATAGTGCTTTAGATTTATTTTCTGCTTTTAAAATATACAAGTTGTTTTCCATTCTTTTAGCCTCTAGAATTACTTTTTTTAGTATTGCGTTGTATCTTTTGAAATAGTCTAAGAAAGCTGAGTTGTTGGTAGTCTTGCATAAATCGCTAAGTAGCCTTCTTTTTCTACAAGAGATTCTGATGCCTTTAGTAATCCACTTGTTATTTTTATTATTGGAAGTCATTTTACGATTAACTTTTTTTACCTTTAGTGGGAAGGCAATATTAAAGTAGTGGGAAGTTATACCTAAAAAATTTTGAACAGCAGTGTTAACGTTTGTTTCGATTAGTACATCGTTCCAAGTTTCATCATTTAGCAAATTCACAGGAAACGTACCGTTTCCGTTCTACAGCCATTACAATATGTCGCATTTGCTGGTGTTGTTTTGCAACCGGAGAGCCAGTACATAACTTCAGAAGAGCACCATGTGAAATGAGGTGTGACGTAAGACACAGAAGTAAATGATGTTTGACTCATTACACAAAAGTCAAATTTTTCGGTAACAATACCAAAGTAACAAAAAAACTTTCACTGATCACCATAACACTTGTGTCAACAGTGGAAATACAAATTTGTTTCTGTATTCTGCACTGGATGTGTCCCATACGAAACTGCTAACTACAACAGAGAACAGAGGCTCGATGTGACGACCACCAACATTTTACTGACAAATCATGTTCCAGTATACTCGTTCCATCACACCTGGTGTCCCGTTAATCTCTTGTGCAGCAACTATCACTCATGCCAGCAGTTCTTCCTCAGTCTCTACAGGAGTCTCGTACACCATACTCTTCATACGACCCCAGAAGAAATAGTCCAGTGGTGTTATTCCAGCGATTGTGGGGGCCATGCAATAGGACCACCTCGGCCTATCCATCTTTGCCCAAATCTTCAGTTCAGATGTCCCCGGATGTCACCTGTTAAGTGCGGCGGTGCGCCTCTTGCTGAAACCACAGTTCCTGATGGACATGCAATGGCACGTCATCAAACAACAGGGGCAATACGTCCTGCAGGGTAAACGTCACATGCCATCAGGTGATCCTCTGACGTCATGTACTGCCTATCCGGTTGCAAAACAACACTGGCAAATCCGACACATTGTAATGGCTGTAGCACGGAAACGGTACGTTTCCAGACATGAGTTCCTATTCTACTAAGTTCCTGTCTACTAAGTCCCCTCTACTAGTCCTAGAAGTTTGTAATATGAATTTTCGAAGACTCGGCATATTTTCTAGGAGAGGGCTGTACAAGTGCAACATTGTAAGTTGGACAAAAATCGTCCATAGTTTGCTTTCGACTTACTCTCTGAAGATGAAGTTGGAATTGACTTTGAAACTGGTTAAATAAAAAAATTGCCGTACATCATATATGCGTTTTTGTCTAGACACTCCACCACATTTACAACAAATTAATATCACTAACCAGTCACGAAGGAGAAAAATAATTATATTATGTTTAGGTTAGGCTATGGGTTTGGCACTAATATTTATCTGAAAAAGCAAACTGTAAATTTATTTTCTTCTTGCCAAACAAGTCAATCACTTATCCTTGAAACCAGGGGACTTGACCCTTTCCCTGTAGGTTACTAAGAAGGCACAATCTTAATAGATGGTCCTTGCTAACAGAACGTCTGAGCCATGTCTTCACTCTATGCACTTGACTTCGTCAATTTTGTTACTAATCTTTATCTACCAATTGTGACATTAGCAGTGATCTTATCAAAGTTACTGTCGAATTTGTTACGTAGGTAAGTAGAATGTATAAAAAGCCACCAAATTTTTCTATTATTTTCAATAGTATTAATGGATTGCTTATTTATTACATTTTCACTGTTGAGATCAATTATCACACGTGTATGTGAGAGCCATTTGCAGTGTAATAATGTAAACTTTAGGTTTGAAATAAAATTGTCAAGCTTATGAAAATGTTCTTTTGACAATTTACATTAAGTTACCTGTAATGTAAGGAGAATTTGTAATATTTATGACATATTCAAATGTGATGACATCTTGTCAGACTTGACACAATTGTCATACAGTGATACCTCGAGATACGAGTTTAATTCGTTCCGTAACCTTGCTCGTATGTCAATTTGCTCGTATCTCAAAGCAATTTTCCCCATTGAAATTAATTGAAATGTCATTAATCCGTTCCAGCCCCAAAAATGCTACCCCCAATTGTTTTTGTTACGTGTTTTTGAATAAGAAAAATGTATTTATAAATGAAAAATATTGTATAAAAACATAATAAAAGAGAATTTAAAGCAAAAAAAACTGGTTTTATAAAGTGTACATACATATTTGTTACACTTTCTTCGGACCCATGGTTATAAAAAGAAATGTGATAAAGTATGTAAATGCACAAAAAGCACAAAGCCCTAGAAAAACTTAGCAAAGATGCTTCGACAGCGAGGTAAACAAGCACACTGGGGGAATACGTGGGATAATGCGCGAGACTCACGAGGCGCAGGCGCAGTAAACTAGTGCAGCGTCGCAGCTGGCCGTTCCTCGTATCTCAAATGTCGCTCGTATTTCAAAACAAAACTTCGCTCGCTTGACAGCTCGTATCTCAAATAACTCGTATGTTAGGGCACTCATATCTCGAGGTACCACTGTATTTGTAACATATTTGTAGAGTTTTATGAAATAGGGCCCTGGTTGTGTTTGCAGAATATTCAAGTCATGGATTGGTATATCTATTTATTTTATGTGCACTTTGTCCCTTACATTTTAATAAACTAAAAGAAGATTCCTATCAATAGCAACATTATTTTAAAAAAATAAACAGTTAAAAATTATAGAATTTTAAAATTCTTTACAAAAGTCACAGTCTTCACTTTTAAAAAGAAAATGCCATTCCAAACATCCTCCATGGCATTATCTCTAGGCAGGGTGTGATCTTGAGACAGGATGTATACAATGGTAACAGAAGTTGCCACTCCGAAAGTCTTCCGTGACTAGATTTGCCAACTCTCACATACTGAGCATGAGACGAACACATTCGAGGTCAATCTCATACTCTCATGCACCCAAGCTAGATTCTCATGCATTTTATCCACTAAAAACATTAAGATTTGACTTGGAATTTCACTTTGTTTTAACTCCTTTTTAGTCTTATGCAGTCCCTTAATACCATGATTTTAGTATTGATATCGCAAGATAAGTTCCTAGAGATATCCACATGACAGATTGCGATAGTAACAGTAACAGATGGCAGGAGCATCTCTGCCAGCTTTCAGGAAACGCGTGTGAATGGGATTTCTTCAGTTCTCGTCTTGTCGAGAATGAACATGTTGTTTCTATGATAAGCGAAAAAAAACAGCTTTTAGACCTTCACTGAACATGGATGGTACTTGATCATCTATCCCATGAAAATCGTTGTCTCACTCATTTTCTTTTAATCTCACTCTTCTAGAACAGCTATCTCACACGATAACCATGGGACCCTTGGCAGCTCTTTGTGACATGGGGTATAGGCAGGCCAGCCCATGCAGCAGCATTCGAGATTACCGTATTGGCCCGAAAATAAGATGACCTCGAATATAAGACGACCCTGAATTTTTGAAGGGTAGTTACGAAAAAATTAATAAAATAGCTTTTTAGTACATTTTTCTTCACATAAAACAGAATTTTGAAGTTCATGTCGTAACTTCTTCTCTCGCCTCTATTTACGGATTGAGACAATGAAGATGCTTTCTTTTCCACATCGTCTGCCATGACTGGTGGTCAAACAAAAGATTTACGCGTAGATAATAGAGACGCCCAGGCAAGTAACAGTGCATTCAGGATCAGAAAGTCCTGGCGAAGTACAAACAGAAGCACGAAGTCGGGAAAAATTAGTTCGGTAAAGTTCGGTAATTTCCACGCAGCTTTGACTTTGGGTCGGACGCACGTCATTTACTTGGGGATACCCGCTGCATCGCTGCTGCCCACGTGCACAGCTGCATTCAGGAATGGAGAGTTGTTGAGTCTTAGGCTCCGCGTATAAGACGAGTATAGTTTTTAAAAGCACATTTTCAGGGAAAAAACATCGTCTTATATTCGGGCCAATACAGTACTATTGTCATTGCAATGGCACGTGAATTAGTTTGCTAAAACTGGAAGTGGCATGGCTTCTCATACTGCAGCCCTACTCCTATGTTTCACAATCTACGGAGCACTCAGTGATGGTGAAATGCACATTGTGCGCATTATCTTTTAATAAGATTATTCCAGTGACAACACCAAAGTCCCATGTTTCAGTAATATATTTACAAAGAAATTGCAATGATGTTTAACAACAATAGAGCTGGAGTTACTTCCAGTTAAACTGAAAGTCAAAAAAATTTGGTAATACAATTTTTGAGTTCTCATAATACCGAGTTTCATGTCACTGAACTATAGGTACATGCTTCAAAAATTATTTAAGTGATGTGGGGCTTTTAAGAAACCCTGTATATTAATACAGGGAAAATGTTGCCCCTTAGCTCCTCCTCAGAAGCCAACACTGCTTAAAATATAAACAAAAACATTAACGATTACATAATCCAGACTTTTTCTTTAAATTTAAATTTTGAAGTTGTGTATTCAGCTTTTGACTGCCTGCATGGTCTTGTGGTTAGCATCGCTGGCTACGGATCTAGAGCCTCAAGTTTGATTCCCGGTGTCTCATATTTTTCTGAGGTAGGGAGATCTGGAACAGGGTGCACTCAGCCTCGTGTTACAAACCAAGGAGTACTTGCTTGAGAAGTAGCAGTTCCGGTCATGGAAACCACATTAACGGCTATGAGTATTGACATGCTGACCGTATGTCCCCAATCCTGCCATTTGCCTATGGTAGATGATGCAGCAGTCGGATGGTAGGCCTAGTCCCTCCAGGGATGTAGTGCTATGGAGTTTAATTTAGTATTCTGCTTTATTCTGCTTTTAGTATTCAGTGATTCTGTATTCAAATTAAAAAAAAAAGAAATATGTAGTTTATGTAAGTTAACTTTTTTGGTTCTTAAATCAGCTCGTTTCATTTACTTTCACATCAGTCTTCCAGGGTGCATATGATTTGGCACGTGCACTTAAAACTAACATGAACTGAGGCTGAATGTATTTTACTCGTAGAAAAATAATCTTGAATGTTTACTCAAAATACAAATTCTTCTCTCTTTTTAACTTACGTTCCTATTTTCCAGAATTTTTAGTTTAAAAAAGTCTTCAGCTTCACGTAGTTAATAAGATTTTTAAAGAATGAGATCATTCAGTAAAAGAAATTTACTGAGAAATTATCTCTAGTACAAAAAATATCTTGTGAATTGTAGATTGTCCTGTTTGGGAAGTTACTCAACCTGATTTTTTAATTATTCACATACCGGTACTCATTTACATGGTCAAAATATGATAAATTTAGTCTTACATAATAAAATTTGAGACAGTTTACCATATATTACAATTTTCAGTTTCAATTCTTTATTCACCATAAACACACAGCGTACATACGAGGCATTATCAGGTTTACAGTTAGGTGCATTTAAATTACAAATGACAAGATTTAAAAATTACAAAAATTACATACACAAACACATTACCAATTTCATCTAAATTTAACATTAGTTAAAACCAACAATAGAAAACAAGTGTATATCAATAGTTAGGTCTACATGACTTTCTGATATACCCAAAGATCCCAACATATATATATATATATATATATATATATATGATCTCGATGTATAAATATAAAGTTATAAGAAAAGGTTATGTTTAAACATATTCACTTAAAGGCATGTTCGTCCTGTCAATTTCATAGTTATTTACTTGAGTGGGCCTAATCTACACATTCTTGGCTACTAAAAAATGACTATGATCTAAATTAACCTAATTATCTCATTAACCATGGACTTAATCACAAAATGCAAAATAGCTCTTATATCAGCTTTAATGTTATCTACTCTCCCCTTTAATCTGCAATTATACTTCCACTCTGTATAATACACCTTATATGGAAAGTTGAGTTTAGTTGTTCTAATAGTTGTTTCAAGTGTGAAATAGGTCTTCATAAGGTAAAAATTTGCAAGACATACATAAGGATTTAAATTTAGATGTATAAAAAATTATCATACAAGAAGGTAGGTCCTACAGATGTTTTGGAATGAAAGTTAAACCATGGGTACACATCTTACCATTTTTGTATCACCTCCAGGAACTGGATCTTATTGCTTTAAAGATTTTTTTTTCATTTTTGTGATAGGATGAAGTGACAATCAATTACAACAAACTTCATGCTGATCCGCAGCAAGGAAAAACTCTTGATATTGTGCTGAAAAAGGTGAAGCATCGTCTGGTTGAGAATATGAGCACTGCAACTGCAGATGCCCTTGGACTCTCCCGTGCCATACTATGCAATGATACACTGGTTAAGAAACTGGAAGAACTTGAACAAACTGAGTTGATGTATCGTGGCCTTGTAGAGCACGCCAAGAGAGTTCTGAAGGCATTCTTTGACCTACTTCAAGTTTATAAAGGTTTGTTAATTACAAACATAGTAGTTTTTTGTGCATGAGTAAACACATTTTATAATTCTTTGTCAACAAAGGTTTTTATAAGTAACTATGATTTTGATCTATTAACTGATACCCTTAGCGGGTAGTGAATGTTCAGAGAAAGCAAAGCAAGGCGTGCTTGCCTAGATTGCTTTAAAAATTATACAGAGTGTTAATTAATAACACCGAAATATTTTACCAGTGTATAGAGAGGACATAGTCAAGCAACTTTTATTAGGAGATTTTTGCTTTATGACATAAAATGTGTATGCTACAGGACATTAAAGTCATTACAATATTGATACCAGTTGAATTCATATAGGATTTCAAGTGAAATTGGCCACACTATACATTATAGTCCGCCGCCCTGGATGAGTTGGTGCCAGCCACCTGGGTGGCCTGGGTTCGATTCCCTGCAGGGTCGGGGATTTTACAGAGGTGTAAAGTTTCCCTTCTGGGTCAGAACTGGGTGTTGTGTCTTCATCCCCATCCCATGAAAGAACCTGGCCATCCTACGTAGTATCATCCGGCCTATTGTCCCTTTGTTGGCACATGGGCCTTCCCCCCCCCCCCATGGTTCTGTTCCAGGGCAGGACCAGCCTCTGGGCCAAACACTTCATCATCATTATCATCATATATTATTGGTACTTAAATACTGAGAATTACTTAAGGTCACCAGATACAGATATTACTTATGTTGATATCAGTTTGGAAGGTAATCAAGTTACTTGTCAGTGACGATTATTTAACTTCTCATTTGAAAGATTATTCTAGCTAGTATTTTTGCCCATGCTACCTTATGAGACAAAGTGAGTCATGATAAATTTTGTAACAGGGAGCTTAACAATGACATGACAATATTAGTGATTTGAATATAGCTTCATTTATACTATTCTATATTTATTCTATATATTGGTAGGCCTATATATTTGCTCTATAGGTAAATGCCTGATGGTATTTCATATTGTGTGCCACAGTGTTCCTGCTAAAACATTATTATGGAGTTTCTATACATACTTCATTCTGAGATAGTTAATTTGTGAATTATTATTTTAATAGTCTTATATATTTAATATTTGAAAGTACATCAGAATTCTTGTAACTTGAATTCAATTCATTTCCCCCCTTTGAGGTCAGTTACCTTACTTGGTAGTTATATGTAACTATAGAGATTCATATCTTGCTTTTCAGTTAATATTATTAAACCTAGTCTGCCATTCCATTATTCTATTAAATTCTTGTGCTGAATTGTCTGATTTATTGATTTATTTAAAAGATTTAACTATATTATTCTTTTGAAAAGTTGACAAGTAGTGAGGATATATATACAGTGAACTCTCGATAAACTGGACTAAAGTGGGCAGGGATCTGTCCGGTCATGAAATGTGTGGCTTATGGAAATGGTATTTAAGTATTTAAGTAATGAAATTTCATGTTTAAGCTGCAATAACAAAACGTATGAGGCAGAACATAACATTAACACTTACAATTGGTACAAAAAGAATAACACATCAGTTCTATATTGAAATTTCTAGTCTGAAATACGAGTACACACTGCTACATTATTAGTGCAATATTATGATTGATGTGGCACTGTGAGCATATTTTTTTGAGAAGATTTAGGCCGAAAGAAACTGTAAATGTTCTTCTGTGTACACATTATTGCTGTTGCTTTTGAATAATTACTTCTCTTGCAGTTCTGAAGTGGCCGTAGAATGGCTGTAGATTTGGGTCTGGATCACCAAGAATCTGACTGAGTTATCCGAAGTTCGGCATACTGAGGTCCGAATTATCGAGAGTTCACTGTATATATTATTCTTGTTTGTCAGTTAATATTATTTAACTTTACCTACAATTCCATTCTACTTTTGAATTGGTGTGTAGTATTTTCTGAAATATCTAGCAGGCCTAGCCCTTGGATTTACTGAATTTAAAAGACTTTACAATATCAATCTTGCTTTTGTATTAATATTACTTAACTTATTTTTTTTTCCATTCTATTAATAAAATCTTGTGCAGAACTGTCAGAACAGTCATAGGTCTACCCCTTGTAGTATTTAGAAGACTTAACTACCGGTATGTTATTCCTGTTTGTGAGTTAATATTGACTTACAATACTAATCTACTTATAAATTGATGTGCAGTATTGTTTGAATATTTATAGGCCTAGCACCTTGTCTTATTTAAAGAACTCACAGTATTATTCTTCTGCAAGTTGTGGGTTCCAATGTCTTCCAATGTTTTCATGGCAGTGACTTCAGATTGAGTCTTTACATACACCAAACAAACCAACCAATCTAAAGTTGAATTTAAAACATAACCTAAAGAAAGCCAGATCGTTGCAATTTCATTAGTGTGAGAGATAGGTTAATGTGATCAAATGGAATTGTATGTTGACTTAACCCTTAACCATGGACGTGCGGTCAATTTGACCGCAGCAAAAGCATAAACCGCATTTTTTGTTTTGATATCATCTTCATGGGTGTGTTCTTTACAGTACCCTCCCTTCTTAAGATCCCTTACCACCCCATATGCATCACTTACCCATTAGTATTTGTGGAGCCACACTTCCATGAATATGTGAGTTTTTTCAGCAGCTGTTGCATGCTGATCAACCGCGTAGACCAGATATTCACTGTAGTGTACCTGCTATTTCTAAATGATTGTACACTTTTTCAAAATAAATAAACTCATATGTTAAAATACACCCTCTGAAGGTCAACCTCATGGGCTTTTTTTTTGCTACACTGGGGAAGTGCCCGTTCATTGCCATCCAACAGCTATTTTCTAAGAAATTTTATGACAGTTTGGTGTCAGGTTGTGAAATTTATAGACCCTAAATGCATTGAACGGGGCTTTTCATCTTCAGAATATTCAGAAACACAACTTTTTTACTCCATTTAATGCTTTTTTCTCCAGTGGTTTGCTTTTTCAGAGCCTTCACATGTTTATTAGATTCAGAATTACTAAGAACATCTGCAAAACTTCTATATTAATAATTTTGTCATTGCACAAGCCCAGTGATAAGCATGTTTTTGTCTGAGAACCGCAAAAGGCACATAAAGTATAGAATTCTCGGTATTCCTATGGAAGGGATGGTAAGGGAGAATTAAAACTTGAAGAAAATAATGTCTTGTCGCTTATGCACACTACTAAGAAAAGGAAAACATTTGAAATGTTACTGATGTGGATAAGCCAGCATATTTGGAGTGCACAAGGAAAATTTCCAATGAATGTATTGAGGCAGAATAACTGTATGTCTCATTTCTAAGGAGAGAAAAAAGGTGTAAGTTAAAGTACTGCAATCACATATGTGACGAACTATGATTAATATCTAGTTGGGGGTCTTTAATATCTAGTTGGGAGTCTTATGAGTGACTATGATAAATAAATTTCTGTGTTAATTAGGAATTCATTTGAAAAATATTAACATATCTTCGGGACAGTGCATTGCATTGGATTTATGATGCAGTGATTCAATTGTGTGCCCTAAAAACCCCCTTAAAATGATAGTGTAAAAATAATGCTTTGTTAATTAAACATTTAAAAGTCATTTTGGTTGAATAATAATTAAAGTTCAATTTTCATAAGCTTCTTCATTGTTATAAGCCCCTTAATTCTGAGCAGTCATTTTGACCTCATGCCCATGTTAACATAACAGAATAATCATGTCCATGGTTAAGGATTAATGTAAATTTTAATGGGAAGTTTTTTTTTTTTTTTAATGGATGAAAGATAATAGAAAATAATTTTATCAGACAGTATAGTTTTATCTTGCCATTCCTAGAAAATGTTGTACTAGATATTTTCAAGGATTCTCATTCCTCATGAAAACAAATCTTTTGAAAATCGTAATGGATCTGAAAATATACACTGTGCACCTAGGCAATTTCAAAAGCAGGAGCATAATTTATAAAAGTGCTGTGGGATATCATGAATTAAAAACAAATAAATAAACTGAGGAAATTAATATTAATTCTTTAAAATTTGTGTTTAGTAATAATGTATTACAAAAATGAGTTATGTGTGTAGGCTATACTACTTTTCCTGTAAATGTGGACAGCAAGTTCCAACTAGAACTGTTTTAATTTATGGAGATAGGGCTCCTCCAACTTTTTCCTCATGAGTCGTCACTGCCTTAAGATCAAGTATGTGTTTCTTAACAAATACCATAACATTTAGTTAAACAAATTAACAATATACAACCAGCATAGTTAATTGGTAACTGCATCTTTCACCCTCAACCTCATTGAGGTTATCATGCCACTTATTTTTATCCTTTCACAGCTTTTGGTGATACATTTGCAGCAATAGGTGTTAGAGAACCTCAGCCAAGGGCTAGTGAAGCTTTTAGACAGTTTGGTGACATGCATAGACAAATGGAGAAATTTGGTATTAAAATGTTGAAGTCTGTTAAACCAGTAAGTATGTAAGTTATTCCATTAATTAATTCTGAATATCGAAATAACAATCTATTCTGATCTTTGAAAATGTTGGATAATATTAAATAACATCATTGTTTGATTTTGAAAATACTTGAAAAGTGATATGACTTATTATTTTTCATTTCAGATTTTGTCAGATTTAGGCACATATCTGTACAAAGCAATTCCTGACACAAAGTTGACCATAAAGAAATATGCCGATACTAAGTTTGAATACTTGTCATACTGTCTCAAAGTAAAGGAAATGGATGATGAGGAGTACAGCTATGGTGCTCTTCAGGAACCACTCTACCGTGTGGAGACTGGCAACTATGAATACAGGTATTACCAACATTCAAAGTAAAATTGGTTATCATTTTACTGCTTTCAGTATTAGTTTTAAAAGTTACCAAAATCTCTCTAAGATAGATAAAGAGGTGGTAAAAAATTACTGATGTTCTTTTAAAAAGAGGAAGAAATGGCAGACTTTTAAATTGAGATAGAGAAAGAGGTGGTAAAAAATTACAGATGTTCTTTTAAAAAGAGGAGAAATGGCAGTCTTTTAAATTGCTTTAGAGCACAATTTTTGTGGAACCTGTACTGGTAAAAAAGGTTTCATTGCTATATGTAAGTACAAAATTGTGTGAATTTTCACAGTTGTCACAGTTTTATGTATGCAAAGATAAAATATTGACTTATCGGTAGGTTGCAGATTTGTATGCACTAAAAATCATGGAAATATGCATGCAAATAAGCACTTGAGAACTCCCTTCACCACTATTTATATCAGATTGAGACATCCATGTGTGCATTAATATTTACGAAACTTTTTTTTACACAGCTCATTGTAAACAGTTATCCATCATTATTACTGTGAGAAGTGTTCACAGTGTTGTGACCAAAGCTGACTCTCCTGAACAGCCATGGAAGTAGGCCTGCTTAGTTTTTGGAGAGGTGGCCAGTTTCATTTTGACCAAGTGTACATAGGCCTATAGAAATTGGAAGAAAATGGTAGATACAATAAAAGTTGTTACATAAATTAAGAAAAAATAGAGAAATGGCTCTAAATCTCTAATTTTGAGAAAAAAAAATCAGAACATTGTACGGAGGGATGCTCAGATAACGTGGTTCTTTAAAAAGCTATATACTGTAATGTGAATTCAGTAGAATCGAGCCTTAGTTGAGATTTTCTTACTAGAGTGTAGAATAAATTTTAACACTACTACAATATGCTGTATGCTTATAGATGACAACTAATCATGAGTAAAATCTTTTTTTACAATGAATCCAGAATTACATCTACTGTTGTCTTTATTAAGTGCCAGAATGGTACTTTCTAAGATCGTATGGTGGATGGGAAAAATTGTATGTCTGTCTGTCTTGGTGTCTGTACATGTGATAACTCTAATACACTTTATCAGATTCATGAATCTTAGTATATGCATTTACAACGTCCATAGGACGAAGCCTATTGATTTTGGACCAAATTGATTGAACAGTACCCAATTAATGGTTTAAAAATAGCAAATCATCATTATACTACAACTGCATGGCTAACTCACTCACTTACATAATTGTTTACCCACTTCCAGATGAGCCAGAAACTTGAAATTTGGCATACTTATAGCTTATAGCTCGAAACCTATAGAAATAATTCAAAAGATCTGATTTTTTTATTTTTTGGCCCCAAAATACATTAAAAAGGGCAAATGCAACTTTAAGTTTTGTGTAGAGCTCCTTGGAGGCTTATAGAAGCTAAACAGTAACTCGTATCAAGAAACCAATTGCACTAGCAGTGACAGATTTTGAGAGCTCTACAAGTCTCATGACTTTTGCCGTATGTCCATCAGTTAAAACTTAGCATGCAAAATTTTGTGTTTCTAGCTGTCCCATAAGTATGGAAAAACTGGTTGGGTAGCCGTGACATTATTCACATCTATGACAGTCTAATCATCCACTTATTAATAATGATGTTTATTAATTTCCAGATGAGTTAGAAACTTGAAACTTGGCAAACTGTTTGTCACCCTCCAAAAATCTAAAATTTTGTTGACTGTGTATTTGTACGGCTCAGATGTTTTGGCAAAAATAAAGGAATAGGCCTATTATCGATTTGAGGAATTTTCCTTGTATATTTGTTGTATTTGTATATATTCTAGTTATCCCACTTATTCCTTCACATATGCTTATCAAACTTTCTCAAGAAACCGTAGTCGAAAACTCAATAGTTTCTGAAACATGGCTTATTAATTCTACCTGGTACTGCTATATCAATTTACCTGATTTTATTTTTATGAAAATGTGGGAAGTGATGTGCTTCCTATCTTACATATTACATATTCAAAACTATGTTGCTTTAACAAGAATCACTAGTGAATTTCATTATTAAGTGCCAGTATGGTACTTTATGAGATTGTGTGGGGGACGAACAAATGTCTATATATGATATTTTCCCGGGCTACTAACCAGGTGGTGAATTGGATTAATTCCGACGTTAATACGTCGGAATTAATCCAATTCACCACCTGGTTAGTAGCCCGGGAAAATATCATATATTACCAGCACCAGGAAAAATTCAAAGCATGAACAAATGTCTGTCTGTCCGTGTGTCTGTACGCTCCATAACTCAAATACGCTTTTTCGGATTTTCATGAAACTTGGAAAACAAATTTATAATGTCCATGGGAAGAACCCTATTGATATTGAACCAAATCGGTTCACCGGTACCGGAGTAATGCCCAATTTAGTGCCTATTTTAATAGATTATATTAGAAAGGCGCCTTAGCTCAAATACGCTTTATTGGATTTCCATGAAACTTGGTATACGCATTTATGACGCCCATGAAAAGTACCCTATTGAATTTGAACCTAACCTGTTGACTGCTACCGGAGTAAAATCCAATTTAGTGTCTATTTTAAAGGCGCAATAACTCAAATACGCTTTATCGGATTTTTATGAAACTTCGTATACGCATTTATAATGTCCATGGGAAGATGTGTATTGATATTCGACCAAATCGGTTGGCCAGTACCAGAATAATGCCCAATTTAGTGCCTTTTATGTTAATATATAAGTAGTCGCAATAACTCAGATATATGCTTTATTGGATTTCCCTAAAACTTTGTATACCCATTTATATTGTACATGGGAAGACGTCTACTCATATTGGACCAAATCGGTAGACCGGTACTGGAGTAAAACCCAATTTAGTGTCTTTTTTAAAGACGCGGTAACTCAAATACGCTTTATCGGATTTTTATGAAACTTGGTTTACACATTTATAATGTCCATGGGAAGACGTCTATTGATTTTGGATAAAATCGTTTGACCTGTTTCGGAGTAATGCTCAATTTAGTGCCTATTTTATGATAATATACGTATTCGAAAGAATTTATGAAATGCAAATCAGTTATCATGACGACATAGTCAATTGTTTTACTGTGATCTTATAAGGCTTTGGCAATTAAAATACAGTTAGCTATGACAAATAACACTATTGGTTTACATGCGCTTATCCAACTAGACCGTTAAACTGACCCAGGTGGCCGAGATGGTAATGTCTTGGCCTCACATTCTGGAGTTCCATGATTCAAATCCCGATACCGGCCAATTTGACTTTTTTTTTAAAATTATTCTGCATATCATAACTGCAATCATAACTGATTAAACAAAAATATACTGGCACTTTGTTACATCAGTTTACCTGATTTTATTAAATCCTGAGCTTACATAAAATGACAGCATTCAAAGTAATTCTAAAATCATAAAAGTAAATAATTAATTTATTATGAGAAAATAAATTGTAAGTAACTGTTTGGAATAACTTGTTGGTAACAAAAATTAATTCTATAATTCTAGAATGTTTGAAACTCATGCGTAAAACTTATAATCTTGTTTTCTTCTTTCATCATTTGATTTACTTTGTTGTAGATTGATTCTGAGGTGTAGACAAGATGCTCGGGCTAGATTTGCACGGCTCCGTTCTGATGTACTGGTTAAAATGGAATTATTAGACAACAAACATGTGCAAGATGTGGTATGGCAGTTGCAACGACTTGTCTCTGGATTAGCTGAATTTCACAAGGACACCTTAACTCTCCTGCAAGGTCGCACTCTTTTCCCAATAGAAGTTGATCTGTCTCGCTCAGCATTCCAGTACAAATCAACGAGCCCTGTTGTACAGGTCAGTGAATATAATGTACAACTTTGTTACACCAGTAATATGAAAGAATGTAAGACCACTGTGAAACTGCCTTCTTATAGCAAAACATCTGTTTGCCATAGAACTAACTTTGTAGTTCACTTATGATCTATGACTTAAAATATTTATTATATGCCTAATTATCATGATTAAATATTAGATAACTCCAGTAAAATCATACGTTTGCTGCACTTTTTTGTTTTCAAATTTGCTGAAGCCTTACTGCAGTAAAGGCATGAAAGACTGGTGAAGAGATAAAATGGTGGTTAATTATGAAATTGGAGTTCAACAGGTATAATTTTTGTGTCTTCAATATTGACAACTGTTCGAGCATAATAAGAGAATTTCGGGTGGCAGGTGGAATCCATTTAAAGAACTCTGTACCTTAAAGCTAGAGTTGGGTAAGTCCATTTTTTTCCTTTTCAAAATTGAGCTTTTAAAGTTTTGTGAAACTTTCGATGTTTTCTATGCAAGCCACAAAGAAGTAAGTCCAATGTAAGTCTTTCAATGGAAATGCAGATTTTTTAATTGAAGCAAGTCCACTTCATATTTAGAGACAAAATAAAGTAAGTCCCACACACTGCTATTTGTTCTATTTTCAAGGGAAAAAGATGTAAGTCCCACTTACTACTATTTGACTATATTTACTAGGAAAAAACACAAGTCCAATTTTGTTATATTTTCTCATTTTTCTTCTTGTTCAACTGTTTCAAACCCGTAATGTGTGGAGTATTTTGGTTATCCCGGATCACATTTGTAACTTCACGACTTTGTTTAGTAAACTCTGACTAATATCATCTCAATCTCATCTCATCCTTTTATATTTGATTATTATGATAATGATGATGATGATCATATTATTCTTGGCTAGTCAGAATACCAAACACAATATACGTAATATATTTGCTTAACTTTTCAAATAAGGAAATTCAGGGTTATCAATTATTAGGCCTATCATGTGGATTAGATACCCATTCTTTCGCAAACTTGATACTTCTTATAGTTGTCAAGACTGCAGGAGGAATGAAGATTGAATTACAAGAGTTTTCTGCTTAACATGCAAGAAGCCGCACAATTTTATTATTGTGATGATTTTGAATTTCAAAATGGTAATGTGCAGTGAATTTTTGCCATGCCTAATTGCAGTAGGTCTATTCATTTTTGGAGACCGTACATTGCAACAAGTCAGAAGTTATCAATTTTTATTTTCTACAAAGGAAATTTCTTGTGCAAGCTGATAAGATTACTGCTTAGATGTAGGTTCTGTTAGTTTTAAAGCAAAAGTAGGATACCACATTAAACTAAAATACAAACATACCTTTCTTTAATTAAAATTCAGGCCTTAATGTTGGGTCTATAATGTAGCCTGATGTTGACTCCTGTGGGATGGTCAGAATGGCATGTCTTCTCCTTATCTACTCTAAGGACTTCTTCACAGGTAGTATAACTAAACCCCCTCAAAGCATCCACAAGTATGACTCTTTGTGATGTCTTGCACTTAGGCAAATGCGCTCATGTTTTTAAGTAATAGCCAAATGACAAGGTGTCAGCTGCGGTGGTCTAGGGTAGCCTGCCGCCTCTAGATCCGAAGGTTGCGTGATTTTTCAAGATGTAAAAATCCTGGGTATGGAGTTCTTTGGGAGGAACTTTAAGCTGGTGGGGGCCTGTGTCGTAGATTTATATCACATAAAAGATCTCCAAGCCTAAATTAGAGCCTCTGGACAAAACTCCTCTGACCTTTCACATCCAAGTAATACCTTAGTTTCCAGGAGGGTTTGTGAGCGATGGGCTTAACACCTGTCACTCTGCCCCCTATTGGGAAGTAAGCATAACAAAATTCAAATACGTAACAGTAACCTCCACTTGGAGGTCCTATGCTTCACTGTTGGAGCATTATGAAATATGAATTTGAAATTACAAGGTACCATTTAAAAATATTTTAACCTTTTATTTTTTTAAATTCAGTAATTTAGTTGCAAATATACTTTTTACAAGGGTCATAAAGATAAGGGCCAGGGGTGGCAAGGAAAGGGCACAGCATGGGCTGCATGGTATAAAATGTAGGGGACATTGGTTGGTAATTTTTAAGAGCTGCTTCCATTTCCTGCATCTAAGCTGGTCTGGTTGACGTAAACGTTTATTGGCCAGTGTACATTCCTTGTACAGTATTACTCCTTTGCCCTTTTGCTTTAGGGAACGCCAAGATTGAAATGCTCATTCTCTTAATTAATTTCTCAAGAATTTAACTAGGGCTTTTTTGGCTGTAATGTCCTGTAGGCCAAGTTTATGCAAGCAAGTCTTGATTTCACCAGTTAAATCATGGCAGGTGTTTACATGTATACGCAAACTTTTTAGAATTTGGGATTTTCAGTTAGCTTAATCCTTCAGAGACCCTGTTATTGTCTTAGTTCCTGACAGAAATGTGTTTTAGGAGCAATCCTAGGGAGAAAGGTGGGCAGTGCATTAGGCTGGCAACCTTCATGTGCCTCATATATAGGAAGCGTGTTTAAACAGGCCAAACATCCTATCTGCAGGCAAAAATGAATGCCCTCACAGTGGATAAATCATAAGCACCTTCTTCATTGAATCTGGGGATTTCTTTAAAAGCCAGAATACAAACTCGTGAACCACGTGAATATTCCTATTTTGCCCTGTGCATCCATCGCAGAAAAGCCCCAGAGTTGTTTTTGCATTGTTAAAAAATTACACTGACTTAGATAATTAATGAGTCAGTGAGCAGGCACATCAACTGCTCCTCACCCAGCCTGATTTTCTGTCCAACAGAAGAAATGAGGTTATTGTCTACATCAAATAATATGCCTCACCAATAGGAAGCCTGGGCAAAGATTGCACCTGTTGGAGGTCGATGCAAAGGGATATGAATGTGTAGAGAGTTTGTTTAAAGGTATTGTTATTTCAACAAGAAACATAGATTTCCTTATACCAAGAGGTGAGTTGTGATGTATGTTTATTCTTCTTGTGCTTTTAGTATTAACCGCTAATGTAACATGTATTTTGGCATCTGGTGACATTTTTCCCCTGTTTTCCAACACGTTCAACAATAGATGTCTCAGAGCTTACCGTACCACCTATTTCAAGCATGGTCACGTCTTAAAATACGAACACATCACGTTTTGTTCCAAACTAAGCACTGGACTGATCATGTTTTGAATCGATCCCCATATATCAGGCTCAGTTTTAGCAGTGTAAGGTTATGATTTGAAACAAAAACTTTTGTGGGATATGCGAATCTGTTTCAAACTAAATTATGATCGGAGGTGGACTAATCACGTTTTGAGTCGACGCTTTTCATATATGATAATAACCGACTGCCTGTAATTCAATATGATGTAAAGCAGTGCATTGTGTTCTTGCAGGACGGATTACCTTACAGGTATAGATCCCGCACGAAATCTGTGCCAATTGCCTACGTCATTGCATTATGTTTTCGTGGGGACTGTAGCATCGACTGGCCTGCTACCTAACTCTCTCGCACAACAGTACCTCCCTTTCTATTTGTGAAGGCCAAGCTACCTCTCTCTCTCGCACAATAGCATGTCTCTCTCTAGCGAGTAATGGTCGTCATCGGCACATATTTCGTGCGAGATCTTTACCTGGTATAGGGTAGGCAGAAGAAAATAAACTGCTTTCCTCAAATTTTCAGTAGTATAAAATATTAATTTAAATTATTCTTTTGCAGGATGGAGCAGAAGATGAAGATGATGATGACCTATTACAAGCAGATGAAGCAAAAGAAGAAGCCACTGGCGGTAGTCTGATACCGGAGCTTGATGAATGAATATGATTGCCCTTAATATCTGCTAAGATATTTCTCTAACTGTTGCTTCAGAGAAGGGCAACAGCATCCAGAGACAAACTTCATTTGTTTAAATACTTTTATTAAACTGAATTTCAAATTTAAGCTTTTTTCTCCTTAAAGTTTCTAAATATTTGGTTTAGTTTGGAAAACATGGGGTTTAGGTTTTCTTTCTTGCTACATAATATTTACTTAAATCTTACTTAAATGTTAAATCTTAAATCTCTTTTACCACTGAATTTAATGAAGTCATTATTTTATATGTTTAAAAAATAAATAGTAGGCTTATATGGTTTTTATTGGAATTAATCACCATGTCCAATTTTATTAGACTTTGCAACATACGACTATATTAAATTAATAATATATTATGACATCACATATTTTGGTATAATTTTTAGTGTATTCATGCAGAATTTGTTTTAGAACAGTCACATAAAATGAGGAGACATACTTTTACCTATAATATGAGGGCTCTGAAAAAATGCAATTAACTAGGAAATGCCTAATTATTTTCCATTTTACAAAAGATGAATGATAATTATGCATAGAAGGGTTCTGTCTAGTCATATGTTAAGAAAATTGAGCTCCATAAGCCCAAAGTACTATAAGGCTTGTATTATTTGGATGAAGGTGAGATTGGGCTTGTACTTAGATCGTAACCAATTGTTCAGCATTGGTGTTCTACAAACCTCGAGTATTTCTTCATCCTGTTGATCCCAAAAACCCCTGAACTGGGGTTTCTTTATGCTGATAGAAATGTGAAGTGCCTATTCCAGTCAGAGGACACATGGCTGCAGAATTGCTTGGTATCCTGTGTTGACATATACTACCCTCGCGCCACTTCTTGGGCGCTGGATTTACGTGGAAGTGAGGGTCGGGGGGAACAAAACATAGCTAGTCCGCCAGTCTTTCTGCAGTGTTGTCAACCAAAGAAATAATGTTTCAGCAGAATCGCGCGTATGGTATTTTATGTAGTGACTTTAATATACAACGATTTTAATGCAGTCCAATAATATAACGTGGTGACGGTATTGCGTAACAATTAATTACACGTCATAAGCGTTTGGTTATCAAATAAGTCATCAAATAAGAATATTATACATAATGTAGCCTCAATATTTTTACGCTGGATGACTAATTTTAAGCATAAGGAAGAGTCTTAGCAGAACATGCTTCACCATTTCGTGTTGTAAAACGTAAGAGAGGTAAGGCATCTAAAAGTGGCGAAAACTATAGATATAATTTTAAACGTATTTAATACGTTTTGTGAAAAGTTCGCTCAAATTTCAGTCCATGAAATTGACATCAGAGTTCACGGGATCATCAGAAATTAGCACATACGGAATTCTTAAAGAGGTGAGGAAAGTGTTGGATGTACAATGAAGTGTTTGTGAAATCAGCAGTTGAAAAATTGTATTTTTCCCCATAACTCCATGCGTCAGAAAAGATAATGTCAATAAATAAATAAGAATCCTGAGACAGAATGAAAGCTTAGTATTAAAGCCACTAGATGTCAGGGTGTATAGCATACTTTGTGTTTCAATGTTGTCAGCTTTACCTACGAAGTTGAACGAAACCTACCGAATGAGGACTAGGGAACCGAGCGCCCAAGAAATCGCGCACGGGTAGTAGTAACATTATGCAGAATGATGCATCACATTGTCCTTCTACTCCCCAGTATAGAGCAAGTACTGTTGATCAGTATGATATTCTTAGAACATTGTGTTAGGGGTTTTGAATTAAACTTTTTATAATATATAATAAAATATATTTTTTTGCATTATTTCTTTGAAGAGGGTCCTATATCACTGTAATACAACTTTGTTACAAATTCATAATTTGTATGGCCAGTGCTTTAGTTGGAAAAAGTAGGCTATATTTGGTGGACAAATCTTAACCATGGTAGCTTTCATGAAGAAGGTTGCTAAAGAGGAAAAAAATTGGGTGCATTTTTAAATAAATATGTTCTTTATAAGGCTTTCTAGCAAAATAGTTTTGTAAATTATATGGAAATATGATTTCATTTTTAAAAAGTTTAAAATGTTATATATTTTGGGGGATGGGGGATGCCATCCCCTTACATCCTCCCCCCCCCCCCCCCCCCCGCCCAACTAAAGCCAATGGCTGTTAGTAGTGAAGATAACACATAGAGAAGTACTTTTTGCATGGTTTTCAATTTCTGTCTTGTAGGTTAGACAATAAATAATTTAAATTCAAGATCCATTGTCCTGGGTGAAACAGTCAAACTGGCTTTTTATTCCCAAGTTTACGGGTTCAGTCCCATCCAAAGTGTAAAGGGATAGCTTTATGTTTGTAAAAGCAGATAGTAGATTTATAGGTGTGAAAAATGTAAGATTTTTAATTCATTTTTCTGCCTGGAACAAAATGGTATTTAAATGTGGAAATCATATGTTAATAATGCTGTTTTTGTTAACCCTTGAAGAAAATTTACCATACAATTTATAATTGAAATTATTTCTTCCCATTCAATAGGAATTGTGCTTGTTTTCTTCCTGCATTACAAGTTGTTATTGATGCAATTATAGATTAAAAATTACATGTTGCATTTAATTTTAAAATTGTTAGTATATTGTTGCCCATCGCCATGGATGACTTAGTAGCATGATTACCTTCCACCCTGGCGGCCCAGCAGGTTCAATTCCCGGCCGAGTCGGGGATTTTTCAACGGTGGACAATTTCCTTCCTCAGTTCAGGACTGGGTTTTGGATCTTTTCATTCCCATTCCTCAAGAGGCAGTGGCATATCCCCATGGTATCACTCTTGCCTGAATAACCTCAGATGAGTCGTGGTGATCATTCCACAGCTTCGTCCTAGGTCTGGACTTGCCTTTGGGCAGAACACTCATCATTTTCATCAGTATAACTTATTAGTATATGAATTTAAATATGGATTTACCTTCTTTCTTTTTAAACTACAAGCCTAGAGGATATAGATCGGTAGGAAGGCCAAGAAAGAGATGGAGAGAGCAGATGTGAGACCAGAACGGGTATAGCCCAATCCATGTAGGAAGAAGAAGAAGATTTACCTTCTTTCTTTGGCATGGTTGGCAGGAAAAACTTCCACTGACAGGAATCTCCTTGTCATTTCTAATCCACCTTCTAAGAAGTCAAAGTGTTTTACGATTTGACCTTCAACAACTTTTGGCACATGGTACAACAAAATAGCAAAGAGAATGGCATAAGGTCCTTGGTTAGAACTTGCAATAACAGTGCAAGAGGCCTGAGGTGCAAATCCTCATGGGACTTCACTTTCTACAGAAGAAAATGGAAAACCATCTAGGCATTACCTTGCCTTGAAATGCCCTGGGCAGGATGTGTCTTCCATTCCATGATTCCGCTCTCGGTCCCTCGTGCAGGCTTTGGCTTGAATGGGACTAGGTGATAAGAGAATGACATAAGGATTTATGGAAAAACCACGTTGACAAAGTGATAGTACATGCAACAATTAAGTCCCACTTCGAAAGCACACAGTTAAAATTGATGTATTATTTGGGTGAAATAAATATGAAGTACACATGCAAAAGATGTTTTGGCAAGAGGTGGAAACTTTATTTTAAAAAATGTTGCTAAAATGACACATTTCGGCAGAAATATGGTTTTTGGAATTTTTAAGTTTTTATGGTTCTTTTAGACATTTACAAGTCTTTATGTTCATTTTGGCATTTTAGGCCCTATCGGATTTCATTAGATAAATTCTGTATACATGATATGCAAAGATCTCTTGAATAGCAAATATCTGGATCAAACAAACAAAGTAGGTATGTAACTAGAAATCCTTTCCCTAATTATTACCACGTAAGCTAAAAGTAATGATCTTTTATTTAATTCTTATTAAGAAATTTTATTAAATGTTTATTGGTTGGTATATGGTTATTTAACGATGGGGATGTCCTGCAACTTAGGCCTGTGACTGTCGCCGGTGTGTTGGAATTTTGTCCTGCAAAAGTTCTTTTACTTTCCAGTAAATCTACTGACATGGGCCTCTCACATTTATGCACACATAAATGCCATCGACCTGGGCTGGGGTAGGACCCAAAACCTTGGGCACAGAAAGCCAGCGCCACCCAGGCCGACATTAAATGTTTATTAAGAAGCAACAGAGTTTTTCTTAAAACCTGAAGAGATGTTTATAAATAAATTGAATTTGATGGGTGAATATAAAAATGACATACCACTTCAGAATCTCCCCTTCCACATATGGAAAGTATATTTAGGAAGTAATGAGATTTTAACAAAGAAATGTACCCTCATTTTACAAGTGACTAGTAAAATTTGTATATGCATGGAAAGTGTAGAAAACGTGAAGACAATATTTAAACTCCTTAATAAAATTCAATATTTCTGTGTTACTAACACACTAACTTACAATAAGGAGCATTTTCATTTAATATATTGAAAAAGCAAAATTTGAATGAATTCAACAAACCCAAGTAGTAAGTTAAAAAGGCCTATTTACAGTGAAAATTAAAGGCAAACACAGTGTAAGCAGTGTAAGAAACTTTTCAACACATGTTATTTTAATGAAATCATTCCCAACTAAGTATTCCTATAAGCTCAAAAGTGTTAAAATTCATGTTATTGTATACTCAGCAGGTAAACAACGGTGGATACACAAGAAGAAGAAGCAGGAAGCCGCATGATGTTTCAGTGTTAGCATTTTAATAAAACTTTTTAAAGCTTTTGATTGTTTTATCACAATGTCAAGATTGGAAGACAATGTCATTTTAATTATTAATACATCTACGCCTGCATAACAAGATGTCCTGAAGGTGATACAAGAGTATCGAAAGGCCTATGCATAAAATCTAAGGTTTTTGAGCTGATGATATCAATTATCCATTTTATTTTATGTGAGCTCAAGTGTAAACTTAAATTCAAGATGCTAATATTGAAGTTTGCAAAACTCCAAGCTCTCATGTTTATGGTACTTTGGCTTGATTTGAGAGTGTGTAGGAACTAACAAAAATAGCTCACTGCAATAAAGTAATTTGATGAGAAGTCAATAACTTTGTTTCAGAATCATTGTTGTGTTTACAGCAAGATACACAGACTGGATAAAGGTGGTATAAAAGAAGGAGATATAATCATATAAGGAAGAATACAATTTTATTGAATTGAGCTTATCAATTGTTTTGTCTTGATGCTGATTTTTGTTATTGTGAATTGTTCATATCACTGCCTTCTAAACTGTATTAATCGTGTATACACTGCCTGTCCTATACGGCTAATTTTGCGTACTCGGCGACATTACAGATGGCAGCACCTTTCACACCCAGACTGCTTCTTGTTTTTTGCTACGACATTGTTGATTATGTAGTGCTGTCACCGCCGTCTCATAATCACTGCCTTCTAAACTGTGTTACTTCTCGAGACGGCGGTGCTCATAATATAGTCTATCAATGCGTCTAATTAATTTACATTTATTTTAATTATTGCTCCAAAATTCCATTTCAAGGTAAGTGTCATATACTGGAATAATATTACGTTCTAAACAAATAACACAAGTATCTGTGTCTGTTTAATGCTTATTTTGATTAGTGATTGCTGCAATCTGGGTGTGAACTGTGTCGCCTCTACTGGATAAATTAGGCAATTTAACAATACTCTGAACTCCATGTTAAAATAAAGCATAGGACAGGCAGTGTAATTCTCGAGACGGCGGTGGTTCATATAATGTTAGGCATAAATGTGTTTACATTTTAGTGCCAGTGTTAAGGCTAGATTATATGACAAAAACGGGTTTCGTAACTAAGTTTCACAACTTTTTTTACTTGAATGCACAAGTGCGAGATGTACTGGTGACAATGAGTTACGATACTACGCAGTTTCAGCTGATTCCAACTTTTCACAAAACACTAATTGTAATTTTAAGATTACATGCATATTTAGCTTGTTCGTGTTTTTTTCAAATGAAGTGGGAAGTGAGGAAACTGTCAGATGCCTGGATTGGTACGTGTTTCAAACATTTATATGGGTTTTTAACAACTTGAACTTCAAAAATATGGTAAAACGTGCAGTTGCGCTGCAAATATTTTTGAAGAAAATAGGTGTAATGAGTTTCATGAAATCACTTTCATTAAAATTGATACAAAAACCTAGTCATCATGTAAACTAGTTTGTAGCATTTCATTGTAAATGGGCCTATCACTTTTATTCATGATCTAAGATTTATTTTTAGCACATTTTCATCCTTAATTTAACCATAATACTGTTATGTTAAATTTTGCAGAATGATAGTTCCACAGTCAGTATTTTAATCTATAGATAACTTTAGCTTAATATTTTGGTCTGTAGTTTTTATTTTGGTGGTAGTTAATCATGTAAAGCAATAAGTTACTTACAAATTTCATTGCATTATCTTTGTATTTACTTTTTGTTAAAGTGTTATAATATTTTCTTATGATTTAAACTATAATTACTAATTAAATTAATGATTATTTTCTTATGATTTAAACTATAATTACTAATTAAATTAATGATTCATTGTGCTAGTCTGTGACCTAGTCATCAGAAAAATAAATTATATCAACAAATGTAAATAAAGACTTAAATAAACTTTAATGATATCTATCTTTTATGTTACATGTTCATTAAGTTATTTCAATCCTTGTAAAACTTTCTTATAAAGTTTCTATTGTTAGGGACAGCCCAAGGAGGGAGCAAAGTATGCCATGGGCCTGTGCTTACAGACTGTGAGGGGCATAAAATAATTTCTTTGGTATATATTTACGTAAAAGAAAATTTATGTTTTGTGTGTGAGTGTGACTCACTTCATATTTATAATTTTAGACATTGTATATTTTCTGTCACATTTTCTGTATGGTATAGATTAATCCATTAAAGCCCAATTTTTTCCTTAAAAAATAAATAAACGTGTAAAAATATATATATATATAACATGAATCTTCCTGAGAAGGATTTGGCAGTTGAAAGAGTATTTGAAAATGGGGAGGAGGCTCCTTGAAACGCGTCATACCAAAATATGGTAAGTGAAGCACAAAGTGTGTTTATGTCAACTCATATAGTAAATTAATTTTATTGTAAAAATATATTGATTTGGGCTATGGTAAGACAATAATACCTCGCCATACACTCGGAGCTCAAAACCACCCAGTCTGTAAATAAATCACTGTTCATTAATATTGTCAAAACAGATACATTTCTGCATATATATCGTGTATTTTATGTTAAATTTTACTTCTTAAAGCAATTACAGAATATTTAAGCCAATACATAATATATTGAAACATGACATCAATTGCAATTGTCTCTGCAATCTCAAGTGGTGTGCAAAACTTCAAACACTTTTCATGTCTTCCCATTTAATAATAATAATAATAATTTTTATTATCTGTTTGCCGTACATGCAGTACAGATAGAATCGTCAATAAATAACATTAAAATAACAAACACAATACAATACAATTAAAAACTAAAAAATTCATTTAAATCATAAAACGAATTTTTACATAAAAATGTATTTAGTCTTAACTTGTAAAGATGAAGATTATTAACACTAGAAATGTTGTGTGGAAGTTTGTTGACTATCCTACTAATGAGGCAAACTGGAGATTTTGTGTACTTGGTAGTTGAGTAATGAGATATGTGCACATGATTTCTTTGTCTGGTCTCATAATTATGAATATCCATATTAAGTCTAAAATTTTGGAGATTCTTCTTATAAAACACACCAGCTTTAAAAATTAAAGTGCTTGTGACAGTTAGAATGTTATGTAATTTAAAAAACTCACGTAAAGAATCTCTAGGTTTAAGATTAAATATTACTCTTAAAATTCTCTTCTGAATTATAAAAACCCTCTGAATATTAGATGCAGAACCCCATACTAATATATTATAAAAAATCGTAGATTGTACAGAAGCAAAGTACACACTTAGTAAATAATTTATATTAAGAGAATTCTTCAAACATCTAATAGCGTAACCTGCTTTGTTTAATTTACAACAAACGTGATCAATCTGCAAATTCCAAGTTAAATTAGAGTCCAAATAAATACCTAAAAATTTACATGAATCTGAAGAATTTAAAATAAAATTGTCGCACTGAACAGACAGTTGGGTGATATTTCTATTTTGGAATAGCAAACAGACAGTTTTTTCAACATTAATAATTAGATTATTCATATTACACCAGTGTTTAAATTGAGCTACAGCGTTACAAATTTTAGATTTTAAGTTAACAATATTGTCTGCAGTTATTACAAATGACGTATCATCGGCATACATAGTAAGATGATCAGCAGTGATATTGAGTTCTAAATCATTTACAAAAAGAGAAAAAAGCAGGGGACCAAGAACAGATCCTTGTGGGACTCCATGGTCCAAAACAAAATTATCAGAGAGGTGATTTGAAAATTTTACAATAGATTCTCTATTTGAAATGTAAGACATGATAAGGTCACTAGCCACGCCTCTGATTCCTAAATGGAATAATTTGTGTTTTAAAAAATTATGATCAATGACGTCAAAAGCACTAGACAAATCAAAGAACAAACCAGCAACACATTGTTTCTGATCAACGCATTGATAAACCAAGTTCATAAAACCGATGCAAGCACTTTCAGTAGATTTACCTTTCATAAAACCATGTTGAACACTTGATAATAAACTTTTGCTATTTAAAAATGACAGTATTCTAGTAATTAGTAATTTCTCAAATATTTTAGATAATGTAGATAAAATAGATATTGGTCTGTAATTTGTTGTTAATTTAGCATCCCCTTTCTAGAAAACTGGAGTTTTAATTGACTTTTTTAGACATTGAGGAAAAGTACCACTTAAAATACACAAATTAAATAGATAAGCTAGAGGCTGAGCAATATGATCCACCACAAATTTCAGTAGCTTTGTATTTAGATTATCATAGCCAGAAGATTTTAAGTTTTTTAATTGAGATATAACTTCAGTCACTTCAGTTTGAGAAACGTACGAAAGAACTAATGAACTATCACTTGTGAGACCTTTAGTGCATTCTTTAGAAAAATTCTTAATATTTTGATTCAATTTAACTTTGATTTGTGTAGAGAAAAGTTCAGCAAAGCTATTGGCAATTAGTTGTGGATCATTTGTGAGAACATCATTTACAAATAGTTCATCACTAGACTGTTTCACATTCCGACCTGTTTCCATATTGACCAAATTCCATAACATCTTGTTTGCATTTGCAGACGTGCATATTATATTACCAAATTTATTTTTCTTGGCATTTCTTACGAATTTTTTATATTCAGATTTATAAGAGCGATATAGTTTATCGAATTCTTCTGAATTAAGTTGTTTTTTAATCGAAAACAAGATTTTCAACTGTTTACTACGTTTCACAATATCATTAGTTATCCATACATTTTTAGCTTCCATAGTATTTAAACATTTAGATTTAATTGGACAGGCAATATCAAGTAAATAAGTTAAAGTGGTCACAAAATTTAAAAAGGCTAAGTTTGGATCAGTGACATTATAAAGAGAAAACCAAGTAATATTAGATAATAACATTTTCAATGAAATCAAATTGCTATCATTAAAGTCCCTATATGTAAATATATGTTTAAAATCATCACTGTCCTTTGATAAACATTGGTCAAAGTGCACTTCTACAGCTTGTGCAGCATGATCAGATATAAACGGGTCCCAGACTTTAACGGTACATGAATCTTTATCAACATTAGTTACAATGTAATCAATTGCACTTTACCTGAAGAATATCAATATTTCTGAGTGGTTATTTTTCTGTGCATTTGTTATTATATACAATCATTCATTTAACAGTAATAGTTTTATTTTAAAAAAATACTTAGGCTATACTGTAGATATTCCAAAAATTGTAGATGTTGTTGTTCATATGTTGTTTACAAATAGATAGAAAAAAGAATCACTAAAAAATATTGCCATTTGTGGAAATTATTATGGAAACGGCATTTTGGTGCATGAAACTGGCTGCCACTTTGTAACGATAATTACCCATAACTGTAACAGTTTGATTAATTTTGAAAATAGTATGCAATTGTAGAAGTAGTCAATAAATAGTAGCCTCTGTCAGATTGCAAGAATGCTAAGGGGGGAAAAAAATGAATGTCAGATTACAAGATTGTAGAGCAATTCATTGCTGAGGAAAAAAATAATGAAATTCACCTATTTCTCACCTATGAATTTCACTGAAAGCTGTAATTATGTCCCCCCTTAAATGCTCAAAAAGCTCCTAACTTTTGATAGTAGGAACTCCAGAACCTTATGTCTGAACCCATCAGAAATCTACTCTTTTGTAATTCAACGGCTCTAAATTGCGTGCTCTCTCCCTCACTTTGTGAGACATCGGGTATACTTGGTGTTGTTCATCTCTCACAGTGTAAACTTTTACGAAGAGTACAAAATTAGGAAAACCGTTTCTTTATTATTTATTCTTAAAAATCCTGGAGTCAATTAATAATGGCAGGTGAAGCCATGGGCATCAACTATAATATATTGATAGTTTAACCCTGGAAGTATCACGGACAATAAAAATCCAAACAAACCACTCCTTCCCTTCAAAAATTATATAATTTCTGAAAATTACACTGAATTTATCAAATAAAATTCACATCATATTCATCTGTCAACAAACAGTTGAGAAACCATACGTATTATCACTCTTCACAGGTAGCTTTGGAACTGCATAATTTAATCTGAGATCGTTTTCCCAGGCGGCGCTTTCTAATCGTGGAATGTACTCTAAAGCTGGAATTTTAGTTGTTTCATTAACTTAATTATTAATGGTTTAGTTTACGAATGATTCGCGTGCAAGTGTTAATAAATAATATAATGCTTTAATAATTATTATACTCTTAATTTTTAATTTTTCAATTAATTATCGTGGGCGAAGCCGCGGACACCTGCTAGTTTGAGTACAAAATAGGATAAATATTTTGATTAATAAATTCATATTACAACTCATTTGCAGTAATTTTGTAATTTGAAAGATGTTTAAGATTTTGCAATTTTACATTAAACAGATTTAATTTAAATAGTTCAGACAAAAAACATTGTACTACAGGCGCGGCTCGTGGCTGGGAAGTTAGGTGAAGAGCTAGAGAGCGGCCTAACTAGGAAGACGCCTGACACCGGTAAGGGTAGATTGCCTGGAATGGAAGCCTACCATTGCATTGCATTGCACCATATGAAGAGCGCATGCGTAAGTGAAGTAGCACTTCACCTACTTCCCCTGAATAACAGCCACTGTTGTACTAGTGGTTAGTTATTTAGTAAACTATACTAAAATACATACAAAATGTAATTAATATTGAGCAGGAATATGTAGCCTACATATTGGATTACAATACAGTAACATTTTAAATCTTTTAAAGAAAACAAAACGAAAGACTGTCTCATTTCAAGCCTAACTCACAAAATTTTCTCATATGATGAAATCAGTTTCAGTTGAATTAAAACATCCTGTTCAATGTGTATCAAAACAAAAACGGCTGGATGGATGTTGAACTGTGTACACATTCCACCTCTCCCTTTCAAGAATGAAAAATAAAATCCTAAAATTGAAGGGGGAAAAAAGTTCCACAGTTTACAGAAGTATTGCATATTAATTTAGGCCACTGCACACACATTTTAAAGTAAAAGTCAAATGAGAAGGTAAAGACAAATATTTGTAGCATTTTAAAATATTTACCTGTAATTCTTAGTATATAGTAATTTATACTTGCATTCAGGGTAGGAACATAGTGTAGGAGATGCACCTGCAACTCAACATTGCAATACACAACCGCTGTCTCACTCATTCCCTTTCATTCTGAAGACAAGGAATGGGGAGAGCCGGCAACTGGTTCTCAGGCAGGTTGCCGGCTCTCCACATCCCTTGTCTACAGAATGGAAGGGAGTGAGTGAGACAACGGTTGTGTATTGCAGCGTTGAGTTGCAGGTACATCTCCTACCCTGAATCCAAGTATAGTCACAAATATAAATTTTTCTGGGTCATAAGGATAGTGGCAAGAGAGCTTCCGGCAAAGGACACTGGGGGACACATTCCCTGTCCTTCCTGGCCAGCATGGACCTGGTTGTGGAAGTAGGGTACAGTAATTAAACTTATGAATTCCAGTAGTGCAGTAAAGTTAGGCTATACCAATATAAGTGTAGGGAGGAACATGTGTAGTCTTAAGTGGGTTAAGCCTGGTGTTACATTGGTGAAAGAAATTTCTTAGGTTGAAGGTTTCTAAATTTTGTTTTAGGCTACATATAAATTAAGAGTGTATTTTTATATGGTTTTTTGTTCTAATTTCTCTGTCAAAATTATTTCATAGATTCTCTAATGATTTATGTTGTATGATTATGGGAGGTGGACAGTTGAAAATATTTTTAAACACTGGGCACGGTCTTCAAAAGTTAAATGATCTGGAAATCAGTATTCAAAACTAAAACTCCGGTTCGATTCCCGCCCTGGCCGAATTTTCCTATTACAGTTTATAATATTTTATTTGGTGTAGACGTGTAGTTCTACATAGTAACATTCCACATGAGCAAAATTGCAAATATATATTTTGTCCCTTTAAATTAAATTCTATCGTAAATTTTTCAAAAGGATAAATTCGTTCGGTTGGTTTTACTTTTTGTCTTGCGAGAATTTTATGAATGATTCGAGAATTTTCTTATGTTGGTAGAACTTTTTACGTGAGCGTTGCAAGGATTGGTCGTTTGAGTTTGCGTGGATTATTCCGGATTGGTTGAGCTGATTTATCCAATATGGAGTGCATTGGTATGTATATAAGCAATTCAATTGTAATATTTTTATAAACTTTTTCTTTATTAAAGCATTCGAAAATTAACAAGATGTTCCCACAGCTGGATTTTATTTTCCTGAAGTAGGGGTTTTAAATTCTAAGGTTATAGTGACTTAATAACAGTGAAAGTTAATTCGTCAATAAGGTGCATGTCATTTTCGGACTTGTAAAAGAAAAGAGCTATATTTATTTAAATATATTAATACGTAGTCTATTTTACTTTTATTCATTATTTTATAGTTATACATTGATATTTTATGGCAAATTTGCTGCTGTAGTGTACCTTAAAATGGTCAAACGTAGATACATAACCTAATGTTTACACGATTTACATTTTTTGCAGGTCATGTTTGCATTGCAAAAGAAAAATAGTTCGTGTTGATCAAAGCACGTTAACTTGTTTTATCGATGCCAATATGCCTGTTATAACAGTTTTTGTTGATTTTGATTTTATATCTAAAACTTATTAACTTAGTAGCTTTGAAAATTTTTAATTGTGATGTGATTACATTATTTATAAGTTGCGAAAAAAGTAAATAAAATAATAACTGATGAGATCGACAATTGCAAGCTACCTTCATTTGAAAAGAGTATTAACATTATTTTTAGATCAGTTTGGTTACAGTACTGGTACCAGTATTGTTTATAAGTTTTGCAACAAGTTAAGTAAGTTATGTCCATTAACTTATGATGGTGTAAGCAAATCCTTTAGATACTAGACAGGTGATTACAAAATATGAATGAAAGAGGAATGGTGCACAATGTGCATAACAAACAGAACATAATTATGTTATCGTCACCACAGAAAGCTGTTCAAGACAGTTAGGCCTACCTGCCCATGGCATGAAATCGTTTACCGCTCTTGCCACAACGTTCACAAACACAGTCTGAATCTGAGTGATGGAACCTTTTAATCATACACAGTTTTTGGTGGAAATTATATAATGGTGACTAGGTGTCTCAGCTCATTGTCTCCTTCCTGCCATTCATTAAAGACCTTTGCATTCATCAGAATCCAGACCCTGGATTAAAAGTCTTTTCTTGTGTCCATCTTTTTTGCTTGTAGTTTCTCCACAAAGAAAATACAGTACCGGTAATGAAATAGTATGTAGCAAAATCTGAGGATAGTTAAGTCAAAGTACCTGTATAAGGTACCGGTAAGAAAAAATAGGGCATAGTCAGTAAGTTATTAAAATAAAGGGGAATGTAGGAGAAAAGTACAATTAAAGGTATAATGGGAAAAAAAATAGCTCTATTCATTCTTCATGCAGAGAGATTTAAAAACACGTTTCTGAAGCAGATCTGTTTTTGAAACCAAATTTGATCAGATTAACCTGACGCATAATAACTAAGTGAACTAATTAAACCATTACAACAGAATGTAAATAGTAGGCATTTGCGACGGCTGTGCGCATGCTCAAGCACGCCATCATGGAATGAACATGCCACAGCCCCCTCCCAAGAAATGGGTATGACCTGCTGAATGTGCGTTCATTTATTTATTTATATCGGCTATACAACATGTACGTGAGGACAAAAAAGTAGTGTGCTAGAACAAGACAAAAATTTCGTCAAAAGTTACATGTCGTCACCTATCTGCCGTAACCACGATGTGCATTTTACTAGTTTTGAGAAAAACGCAATTGAAACTTTAGAGCTTAAGCAAAATTACATAGGCCCTAATTAAAAAATAAGTGAATATTTGTATTGGAGTATGTCTTATCAGCAGTTAGAAATACCATAATGTTCATTTAGTTGTGAATACAACCCCTTCCATGGATTGGTTTTGTCACATTCGTGGATTTGGCAGAGCAACAAGGTTTACAAATGCACTTTTATTTACACATAGAATAAAAGCTTAGATGAAATTACTCTTTATTTTATGTTAAAAAAAATGACTTCAAATTAAGACGAAATTAAAAATCATAAGAGGATCACATGGAATTTATAAAAAAAAGTGAATGGTATAACTGTTTAGATTGTAATGTCCTGCATCTGGAAATCATTCAAACGTTCACTCATAATGAATATGAAAAAGTTGCTAGCAGAAAGCAACAACACTCGCAAACTATACAAACAAACTATTATTGACAAAATGTAAAAGCTTCTTCACTAGGAGGCTACTATCTGCATTTATACTAACACAATCGCCTGACTGCAGCTGTTCTGGGCTGGTCAACTCTTCAGATCGGATATTCACCCTTGTGTAGCATACGTGCCCTTTAAACATGCCGCACTCCTCAGTTTAAATGGCCGTAAATTTTTCAAAATAAAATAATTGCTGAAATACAAACTTTAGTGCAGCAAACATTGCCAATAGTGCTTCAAAGTACGACACTGCTCGCAATCTATGTTTATTGGTGTTCTCTGAAAGCTACCCTGGTGGGTTTTTGTGTGCTGCTTAGGGCATTGATGCTTTTACAGATCCTTTTCTCCCTTATTGGAAATTCAAGGCCAACAGCTTATTTTCTAGAAAGTTTTGTTATTTTAGTGACAGGCTGCGACATTTATAGGCAGTAAATGCTTTGAATAGGGCGGTATTTAGAAACAGAAGCAGAACTGTTTTTGCTGCATTTAATGGATTTTTCTTAGAATAGTATTCAGTACTACTAAGAAATCTGCAAAATAATCTGCGTACAACCATACAGTATTATGTACTATAGTTTCTATATTAGTAATTGTAAAAAGGTTGGTGAAAATACGTTTTTTCCTCTGCTCAATGAAAATCAAAACAAGACTGCATAGTATTGTCTGCCATCATTGTTATGAACAAAAAATATAATAATAAAAGGACTTAGTAGAGTAAAGAATACAAGGACAAGTATGCACTTCACTTTCTATCCATTGATAAATGACCATGTTGTATAACCCATGACCTAAAACATAAAAGCTAACTCCTGAGAAATCAACCCTTTGTCAACATAAAGATCTCTGGGGCTAGTCGTGCACTTCAGATACGTAGATATCAAGGGCCCATCATCAATGCGTTTGCGAATATTGAAACCTTTGTCATTGATTTAACCAGATATGTACTGCGATTTTAACGAATGTGGTACATACACCGTATTACCTTTCTTCAAGTTCTGCGTCTGTTCTGCCAAACTCCCAAATGTGGCACATACGTGATTATGGCATAACAAATTAAACAGAACTTGCACTTTCATGGAAATGGAACTAGCTATTACTCACCAAGGAAAGAAGATACAACATTCGCAGTTCTTTCAGAACAAAGATAAATGTCAGTAGATGCCAGCGATGCACTTAACTCAAAACCTCAATTTTTGCACATTCGTGGTTATGGCAGATAGGTGACAATGTAACCTACAGCTCTGATATGGTTGGGGTGGTTACAAACAGAAATTAATGAATAGTGAACAACATTAAAAAAGAAAACGCCTCAGAAGAGGGCAGCCAACATTGCAAAATGAGAGTAATTTTTTATACTCGTTATTATCTTCTTGTAAACTGTCTATGACTTTCTTAATTACT
This sequence comes from Ectobius pallidus, assembly GCA_964059195.1. Taxonomy (NCBI): domain Eukaryota; kingdom Metazoa; phylum Arthropoda; class Insecta; order Blattodea; family Ectobiidae; genus Ectobius; species Ectobius pallidus. The sequence goes on from CAXKWD010000007.1 coordinate 27,046,735, forward strand.
AATATTGAGCCTAATTTTGTACAGATGTATTGATCTTTACAAAATAACTAGAACATTTTTCAACGATTGTGCATGTCATAAAAACAAATTTTAAAAGTAAGTTAAATACAATACTATTGAGAACACTGGAATATACCAAATCCTCATTCCGTTTCTTTCTGTGGCGGGTAAATCTCCACGTGGTATTGTCACATGCTCGGCGGAGTGGTACATTAGAGTTTGTTTACATCTCCTTTGAACTTAAAGTGAAAATAGAATAGCTATAGTTTATGTATTGAGACTTAGTGGCCTACAAATTATATCAAATCTCAAAATAGGCCTACTGGCTGGGTGTAGAACTAGTGTTGAAACCACTTAGCTATGGTGTATCTATTGAGACTGACAAGGGAACAGTACGGGTTGTCAAGTCGAAATCTACCCTCAAATTTAGCACATCGTTTCCGGTAGGTCTTCATGCCAAAAATTAGCTGCTCATATAAACTTTAAGAGGGTAGAAATGAATTGTGAATTTTGTAAAGTCAAAATATTGAGTAGCCTCACACAGCTGTCGGCGGGAGGGGGTAGTGGCTTTCTCTACCTAGCGTGCACCATCAGCTGCCACAATGTTGCAAAGCACGATTTCTGCTTCTTGTATAGGCCTAAGCATAGTTATCCAGATATCGTTCCCTTTTCTTATAACTATGGTAGCGATTAATATTAGCCTAATAAAGAATAATATCCTCCTTCTGATGTTTTTTTATTTCAGACAGTAGTTGTCGTGAAGTAATTAGTACTGGTACCTGTTTAAGTATTTAGGATTAGCAGAGTGAATCTCTTGTGCTGTTTAAATAGTTCAGTTATTTTATTCCTACTTTAGCCTATACTAATGAGCATAATTCGTAGTATGATATTCTGAGTTTTAGTACTTAAAGAGTTTAGTAGCCTATGGACAATAAATGCCAACATTGAGAAAAAGTTGATTGAAGTGCTATTGTTTTGATTCAGTGTGCTTGGCAAATATCTTTGTTTTAGTCATGCAAATTGAGTGGTCACAATTCTATAGAGTGATCCATATAAAATTGACAGTTGTGTTTCTTTACTAATACCATTCAGCACATAATCAAATGCATTCATAGACAGTCTAGGATGTCCGGGTAGCGCCGCGTCGAGTGTTGAGAGGCCAACGTTTCTACAGCCATGTTGCTGTCTTCTTCAGGGCCAAAAAAGTCACTGGCTAAGCCGGGCATCAGGCTCTTATATATCTATGTGGTGTTGCGGAGCAGTAGCGGGCGTCCGGCCAATCACAGAAGAGACATCAGTTGGAGCTCTGGGATTGGTCGGTCGACAGCAGCGGTTGGTCGGAGCTCCATTGTCCCTATCTGCTGCATCATGGTTGTGTCGAAGAAGGGGTTGCCAGGTTTTCGGCAAGTCCAGGCCTTTATCCCCGTTGATGTTCTGGGGTCTTCTCGCTATTTCAATCGCTTCTTTCACCCTTCTCGGCCACCATCTTTCTTCTCTACTTATGAGGCGCGTGCTATCAAAAACGATAGCGTGTCCAGTCTTCGCTGAGTGGAGGGCTATGGCCGACTTATCAAAGTTGTTATTCTTGTAGTGGCGTATGTGCTCTTGTAGGCGTTCTGCTACTGTGCGGCCAGTCTCGCCAATGTAAGTCCGTCCGCAGCTGCAGGGGACCTCATATATTCCCGCCATCTGTAAGGGTTCTAATTTGTCCTTCACCCGGTGAACCCCCCTACGGGAATTGTGGAAGGAAGTGCAAGGTTCCCACCCAAGGAAAGCTAACCTAAATTGAATAATGGACCCGCCCAGAGGATAATTGGGTTTCCCGGGGAGAACAAGTTAAAAAACTGAGTCCAACATCCAGTTTTAGTTTCTCTTAGATATAATTTGGAAATGGTATTCTTTTTATCATCTTTTTAAAGTTTCCCTTAACATTACAGAAATATGTTACATGCAAAGATTCAATTTAGAAAAACGAAAAATATACAGATAATCCTTGGTTACATAAAATACAATAGTTCATAGATTGTTTACAGGCATAAGTACAGAAGAATAATTTTAAAGCGAGTTTAGGATAAAAAAACAATATACACACATTCAAATAAAATAAAATTGATTTAGAAATAAATAAAAAGATCCAATTGATTCGCCTGAAGGGCGTGAAATAAAATAATTAAAACGAAATATACAGGTGTTAATTACATATTTTAATTTACATTACAAGTTCATTAAAATGCTGAAAAGGAAATTAGAACGGAGACAAGACTTGAAAAATACTACGGTTGGGCTGCCTCCTCGGTCCAACACGTAGCCCTCAAACACATTGGTCGGGGGGGGGGGAGAGTTGAGAAATATATTAAATCAAAAGGCTCAAATAACAATTAAAGAAAGGCGGTTAATATGGTAAGATATATATATTAAATAAAAAAATTAACGCAGAAACGTTTGTGAAAACAGAAATACAAGGGATGGCTGAAAAGCAAAAGAGACGCCTAATCGCGGCCATGGCGGGAAAACGCCAAACAACAATTACTTCATATTACATCTACAAAAAACAGGAATCCAACTTAAGCCCTACAGGTGTATCAAAGCAATAGAAAGAAGAAGCATAATAGAAAAGAAATAAATTAGAGAAAGGAACAGAAATTTTAAAGTACACAAGCAAGGCGCGAATAGCCTACAATGGCGGCGTGCCCAAGCGGGACCCACGCCGATTTTGATCTTGGAATTCTACAGTCATGCCTCAAAAGAAAGTGCCACAAACATTTCTGCATCAACTAGGTTTCTCGTCAAATAAAATCAACTCATATTCACGCCTGAAAAGCAAAGGGAATGCACTTTACGCTTCTGGTTTTGCCAGCCAGAAACAAGCACAACTTACGGTAACGCCGGCCATTGTGAGAGAGAGAGAAAAGCCGGAAATGACGCAGCCACATAGCCAGGAACTGCATTTCCCAACCTGCCGCCAGATAGCGGCAAAGTATGGAAAACGAAACAAATGAAGCTTAGGAAACTGCCACCTATTGCCGCGAGTCGGCGCCCCGCGATGTAAACAAACAAAATGGCGAACTGTAAGTAGAAACAATTGAGACGGCGATTTTTTTGCCGGCTCAAATCACCCCCCTCTTTTCTTAAAACTTCCAGTTTTAAGCAGAGAGAACTACCTTTTCGTTGCCTGCTTTCAGAGAATTTACAAAATTAAAGTTTATATACTTTCTGGTGGGAGGACTTGTGAACTGGACATGCTTGAGGGAGATTTTGACTGTTGAGTGAGAATCTTCTTTATAGTTGCAGAAACTTATTAGCGTTGTCACTAACACTTTGGAAGGCTACCCTGTTTTATCATTACCATCAAAAAATTTTGCACTAGTCTTGTCCGGGGAGTCACTTTAGGGAGATGTTCCACCAGAGGGTGCGCCTTGTTGGATGCCTCGTCAACACAACGGCGTCTGGTCCTAATTGGAAAACGGAGGCATTTCCAACACAACGGGAGGAACTAGCACTTTGGCTCAACACTCTGGCTACTTCATGCGGGGGTCTAAAGAAAAGTGTCATACCTTGTACTGCCCGGTATTGCGTCTGGTCCCACCGGGCTCAGTAGGATGCACTTACACTAGACCGTCCCATGTAGCCACACTTAGAGCGAGAACACAGTGCTGATATGGTGAAACTTAGGCGGCAGCAAGGCGAGACATCTCTGGATGTTGTTTTCACGTGAGTAGCCTGCGCTCAACCATGTTCACCGCAGTGTGCAAGTTACAGGGTAGACATTTCTCTGCTGTCGCTCACCATACCGTCATCTTGAAGAGCATGCCAGCGTGGATCCCAACCAGATTTACACATACATATAACTGAAACATGAATTTGAAAGCGGCAACACCAAATTCCAAAAATTTTACTAAACTGGGGGGGGGGGGGGGGGAAACATATAGAAGTTACAAATTACACAATTAAATACATTTCAGATAAAGGTTTGGTATACCTAATCATATGTACTTCAAATAAACAAGCCTAGAAGTTAAATTTTTACAATAAAAAAACTTATTTCTTTTTGACATGGCTAACATGCCATCTGGACATTTTACCAGTTGATGGATCTCGCACCAGCACAGTGACAGGAGATAGAAACTCAACAATCACATGCGGACCATGAAAACGAGGAGCCAACTCAGAGGTGAACTTTGCAGCTGCATCACTACGGGGAAAGTTTCTTACAAATACTTGATCGCCCACTTTGAAATTAACTTGACGTCGGCCTTTATTATATTTGTTCATCACCTTGTTGTGAGACAATTTTAAATTATTTGCGGCCTTCCTCCACATCTCTTTCACTTTCTTGTTGTCGCGAGGGTCAGGAAGCAAGTCATTTATGGACCAGAGATTACACAAGGGATTATTAGGTCTAAAACCCAACATCAGAGTAACAGGAGGGTACATATGGGATTCATGCTTCGCAGAGTTAAACGCAAACTGAAGCCAGTAAAGATTCTTATCCCAGGAGGAATGATCCTCCGAGTGATAAGCAATCAGAGCGGCCTTAAGATTGCGATTAAATCTTTCCGCATGGCTCGGTTGTGGATGATACGGAGAAGTTGTGATGTGTCTAATACCCAAATCAAAACAAAACTTGTTGAATTGCCTCGAAACAAAGTATGCGGCGTTGTCCGGCACTAAAGAACGAGGAAATCCAACAACAGCAAAAACCTTTTTCAAACATTCAATAGTTACATTAGTATTAGCTTCCCTAACCGGAAACATCCAACAAAATTTTGTAAAAGAATCTACTATAACCAAAATGTGGGCATTACCCGACTTTGACCTGGGAAACTTCCCAACGTAATCTATAAAAAGACGGTCCATAGGTGCTTTAGGAACTTCGGAGGCAAGGAACCCTACCTTTGTCATTTGTGCAGGCTTAGAACAATTACAAATCTGGCAAGCCTTTACACGAGCTTTGACATCGGCATCCATGCCTTTCCAAACGAAGTATTCCTTAATTTTGCATTTGGTTTTGTCGATTCCGAGATGTCCACCTATCGCTGACTCGTGGAAGTAGCTAAACACAATGTCTATTAAAGCGGATGGCAGTATGATGCGAGACGGCATTCTTCTAGTAGGCGCACTATACAAAATGCCAGACTTAACCACATACTGGGTGCTCTTGTCACCAGCTTTAATACGCTCCATAATAGGTGAAATTTCTTCATCCTTGGCTTGAAATTCCTGAATAGACTTAAACGCAAGAGGAAATTCTGACAGGATGCCAGCTACTAGCTGAGGCTGAACATCCGGGCTAATGAGTTTATCTGGGACTGCTTCTTGAGTTTCTTCTACACTGAACATACGTGATAATGCATCGGCTACTTTGTTATCGGTGCCTCTAATATGTCTTGCAGAGAATTTGAAAGCAGATAATCTGATGGCCCACCTAGCTATTCTGCCTGTGGTTCTAGGCTTGGCTAAAACCCAGCTGAGAGCTTGACAGTCTGTTTCCAGCTGAAACTCGACATGTTCAATGTACATGCGGAATTTCTCCACTGCAAACAGAACCGCCAATGCTTCAAGCTCATAAGTACTGTACACGCGTTCTTGTGCGGTCAGAGTTCTAGAAGCGTAGGCGATAGGCCTACGACCATCAGGGGAATCTTGTAGGAGAACACAACCTACTGCAACATGTGAGGCATCGGTTTGAAGGATGAATTTCTGATTAAAGTCAGGCATTAAGAGAACAGGAGGATTAATTATTCGCAATTTAAGTTCATCAAACGCCTTCTGACAAGCCTCAGACCAACTAAACTTTACGCCCTTTCTGCGTAAGGCATTTAAAGGGGCAGCAATGTCTGCAAAATTTGGAATGAATTTATTAAAGAAATTAATCATGCCGAGAAAACGAGCTACACCCTTTACATCTTTGGGTGGTCGAAATTCTCGGATCGCACGAGTGCGTTCTGGATCTATAGTGACTCCTTCAGCAGAAACTATATGACCCAAGAACGACAGCTTCCTGGCAGCCATAGTGACTTTCTCAGGGTTAACTGTGAGTCCAGCAGCTCTCAAGCGCTCGAGCACCACTCGCACGTGACCTAGATGTTCCTCAAAGGTTTCAGAATATATGACCAAGTCATCTAGGTAGTGGAAGACATAGACAAACTTTATATCTGAGAAAATGTCATCCAAAAGCCTGGTCAGGACCTGCGCACCAGTGGCTAGCCCGAAAGGCACGCGCGAATACTCATACAATTCCCAATCTGTTGCAAAGGCTGTCAGACGCTTAGAACGTTCAGTTAAAGGTATCTGGTAATATGCCTGATTTAAGTCTAGCGAGGTAAAGAACTTGGCCTTGGTGAAGAAAGAAAACGAAGAATGAATATCGGGAATGGGCACTGAGTCAATCTTGATTTTGGAATTAAGATAACGGTAGTCCACCACAGGGCGGAACTTACCACCAGATTTTTCAACAAGGAAAATAGGACTGCTATAGTTACTCTTAGACTTTCGAATAACGCCTTGTTCTAGCATTTTCTGTATATGTTCTTTTAGTATTCGCATCTTAACTGGGTTCAAACGATATGGCGGACGCCTAACTGGTTGGTGATCAATTAACTCGATTTCATATTCAAGTACGTTTGTTAACCCTAACTCCGGAGTCAATACGTCCGGGAAATCTTGAAGTAAAGAATTAACTTGATCACTTAGATGCTGAGGCAAATGGCTTAAGTCTATGCCCACTGCGTTTATGAAATTTTCTGACTCTAAGCCCAAAGAAGATTTTGATGGTTCATCTAAGTTTAACTTAGTCGGCCGACAATAATAATTATCCACAAAAGGTATTTTTGCCGCAGGACTAAACTTGAAAAATGCGAGCCGCTCCTGTATGTCCAACAACAGGCCAGAACGCTGCATGAAGTCGGCACCAAGTATCATGGGCACAACCAAGTTGTCCGCTACCACAAACTCCACCATCCAGGTAAAGTCGAGGACACGGATTTTCAACTTGGTTCTGCCTGCAATGACGAGAGACCTTGAGTCAGCTGTCCTACAAGGCTCTACGTCATTGGTCAACTTAGGCACCTTCTCCATACAGGACACCCTATTGTAGGCACTCACGGAGAGCAAACAGACGGAGGCGCCACTGTCTAGCAGAGCAGAAAAGACATGATTGCAGGTCTCCACCTCAATCAGAGGCAAAGCCGAGTCAACCAGGCCCCTCACCCCTGCAGACACACACTCCCGCCTATTGCGCGACACACAATTTGCAAGTTTCAGCCTCTTATTACCTTTACAAGTCACTTCAGGTTTATGTACAAAATCACGGGGGTTACTATTTACAAAAGAACTGTCCCTAGAAATTCCAACCGAAACTCCACCTTTTGAACAATTATTTACAGAAGCAACACAATCACTCAACCCAGTCATACTTCTATCTACAGACACATTCACACCCTCAGTTCGACTAGCCATGGATCGTTGGAAATGCGGATCGTGGCTTGACTTGATGTGATGCACGCCCTGACGTCCGGGGTGCGCATCATATCACTGTCTTTCAGCAATACGATCATCATTTCCCCCACCAGACGGTCTGCTGAGATCTGGGCATTCACGCTTCATGTGCCCAAACCGTCCACACTGAAAGCACTTGGTTCTAGAGGAATCAGAGGTATTTCTAGGGGCAGTCCGCCCCTGGCCACGACCATATCCAGACTGATTATGTACATGACTAGGCCGCGAGACAGGACGAAGCGAATCAGAATAACTGATTGAATTTACTCGAGCACACAACGCCTCCAAATCTTGAAATGACGATGGCCTCCTCTCGAAGATTACTTGCGATCTAGTCGCAGGAGCCATACCATCAAGAATATTACTCACAACTTCAGATTCACTAAGACCCAGTCTGAAAACAGCCGCGTACTGTCTAATTAAGTGGACATATTTAGAAAAGGATTCATTTTCCTCTTGAACTCGATAAAAATATCTATTTATTAGAGAACTTAGAGCCCTAACCGGAAAATAGATTTGCAATAGCTTTAAATGGAAAGCGTCAAGATCCAAGCCAGCAAGAACAGCTTCATTAGCTACTTCCCTGAGCCCACCGTTAAGTTTGGCAGCTACTATAGCTAATAATGAGCACTGGTTAAAATTGAAAACAAGCGCTTGCCTGCGAAGCTCACAAATAAATTTAACAAAATCCAAAATTCTTTCAAGCGAACCATCTGTGAACTTATACACTGTCTCCAAGGATTGTGACAAAGGATGGGGCAAGGTTCCAAAATTGAAAGATGAAATAGCATGAACAGGTTGCGGAACAGGAAGGTGAACAGATTCAGGACACACGGGTTGACTCTGATGTGAAAGAGGAGTGCTAGTAACTTTAGGAGAGTTTTGAAGAACTTTAGGGGAGTTGTGAAAAACTTTAGGAGTCTGATTAGGTGACATAGTTTTAGTTTGGACAGGCACTTGCTCAGGAACATTGACTACATTTGGTACAGCTGGCAAATTACTGACATGGTCCAACTGGTCCAAAAGACCAGTAATTTCCTCCAAAATCAGTAGCCATTTACAATAAGTTTCAGGCTTCTGAATGTTGTTTAAGTTATCTGAAACTTTGTTGAACAAAAACTTAAGTTTCTCAGCAAATTTTCTTTCCTGAGAATCAGACAATTTTGTTAAATTTATTAACATGGTTATTGTTTTGATTTGTTCTACAATAAGGTCATGTTGAGTTTCTAACTCACCGTTACCCAGGACAGCAAGATCCACTGGCAAGTGAGCAGTTTCCTCCAGCTTCTTCCGCAAGTCAGAAATACGGTCAGTGGCAGCGATCGGCACCTTTCTAGCCAGCAACTCATAACAGATTTCCTCACGGTTGAGGTACTCCGTAGCAACAGGAATACGGTCCATTTTTGACATGAAACAAAATTTTTACAATGTTTAAAATCTAAATCCTGTACAAATTCATTACAACACAATAGTTTCCCTTATTTTAGTTACAAATAAAAACCTAACACTGAGGTAAAATTTTAAACAAATGCCTGAAATAAAATTTGATTTAGTTACAATATATTTTTTTTTTTTTAAAATCACAAGAATCCTGAAAAAGAAGAATTTAAATTAAATTTGCTGTAAGAAAAATTTATTAATTACATAAGAAACAGAGAGAAACAAAAACTGATGCTGCTCAGAAACAAAGGACAGGAGTTTTATAAATAAACAAAGACTTAAGCTAAGGGCTCAATATAAATTAAAGAAAATTGTGGATCAATAACCACGCTCTGCTACCACACATTGAACCCCCCTACGGGAATTGTGGAAGGAAGTGCAAGGTTCCCACCCAAGGAAAGCTAACCTAAATTGAATAATGGACCCGCCCAGAGGATAATTGGGTTTCCCGGGGAGAACAAGTTAAAAAACTGAGTCCAACATCCAGTTTTAGTTTCTCTTAGATATAATTTGGAAATGGTATTCTTTTTATCATCTTTTTAAAGTTTCCCTTAACATTACAGAAATATGTTACATGCAAAGATTCAATTTAGAAAAACGAAAAATATACAGATAATCCTTGGTTACATAAAATACAATAGTTCATAGATTGTTTACAGGCATAAGTACAGAAGAATAATTTTAAAGCGAGTTTAGGATAAAAAAAACAATATACACACATTCAAATAAAATAAAATTGATTTAGAAATAAATAAAAAGATCCAATTGATTCGCCTGAAGGGCGTGAAATAAAATAATTAAAACGAAATATACAGGTGTTAATTACATATTTTAATTTACATTACAAGTTCATTAAAATGCTGAAAAGGAAAAGAAATTAGAACGGAGACAAGACTTGAAAAATACTACGGTTGGGCTGCCTCCTCGGTCCAACACGTAGCCCTCAAACACATTGGTCGGGGGGGGGGGAGAGTTGAGAAATATATTAAATCAAAAGGCTCAAATAACAATTAAAGAAAGGCGGTTAATATGGTAAGATATATATATTAAATAAAAAAAATTAACGCCAGAAACGTTTGTGAAAACAGAAATACAAGGGATGGCTGAAAAGCAAAAGAGACGCCTAAATCGCGGCCATGGCGGGAAAACGCCAAACAACAATTACTTCATATTACATCTACAAAAAACAGGAATCCAACTTAAGCCCTACAGGTGTATCAAAGCAATAGAAAGAAGAAGCATAATAGAAAAGAAATAAATTAGAGAAAGGAACAGAAATTTTAAAGTACACAAGCAAGGCGCGAATAGCCTACATGGCGGCGTGCCCAAGCGGGACCCCACGCCGATTTTGATCTTGGAATTCTACAGTCATGCCTCAAAAGAAAGTGCCACAAACATTTCTGCATCAACTAGGTTTCTCGTCAAATAAAATCAACTCATATTCACGCCTGAAAAGCAAAGGGAATGCACTTTACGCTTCTGGTTTTGCCAGCCAGAAACAAGCACAACTTACGGTAACGCCGGCCATTGTGAGAGAGAGAGAAAAGCCGGAAATGACGCAGCCACATAGCCAGGAACTGCATTTCCCAACCTGCCGCCAGATAGCGGCAAAGTATGGAAAACGAAACAAATGAAGCTTAGGAAACTGCCACCTATTGCCGCGAGTCGGCGCCCCGCGATGTAAACAAACAAAATGGCGAACTGTAAGTAGAAACAATTGAGACGGCGATTTTTTGCCGGCTCACCGGACCAGTCTGCGTCGGAGAGTATTGGGAAGCCTGTAGGCCGATTGCCTGCCTTTTCTGGATGTGCTGGTGAGGAAACGGGCGGATGGCAGCTTGGGTCACTCTGTCTACCGTAAACCAACACATACGGACCGATATCTACATGCAGAGTCACACCACCACCAGCTATTAAGAGAGGCGTACTGAGAACCTTAGCGATGAGAGCAGCCAAGGTATCAGACGCAGAGAGCCTGCCTGGAGAAATGGAAGGCCTCCAGCACACCTTCCGAGCCAAGGTTACCCCGCAGCTACCATCAAACGAACAATACAGACCACACAGACAGCCCTGACTCTTAACAGCTCTACTACCAATCAGAAACCCCCAGAACCTATCAGCGGGGTAGCGTTACTTCCTTACGTGAGGGGCATTACCGACCGAATCGGAAAAATGCTACGACGACAGAACATCAAGGTCGCCTACAGTGCTCCCAATACTCTCCGACGCAGACTGGTCCGGGTGAAGGACAAATTAGAACCCTTACAGATGGCGGGAATATATGAGGTCCCCTGCAGCTGCGGACGGACTTACATTGGCGAGACTGGCCGCACAGTAGCAGAACGCCTACAAGAGCACATACGCCACTACAAGAATAACAACTTTGATAAGTCGGCCATAGCCCTCCACTCAGCGAAGACTGGACACGCTATCGTTTTTGATAGCACGCGCCTCATAAGTAGAGAAGAAAGATGGTGGCCGAGAAGGGTGAAAGAAGCGATTGAAATAGCGAGAAGACCCCAGAACATCAACGGGGATAAAGGCCTGGACTTGCCG